>CP045895.1:14534798-14650207 GCA_013387185.1 Caligus rogercresseyi | reverse complement strand
TTCCTTGATGAAATCTTAGTAAATTGATTAGGACCTATATGAGATAAATAGATATCTTGAGTTGAATGTTACAAACTGTATGATTGTCTACTTGTACATAGATAGCCCAGATATAAGGTCTAAGATACGAAAATTGCAAATTTATGTACATATTTAATTTTTGCAGATTCAATTATAAAGAACTGGGACTCTATTGCTAACCATTGACTTCACCTTTGTTAGTAGCGTTGAAACATAGTTTCCTTCATAAGTGGACTTTATGAGATACGAATATTACTAACGGGGGGTAATGCCCGTGGGGTGATTGGTACGGGGGGTGCAGTCCAGGGGTGATTGTCGGGGTTGCTAGTCCGGGGGTGATTGCCCTAGAATCGTACAATTTATACTATTATTTTTTATCTCTATGGTTTTTATACGTTCTTCTTCTTCGAGTTATACGTGTGATATTTGTGTTTATATACACGTACAATATAAATAGAGTCATGTTTACTTAGATACAAAAAAGAA
This sequence comes from Caligus rogercresseyi, assembly GCA_013387185.1. Taxonomy (NCBI): domain Eukaryota; kingdom Metazoa; phylum Arthropoda; class Copepoda; order Siphonostomatoida; family Caligidae; genus Caligus; species Caligus rogercresseyi. The sequence goes on along the minus strand of CP045895.1, from coordinate 14,649,700 downwards.
GTCATTTATCTACATTGCTACGACTTTTTTGTCATTAATTAATCAATTTATATGAGAAATTGTGTTTGCCACAATACTTAGGTTGTATTATACTCAAATACTTCCCTACCTTATGAATTGGACCATTTTCCATGAGTTGTCATTTTCCTTTTCTATCTTGGTCATCTCTTCCTTTGCCGTTGTCCTAGCCTTTTTTATTGTGGCTCCATGTAGAATATCGGGTACGTTTTTTTGTTTTTTTGCCGATATGATTGGACAGAATTGCATCCGACTGGATAGGATAAGCATGATACATGTTTTTTTCATGTTTTCATTAATGGTCCAGCGTCATATATCTTGAATTAGAGGACAATCGCAGGAAGGTCGACAAGTAGAAGGAGGAGGACAACCCCGTGGAAGAGGACAACCGGAGGATGAAAAACAACTACCGGAGGCTGATGGACTGGAGATAGGGCGACAACCAGTGGAGGAATTGCCTGGTCTGAAAATTCATTGTGGAAGAATTGCCATCAGTGAAAATAATGAGACGGCAGTGACTAGTGTCTCAAAAAGGGACGAGTTTCCAAGTCTACAAGCCTCAGCGTTGCAAAGCAATGGAATGAGAGATGAATGGATGAGAGTAATGCAAAGGGCTCTTCAATCCCTATGAAGAAAACAAACTCTAACCCGGAGCTGAAGAAAAGCAAACGGGTCTTTACTAGCCCAGAAGCAAACTTTAATAAACGTACAAGAGACTCTGATCCTAAAGATCCCCAAATTGTATCTCATCCCATAAGTAAAAGAATGAATTTTATTGAGAACCCTTTCACATGAAAATAATTATCTTAATGCACTCAAATTTTAAAAAATATCTCCTTCTTTTTTATTCTTTTAAACCTCCAATGGATTTTAATAAAAGAATATTTTATACCAGTGCAATTGTTTATTTTAACATAAAGGAAAGAAAATACGACAAGACTGACATACATCATAACAAAACATGACTTCCGCCAACTGTGTTCAAATAAATCTGGGGAAGAGGAGCCTGGCTGGATATGAGCTTCTTAAACTTCTTGAAGAACAGTCCATTAAAGTTGCACTGATTACCGAACCTCCCTCACAGAATAACATTTTACAAGAAGTCAATTATTTTTACGACACTTTTACCCCTAGAAGTCCTGATGGGTTTCCTCCACGAGTGAGCATTATGGTTTCAAGATCCTTTGAGGGCGTCGAATTGCTGGAATACTCGAGCCGTGATATGATAGCAGTTACTATCAGACTGAAAGATAAACAAATAATATTTGTGTCTTACTACGCTGACATTACACTCCCATGTATTTTTCCTAAGTTAGAAGAGTTGGGGAAGAAATGTAAAGACCAGAGGATACCCCTACTCATAGGAATGGATACAAATGCCCATAGTTCTTTATGGGGATCAGAAAAAACAAATAAAAGAGGAGAAGAAGTCGAGGAGTTCTGTGCGTCAATACATTTAAATGTTTGTAATGAAGGGAAAAAATACACATTTGTTGGCGGAGTTGGATCGTCAGTTATTGACGTAACTTTTGCGAATGACCTTATGCTTCCCTTCATTTCACTATGGGGGTTTTCTGATAAGTCCACGCTATCCGATCATAAATACATTATTTTTCGGTTAGATGTAAAAATGGAACACACTCTTCTGAGAAATTTAAAGAGAGTGAAATGGACAGAATTTCCTAATATACTAGGACCTTTAAGTACTACACCTCTAAAAGGAACCGAAAATGTAGTTTCATCCACAGAAATAGATAGACTGGCATATGAACTCACAATATCGTTGCAAAATGCACTCGACTCAGTGGCACCTCAAAAAGTGAAGAGACTACGCAGAGCCGTGTCATGGTGGACTGAGGAGTTAACTCACCTTAGGAAAGCGGTCAAAAAGGCTGAGAGGAGACTCAAGAAGACTCAAAGTGTAGCCGATAAGGATGCCTACTACCAGAAGAAAAGAGTTTACAGGAGAACAATCGAGCTTGAAAGGAGGCATCATTGGAGAAAAAATGTAGTGAATTAGATTCACAACAGGCCGTCATTGCAGCAGTGTGGAGGCAAAGAGAAAAAAAGAAACAAAGATTCGGAATATTTCAAAACGAGGATGGAAATTTGTCAATACGGGAAAGTCTCAAAAAAATGATTTTAGCTCATTTTAATGACGCTACCCTTCATAATCCCAATGAAAATTATGTGTTTGGTGGAACCGAAATGAAACAGAATGACCAAGTATTATGGGTCAATGAAGTTGACACTCCACTCGTGAAGGAGGTTTTTAGGTCTTTTAAGAATTTTAAAAAACCAGGTCCAGATGGCCTGGCCCCAGTTGTTTTTAAAAATTTATCAAATGAATACTATGACCGCATAACTTTACTATACATTTTATCCTTGAAATTTTCATACATTCCCCGGATTTGGAGTGAAGGCAAAGTCCTTTTTTTACCAAAGCCAAACAAGGACAATTACAAGAACCCAAAAGCATACCGCCCTATCACACTTTCTAACACTCTTTTAAAGGGCCTTGAAAGAGTTGTTTATTGGCATATTGAAACCCTCAAGCTGAATACTCCTATGAGCAATCAGTTTGGGTTCCAAATTGGTAAGTCAGCCGATACAGCTATTGCTAAATTGGTTGACAAGGCTGAGAGTGCCATTCTCAACAAAAAGCATGCTATAATCATATTTTTTGATATAGAAGGAGCTTTTGACAATCTTCCATATGATGTTATAGAGGAACATTTGCTGAAAAACGGTGTCGACTCGTGCTCAGTTAAATGGTATAAGTATTTCCTGCAAAATAGAAAAATAGTTTGTGGACAACAGGGAGTAAAAGTACATTTCACTCCCGCAAGGGGGTGTCCGCAAGGAGGAATCCTTTCTCCATTTGTGTGGAACTGTGCTATTCAACACATTATTGAACCTAAACCAGGACCAATACTTAATATAGGCTTTGCTGATGACATCGCACTGATTATAACAGGTTTTGACCTTTCATCAATGGCTGATATTATTCAAGACCGTGTCAAAGAAATGAATTCTTGTGTATCCAAGATAGGTCTCAAATTTAGTGCGTCAAAGACAAAAGGTATGATATGCACATGGGCACGTAAAATAATTAATCCAAAGATTAAAATCAACGACACAATTATTGAATGGGTCCATCAGTACAAGTATCTTGGGGTAATAATCGATAAAAAACTTCAATGGGGGCCTCACGTTGATTACATTACAGAAAAAGCCAAGAAAATATTGTTTTCGGTGAGAAACTTGATCGGACTTAAGTGGGGTCTTCGACCATTCTACATCTACTGGATTCGAGTGGCTTGTTTAGAACCAATAATATGCTATGGATCGAGCATATGGGCTCCTAGACTTATTGGAATGAATAAGTACATAACAAAGTTCCGAAGGATCAATAGACTCACATGTCTTTTAATGGGCCGACCTATGCGATCTACTCCCACAAAATCCATGGAAGTTCTATTCAATATTGAACCCCTCCACTTAAGCATTAAAAAGAGAGCATTAATGGCAAGATTAAGAAATGAAGAGGATGTCCCAATAAAATGGAAAACACATTCGAAGGCAAAAGGTGGGGGAAATATTCTCCAAAAAGAACTGGATGCTCTGTTTGAACGATGTGGGACTCCGCTGGAAAAATACCACCACAAGGCTTATTGCTTGCCCTCTTTTATTACTACAAAAGGGATGACTGCTGTAGATCCAACGTGTTTAAATATATTTACAGATGGGTCAAAAATGGAAAATGGAGTTGGCTATGGGTGGTGCATTTCCCTCGGAGATCACATTATTGATGAGGGATTTAGAAACCTGAACTGTTTCAACACCGTCTTCCAAGCTGAACTGGAAGGAATATTTCAGGCAGTACAAAATCTAAATAAAATAGAAAAGTATCCCAACTCTCCGGTAGTCATCCACGTAGATAGCATGTCAGCCATTGAAGCCCTTGCAAAGAAGAGAGGACTCTTTACTCGACAACAAAGCAATATTTTAGAAGAAGTGAAAAAATCGGACAGAGTGATAAAAATATCATGGATTAAGGGTCATGAAAATCACACCGGCAATGAGTTTGTGGATGCTCTAGCTAAGATGGGATGTGGTGTGACATCCCCATCTTACCTAGAAATACCACAAACTTATTTGAAAGAAAAAATAAGAAAAACTATCCGTTTGGAATGGTTAAAGGAATGGCAAGACGACTCGAGTTGCCAACAGACGAAGTTTTTCCTCCCGGATCTTAATCATAAATGGAAATTGAAAAATCATACCAGAACTTCAATGAAGAATCTTCTGAGCTTTGTGTCTGGGCATATACCCATGGGAAAGCACCTCAAGGAAATGGGCTTGACAGAAGAGGATTCATGTAGGCTCTGTGGAGAGGAACGAGAATCTCCGATCCACTTTATGGAATCATGCGATGCCCTTGCCCGAATTAGGAGGGACCTATCAACAAATCGTGAGTGTGAACGTTGGGGGAAGGACCAAATACTCAAGATCATTGAAGTTTTAATAAATACGCGTCGCTTCGGGGAAGTCTTCCAATATGAAACTCAAAGAAAACATCCATGACACCTTTTAACCAAACCATCTCTTAAAGTTGTTTTAAATGTTTAGTATAATTTTAATGTTTTATTTGTTGTGCCAGTTGTAATTTTTATAACTTTTATGACCATATTTATAATTCATTGAAATATACCTCGCCTTTGGGGTAGAGGAATAACGGGTTGCTGGATTAAATTTCAGTTTCCGTGACCCCAAAACTCCATTGGGTCTACAATAGAAAAAAAATCTTGTAATTATTAGTCACGTATCAAAATATATACTAGCAATAGAAGAAATATATTACAAAATGTGTTTCTTCCCGCTTCTCATTGTGACATCATAAAAATCGCTGCGAAGTGAAAAAGCAGCTCTTTATGGATATAATATAGACGTACCTTGGTTTTTAAAAGTTTCATAGGTTTTCTAAAACGGTTATAACTGTTATGATGGATTAATTCGTTATTATCAAATATCCTTTACCCTTCTCAATACTATTCAAATATGTATGCCCACAGGGAATTTATATTATATTAAAGATGTCATTACTGTAGTTCTCGCTAACTCACCCTTAATTTTTTCAGTTGGTAAGCCCATTTTCATTATTTTTTTGTGTTTTATCGTCAGATATGATGACAAAAGATAAACAATAATTATCTCACTAAGTGTGAGAACTGGCTTTAATTATTATTAATAGTTAATTTAGAAAAAGTCCAATAACAGGATTCGTTAATGATGGATGGATGAGAACCAAAACTATATGGTTTCAAGGATTATTAGTGGATGTTCACACCTAACCAGCCACGAGACAAGTGATGCCGTGTTTCGTAAAGCAAGTTGTTTCTTAAAAACATTCACGCTTTTTTTATCAACAGTTCACGTTCGTGTTTTTTTTCTTCAAATAGATTCGATCCATGCCATTTATAAATCCATTGCATGGATTCTTTCAAGATTGTTTATAAAAATTAATGAAATAAAACAACTGCTCACTCTCAAGTAATGAATTAGGGTTTATTTTGCTTCATCACATTTGTCGATGGATGGATTATTATGACCCTGATTATCGGACGTAGATAAAGAAAGAAAACAATGTTGCCAAAAGAAAAAAATATGAGTATTGGTGAATTAGCGAGAGCAACCTTTTTATTATCTCTATCCATGATACTTTTATATATCAAAGCACAATAAACTAATAATCAAATGCTGTATCGTGATATATTGCTCATAGTTTATAATTGTTTGATATTCCTTGACGATAACTAAATCCTTACTCAGCCGATAAGACGATAAAGTCATCCATAATAATCACTAAATCGGCTGCATAGGAACTTTCGATAAAATACGGTATGTCTTTATAATAAATGAGGCATTTTCATCCAATAATTCACAATCTAAAATGACGTCACTCTTAAGAGTGACATATTTCCTCTTTCATTCGCTAAACTTTTACATATTGCTTCATGAGTCAATTTTTGGCTTAAAAGAGCCTTAATGAATAGGTAATTATGTACGTCATGCGCTATTCTATCCAACTCAGATAATCTGAGGTCACCAAGTGATAATTCCAATGTTATCTTTATTTTCTTCAGTACTTTAAAGACCGGACATTGATAATTCTATATTATTCCCTTACTTTATTATACCTTTATAACCTTACTAAATGATAAAAAAGTCATGAATTTTGTTAAAGTGTATTGCTCTGTATTGTTTCTTTAAAATATTATTTATACAAATGACTAATAATGACCATATTTTATTATCAGTGCAAATTTTGTAGGATGACTTGAAAAAAAAATAAGACATATGACATAGGGCAATGCCCGATAAATGAAAAATATAAATAGCATCAAGTTATGATATCTATTTGCTCAAATCTGCTCTTGCTATTCTAGATAAAGATTTTTTGATTCCTTAAATTGTATAAAAAATGTACACAACATTTCAGACAGTCATATTCTTTCAAATAAATATCAAGAATTAGGGACAAAATTTAAATTGATTTCTGAGTCCTCAAAGAGGAATCGAGAGGGTCGAATACCTTGAGACTTCTTCCAGTACCTGAAAATATCATTGCCTTTATGTGCCCACAGTAAAGGGTGCCATATTTTATAATTATCAATATATTATATTATAAATATTATAGTTGTAGCTGGTGAGGCCTAAGTGTTCATGCACGATGAGTTTGGACCAGACTTGTGGGAGTTCGTAACCTTAGCGTTCGTCCGTTCGATTTGAAAAAAATCCGTTCATCAGAAAGGCTTCTCAGATTAATTACACTTCTGTTATCTTATGCTCACAAAGTGCAGAGAAGACAGTTGTCAGTGGATTCTGCAACAGACATCCATCCAACATTGTTGATAGAATAATTTAGATTGACGAAAAGCCTTCCTCAAAAAACACATCGAAAAAATGACAGAGTGTGAACAATGAAAGTCCTCGAAATATCTACGAAACAAATGATAGGAATGATGTTAAGGTCTTTGTTGCCATTATTAATGGAATGGTTCCATCGTTTATGCATTATTTGACAATGATGGTCATTTGTCGTCGATTAATGTGTTTCATACCTCAGATTACTCCAGGACATAATTTGTCACAGGCTGTGCCATTCTGCAAGTCGTTCTTTACTTTCATGGATGCAAGACAGCGCTCCAACACAGTGCACAAATACAGCTTTATTATTTCTTTATGAAAAGTTTAGGGGCCAAGTCATCAACAGAAGGATGAAAAATCCTTGGCCACCCCACTGTCCAAATCTCAACTCTTTGGACTTCCACTTCTGGGCTGCAACAAAAACTGGAGTTTATATGAAAAAAAAACAGATTTCATTGAGAAGCTCATACAATGTGCCCAAACCTTCGCTGTATGATATAGTCATGAGATGATCAAAAACATTCGCAAAAATGTCCTGAAGCGTGCGTCGTTCTGTCTTCAGGCTGGAGAGGGTTATTTCAAGCAATTTTTGTAAGACTTCAGAGGATGTGCCTCTCACGATATAGGACAATAAATGCTTAATAATCATAAACATCCATTCTTTTTCTTTAAATTATGTATCTATAAAGGAATTTTGCGTATTTAAGGACTTCGAATTCGCAATTTAAAAAAAATATATACATATTTTTTTAGTTTACAATTAGATCTCTAAACGAAATTTCAATGTCAAATAAAAATTGTTATCATATGTGTTTAAAATACATTTTCATATGATTAAACTAAAAACAACAAATCGTCAATACTAAATATAAAATAACAACAATAGCATTTGTGAGTCAATTTACAGCACAGATCAAAAATTGTTGAGGACAAAATCCCCACATTAAAAAAAAAAAATATATATATATATATATATGATAACTATATAACATATCTTAAAATTGATATATTTTAGAAGATATTTTAAGATTTTTTATATTCAAACGTTCCCCACCAAGCCATTTTTTTCCTTCAAAATTGAATGTCCCTACGAGGTCCTTTTTCGATGGCTCCCCACCTTCTCCAGAAAAGTAGTATATTTAATGCTTTCAATCTTAAGTTTTTCGTTTGAATGGGCGAAAATATATATTTAAAAAATGTAATACGGGCTCTGAGGACTTTTTTTCTATCCGGATATAATATTGGAATAAGAAAATTTGGGAGAAACCGTTGTTGTGGTAGCTTAATTTTTAACATCGCTGGATGATTCAAGAACCAACATTGTTTTCCTTATTTTTTAAGGAACTAAAAATAAAAAGGTAAAACAGAAAGTTATCACAATATTCAACATTATAATCCTAATGCTTGAAAGAATTCAAGAAAAATGTCTAAATTTATCAATTGACAGCAAACTTGTGACGTTCGCGAAAAATTGTCGTTCGTTTGTCGTTCCCCAAAAGTTATCGTATTTTTAAATTGAATCGTTCCTCGTTCATCGATCGTTTGTCGTTCGTCATTCTGAAAAAATTGACTACATTTTTTTTATAAACAATTTTTTCTCGTCTGTCTGAAAAAATTGATGACGTTTTTTTTAGAGAGGAAATTTTTCCCATGAAAATGAAAAATCTTTGTCTTTTTTTGGCGCTAAAAACGAACGACGAACGATAAGGAATTTTCATTATTGTTCGTAGTTTGTCAAAAACTTTGTCGTTCGTCGTTCGCAAACGACAACAAATGAACGATAAATCAACAAGTCTGATTTATAGTTTATGGCTGCAGTCAGAAACTATGGTTCTTAAAATATACATGGATTGTCGATTATGTTTCATCCCAGAAGAAGTAATTATTAATAAAAAAATCCTCACAATTATTTATCCCAATAACTATACTTGTTTTAAGCATGCATTTTAGGGTAAATGTTTATTTAAATATATTTTGCTATAAAATTAAATAGCTCCTACTTATAGTCTTAAACAAATAGTGATGAACACATCTAAGATATAGCTCAATGAGCAGATACTACCCGTCGTATTTTTACGGGAATATCCACTGGGACTTCATATTTCCTTGGCACCTTTAACTTATACATACAAAAAGTTGATTCATAATTAACTAAGTGTTTAGGAGATACAGAAAAAATAAAAATAAATAAACGATTTTTATTAGTATATATTTTTTCTGGAACAATCACCCACTCAAAAAAATTCTTAGGAACCCAAAATCCTCAACATAAAATTTTGTCGAAGGCGCCATTATTAAGAATCTTTTTTTCTCATTAAAATAAACATATGGAAAACGAATTTTCCAGGAATACCCAAGGATCCAAACACACACTAACACATCAAAGTCATGCACAGATAATTTGCTTCAATCTCACTTGGCCATTTTGAACCATCCCAAAAAAACGTTTTGGCAAACCAAATATACATGATAATAATGATCTTTTCGGGAGTGTCCACCTCCACCATGATTTAAAAAAACTACTCCTTGATCCCTCAAAACTATTCAATGAAAAATTCGTCAAATCGAATGAATCCATTGGAGAAAGGGGGGAAAGAATGAATAGACAAACATAATTTTTTTATATAGTATAGATAAATAACTAATGATTATGATTAATAAAATATAACGTATAAATGTGGCGAATATTAAGTTTTAACACAGCTAGTAAATGAGTGTTGAGAAAAGCCAGTAAATAATATAATATTGAATGAAGGCAAGGATAGGTCTGAGGGGATTATGAACTTAGTCCTCATTCGGCGGCAAAACGAAGAGTCAACTTGTATTTTCCATTAATATTGAACAAAAACCTTTGTTATCCAAATTCAACTAAAAAGGCTTTACAATATTATTCGACACATTCTGACGTCACGTACAATAAATTGTGCCCAAGGGTATACGAAACTTTTTATCAAGGCTAGATTATTTGATTATAATGGTGTAACGATTTTTCGATATTAGATAGTAAAATATAAAGGTGAAATTGTAAGCAATTGAGCACAAAAGTGAAATTGTAAGTAATTGAACACAAAAAAAATGAGTAAAAGTGATAAATTTATCAAGTTCTAAAAAATATGATGGATCATATTTATGCTATTTAATTCTATTTACAGCATAAGTATATATAATTATCCCAATCAACTAGATGTAATTGAGAATTTTACATAAATACTCTATGTCTGCCTTCGAAATCATACATTTTAAAACACTTATAGCGTTTTTTTTAATTAAATATATATTCAAATGGTTATTCAATATCATCTACGTAACCATGTATTTGTATACTGTGTTTATGTATGCTCTATCCATTGATAGATGGATCTACCAACGATGGAAATCACAAGTCCATCGCTACGACTCTTAAAATAGAACACTTATATAGTGTTGATGTCCATTATAATGTCTCCTTATATAACTCGAGGGGCGGAGTATATATTTGTTTGACCATTTTTTCAATTACCATTGTTTCCGGACATCCACTTTTTTATATCAACAGTCATACTGCAATTCCATGGAAGCATATATACCAACAAGGCAACATAAAATGGAGAGGAACGCGTTAGTGTGTAGAAGTCTTCAATTCTCAACTTCGTGGGTGTATGTTCGCCTCACGACATGGAAAGTCAATATGATCAACCTCATTGAAAGATCCAAGGTACGACTGAGTCATCTTAATGCTATAATAATTATTCATATCCTCATCATAGATGTAACCTATAGGCAAAAAATGTTATACAGAGATACAAAAAAAACATCAACTCCATATTTATCGCTCTGGTACCAAAAAGTCAACTTTTCATAATCATAAAAAAATGAATGCCGGCTGTTCCATCCTAAAAAATATTCATATGATTTTACAATAACAATAGACTACTTATTTATATACTCACAGATGCAACAAAACCGAACCAATATGTCCAAAAAAAGAGTAGTGAATTAGCTTCGATATAGATTAATAATAAGAATGATTTATTATGTATTCTAAATGAAGATGAATTAATGTTCGTCACAATGAGTTATATCTTTACATTAATAAAACTGATTATTAATATAATAATGATGGGGATGATTATAATGGAAATATCATGATAATGCTTTAATGAGTATGAGGAGGAGGGGACAAAGAAAAGAGGACTGTTTATTCATATATATATATTATGTGTCGGCATCATTGGTCGTTGGCGAGCAGTCCGCCACTGCTTGTGCAGCCTTGAGTATGGTGTTGAACGCCGAGTTGCACTGTGTCATGACGTGACAGAAACATGCCAAAGAGTTGCTTTTCGTGGTCTCGGGCCTCTTGTCGCCACCGCTCCATGGCTTGCTGCTCCAGTCGAAAGCGCTCCTGTTCCCATCGGAGGAAGCTGCTCTGGGACTTTCGCTGCTGATCCATGAACTGCTCCATCATGTCTTTGTTGAAGTTTTCGATGAAGCGGTAGGCGTTTTGGATCTCGCCCTGAACGGATTTGTGGGAGGAGGGATCCAACGCCCCCGCGGAGGAGATCTTGCGACGCTTCGTCTTGGGCTCTGGAAAGGATAAAAAGTATGTATTTAGTTAGGCGCCTTTAATAATGCATTAGTATTTATTCAATAGATATTTTAGTGTGGATACAAAGAGGTCAAACCCAATAAATCAAACATTTTATGTAAATCAATTCTTGTTCATTTTATGGCTATCATATATCAAATAAAGAATTATTTTATTCACCATCCAGAATACAGAATAATACGTGTATTTAATTCAACACAATCTAATATAATTATTTGTTATCCTTTATTTTACTTGATTTTGTACAACGTTATTAATATATTGCCTATTTTTATCGTTCATTCTATTTAAAATTATAAATTTAAGAAGAATGAAGTATTATTTTCATAATGTAAGATAATAAAAATGAATATAATTATTACCAAAAACAAGATTTTTTTATTTAATAAATCAATGTAAATAAATATCTATTAAAATATCAACCTTTCAGCAGGAAGGTCGAAAAAGGTGAATAACAAGTTGATGATAAGTTTTTTTTTACTCAATACTGGAGCAAGACTAGCAGAGCAACTGTGAAGGAAGTAAGGTTTATAAATCTAAAACGTAGTTGATTATTCTAGGATATACTCTGGCCGAAGTCAGCTACATATTTAATGTTTCCAAGCTTTAGAGACCAGCGTCACATGCCAAGACAAGACATCAATAGTAGTGCTCATCTGCATACAAGTAAAGAAAAGTAACCACATCTACATTATGATTATTTTGGTCACGTAAGTTAATTCAATATTTGTAACAAACATAACAGTGTAATACAAAATACACTAAAGTACAAATATAAATAAATAACTCTTTTTAACAGTAGCGTAAAAAAACATAATAAACATAATAGTTATTTTTTTTGCTAAAAAGTGATGACCAAAATATAAAAGACAATTTATGTGTTCCTCAAAAAACATCGGTATTTTCTTAATATCCTCTTGGCTAATGTACATTATGTCAATGATGATTTTATTGTGAAATTATCAATATATTTTAAGAGACTTACATATGTATACAATGCCAAAAAATGTATATTAATACGATAATGGATAATAATTTGTATATATTCATCATGGCCATACTTTTTCAATTGATACACTTAAAATAAAAACTATTTAAAAAATCTCCCATAGTAGGGAGTCATGTAAAATACATGACTATAGCTCGGAATTTAACAAAGATATGCAAGTTTTACTTACAAATATTTTGGCCATGGCATTGAAGATTCATATATATATATATATATATCTGAAGGAATAGTTCCTTTTATAAAATAAAGTAATTCGTTTCGATTAAATTCTACAAGGACTTACACATGTTTTTGATCATCGTATTGACTGTTTATTCATTAAATTATTTTAATGATAATACACTTATTGTGCAATATAGCAAATCAGTCGATGAGTTCATTAGATAATGGAATCGTAAATGCTAAGAGAGACCTTAAGATTTCTATGGCAAGCATCCCTACATGTGTATTCCTTAGAGAACTCTTATACAAGAGTAATAGTTGGTTCATAAGCCTCTATATTTATTATCAAAAAGCATCAGAATTCAAGAAATCATATCTGAATGCATATTTTGGATTTTTATTCCATTTGCAGATGAAAAACATTGGACTGATTTTAAGTCCTAGTAGTAAGTATTCACCTTCATCGAGGTCTGGCTGCGGACTTTCCGCTTCCTCTTTGGGGGAGGAAGGTCCCGAGGAAGAATTACTGGGCTCCTCCTCGATGATCGTAGGCGTGATGCTCAGATGTCCCGGGTAAATGCTGCCCGACATCCCACCGGAGTTCCCATTGGATTCCTCACTTTCCTCCAGAAGATTCTGCTTGGAGATGAACTTCTTGAGATACTTGAGATGCTTAATGCTAGCCGAAGAGATCCCTCGTCCCTGACAGTCCAGAATGAGCTTCTTGACCACAGTGTCATCCTCCAGGTCCAGGATGTCCAAATTGGGGACGCGATCCTTGACGTATCGGTATTGGGACTTGAGGTTCTTGAGCTTGATCCGGCACTGATCCCAGGTCTTGGAGGCACCCTCCGTACACAGCCGCTGAGCCACGTAGCAAAAGACTTGCTTGTTCCGCTGAGCCATGAGATCCTTCATGGTATCCTCCTCCTGAAGGATCTCCAGGAAGCGAATGATCTCATGGTCCGTCCAATTGGGATTCCGACACCGCTTGTCAGAGACCGTGAGGACGTCCGAGCTGAGGATCCGAGGAGAACCTTGGAAGAGACCGTTCATAGCCGATGGAGGTAGTATATCAGAGAAGCATGTGCAAAATGAGCCCCGTTTGTTTACTTCCGAGGTAAGGAATGATCAAAACAATGTCAACACAACGAAGACGAATTCAACGAATAAAAAAGGAGGATGATCTCTCTCTCTCTCTCTCTCTCTCCCCCCTCTCTCTCTCCCTTTCTATCCCACGATCATCTAGCTTTAAATTGGTTTAGTCCTCCTCGTAGCCTGAGCAAACAATAATAATAATAATAACTACAAATACTCATCTTGCTACCAACCTAGATAAAATTACTCACACGCATCCATAAGACTTTCCTCCTCTTATTTCTACTCTTCTTCTTCTACTTCTTTGCTTCTGCTTAAACCGGCCTAAGTCTGCCCCCGCTCATCGCTATTATACCACGTTTAAGTCTCTTTCCTTTTTTTAAGCGGATTAAAAGCAGGGGCGCCAAATGAAGGATTGTCTATATTAAACCCTTTTTTTAAAAAAGCACGTGGTTATGGAGTATCTTACGTATTATTTTTTTGGGGAGGACTTTTTATGATCTGGGAATGAATAGATGTTTATTGGAGGGAGATGTAGTTTTCAAGGTTTGTATATTATTATTGTTTTGTATGTAGAGGGGTTTGCCGGCAAGGTGAATAAAGCCTTAGGATGATTTTCTTTGGTTGCCGGAGGAGTTATATTTTGTTTATAATAAAGAATGAAGGACTTGATGAGAGCATAATGTATATATTTAAAGCCTATAATATATTTGGTACGATGTCAAGAAGAAATGGCCATAAATAGAAAAAGGGACTGATGTATCATGGAAAATGGTTCAAGTTCATACTTGAGTGGAATACAACAAAGTATTATACAAATACTATTTCTTATATAAATTGATGAATTTACTAAAAAAGTTTTTGCAATTACAGACAAATTATTTCCTTGTAGTGGGTATTTGACGGGGCTAAGATTTATTTGGGCTATTTTTTCCATGCGTCAACATTTTTATTTTCTATCTTGAGTCATTTCTTCCTGGTCCATTTTTCTAAGGTTATTTCTTCCTAGCCTGTATTTTCTTCGACCATTTTTTATATCATTGGTAGGATTAGAAAATACAAAATGGGCTACAAAAGTTTTTGGATAAATAAAAATACTAGGAATAAACCATTTAAAGGATGCTAAATATAATATTAATACCACAGGACCAAATATTATTATAATTATATATATATATATATATATGTGTGTGTATGTGCTCAGAGCTAATTAATCTGGCAAAATATGTTTATTTTGGGCTCTTATATCCTTTATTCGACGAAATTTGAATCCAAATATAGGTACATACATCAACTGTGATATGAACATACTTTTATAATAATATAAATATGCTTTGACCTCTTGATGATCAAATACATATGAATAGAGTATTTGGACGTTAAATGACGTGCAACACAATAGGAGGAAAGACAATGAAATCCATTTGTTGTGAATACATAAACTCTATCAGTTTACTATCATTGATTTTTTTGGTACCTTAGTTATTCATAGAGATATAAAGATATAGCGAGCGTATTCCCTCCAACAGCAGAGAAACATCGTTTAGCTGTATTCTGGACACAAACAAAGTAATTTGTACAACGTCATCGTAAGCTGACGTAGTACAAATTACTTTGTATATTTTGAACGCACCGAAACAACAGAATGCTGTTTCTCTTCTATTGAAGGGAATCAGCTCTCTATATCTTTATATCTCTATGCAGAAAAGCATCGTTCATCTGTATTCTGGACACAATGACGTATTACTCTGAAGAGTCCAATAAGCTCTCTATGTCCTTATATCTCTATGGGTTATTCAGTAAATCTGTTGCCAGAAATATTTACTGGTTTGCAAACTCCTTTTCCGATTATCAACCTTAACTTCTCTCTAAAAACTCTTCGCAAAAGAACTTGGATGCTCTAAACACAAATAGCTCTGATCCATTTTATAAAATTCATCGATAATTACTTCGACACAAATCATTTCCGCCTCTTTAAAGGTTTCCCGATTCTGCTCAAAGCGGTATTGTTTATAATGGATTAAATAACTCTTTCCAATTGAAAAAGATAGTCATATTTTAAAACAAAGAAAACACGTTGCATGTGAATGTGCGTTTGATTAAAAACATGCTGGGTGCTTATCTAATATATGATACTAGCTGAAGATATACCTCTGTATAAATTAGGATAATCAAATAAAACAAGATCTTAATAACAGTTTCATTAATAACATATAAATATAGTGCAAGTAAAACTATAGCTCACTGAAAGGAAATATACGAAAAAATGACTTTTTAATGAATCAGATACACGATAAATATTTATTGTTATGGAGTATCAAACGATAAAAAGAGGATTTTTAAAGTTGTTTTATTGATCTTGAATCCGATTCTTAACCAAATATTACATATAGTTCCTTTTCCAGTCAGTGTCCAGAGTCGTTCACTGACACTGGCCACCGCCCTTAACCAGAAAAGAGAAATTTGCCCACAACAATTTTTATAAATTCAGTTTAACAAATAAAAATGTTCCCTTTAATTTTTTATTGATACACCAACATACAATATTACAAAATATGAACAACCAAGTCCACCAGGAAGGACATTATTTACAATATAAGTAAATATTTCCCCCAAACGTATGTGGTGAGCAACTTCTTGAAGGAGGTCGGTGAGGGTCCGGCACTCTGCCACAAGATCTTAACAGAGAGTGACTGAAGGTATTTCTGATGCTCCTGGTGGTTTACTGTAATTTCATCGCGAGTAAATTTGTCGCTGAGCTTTTTATAGCCGTTTTTTTGTCACGGGTAAATACATCGCTTGCTCTTTTATAGTCAGTCAATTTTGTAGTTCTTCTTTTTGTCGCCGGTAAATTTGTCACCAAGCTTTTTGTAGTGAAGTATTTTTGTCGTTCTTCTTTTTTTCGTAGGTAATTTTGTCACCAAGCTTTTTTGTAGTGAAGCATTTTCCGTGCTGTTATTTTTTACTTTGTGGACCTATTCATGGGGACTCTGTCTGGGGTCCCATGGGGTTTGAATCTACCGCTGACATTTTTAGGGAGAAAAGACACGCGGCTTAAGGGTTGTGCACACCTTAGCCTCGGGTGTTCCGCCGCAAGTTGAAATCTACTCAGGGTCAACGGTGGATTTCAACGTTATATAACCCCGGGCTGAGACTGGCGTATCCCCCCCCCCCCCCCCAATGAAGCATGCATATCTTGCAAGATGTATGTCTGAAAACCACTTAACCCGAGTTTGTTTTACATTTAAGAGGAGTCGGCGGTGGACTCCAACCCCTTAGACCCTCAGATGGGAACCGAACTTTTGTTAGACAGCCATTTCTTAGACGGACACTTCTTAGACGGACATTTCTTAGACACGGACACTTCTTAGACAGCCATTTCTTAGACGGACACTTCTTAGACACGGACACTTCTTAGACAGGGACATTTCTTAGACACCCATTAAAAATGTACTCACAATTAAAATAGGCCTTCGGGTTCTGCCGAAAACAATCATGGTGTTTCGGAATTACAAATCCTCCACCAATGGGCCCTCGGGTTCCGCCAAACACAATCGGGGTGTTTTGGGGTTAAAAATCCCCCGCCAATGGGCCCTTGGGTTCCACCAAACCTAATCGGGGTGTTTTGGGGTTACAAACCCACCGCCAATGGGCCCTCGGGTTCTGCCGAACACAATCGGGGTGTTTTGGGGTTACAAATCCACCGCCAATGGGCCCTCATGTTCCGCCGAACGCAATCGGGGTTTTGGGATTACAAATCCCCCGCCAATGGGCCCTTAGGTTCTGCCAAACCCAATCGGGGTGTTTTGGGGTTACAAATCCCCGCCAATGGGCCCTTGGGTTCTGCCAAACCCAATCGGGGTGTTTTTGGTTACAAATCCACCGCCAATGGGACCTCATGTTCCGCCGAACACAATCGGGGTGTTTTGGGGTTACAAATCCACCACCAATGGGCCCTCAGGTTCCGCCGAACACTATCAGGGTGTTTTGGGGTTACAAATCCACCGCCAATGGCCCCTCAGGTTCCGCCGAACACAATCAGGGTGTTTTGGGGTTACAAATCCCCCGCCAATGGGCCCTTGGGTTCCGCCAAACCTAATAGGGGTGTTTTGGGGTTAAAAATCCACCGCCAAAGGCCCTTGGGTTCCGCCAAACCTAATCGGGGTGTTTTGGGGTTACAAATCCCCCGCGAATGGGCCCTGGATTCTGCCAGACCCAATGGGGTGTTTTGGGGTTACAAATCCCCCACCAATGGGCCCTTGGGTTCTGCCAAACCCAATCGGGTGTTTTGGGGTTACAAATCCACCGCCAATGGGCCATCGTGTTCCGCCGAACACAATCAGGGTGTTTTGGGGTTACAAATCCCCCGCCAATGGGCCCTTGGGTTCTGCCAAACCCAATCGGGGTGTTTTGGGGTTACAAATCCACCCCCAATGGGCCCTCAGGTTCCGCCGAACACTATCAGGGTGTTTTGGGGTTACAAATCCCCCGCCAATGGGCCCTTGGGTTCTGCAAAATCTAATCGGGGTGTTTTGGGGTTACAAATCCACCGCCAATGGCCCCTCAGGTTCCGCCAAACACAATCAGGGTGTTTTGGGGTTACAAATCCCCCGCCAATGGGCCCTTGGGTTCCTCCAAACCTAATCGGGGTGTTTTGGGGTTACAAATCCACCGCCAATGGCCCTCAGGTTCCGCCGAACACAATTATTATATTTTCGGGTTACAAGTTCCTGCCAATGGGCGCTCGGATTCCGCCAAACACAATCGAGCTGTTTTTGGGTTACAAATCCTCCGCCAATGGACGCCTTGAACGTATTACTTACAATGTATAAATGTATAAAATAAAGTTATGTGTGACAAACAAAAATATATTCATTTATTCCTCATGAAAAGGCAAGCGTAAAGCTATTTTAAAGAAACAAGAAAACGAAAACTATATTTTTAGGCTATGCTAGGCAATTATACGCTTGTATGTGGTAGTGCAGTAAAAAACATATTCGCAAAAATGTTCAACATAAATGAATGCCAGCAGCATCAATTGCACTATTAGAATTTTTGATTCCTCAGTCACAATTATTAATAATTAACGGCTAAAAATTAATTACCCCATGGAAAAAAAATCCAACTGATCATTCATCCATACTTAAAAAGACCCAAATAATGTATAACACAGATAAGACCCCAGATTCTTTAAGCGGTGGGTTTGAATTAGGTATAATTAGGGAAA
This sequence comes from Caligus rogercresseyi, assembly GCA_013387185.1. Classification (NCBI taxonomy): domain Eukaryota; kingdom Metazoa; phylum Arthropoda; class Copepoda; order Siphonostomatoida; family Caligidae; genus Caligus; species Caligus rogercresseyi. The sequence goes on along the minus strand of CP045895.1, from coordinate 14,630,671 downwards.
TTGACGTGGGATTAGGTTTTAAAACTCAATATGTTGTATATACACTTGGCATATCCCGATATTTTGTTTGGAGCTTGTTTAAAACACTCATAGTCACAAGATAAAAATCTAAGGGTTCATTGGCGGTATGTTATGAGACATTTCTTATGGGATTTGTAACTCAAAAACAGCCCGATTGTGTTTGGCGGAACCTGAGGGCCCATTGGCGGAGGATTTGTAACCCCGAAGCACTATGATTGTTTTCGGCAGAACCCGAGGGCCCATTGACGGGGGATTTGTAACCCCAAAACAGCCCAATTGTGTTCGGCGGAACCCGATGGCCCATTGGCGGGGGATTTGTAACCCCAAAACACCCTGATTGTTTTCGGCAGAACCTGAGGGCCCATTGGCGGGAAATTTGTAACCCCAAAACACCCTGCGTGTGTTCGGCGGAACCCGAGGGCCCATTGGCGGTGGGTTTGTAACCCCAAAACACCCCAAGTGTGTTTGGCGGAACCTGAGGCCCATTGGCGGAGGATTTGTAACCCCGAAACACTATGATTGTTTCGGCAGAACCCGAGGGCCCATTGACGGGGGATTTGTAACCCCAAAACAGCCCAATTGTGTTCGGCGGAACCCGATGGCCCATTGGCGGGGGATTTGTAACCCCAAAACACCCTGATTGTTTTCGGCAGAACCTGAGGGCCATTGGCGGGAAATTTGTAACCCCAAAACACCCTGCGTGTGTTCGGCGGAACCCGAGGGCCCATTGGCGGTGGGTTTGTAACCCCAAAACACCCCAAGTGTGTTTGGCAGAACCCGAAGGCCCATTGGCGGTGGGTTTGTAACCCCAAAACACCCCGATTAGGTTTGGTGGAACCCAAGGGCCCATTGGCGGGGGATATGTAACCCCAAAACACCCCGATTAGGTTTGGCAGAACCAGAGGTCCCATGGGCGGGGGATTTGTAACCCCAAAACACCCCGATTGTTTGGCGGAACCAGAGGTCCCATGGGCGGGGGATTTGTAACCCCAAAACACCCCAATTGTGTTCGGCGGAACCTGAGGTCCCATTGGCGGGAAATTGTAACCCAAAACACCCGTGTGTTCGGCGGAACCCGAGGCCCATTGGCGGGGGTTTGTAACCCCAAAACACCCCGAGTGTGTTTGGCAGAACCCGAAGGCCCATTGGCGGTGGGTTTGTAACCCCAAAACACCCCGATTAGGTTTGGTGGAACCCAAGGGCCCATTGGCGGGGGATATGTAACCCCAAAACACCCCGATTAGGTTTGGCAGAACCAGAGGTCCCATGGGCGGGGGATTTGTAACCCCAAAACACCCCAATTGTGTTCGGCGGAACCCGAGGTCCCATTGGCAGGGGATTAGTAACCCCAAACACCCCGATTGTGTTCGGCAGAACCTGAGGGCCCATTGGCGGGAAATTTGTAACCCCAAAACACCCTGCGTGTGTTCGGCGGAACCCGAGGGCCCATTGGCGGTGGGTTTGTAACCCCAAAACACCCCGAGTGTGTTCGGCAGAACCCGAAGGCCCATTGGCGGTGGGTTTGTAACCCCAAAACACCCCGATTAGGTTTGGTGGAACCCAAGGGCCAATTGGCGGGGGATATGTAACCCCAAAACACCCTGATTAGGTTTGGCAGAACCCGAGGTCCCATTGGCAGGGGATTTGTAACCCCAAAACACCCCGATTGTTTTCGGCGGAACCCGAGATCCCATTGGTGGGGGATTTTTAACCCCAAAACACCCCGATTGTGTTCGGCGGAACCCGAGGGCCTATTTTTTTAATGGGTGTCTAAGAAATGTCCCTGTCTAAGAAGTGTCCGTCTAAGTAATGGCTGTCTAAGAAGTGTCCGTGTCTAAGAAGTGTCCGTCTAAGAAATGGCTGTCTAACAAAAGTCCTGGAGCCCCCTCAGATAAAGCAGAGGGTACACACGTAATTAGTGTCTGAAAAACTCTTGAGTTGTTTTTTACGACCCAGAAGGGTCTGCAGTAGATTCCGAACCAATGGGGCACCCGACTAAGCCCGGCGCAATCCTTTAAATTAGGATATTTTTTCTTAGGCCGGGTGGTTTCCTCTTAAGAAGAGTCGGTGGTCGATTTCAAACCCATGGGACATCCGGTTAAAGTTGGTGCATTCCGTTAGATAATGGTCTACGAAAGTCTTAGGCCGGATGTTTTCCCCTTAATAAGAGTCGGCGGTCGATTTCAATCCCATAGGACTCGCGGCGGAACACCCGAGGCTAAGGTGTGCACAACCCTTAAGCCGCGTGTCTTTTCTCCCTAAAAATGTCAGCAGTAGATTCAAACCCCATGGGACCCCAGACAGAGTCCCCATGAATAGGTCCACAAAGTAAAAAATAAACAGCGCGGAAAATACTTCACTACAAAAAAGCTTGGCGACAAAATTACCTACGAAAAAAAGAAGAACGACAAAAATACTTCACTACAAAAAAGCTAGGCGACAAATTTACCTGTGACAAAAAGAAGAACTACAAAATTGACTGACTATAAAAGAGCAAGCGATGTATTTACCCGTGACAAAAAAACGGCAATAAAAAGCTCGGTGACAAATTTACTCGCGATGAAATTACTGGACACCGCTCCCGGTGTCTCATCTCATATCTGGTGAAATTTGCTCAAAATACTTATTTACCAGCAGATAATTTTTTAGAATACTACACAGGTAGAGTTTAGAGATTGACTCACTAAGCTTTTGTTTCTCTAAGGAATGATAAATGTGTGAAAACAACTCTAAATCTAAATATGAAGCCATGGAGTGATATCCACATTTTTAAACTACCTTCATTTTTAAGTAATATAAGTATACTGATGGAAAAAGTAAGGTTGTGAACAAACCTCCCTTTTCTGGTTAAGGGAATAATCCAGAGGCAATGAAAAACTATCATTGAAAAGTATGGTATGTGTAATAATTAAACTAAACGACAATCTGAGTATAATTTATATATTGTACATTTGAGGTTCTGAGTTTTAGAATTGAGGACAGAGGTTTTTAGCTAGTGTATGCAATTTTGGATGCGAGTTTATCTCCTTTTTTTCAAGTCTCTTTCGATGGGAGCATCCACATTGGTGACCTTCGAAATCTTGCCTCACTCTATTGTGACCCGTCCAACGACTCCTATCTAGCAAGAGATGCTTCCATAGTTTCTCCAGAAGGGCATATATATATATATATATGGCTCCTCATTTTTGCATACCTTTTTAAAACATATTTGTCTACATACATCTTTTCTACAACATAACCTTCTGTTTCTTCTTTCTTGAAGTAAATATATTATGACTAATTGTTTTCTATTACTATTATTTGCCAAAAGGCACTTTCAGTTATCTTTCTTCTTCTTCTCCTTATGGGATGCTTAAGCATAAATCAAGCGTAGATTTTCTTTGTCCAGTCTCTTGGAAAACATGAATGAGACTAATAAAGATAATACCTGAATAATTGCCCCAGGGAAAGAGGGATGGCCACCCCTTATAGAAGTTATCATTTCTCCCTCACTTTGTTTTTCCATTTTTGCATTTCCTTAGAAGTGAAATTTCTTTAGTGAGTTAAAAGATACGGCAATGCCCTTCACTTGAATTATTATTCAACTTCTTATTCACCAAGATATAAAGAACAATACCTGCTTATGTCATGTTTTCATTCTTATTAAAACGTCATAAATATTATTATGATTTGTATCGTATCGAAAATATATTGTAGGGATCATAGAGATTAAAAGATATAGAGAGAGCTTATTCCCTTCAGCTGTATTTATGTGTTCAATATAAACAAAGTAATTGATCTACGTCATCGTAAGCTGATCATAGAGATAGAAAGATTTATTTACATTGGTCACAAAAACGTATTCCTCTGAAGAATCCAATAAGCCCACTATGTCTTTATATCTCTGTGACAAAAACGTATTCCCAAAGATATATACAGACATAGTAGGGCTTATTGGATTCTTAAGAGAAAAACGTTTTTGTGTCCAATATAAACAAATCTTGCTATCTCTATTATCAGCTTACGATGACGTATTACTTTGTTTGGGCACAGGCGACAGCTGAACGATGTTTCTCTGCTATTGAAGGGAATAAGCTCACAATATCTTTATATCTCTATCGTAGGAATAGATTAGTGATGATGAAAGCGGTAAGAAACGCATTTCAAAACGATTTTATTGCCGCTTGCCAATATGACGTCATCGTGGGCAAGCGAAACGTCAGCACTCTTGTTTATGTGGACGTACCTTGTTTTTCAATATACTGTAAAACCTGCCTATAGCAGCTACTTCAAGGACCCCAAAAAGTGGGCACTAAAGACAGGTGGGCACTAATCACAGAAAGGTTTAGTACTTTTTTTCTTCGGCGGAGCAAATTTGGGTGGGTGTTATGGATAATTATAACCGCTATAGACAGGTGACCTCTAACACAGGGTAGACCTTAACTTGTTATTCACAAAGTTTTACAAGAATGCTAAGGGACTTTTAGTTAGTTAGATTTTATTTCCGTTTGCCAATATATATAGTTTACAAAGAAAAAGAAAAAAAAACACAAAAAGACACAATTTTTGTTTAAATACGCAGAAAAAAAGACAAAGAAAAAATATTAATAACAAAACATAAAAAACCAAGAATAGAGTAAAAATAATAAAATATATAAAATAAATAAAAACAGATAATGAGAACGACCACGCAAAAGGGGTATTTGTGCTACTTCGGAATATTCTAACAATTTACTGTGTACAATAATTATTTGCCATTATTTTTTCATTTTGACATATTTTATTAGCTTTAAAATTCGATAATTATCGGCTTCTCATTGCATGGCTTCATATCTTTCTTGGGATAGTGCAGGGCATCTGTTGATGAGGTGATCGGCTGTGTGCAGCTCTTCCTCGCAAATGTTGCAGGTTGCAGTTGATTTTTTTCATTTTCTGAAATGAGCCAGAAAAGGCCCATGTCCGGTGTAGGCTTGAACTAGCAACCACAATTTTGGTCTGTTGAGGTTGACAATCGTCTTGTTGGGTTTTCCAAGCAAACCACACGTATGAGCCATGGTCTGTTCATTCAAATAGCGTCTACACCAGGCTTTATAGAATACATCCTATATAGACTTCTTAACGAAACTTGGAGATATGCCAACACATTTTCGGTTTTAACTTGTTGTGCCACTTTTTGCAAGAAAGTCAGATTTCCTGTCAGATCATTGTGACCTTTGCACCATGAAAGTTGACTATTTTTCTGACTTAAAGTCCAAACCTTTTTCGGACGATATTTAAGTGGCATTTTTGGAATCTACGTAAAAAATGGGACTCAAATTAGGAATTTCAGCCCGGGGGTAAACAAAGACCTTAATTTTGTTACATAGTGTTATTGTTAGACCATCCAAAGAGAGCCTATTAGCATTCTCAAATGAAACTGATAAAAAATATTGGTTCCATTATAAGAATAAAGATTATAATGTTAGTTAAAATGATTTAAATATCGCTGAGGGTGTTAAGTGATATAAAAAAGTCAAAAAAATAATCTAAATCTGGTCTCCCAATCAAAAACTGATGTCAAATTTGGATACAGTGGGTCTTGTTTCAGAAGAAGGAGCATAATTTCCTCAATAAAGGGAGTTAACCCAAAATTTCTTCACCAACGTCATTTAAATACTCTTTGGAATAACTCTTTCAATATCAGGCGTCAATATTAAATGAATAAAACAATTTATTTTAATCAAGAAATAACATGAGTGCTTATATTGTTTCATCATATCTGTCGATAAATGGATCAACAGTCCATCCATGGGATTTACGAATCCTTTGAATGAACTCCTCTATTTCAACCTATTAATATTAATATAATACAGCAACTGCAACTGTTTCGTCATATCTGTCGATAAATGGATACTCGATATTATATAATTTAGTAAAAAGAAAGTGAAAACAAATGAAAAAAATACTTATTTTTGAGTGAGTGTGGGAGAACCAAGGACTATTGAAAAACAAGGACCGTTCATATTACCCAGAAAGAGCTGTTTTTCACGCTGCCGGCGATTTTTAATGACGTCACACCGGCAAGCGGAAAGAAAAACATTTTCTAATACGCTTCTTCCTGCTGTCGTCATCAAAAATATATATATATTCTGAATCGTCACAAATACTAAAAAAGAAGAATTCTGACTCCATGAAAACATGGAGTGTTCATTATTCATGGGCCTATATCCATGACGTCATTGTCGAATCCTTTGAATGAACTCCTCCATTTCTACCTATTAATATAATACAGCAACTGCAAATACACAAGAAAAAAGGATTTTTTTTCATCATAACTGTCGATAAATGCATGATAACTCTGGCTATTGGACATCGAAAAATAAAGAAAACAGTATTACCTAATGAACAAAATCATGTTTATTGATGAGTTTGTGAGAACAATCTTTTTGTTATCTCTACACATTCAACATATCCTTGGTTCAATGAACTAATGTTATTACTATCATACTTATTTATATCCACAAGAATACAGTTCCATATAACAACATATGAAAATAAGAAGAAAAACTTCAAATAAGTATAAATCATATTATTTTGATAAGAATAAATGTTTATTGGTTATATATATATATTTAAATAGCTTAACATTTGTATATCTAATAATAATAATAATAATATAGTATACAATTTAACATAATTATTAAAGATTAAGAAAATGCTGAAAGCCGATCTATAAAAAAACCCTTGGTTCATAATGTGTATATTAATTGTTGGTAACAATGAGTAAATATATGGAGTAGGCGGGAAAGGACAAGACTACATAGGATTAAAGTCACCGACCTAAATAGTAATAATAATATATATGTTATTATATATGTGTCGGTAATTAGGGTTAACTCTTCTGAGAAATACCTTCCTAAGTTTTATTTAATTGTAAACAATCATAGTGTGAGTGAAATAAACGCTATCAATGACGCAAAAATGAAAAACTGCCAATGACGTCATCCCAATATAATCCATATTTACTCTTGAACTCTTTCTGAATTTAATAATTATGGTTATAATAATATTTTATACTCTTACTAAAATTTAGAGCATTTATTTTGTAAGCAACAGGTTTATTGAAGATAAAGTATATTATAAGGAGTTCGAACCGTGTCTATTGAATTTAACCAATACGAAGGAGGAAATCTATAAGATGAGTTGTTAATAAGTAAAACTAAAGGTCTCAAAGAAAAGGAATGGATCCGGGATGTCATTTGTTGCGTCATTGAATAACTTATTATGACATCATCTTGAGTATTAGTTTCGCACAAATGCTGAGAAATCGTATGGCTCTCTAAAGATCCATAAGAAAGGACTCTAGGAATTAAGGAAGCCAAAGTGGGGCAATTTAATTAGCGGAAATTATATATAGAATAATTTTGTAAAAGTATAACAGTAACTTGGGAATATCACAAGATGAATTAATAGACGTTAACGAAGGGAATAAAAAGTAGTTTATCCTGGCAGGGGAGAAAAAATTATATATTAGATGTTGAGGGAGCGCTGGAGAAGTAATGCAGAAAGCCAAGATAGAACAAAATGTTTTGACAATTGAATTTGGGAAGGAGCATTGCATGATTCTGAAACAAAAGAAAAAAATAACGTTATTGCTTTATTATAAGAATCAAGAAAAGATGGGAATCACTCTTCACGGATACCAAAATCTATGTTTTTTTTGTTGCTTTGATGATACTATTTTTTACCCAACTAAATGAATATGATAACAACTTTCTCGGTTACTATTCCAAGGAGTAACAATATATTTTAGGCAGAGGCAGTTGTGCCTTATAGTAGAAGAGCCTAAACAAAAAACAATGGCCTTCATAAGAAGGTATTGACGAAAGCCCCCAAATATAGCATATTTGGTAAAATAAATTACTAGATTCTTGGACTGAATAACAATGTAGACATTATTTTTAATAATGCAACTCGTGGTCAGTATTCTACAAAACGATGATAGAGAAACACAAAAATTTGAGGTTGAGGGCGCGTCCGAATTTACAATCAAGCTAATGTTGACATTTTAATATCTCAAAGGTGTGTGTAATGTCCGAATGAAACCAAAGGGACCGATTAATAGAACTGAAAATTACTGGCACGCTAAAAATGTAATCAAAATCCCTTTGCATATTTTAGTCGGCTAAAGTGATGTGTACTATTTTATATTATCTCCCATCTTTCATCTACGACAGTGAAGGACAATAACTCTTCCATTCCCTTACCAAGTTTTGTGGAGTTGAACCGGTATTTTCCCTCGGAGCCTGGACGAATATTCCGAAGGCAGCCCGAAGTGTCCACGGACCAGGAATATGAGTTATTATAAAAGAAGTAAATGAAGCAGACGCGGTGAGGTTGAACGGAAGTGGACTCTGGATCACTTGCTGGTTGGCAATCATGAATCCATAGGTTACGTTCTCAGGCAAATGTTCCTCCTAGGAAACAAAATAAAATTGACTTATGCTTTCAAAGTTGTTCATAAAAGTGAAAGTTTCCTAAGGAAATGTTGAAAAAAAAGAAGAAAATCCCTTGTTACTGATTAAATATTAAATAAAATAATTAAGCGTTAACTGTTGTTGCCAATTTGGAAGCTATGGAATTCGCTCATTTTACTTGTAATAGTTGGTGACTATTTTTCTAGAAAAACTGACGAAAATCTGGAAAAGATGGAATCAAAAAGTGTCTACGGACGCGCTCGCTCCGAAAACAAAATGAGCAATTCTAAACTAAGAACACATTGAACTCATATAAAAATTGATAGCCTAACTTACTTCTTCGCTGATGTATTCGTTGAAATAATTTGGCGCCTCAAAAGAAGAATACATGATTTTCTTCTCCTCTGGAGCGGATTTTATTTTTGGAAGCTTTGCATAGGGAATCATGGACTCCCAGCCTCCGAGGCAGTGATGAACTGTGAATGATGTAGAGATTATAAGCCATTTAAACATTAACAAAGATATTAAGTGAAGGGCTACGACAAACAATATGTATTTTTACCTCAATTTTGGAATTGAAAGATCCATATTTAAAAATAAATTAAAAATAATGATGCTAACTTTAAATGAATGGTTGTAAAACTTGACCTATTAGGTTTGATATTAAGTGTGAAGAACACTTATTATTATTATTCAAGTAGATTAATGGACTTATGGCAAAGTCATTAAGCATTCCCGTTCATATTACTTAATTAAATTCCTTTGGCAGATGATTTCAATACTTTACATCCTCAACCTTCTTTTTCTATAACTCAAGAGCCTATTCATTTAATCTCAGGATATATTAGCCTCTAAGGATCCATGGGGGGGGCTTTGTTATTTCCATTGTTAATAAGACAGTTAAAATATTTCACCTTTTATCTCTGTACGAGATCCACACTTATTGGCAAGTTTCTTAAACTCATTCATCAAAGAAGTGATATGGAATCATACAGTTGTTGATTCAAAACACTGTTGTAATTGCTATTTGACAATCTATGGCGCGTATAAATTTAATACCTATGAAGTCGCTGCGGTAATTCATTAAGAACTATATTGTTTTTTCATGACCCTTTTTGAATATATATATTTGTATAGAAAACGTGTAGGATTGTTAGTCCTCTCATTTGATTACAATATATCAAGAAACGACCGGGACACTTTTTTCTCCGGGACACGGGCCGGGGCTTAAATTTTTCAAGCCGGGTCGGGCCAAAACCGCGCCGGAACTTGAGTATATATACTTCATTCTGAAAGTGACGACATTTTTTTAGAAAAGAAATCCTAAAAAGTGATTTCTTAAACATTTTCTTAATATTTTTTTAAATTAAAAATAAAAAATCTAAAAAAAGTCATCACTTACAGAATGAAGAAATGAACGAAAATATTAAAGTCCTGGTGATTTTTAGACACCGGGTCGGGACGTTAAAAAACAGCCGGGACCCGGTCGTTTCCTGCCATATATGCATTTGACAGCTTTATAATAAATATGAGTTCGTTCAAAAAACTGTTAATCACTGCTTTCTAATCCAATATTTCCTCTTCAAATTATTTTATGTGAAAAAAAATCCAATTATATTAAGTCATATGGGATGCAGGTAGTTTTAACTTGAAAGATATAAAAATATGAGCTTTAATGATGATACAATAATATTATTCTAAACAATCAAATTGTACTTAGATGTCATAATGAGTTTACGTAAGCGGTTAAGCCTGTCTCTAGGTGCCTCTCAAGGGAATCCAACAAGTGGCCGCTATTGCCAGGTAAGCAAAATAAACAAAGGCTTAACCACTTAATTTATATTATGTGGAAGAAAATTTGGGAGGTCGTTATGGGTGAGTCACCGCTATATACAGGCGTTCGCTAACAAAGGTCTGTCTGTTTATATATTATCCAATGTCTAAAATATCTTAAATGAAAGTATGATCTTTATACATATGTGTAAAATTTTGAAATGTTTATTGCATATATGCTTATGATGTTGGAAATAAATCATTTACTCTTAAAACTGACTCGAGAATTGTTATGTTATTGTTAAATAGGTTTTGCATATCTAAAAGAATATAAAGCAAACTTTGGTCTTGTAAAAATGACTTTATATATTTTTTCTAAATATAAGTTATTTTGAAATAAATACATTTAGTTTTTTGACTCGTGTTGATTTATATTTCCTGAATATAAATCTAGAAAACTTGAATTATGCATAAAGTCTTGTTTTACTTGTCATCTACTCTTGTAAGAATACATCAATCCTTATAAAATCATTATTCTCTATATAAGGCCTACACGAGGAAAGGCAAGAGACCTAAAAAGAAAATTATTCAAAGGGAGTGCGATAGCCGTGTACTTTAAGGCTTATTCAACTCTCAATGTTGGGGGCGCAGGTTCGAATACTCCCGAGAGGGGATGGCCATTTTTGGTCTGCTACCTCATTGATAAGATCCTAAGTTCGATAAACTAGTTTTAATGCTATAATGCTTATTTATATCCTGTCGGATGCAATTCTATGGAACCAATTATGCAAAAAACAACAACAACCAAAAACCATTCAACCAACTTGGAAATGAGATACGTATTATTTTAAATAGTTGACATCACATTTTCTCTGTTCTTTACAACTGTCAATCCACTGGTTTTTATGTGACATCTTTATAATTTAAAGTTGTTTAAAAAATATATCATCCCAAAGCGATGTTTTCAAACCCGAAATATATAAATGAACACCTCTCGTTAGTGGGAATCAAATCCAAATTACAGAAAGTGTCTTGTATATATTGATTTAATTATGTATTACACCCCTTCATTGGATTTAATCCTTTTTTTGCCAATTTGGTTCGATAGAATAACATCCAACTGGTAAATACACATTATAGCATTAAAATCTGTCTATTGGACCTAGGATCTTATATATGAGGTTGACAAAAAAAGACCTTCCCCTCTCGGGAGTATTCGAATCTGCGTCCCTAACATTGAGAGTTGAACACGCCTTAACGCACATGGCACTCCATATTATCCACACTCATATTATTAATGTCCTTATAATATGGTTTCAGCTATGGAAATATGTCTTTGTCATTTCTCTTGTAAGAGACAATACCATTGTACATATCATATATATTATTTATGTTATCATTATTCAATTATACTATAACAGAGAAAATGATAAACATCTAAAAACAATCCATCTCCCTTGCTAATGTAAATGAAATGACACAGCGTATAATTTATTTTCATCAATCTATCCCCATTAAAAAATAATATATATAAAATGTGTGAATAAAGTCCATTATAAATAAAATATCTTCAGATAACAAAGGGGCTTCAGGAGGCGCTCTGTCGGCATTGTACGTACATAACTTTATCCTTAATTCATAAATCCGCAAAGCAACAATTCATTTAAGCTGCAAAACTTGGACCATTTGATTTTTTAATGGTTGAGTGGAAATAATTTTTTTATCATGATGAGGGTATGGTAATGAGTTGTTGTATCAGCTGGTTTTATAAATAGGGAAAATATTAATTTACCTAATTAATTTAATGGAGAAATTTAATGATCAGAAAAATTTGTAGAACATGCATCATGAGAAGAAATTTTTAGACATATGTGCATATTGTCTGGATTGCGGGATTGTGGCATACTTTACTTCTTTAGAGATGTTAGGTACATTTTGTGGCCTATTCGACCGGACGATATATATATATATATATATATATATATATATATATATATATATATATATATATATATATATATATGTATATATATATTATTATATCTAATATTATTGTTAACTATCCACGTAATCACATAAATTCCTAATTTTAAAGATTAACTCAATTACAACTAAAAAAATATAATTGAACAAAACCTCTCTGTTATGTTTGTTATAAATACAAATATTCAATAAAAACTATTATTTAAATTCCTAGATATTAGCTTCATTTTATTGATTCGAAAGGTAATCTATTTTTTTTTACAATTTTTTTTCTTAATTTTAGAATTTATTATATGCATCAAAATTATTAATTGATTTTAAAATATTAACTTCAAAAAGTATACATTTTTAAAGCAAACTTACTTTTTTCTAACCAATTTTGTTAAGTGATAAATACGTCAACATCGCTTAATAATTTAAACTTTAGATGTTTTTAATTAAAGGCTCCCTTCATTTTATGACAACTTTTTAGTGTCATGCATTTCTTATAAGTTACTAATCCATAACATGTTTTAAACTAAAACAAAATATTTATATTCATAATACTTTTTCCATTTTATTATATTTATAAGTTTATTATGTTTACTCCATTTCTTAGTTGTAGAGTTTTTGTTATGCTAAATAAATTTTCCTTGTTCTGGACAAAACCATATTGAAAATCTATCTCTGCACAAAAATTACATAAGTATATTATGACGTCATCAAAAGCTAATTTGTCTTTTTCATTATATTGTAGTATCTGCTATAATTTTATAAGCCTAATTCATCCATACTTTTAGTCGTAACCCTTCATAACTTTGGATGTTAGTCCCCACATACCCGAGTCCTTGAAGACCCCCTCGCATTCCTGAATGAACTCAATCACTTCCAAGCCCTTACACTTGACGTTCACTTCTTTGAACCCATGGACCCGACCGCAGGGATTCGTCATGCGTCCCCAATTGAGCTCTGTGACGTTATGAAACCCATCCGCGATGCAGGGACTCACGGGGCTTCATCCCCTGAGGACAAACATAAATACATTGATGAAAACCCCCTCAAAAATATATGTTATTCAAGATCTTTAAGGGAAGAGTGAACGAAAGTATCATACAACTTGACAACATTTGATTGGTTTAGAGTTTGACAGCTGGTAATGGGTCCCAAGGAAATAAATAATTGCTGTTTATGTTAAATAACTTTTCATAATCAATAATATGTTTATATTAAGACAACTCTCCAAGATAGAGATTCTTATTGGGTGCTTATATGGAACTGTTTTTTCAATAAATATAACAGTACTTCAATATCTTTGCATTCGCTTAACTCGTAAATAAACACTTAAAATCATGGCTAAGTTAACAAACATACAACAAGTCAATTATGAGAGTTTCGGTTATGATGTAGGGCAAAGAAAGGCATGGATGATAATAAAATTGCCTCTCATAATTTGATCAGCCATCATTTATTTCTCCCATTTGTTATGATGATATCTACTTTCCTGAGGTTGGGACCCATTTTTGTCATTCTCCTATTTGCTTGAATAACATAGATTATTAACCATCCACTCGTTTCCCTTGAAGCCTTTAGTTGTTATTTTTATTACGAATAAGTGTCCTAAAAGACATTTTCTCGTCTTCGAAATTGAGTAGAGAGCAGGAGTCCGTTTCGAACTTGCTGGAGACGCCTTCTTGAAGCTCCACGATGTGATCACTCCGACGATATAGTTTGAGACATTTGAAACTAGATGTGCTGTAATTATGATCAAAAGTGGGGTTAAATATTGGTTTTGATATAACAAACAATTAACTAAGTGCTATATGTTTTTAATTTTTGGAAATCATAAATCGGGCTACTTTCCAAAGAAAGTTCTGGCAAACAAAATTTGCAATCTGCAGGGGTGCTATTTTGAAGTACGTACCGCAGCGCCATTTTATTTATTTGCTTGATTGTATCACGATTCCACGATAAAAACTGTAAATATGTCGGGTATTTTAATATAAAAACTTTAAATCTAGCCACCATGAAGGGAGTTATCTCCATTTAAAGTATTAGATGGGATCTGGAGTTTCGAAGTTTTTAGAAATTTTTTCTGACATTTGGAAGAAGAAGTTACTTTTATGCATCAAAAAAGTGTACATAAAATGATCAAAATTGATAATAAACCTGTCGTAAGGCGTATGTAGTTGACATGGAGTTTTATTTGCAGCACTAAAAAAATGAAGCTCCTTTAGACTCACCACTCAGCAATGACCTTGGAAATAAGCTTGATGGCCTCCTCAGTCTCCTCTATGATGGTGTGGCATTCCATAACCGAGAGGAGATGTGAAGTCTGAGTGTGATAGGAGTAGTTGGAGGCCCAGAGCTTCCGCCCGTCATCCGTGAACTCGTATTTGTACGTATACTGAAGATTGTACACGACCCCCTGGGACGAGGCCCAGTAAGGGAAGACGCAGGGCTCCTCGCTGGGGTCACGCATCAGATTAGGAACCTTTGGGGCCGGTGTCAGAATCATTGACTTCTCAACTCCGCCCTCTCCTTCCAAAATGTCGAAACAGGTGTAGTCACGGGACTGGTGGATCTTGAAGCCTCTTACTCCGTCTTCATGCTCATAGCTGACCGGGCTGATTTCCTCGGTGTCTCCGTCATCGAAAAGGAGCGAACTTGACGACGGTCACCTTTGTAGGGGTGATAAGAGAAACAGCGGATTTGATCTAGGAGGGAAGGCGTTGTGTAAGGGCCGTGGAGGGTGCCCATTATGTAATTAATAGAAGATCCAGAGGTGGAGTGCCAAAAACCCTTGCAGGTTAAGGTATATTCTAATAATATAAGAGGAAAATAAGAATAAGTCACAGAATATAAAGATATAACATATTCCATGATCATTTGAGGTGATACATGCCAAGGATAAGTTATAAAGGACATAGGGATAGGTGTCAAAGGGGTGCCAGATCGTTATGTGAGAATTGGATGCAAATTAGAGCTTTCTTAACACATAGGATTTGATAGAATATAAACTATATGAATATATTTGAGTATATAGTTGTAAATTGCGTAAGGAAATGCACTATCATATTCATCCCTAGGGCAAATTCATTTGGACTAATTTTAACACATAAATATGCTTTTGAAAAAATATTTATTTGGCTGTGTTATTAAAACGAACTATCTTTCCCTAAGAATGACTGCAAACTTCAACAAAGCTCTTCTATGTACCTTTTAAGCCTCAAACAGCTACTCTCCGGGTCTGTGGTTTTATGTAAAAAAGAAAAAGATGAACATATTGGCAAATTAAATTTGATCCGTCCAATACTGGAGGCTTTTTTACACGGTACTCAACGATGGATCCATGTTCTAAATATTCGTTAGAATTTATCTCACAAGCCATTATGTTATGAAGCACTCCTTCCTATAGTTAGACAGAGTTCTATGAGATTGCAGTCTTATCTTTGCGATAACTAAATTGCCTATAAAGAAACTGATGCCATTATTTAGACTCGCATCAATGTATACCTCAACACGTCCTTATTTTCATATGGACTGAGGAGGAGCACCTCAGGATACTGAAGGAAGTATAACTTGGGTATCCGAAGTCACTGCTCGCCTTAAGAATGAGAGGATCTCTCCTGCCTAGGATTTCTTATGTCCAATAAAGATGATCTCTTGATCCGGATTCTGTTCTTCCTGACATCGACGCTGTAGCATCTTCTTTAGCTGTGGAGGTCAAATTGTACCTTGGGACGGTACAATATTATGGTCGTTTCATTCTAAACCTATTTCCAAGACTTGAACAAGAAAACTGATCAAGAAACTGATGCCATTATTAAACAATGGAAGACTCATGAATAAGTGGACGAAACCAAAAGCTTTTGCCATCAAATGGCTTTTTGGTTTCACAAAAGAGTTAAGTTGTTAAAAAAGAGTTCAGAGGAGATAAGATTCCGCTTTTTTCATAAGAAAAATACCCTTAAATGGGTGTCTAATAAAGTTATTGCCTAAGTTTTGATAAAATATGAAACAAATTTTAAACGATGACAATTGTTAGAATATTCTAACAAAATTAAATTCTTTTCTAAGAAATCAAATAACTGATGGACATAAAAAGGATTGGAAGTTCGCTTTTGATTTCAAATTGCTTTCAAACCTTCACTGATTAGTATCATAATTATTTCTTGATCACACATTGTAATTCATTTGACTGGAACCCCGAGGTCTCCGAACCATTCTCAATCATTTTTTTAACGCATATAGATGGCTTTGAGTTTGGTTTTGGTTCCAAGCCCTTTGAACTTGGTAAAACACTTGTTACCGCTCAAGGGCCTTTCAAATATATCCCTTCTATATAAAAATATACTCATAAAGCTTCCATTTGCACCCAAGGCTCATTACGATATTTAATTGGCTCTTACAGGGACAATTTCAGATATGGGGTGGAGTGTGTTTTTCATGCTAGGGCATTAGGATAACAACTTGAAAGGTGGAGCGTGAGTACTGGCTATTTAAGATCATCCTAAGTCAGTAGACGTGATTTGGGACGCATAGCATATAAGACAACATACGTAAATAAAGGAATACGTTATTTGGGTGAGAAAATCGACATTTGTAGGGTTAAGGAAATGAACAAGAAACATGGATTGGCTTAATTACCTGGATCACCTCTCTTTTGATTTACCACTTGATAAAAAAGAAGATCATCTGGAAAAAGCGAGCACGATGGGGGAAGAAAAATACAAAGTAAAACGTAATGTAGGGGTAAAACTACCTAATATTGGCTACTTCTTTTTTTGTTCACATAAGTTGAACAAGATTGGACAATTAAAAATAAAAGCGGTAAAATGGTTTGACAAAGTAAAGTATGATTCAATTGTCCAATGACTTTTGCATTAAACTTAAAAAGGAGTAACTCATTTGAGAAAAAAATGAAAAAAAAAGGAGGGCCCTCAAGAAAAAAAACCTTCTATGCGGGTGTGTTTGCTCCGAGAACAAAAAAGGCAACATTAATTATAACTAATCTGTTATATTTAAATGTATACCCGTTTAATCATATCTATTATAAACGTAAAAACACCTGCTTGACCGACTAAGTGATGGCTTTCTTATAAAAAGTATTGTGTAAATATAGCTTATTATTAAATGTCTATCATAGAGTGGACTTACTTTAATCCTTTAAAAATGATTATAAAAAGTGACTTTAATATCTATTTTGTATTATGATTTTAGGATATAAAATGTGTCATAGTTTTTACAGTTAAATCATAAAATTAATGTCTTCATAAAGTAATCATTTTGACTCGTAAAATGTGCAAGGGAGTTGGAAAAAGTATGTTATCATCGAAATTCTTCACATTTTAATTTATATTGTGGAGGCTAAAACAGTACCATTTTCAACAGTTGTACACAAACTGCATCTTAAATTTTGTTAGATTGTATGTATTTTGTGTACTAAAGCAATGTAATTATCAATATTATCTTTCAAGTTTATAATATCTACATAAAATAATGACATCATTACACACAATCAAATTGATTAATTTATTAATGAGGGGTATTTGAAAAGCCATGATTAAAATATTTGGAAAACAAAAGGAAAAAGTCGGAATATTTTTTCGTTAACAAGGCAAATGTAGAGAGTGTATAAAATTCTGCCCACCTTTCGTAAATAATAAAAAGTATTATTATTTTTTATGATTGGATTTTGTCTGACAGCCTTCCAAATGTGCTACGAATCACGAATTTTCGTCTAACCAAAAAAAAATTATACCTATTTTCTGTCTTATCTTTGGGCTTTTTTAATATTAAGAGACATTCTCTCAGCCAACCCTAAATTAATAATTCTACGATCAATGGAGCTCAGAGTAAGTCAATTTTTAACAATGGTTTTTATTTTATTGGTGAAGTATATCCGATGTGGTGTCGTGGTCCTTTCTTCAGTAAGTTTGTCTATTATAAGCAGTAATAAATATATATATTAACATCTTGTTCTCAAAACATTACTTTTCCATGATTTCACATTTTTTCAAATAATAACATTGGTGCGGACAATACTCAGGACTGTATTTTGGCTTGGCTCTCAATTTAATATCGGGCTTAAGGTTATACGTTAGTTCAAAGCTATATGATAGCTTGATAAAAATAAGTCGAAACAACTAAATATCTATATTATTTAAGGTTTTAATTATTTAGATGAAAAGACACAAGTAATTAAGCGTGAAATGATCTTTGTATTATCATAATATTTGTAGACGGAAATCAGTAAGTTAAGGGGGAAAATGAGGATTCTCCATTGAGTTATCAAGTTTGTGGACTTGGAAGTATGGGCCTATCAGCTTCTCTTTCAATAAGCCACAAGATATACATTGATCACACACAAAAGATTGTAAGTGTGTTCTTTGATATATGTATAAATATAATTTTTCATTCTTTTAATAATTTATACATTTTCACAATTTATTATATAACAACTCAGAAGAAGACTCTATCATTTAGAATAGTAATAAAATAGTTTTTAGACTGATATTGATACCGATGATATCCGATTAATCAGCTTAAAATCAGTAAACTGATTAAAACGTAATGACATCTAAGGGGAAAAAAAGATTTACCAAGAATTAAGCAAATTGTTATTAAAATAAAGGTTTAAAATAATATATGTAATAAATTAATTCTCCAAACATAAGTTTTCAAGCTTTACAAATGAGTATATGGATTAAGGTAAATAATACCCGGATGGACCATTTTTCTTAGGTTTATAAAATGCTTAATAATAGAAGTGAAAGTGAATAGCCTAAAAAGAAAAAAAATCCTGTAAATATAAAATATAATGATTCAGGGATTTTTTGCTGATGTCAATTAATCATTGAAGAGCCATGATTCGTCAATTCATGGATCGCGTTCTAATGTAAGTTAGGTACAGGAACAATATATTTATCTAATTATTATGGAAGACAAACATCATGTCGCTCTACTCTTAGATAATGAATAACTGATATTTAAATGATCTACTTGTCTATGAAGGGTAAATGCCATGTATATTCAGGTTAATACTATTATGCGATTGTAATTTTAAGGAAACGACCGAGTATCGGGCCCATTGCCCGACTGTTTTTGAGCTGTCCGGCCCGGTGTCTAAAAATCATTATTAAAAAACTATGATCATGACATGTTGCATTAACATTAAATAATCTGTGTAACCGTACATATATCACTCTATTAAAGGCCCGGCTTGAAAAAATTACTGTCCGGCCCTGCAAAAAAAAACCTGACCGGTCGTTTCCTGGTACTTTTGTATATTTACCTTTTCTATCAGGGATCATGTCATTTGAGCACTGAGTAAATTTGAACAAAACCTTGGACGGCACCATACATTGATCCAATCGGGATAGAGGGAGCTCGCAGAGAGAACCATCTGAAAAAAAAGAATGACTAGGCATGTATAGATATTTATAATAAAACTACCTACGTCATGGACTTCTTGATGATTTTTCTTTAGAACATAGTGTAAATGGGACTGCAAGTATTTATTGGATATGAATACATATCCGATCTGGCTTGATCATTAGCATACATAGATAACATTCCTTACAACATAAGGCAAATCAGGTATGATAATTTAAATTTGATATGAGCCTAGGATGGCGCTTCCTACACTTGGCAACAAATCACTCCCCATATGATTGGTTATAAAAAATAAGAAATAACCCCGAGAGAGGTTGAGCAGAATATGAAATTGTCCAAAGAATAGTTATGTTTATCCGTTAGTCCAAATTACTTGTAATTTTGCTTTTGCATAACAATTAAGAATCATACACATCGAAGGCAAGAAGATTTCAATTGTAAGAAGAATGCACTAAAAATAAGTTTACCGTTTTGAAAGTAGCTTTTTTTATTTATGTTAGTTCCTCATCAATGGTGTTTCAAAAGGTTCGACATATGTGGCCAAGGAATTATTTTTGGTACTAGAGCTTATTAAGAAATAAGTGATCATCTGCTTCAATTATCATTAACTTCTTCGTAATTAAAGAAAGTAAGTACATAACATACTATAAGAAGAGTATATTTTAAGCAATAAAAATATTTAAGTTGTACATTTTTTTTACTGACCTTCCTCGTAAGAAAAGGTGTAGGAGTCATTGAATGGACAGTTGATGTCTTCTCCAGATATTTTAACGATGGTTTGTAAAGGGATTTCATCTATAATGTCCAAACATGGATCCATTACGGTATCCAGGCTCTCCTTGCAAGTCCCTAAAGGAAAGAGAAGAGGATAAATTACCAAAATATTTTAAGTAATATGAGGTATAAATGTTCATAGGTTTGTAAAACAATCAGAGCTGCGACTACCGAATGTAAATCGGTATTAAGAGCTGGAAGCGTTGTTACCTGGTGTGAAGAAGTTGATCTTTGCAAAATAAATAAACAACTCCGGAGCTGAAAGCACATTTAAAATCGGACAACGTATAACAAAAGACAGTTAAGGAAATAATTTTTTGTTATTGCCTTCCATTTCCTTCAAAATTCGAGTGCATATATGATTTATATAAAAATGTTATGTATTAAATTTCAAATAATCTTTAGAAAAAGTATAACAGATTATGTACTCAATTGTCTTTTGTTATAAATTGTCCGATACTAAATGCATATGAAGAAGTCACAGAGAAGATACATAAATAAATTTCTAAATCGATATTCGGTAGATATATAATAAAAATCTACCGAATACCGAATCAGCAGTACCGAATCCCAGCTCTGAAAATAATCATTTGGTCTTTAGAGATTGTAAGGAATTTGGTCCTTAGACATAGTATTATCATGGACATTGGCTAAGTTTATTCATCCTTCAAATCGAAATACATAAGCGAAATCAAAGAACACTGGCATAAATTGGGTTATATAATATTCTAGCATTGTGAAATTGAAATTCTACCTCAACATTAAAATTTTAAATTATATAGAATATACAAGGAGTGTAAAAAACAAGTTTTATTTAATTAAATAATTATTTTACCAAAAATATTTAGTACAATTTTGTAAAGCATAATAATTTAATTCTCGAAAACTGAGTCGTTCGTTATATAGCTCAAGACGGGAGCAGAAGGCAGCACTTGCAGCTCTCAAAAAGTCTACTTCGATGCTGTTCCATGCGGGAGACAACCTCTGCAAAGTGTCTTAATATTTGGCAAAGAAATAAAATAGACCTTGTTTTCAACGTGTGCCCACAGATTGTAGTCTAGTTGGTTGAGGTTGGAGACGAGGGGGGGGGGGGGGGGGGCGCACATATCCTTGGATCAAAATACACTAGACCCCTGGACGGCGTTGACAGTATGATAGTATGACACACTATTTTGCTGGTCAATTAATTGTAGTTTCCTCTCCCATAGATCCCATCGGCTCATTTGATAACCTTATTGGCAATGTTATTTAACAGTACCAAGATTGCCATCGATACAAATAGAAATGCCACTGCCGTCCAAGGTAATTTGCCAAACATCGTCAACTTATTATGTTTTTTTAAAGACTTGGTATTGCCCATGTATCTGCTGCTCCTCCTATTATTTTTTTGCCTGTTTGGTTCAATAGAATGACATCTGACTGCATAATCTTTATATTAGTCCCTCGAATCTATGATCTTATAGATGAGGATGACCAAAATGGACCTTCCCCGCTCCTGTTGTTAACCTTATCGAAAAGACAATTCTTCTCCTCCAAAACACTAACTACTTTTCCGGTGCTTCTTTTTTCTTAATTCTTTCATAGGCTTTTAACCTCAGTTCAAGGTCGTGACTAACAATTTCTGTCAAAAATGGCTTTGGCATGGAAGGGTTTCTTCTCAATTAATTGGATGCCTTGGTTGTGGCTATTCTCCGGACATTATATCTCTTTTGCAGCTTGTACACAGAATGCACGTTGAGTCTGTTGGGAATGCGTGTTGCCTTATCTTCTTATTCCGAGTGGGTGGCCATCAATCACGATTTTTTCAATAGTGATGTAATTTAGCAATTTATTTAGGTAGCACAGAGATTTTTTAATCAAAATTAAGAGCACTGACGTAAAAATCACTCTTCATAAATGAATCGTAGGTTAAAAAAGCACCATTTCACTGCAATGATTAATTTTTAACGGACTTTCGAACGGTATATGCATACATTTATGAAGCAATATACAATCATGATTATTTTTACCTTTAAATCTACAGGGCACAATATTAATCAAACTTGTTGATTTGTCGTTCATTGTAATCGTTCGCAAACGACAAGTTTGGAAAACGTATAACGAACGACAAATTTTCGAGAACGTCAACAAGTCTGATCTGAACCATTTCATCAAGCATCGTATGTTTCTTTTAAATCAATGCGCTAGTTTCTTATCGATTGAATCATAAAGTTGAATTTTTAATCTGTTCCTATTATTGAAAGCAAACTAAAAATATAAATAGTGCGGTCCTCAATGGAATATATAAAGGGACAAGCATAGTTAAATATATATCATTACAAATTTGATGATGACATAACTTGATATTTAGTGACGTTTACCTTTTTTCTACATACTTGTTATTGTATCAGTTTATGTGACTTTGAGAGTTTCTTGCATGAATAATATTTTCCACCTAAATGAAAAAGGGTCTACGACGGTTCGTACAGGAATGTGACACATAATAGAAATACCATTAGTATATCTTTGTATCCATTAGTTAATCGTTGGACTACAATCATGCAAAGATTTGGATAGTCACAATCCAGTATTGTCAATCCTACATAGTCACAATCCTGTATTGTCACAGGACTGCTACAATCCTATATAAAATCGTCTGCGAAACCTTATTTAATAATTATAAAAAATTAATGAAATCTTACTCCATCCCATTCAGTATAATTATTCGGCATTCCATTGAGTATTCTTAAGTAAAAGAGAAAATATACTTAAAAATAAGTATGCTAAAATGGTAGTTCTTGTAAGCTCATCAATAAATATCATATTTATGTGGGTAATCATATTTTAATTCTTTTAAATTTAACAAAAGGTTCAAAGTATGGATTAATACATAACTTATCCCTTCTGCGAAATTATTTATCCATGAAATTTAATATTTTATATTTATTGTTTATTATAATATATGATTCTTTAACTTAACATGAATTGAACTATTTAAAAAATAATTGCATTAATTAATGTTTATGTTTTATATTTTATGTTCTGTTTGAATATTGATGAATCATTTTTACATTCAGAAAAACTAATCTTATATTACAATGTTTATTTGTACTTTGTATTATGTGTTAGATTTCCCGGAATAAATAAAGTATTCGTCCCTTTGAATTGATGTTTATACCTCAAAATCTATGAGTATGAATCGATGTCTTATCCATAGTACCAATTGTCTTTTTCAATTAATACTGTTCCCTTTTTACAACAAATCACGTTCCAGAAAGAAGTCCCTCGTTGGAATCCTCACTTATTGATACGTAATTTTAGTGTGGTGAGTGCATTTTTTTCATTCACATCAATGTTGTACTCGTAGTTGCATTAGTTATTCTAAAGCCCTTTAAATGTCCAAGAGGAGTAAACCAAAAAATGACAAAAGTTTCATCAACGAAAGAAAAACTGGAACTGTGTATTTATGGTTTCATCATTTTTTTTTAAAAAGCAGTAGCTTTGATTGAATTTGTTGTACAAAAGTTTCTTTTTGTTGTAAACACTTTTTGATTGATTGACTCGCTTTATATTGGCGTGTTTATGCAATCAAGAAAAGTTAAACTGTTTTAGGGATACGATATTCTAAATGATGGGTGTCTGAGTTACTGAAGTTGGCTGTTTTAATGGAAAATTAGCCTTAGATATAATACATTTTCAAGTGTTAGTGCATGATTATAAACAATGTTACTTAAGAATATTTTTTAGGGAATTTCTATTATATATAATTTCAGCAACAACAATAATAACATCTCCTGAATTATAAAACTTATCATTTTTATTATTTGACGAGTCTTCTAGTGTTGATTCGAGGGGGAAAAGCTGGAGTGTTTCTATTTATTTTGAGTAACAGCCAATTCAGACACATAACTTTATGTAAGCTATTTACCATCATAAAATAAGTTTAAATATACTAATTGATAATTAAATATAATCTTACCTAGTAACTTAAAGAAAATATTATTGAAAATTATAACTTCCGTCCGAACAAAATTGATGTTTTAAAAATTTGGTTGCCAAATTTGTAATTTGAGTGGGAAAAATGGACAGCCAGGAAGCATAAAAAAGTATAATGTCACTGAACTTGATATCAAATATATATATATATATATATATATAATATATAATATATATACTTTCTAATATATTTTCTAACTTTATTTTTCATTTTCAATTAATCTATATATATTTTTATAGTTGTACATATAATATAAATCTAGATGATTAATTATATAATTTTATCTTATCTTTTGTCATAGTATAGTTTAATATAATATAAAAATTAACTTTAGCTTTTGTGGTTAGAAGTTTGTCACTAAATTAAACTAGATATACTAATAAAAAAGGTAATAACAATTTATACTTTTTAAAGCAAAAAAATATTAATGGATGTTCTTTACGGTCTTTTGTTAATTAATTATAAATATATCCCATTCATGTTACTCTAGATGCTCAGTTTTTTTTGCCTGACTGGATATAATAAGAGTTAAATGAGTACATCGAACCTAAGATATTTTTTTATGAGGCTGATCATAATTGACCTCCCTTCTCTGGAGTTGAACCTGTGCCTCGACATTGAGAACACCTTCACTGAGCTATTGAGATCCCTGAAACATTGCGAGTTTGTGATTAGCCAATTCAATTTTTTAAAGCGGTGAAACCACATATTTAGATCGCCATTGAGTTTAATTGAAAAGGATATATTTTGTGAGATTCAAAACCTTTCTTTTTTCATCAGCAAGGTCTTTATTCTATTTAAAACATGTATAATACATAATTACACATAAATAAAAGATAATAAAAAGGAAAATTGTGTTTTATAAAACATAAATAAACATTATAGTTTAAAATTATTTTCCTTTTAAACACCACAAATTCTTATAACAAGTAAATAGACATACATATTAAATATCAATCATTGAAAATAAAATTCCATTAAGTATTAATGATAAACACTAAACATTATCAACAATCATTCATGTAATTTTGAACTTTTTATACTGTTTAATTATTATTTTGAGCGATTTCGCATACTGTAGTGACAAGGATGGGAAATACTTCACGACTTCGGCTGCGTGGTTCCAGAGCACACTTTGCAGTTTTGGGATTCTCAGAGAGAAAGCCGCGTATCGAGCGGCGGCGGATATTATTATTCCTCTTAGTTCATTTTCCTCGATCAGTTTTCCTTCTGTAAGCTGCTTAGCTATGTACGCCTTGCAATTGCTCAAAGATGAACTAATAGCTTTTTCCTCTTCTTTATAGCCTTGTCCTTTGATCGGGAAGCCAAAAGGAATAGTCGCTTCCACATATTCATCTTCATAATCGGAAATAAAGCCAGAATTCAAATGAATGAACCTTTTGATAATTGCCAATGATGGGCAATCACAGAAAGCGTGTCTGATGTTCACATACAATCTTCCACAGTCCTTACAATGTTGTGAGAAACTAATTAAGTTGGCGGAGATTTGTAGCTGGGCAGTGAATTTTTTCCCATCATTTATGCCCATCAATGACCGCATTACTCTTTTCGCCCATTCCTTAGGTAATTTAAAATTGTCTAAATGCTTTTTGACAATCTCCATCGCGTCTCCCGATTTAGGTTCCTTCGTGGAAAATTTCAAATGCCATGGAGTCAAAGGAATATGTTTTTTTGGCTCCCCTCATAAGGGGATAATAAAACCTTCCTGTTTGAAAAATAGATGTTTGGTCCAGGTCTCTGTATGTTAATATGTTTTATGCAGGGCAATCTTTTCCAATTCTTCTGTTGATATTTTAACGATTTAAAGAAAGGTTTTCTTT
Source organism: Caligus rogercresseyi (assembly GCA_013387185.1). NCBI lineage: Eukaryota > Metazoa > Arthropoda > Copepoda > Siphonostomatoida > Caligidae > Caligus > Caligus rogercresseyi. Next base: position 14,604,494 of record CP045895.1, on the reverse strand, counting down.
TTACATTTTGCCGAACAATGTCCGTGGTGCTATTAGAGTCAAAAAGAGGCTGCATGCTCCATATTATTCTCTGAATAGCTCCCCATTCCTCCGAATGTTTAGATATTTCATTATTAGACAAATCTGTGCCAAACATAAGTTTTTTAAAAATAAAAGAATCTGTAAAATATTCGCGCCACTCCATTTCAGGTTTTAAAACGAGGTCATTAAAAACTTTAAAAAAATTATTGGTAAACTTTTTGGAGCAGTACTAGACCTCCACCAAGCTGTGATTTTTTTTTTTTAACGTAGGTATGTACTTCCTGTCGAACAGAATGCATAACCATTTGTTTTCCTCCTCTATGAGCTTTTCTCCGACCGTTGGTAATGCAGTGGAAGTGTAGATTACTTGAGAGATCAATTTTGGTGTTATAGAGGTCAATGCGTTTTTGTAGATTTAAAACCCCTCCACGCTTGACACCACCTGTATGCCTGACCATTCAGGCTTTCAAAATTGCAGGGTGAAGGTCGATTGGATCCAACTTAATTCCCAAAATATTTAGTGTTTCAACTACTCTGAATCCTCCGATCGTTAAGGATGGTAAAGGACGCCAAATGCCTATTTGACGTATTGCCGATGTAATATTCACTTCAATCCAGTAGTCCGTGACAATTTTTCAAAAAAAGCAACCAAAATTTCAACTCTCTTTGGAGTTGTTCCTCTGAATTTCCTTGTACAATGAACGTAATATCGTCGGCGTAGAGGTCGATAAGATGCTTTGTTTTTGTTAATTAAAACGCCAAAGCCTCCATATTTGCGCTTTATTAATGTGCTTAAAAGTTCCATAGAAGCCATGAACAATAGAGGTGAGAACGGGCATCCTTGCCTACAACTCCGTCCCAGGATTATTGGATCGCTTGTTGACCATCTAAAACCTTTCATTTGCTGTCCCTAAAATCCATACTTGGCAAAAAGTTTAGCTATATCTCGCCAGTAATATCCGAGGCGAAGAAGTCGAGGAGAAAAGATTATTAATCTTATCTGACAGCCTATCCGCCATCTATAGTTTGGACATGAGGCCAGGTGAACTCGCATCAGCTGAAATTATCGCTTGCAAAAACGCTAAGCAAATCTACATGCAAAATCACGGGCGGATGGATAAAGGGTCACGACAACAATACTGGAAACTAGTATGCCGACGCTTTGGCTAAAAATGGTGTAGGAGAGGCATGCCTGTTTCTGTGCTAATCCATGCGACAAACAAAAATGCCCTCAGACAAGCAATCTTGAAGGAATGGAGGACTGCATGGCGGCGATGAGCCAGCCTAAACTCTTCATACCAAATCCCTATATCGGAAGTAAGATTTTTAAATACAAACGAGCTCAAATCTGCGTCATCGTTGGAATGATCAGTGGACCTATTGGCCTCATTAGACATCTCCACAAGATGGGAAAGCTCATAAGCCCAATTTGCCGACTCTGCGAGGAAGAAGAAGAAAGCCCGATTCATCTTATCTTGATTGTCTGTCGGCAAGGCAACAAATATATCCATTGAAGGGGAGATCGGGGAGCGCCGCTTAGCCTTCGAAGATTTTATTTTTGAGGCATTTAAATGTTTGAATATTGATAAAATAATTTGTAATAATAAAGAAAGCTCCTAGATAGGTTCACTACTGGCTGATACCGGATTAGGTTCCGGTGAGGTGGATCCAATCTGGGAGCTAAACAAACATACATAGTTTAGTTAGTCACGCGATATTACAAAGTATACATTTTATAAACTTTCTACCGCATGAAACATAACTGTGAGGATAATAAAACATTTGAATGATGGCAAAAACCACAAGGTCATTAATCACCAAATATATTTACATTAACATATTTACTCTTAGGCATACATATGAAGGCAGGAAAGCCCATTTGCAGGCTCACAAATATATTTTTTAGCTCACGAAATCCCAATATATAATGCTCATAAAAACTAATACAATATATTCAGTTTATTATGCAAGGTCGTTCTTTCAAAACTAATTCTTGTTTACAAAGTGGGGAACTGCAGTATTTGTTTAATAAACTTATGAAAAAAGTCATTATAACAACAAGGAGATGATGCATTTATGCTAATACAAGTGAAAATATTGAAATAAGACTGTTTTTCATCGTATCTTTTTTGGCCATTACAACGGGACTGTACTTGAATTTTAAAAAAGGATTTGAAGAATCAGATAATATCAGGATCTATCATAGAGAAAATAGAGTGCCGAAGTAACGGCCGGTAGCGTATGCGTTACTTCGGCAAACTATATTGTCTTTGGGATTTAAGTACTTAGTATGTGTTTAAAGACAAGAAAAACTAACATAATAACATATCTGGATTGAATCTTTTCTTTTGTACACAGTACAGTTATATTTCAAGTGTTGTCAAATTTATTCACATCTAACGAATGAAACAGCCTATAATGCTTATATTATCTACACTTATTATAAAACATTTAAATAATATAAGTAACATCATTAAAAATAACTTTATTAGATTGTAATTTATGCATATAACATTGTATCTTACTAATTATAACTTCCTTTTTTATGTGGTTTCACTTACTTAAGGCAAATTTTCTTGGCGGTAATATTAAATTATAATATTCATAAAATGCCCGTCTAGTTTTTTACGTCTTCCAACAATTTAATAAGAAGGACTGTGAGGCTTCCTGAGTTTCCTAATAAAAGAAACCAGTCCTTTCTTATGTGTTTTTCCAAAAAAATATTGGGTACTACTCCGTACTTCAACCAAAAAAAAAGCTGTCGATAAATAAATTTGATTTTATACATTTAAGAATTTGTTTCGTAGACGATTATGTTCCATCTACATTTCCTTTTTTCTCAATCTGACTAATGAAAAATGTATTGGCTCTCCTTTAGAGAACGGTGTTCCGGAGATTACTGTTCTCTACCCTTGAAATGAGATTATAAAAAGTCTTTCATGGAATAATTTATCTTACTCGGAAACCAATTTCAGGTAAAGCACTCCTTGTTTGAAGTAAAACCATTTTCTTAATTTAAAGTATTTCCCAAAAGAACCAAGTTTATCCTCTATAGAAGTACTTAGTAAGATAATCAATCTTTTATTGTTTTCAACTTGATGCTGCCACTGCATTTTAGTAAACATAGTTCCTAGGACACGGATAAAGGTCTATCGTTGTCAGGGACAAGATACATAGAGATAAGGTATATCATACAGAATGAGTCAGCCTGCTAGGACAGAATGGGGACTGTGACGTCACTAATATACTCTTATGCTATAAATTTTGATAAGAGTTACTAAATAAAGTCATATTTTTACTTAGTATTTATTTTAAAAAACAAAATATAAAAAATAGATCGTAGAAAATTAATAGGTATTATATTAATGAAAACAAATTTTATCTACATAATTACTTAATTATGTAGGATGTAATAACCTCAACGCAACCTCGTTAAATCATCCAAATCATGAAGCATATTTCTTGATACTTAAAGGAAGAATACCATTGAATTTTGTATAATATTTGGGACTTATTAAAGCGATGGAAATACATAATCCAAATTGATAAAATAGCACACATAAATGATAAAGGTGTTAAATTTAATATATTCTAGATATTATTTTTTACATAAAATAAATATATAACTTTTGATTTTTACTTGAATGAATTTAATATTTAAAAAAAAATTACGTGAGAGGGCATATTTTTATCTAAGTGTCTTTATTCTGATAAATGTCCTCAATCTGACAAAAAAATATTATATCCGAGCGAAGCGTCATATAAATATCTTTGTAATTATATTAATCTTCATATGCCATTTCCCCGTGAAATGACATAAGAATGTGGTAAATGAGGTAAAAAGCTCATTAATGTCCTTCAAAAATATATTACGAAGATATTTAGCTTCATATAAATATCTTCAGATATAATTTTTTTTGCTAGAAAACGTGCCTCCTCACGTTTATGTGTGTTATTTTATCAATTTGGATTCTGTATCTCCCTCGCTTCAATGAATCTCCAAAGATGTCTTGAGATCATCCTTTGAAGAATTTGTCCAAATTTATAAGAAATTGAATATTTTATTTAATTAATTTTAAAGAAAAAATATATTTAGAAGGGGCCCAAATACGAGGGTTGGTCAATTAGTCCGTGACTTTTTGTATTTCCATCCATATAATTTGGTTGTCATCACTGCTCCTGTCAACAAGCATCTATCAGCTGACTTCTGTTAAAGTTTGAACACGCTGGGTTTTTAGTTTGTGTTTGAAAGTCTTTACAGACAAACAACTTCGTGAATTGTGTAGAAAATGGAGAAAAGTGAATTTCGTGTGCTCATCAAGCATTATTTTTGCGGTAAAAAACTATCGCTGAAACAAAGGCTAAGCTCGATAAATACTATGGAGACTCTGAACCATCGATATCAATGGTAAAAAAGTGGTTTACAGAATTTCGTTGTGGTCGTACAAGCACCATTGATGCCGAACGCTCTGGACGCCCGGTTGAAGTCGCTACACCAGAAACAATTCAAAAAATTCATGATATGGTGTTGGCCGATCGGAGATTGAAAGTGCGGGAGATTGTGGAAGCCATAGGCATATCACATGGGTCAGTGGTTTCGATTTTGAAAGATCACTTGGCTATGAAAAAGCTATCCGCAAGATGTGTGCCGCGTTTGCTCACAATCGACCATAAACGCAATCGGGTGACAACTTCGATGGAATGTTTGGCTTTGTTCAACCGCAATAAGGACGAGTTTTTTCGCCGATTTGTAACAGTGGACGAAACATGGATACACTACAACACACCAGAGACCAAGCAGCAATCAAAACAATGGGTTTGAAGGGTGAATCGGCGCCGAAGAAGGCCAAAGTGGGTTTATCAGCCAACAAAGTCATGGCTACTGTTTTCTGGGATGCACGTGGTGTAATCCACATAGATTACCTTCAGAAGGGAAGAACAATGAATGGCGAATATTATACCAGCTTATTGGACCGATTTAATGAGGATTTAAAGAAAAAACGACCCCATTTGGTCCAGAAAAAAGTTCTTTTTCATCAAGACAATGCAAGAGTCCATACATGTTTTGTTTCCATGGCGAAATTTTACGAATTACGCTATGAATTGCTCCCTCATCCGCCGTATTCTCCAGATTTAGCCCCGAGTGACTATTTCTTGTTTCCGAACCTTAAAAAATAGCTTGCTGGAAAGAGATTTTATTCCAACAATGAAATCTCACAAACAAATACATATTTTGAGGACCTCGAGAAATCTTATTTTTGGAAGGGATAATTTTTTTGGAGAAACGCTGGACGAAGTGTATAGAGCTCAAAGGAGACTATGTTGAAAAATAAAATTAGCTTTTGTCAAAAAACTTTGTTTCATTTAAAAAGTCACGGACTTATGACCAGCCCTCGTATTATAATAAAAATCAATGGTTTCCTTCATCATTATAACGAAATATGATTCATGAATTGGATGATTTAACGAGGTTACGTTGATGTTATGTCGATTCTTGCCCCCAATTAAGTAATCATGGGTTATAAATATGTTTTCATTAAAAAAAAAGATCTTATAAATTTTCTACGATCTATATTAGTTTTATATTAGTGTTTTTTCAAATAAATACTAAGTAAAGTATGACTTTATTTAGTAACTCTTATCAAAATCTATAGCATAAGAGTATATTAGTGACGTCACACTCCCCATTATGTCCTAGCAGGCTGAACTCCTTCTCTCCGATATACCTTATCTCTATGTATCTTGGTCAGGGATAGCAAAAAGTGGTTTTCGTAAACTCATCAATAAGTAAGATTTTTTTCATTTGGTAAACCTGTTTCTTCAATTTCAACGACCGATAATTAGAGTGTTTATCCATTAGTCGACAGATATGAAGAAACAAAATAATCCTTCTTTTTTTGCATGCACAGTTGCATTAATTTAATATTGATGCCTGATATTGGAAGAGTTACTCCCAAGGATTCGACGCTGACATGGTTTGAGGCCCTTTGAGAAGAGACAGTTTTTGTCCTTAATCCTTTGGGGACGATTGGGTCAACAGTGACCCACAAAAAAATTCAGATTTTCTGCCGTTATCCTTATATATTTTTAGAAAAAAACAACTTTTATAGCTAAATATTTATACATTTACGACATCTGAAGATATTCATATATCCCTTGTGCAATTTAATTCTGTAAAATATGCTACCAAATACTCTGTTATCAGAACTTCCAAATTTACTTGAGGAGGATATTCTTTTCCCTCGAATTCACTCCCCAAAAGCAGTGAGTGAAGTGATTCTTTATTGTATATACCCAACTGTTTTTGTAATTATTCCCTATCCTTTTATTTTCATCAATCTTGTTTAAAATATCACCAACGTTTTTCTAACCGTTGTGAAGTCGCATTTTTGGTAGATCAGTTAGTTGATGTGTTAGCTTTTACCTATTTTTTTGCTGTTTTATTATTTCAAGTATTTCATATCAAAACAAGACTATGCTAGCATATACAAGGCGTTAAGCTTCTAAAATAAAAAGTGCCTCTAAATCTCATTTCCTAATTTGAATATATGACGCCATATTCTTCTTCATCTTTGTGGCAGAAAATATAATTTCCTTATTGTAATCAAAGTCAAGGAGAATACAAATAAGGTGAGTCAAAGAGGAGATCTTTGACTTATGCTCTTATTCAAAAGATATATTTTGTGACGTCACGAATGCTACAATAAAAAAATATTATTTATTAGTGCTATGAATTCTAAATTATTTCTCAACTTTATGTCTCAATTGAAAATATTTCATTGAAATATTGTTCTAATGCATGAAACAATTTTTATGTAAAGATTTATCATTAGTATTCACTATTTTAAGTAATCAGCAAATTATAATTTTAAACAAAAAAATAATTTTTATATTTACAATTTATTTGAAGGAATTTATAAATCACAATAATAGAATTATACATATGTACATACAAAAAAAAGGGGGAACATAAGGAATATAAATATAACTACCTTAATAAGTAGTCTGGCCTATATGTTTAAGTTTTAATAGCATTTTTTAGTTGAAGTAACTTATTAAGAAAATTACTCGAATCCGTGTTCTTTTTTTATTACAAAAGCAATCTTTTTTTTGACCAATTTGGATATAAATGATAATGGGTTTAAAAAGTCTTTGAGAAACAAGGGGTCTTTATCGATTGCGTCTTGATGGCTATTATGAAAAATTGGAAATGATTTTCTAAAAAGTGGCAGAACCTCAAAAATCAGGTGAAGGGGCGGTAACAATTCAATCCAATGACTTTGAGTTTCTTCAAATCCTTCAATAATACTCGTGTGTTTCCCCAAATTTGTGTGGAGGTCTTTCAACTTCCTAGCTAGGTATCCAAGATATATGAGAGACCCTCATTGGAAGAGTCATTGGAATTTTTCCTGTGTTTGCCGACTAGACAGAGGAAGGAGTTTCCGTGAGTGCAAGTACTCAAAAGCCCGGTACATATGCTCCGTAGGATGAGGGCGGTAGCTACATCTTCTTTTGAATAACCACTTGGTCGAAGAATTCACTAAGCTTCTTGTTTGAATCGCTGTGTAATCCATTTCGAATGAGGTTCTAATTAAAGTTTTATGAGCCAAGTTTGAGTCACTTAACTTTGTACAGGACAGCTTCATTTTCGTGAGTGAGAGTTCCTCATTCCTCCTCATAGTCAACTCACAATTTTTTTTTCGTTCACGGGCTTCTTGATGGACCTGTCTGAAGGACTTGAGGAGGGTGATCCAGGATGAAGAGTGAAGGAAGAGCTTGAGACATAAGTTTCTTACAAGCAAGGATGCCAAGTAGCTTAGCCTGAATATTCCTTTGGAATCATCTGGAGTAATATGACGATCGCAGATCTTCGCATTCTTTAGGCCCATCCTGTCAGATCTTCTGCATCATGCAATCCACAGACGTTGGATATCGAGATCCTTCGTCAGAAGTGCAAAAATACGTACATCTCGAGGATTAGAGCAAGAGAGGATGGCACAAACACGATAACTTCCTCGAGAATATGGCATTTTCGCTTTATAATGCAAACTGAATTATAAATCAAGCGTAGCACCTGTGACATCACAACAAAATAGTCAGCTGTCGCTCTGCAATTGCCTACGTCGATTCCCATTGTCTCACCTTTTTTTATATTCTCCTTGAATCAGAGTAATAACTACATATGTGATAGAAATTCATTTTCAGAATGAAATTCTTTTAATAGACATACTACTACGATACTGAAGTGCTATATTTACTTTCTTAATATCTACTTATTTCCGTATCAAAAGACTTTTAACTCACCCTCATTATATTTTGATTTATAGGTTATATTTATATTAAATTGGACTGCATAAACCGCAAATTTCTTTCCCTTATATTGTAATTCGAACGACTTCGCCTTCAATCTATTAAGCAAACACTGCAGTTTTCCCCATTATGTAAATGAGAACAACTATGAAAGAAGAGCCTTTCATAGTAAAGCTTCATATTTGGCTTATAAATTTTCGGGAGAGATAATAAAGTCAATATACTTTTTAAATCAAGTTAATGGTAAAGTGACATTTTTTAGTGATCATAGAAATGTTTGAATAGTAACCACACATTCGTATTTTGGGTAGTGTTACGAAAACTATCAATAAGGACTCTGTTACTTCTCTAAATATTTTATACAAAACGTCTTTTCGACTGTTATTAGATGAAAATATTTGATCGCTTAAAATTTATTATTAGGTTGATTAATTAAGAATGGCTAGGTTCTTTATCTCGAAATGTAAAGAAATAGCTCAAAAATTCCATCGGGATACTTCTTGATCCGGATCAAGCTCGCCAAGACAGTCTACTACTTACAACGGAGACCTCATTCTACTTTCCCTGACTCCTGCCCTGCCTCTCAACCATCAAGAGATGGATAGAGGACTTCCATAACGGCAGTTTTGCCCTGGAGAAGAATATGTCAACAGGAAGACCCCGGGCGATGAGGACACCGGAGAACGATCACCCCTGTGAAGCTCCTGATCGAGGATAACCCCCAGGTGACTACTCGACACGTTGTTGCCGAGTTTCTCTACCACAGAAAACTGTTTCCAGACGACTGGGCACCGATTCAACAACCTCAAAGCTCAGGATTGACCTGAAAGATTGACTGCTAATATGAGACAACGCACGTCCTCATGCGGCCGCGGATACGTGATGAAGATGGTCAACGAAGACGAGTTGTTCGACCATCCCCGAAAGCTCCGGAACCACTGCCACGACGTCATTGCAGTCAGAGGGATTATATTTACTGATTTAGAAGTATTTTGATGAAAATTCCGAGTTTTACTGGCTCAGGTTCATTCTTTATGACTCAACTAATATATATATACTATATATATATATATATATATATATATATATACATATATAAATAAAGTGGGTATGCCGCATAACAAGAACCTTGGAGTATAAAAAAATCATGTCAGAAAATCTCAAGGATTCAATTTGTTCAAAAACCAGCTTTTGATTTAACACCTCTGCAATTCAAAAGCTTTTCCCAACACAAATTTGTTCCTCAAGGATTCATTAATTTCAAAATCAATGAAGTACCACAACTGTTCTTATTAAATTAGGTAGCATTGTTATAGTTCAATCGTAAGTTTTATTTTTTAATTAATTATAATTACTTTCCATTAACTTTTGGTGTTCTATATTTAATTAAAAAAATAGACAATTCTGTCAAATAAACAAAATTTATTTTTAACTGAAGATGTGTGTAGATAAGTTTTACACAATGTTATAAGTTTCCTTGATAACACTCTCATAAAAAAGGTAGAGAAAAAATTAAGGTGACAATATCCTTTTGAATATAAAGTTATTTGGTTTCCATAGTATTTAAACATATATTTTTTCGTTATAACATGGGACTTGAGAGTGGAAATTAGTTTTTATATGATCCCCTAGGTGACACTACCAATGAAAGCCAAACAAATCACATTATAGCTACATACATCGGGTCATTCAGTTCTGTTATATGAACAATTCTCAGCCATGGATGCATACTATTCTGGTGGGACACTTTTGAGGTTAAACAAAGCATTGAACCCCGGGTGGGATTTTAAATCAAACCGGCTTAAAACAAACAAACGAACGGGCAAAATAGAATATGTCATAACCAGAAAATAAATCAAATATTCCATTTTAATAACCAAATAAGAGACTTGTCTGCCGTATCTGTCGATAGTAAGAAGGTTTGTTGGATACAAGATATTTGGATCATAATATACTAAAATTGCTAATAAGATTAAAAAAAAAAAATTACGATTTCAGACAAATTGTACATATGTAAGTCCCCAAAATATTTGAAGAATTGGAGAAATATCCACGAATTGACATCTCTAATTATCCAGTGGACGTATAAATTTACACGATGCCCGATGTCCGAAATAAATTCTTCGCTTTTCAAGTATGAACTAAAGTTTTTGCATGCAAAATAATATATCGAATAAAAGCACACAGATAAAAAGAGGGCACGTTGGCTTACGAGAAATATAAATATATTCCTTCCCATACGTTTTTTGTCTTCCCATAGGCATAGCTTATAAAAAGCCAGACAAAAGTCGACACAGTTATTTTTTTTCGTCACCAGTGAAACACTCAATAACCATAATGCTACTCGATCTTCCGTCGACAAAATGAAAAAACATTTGAATTGCACCCCCTAAATACCCACTACCCAGTTTTTTTTTTAAATAACACCCCCCCCCCCCCAGCCCGGGTGGGTAACTGGTTGAGTACCCAGGGAGCTACAACCCTGCTTCATAAACAGATGAGACGTAGGAATATTACCCTTGAACATTATTCACCATCACTGGCATCCATTTGCTCTATTACGACGGTCCAAGTCTTCTTGATTCACTTTTGACTATGGAAAAAGAATGCACAGCACCAAGCTTTATCTGTAACTTTATTTTCCTTTCACAATGTTTCTTTGGAGCTTGGAAATGTTTTGGCTGAAGGGGATTTTGCATATGATGGATGCAGATACCAGCTTTCAAAGCTTATCTTTAAAATTGACATGAATAGCAATTTGCCATTTCATGAAAACGCTATAGTCCTTCAAAAATGAAATCCCCTCATTATTGGAGCAGCCAGGTACAGCACAACAAGATTTGATTTAAATAAATTAACAGGGCTCCGATGTAGTTTATTGTATGTTAGCTTATAAATTATTCTTTAAGGAAAGAGGATTTTTTACTTCTTCAAGGCTTTTTATGGTAGAGATATCTATCGTGTGACGTATCTCTCACACCTCATTGTGGGTTCAGAGCTAGAAATAATATTTTTTTAACGTTATCTGTATTAAAGACCATCATTCCTAAAAAACCAATTGAAAATATTCAACCAAACCCATCAAATATGTTTCCCCATATTGTTCGCAAGAATTTTAATATCAGTTGGATGCCACATAGAACATGACGCCATTACCTTCAGTAGCGTAGAAAAATTACGTATATTATTTTAGGTGATGGACTTCAAAGTTTCCATTGGCGGAGGATTTGACATTTCTAATAAACTACTAAAAAATTAGCCCATCCGCCCTATGATATTCTATTCAATGAAGTCCATCCAAACTACTCTCCAAATCTCTCAGGAGTCGGACCTTAGCCTTGCTTTACATAGCCCCAGTCGGATCATAAGAACTAACAAACACAATAACATTGTTTTCCCGAGAGACCTATTTTTATTCAGGGGAGTCGTTTATTTTTCATTATTTATACATTTGTTTTTACTTCCTCTCAAAACAACTCCCATAAATCAGAGAAAACTATCTATTGAATATTTTATAAACTTAGAAGAAAATATCCTATCCTCTGTTTGAATAAAATCAACTTTTGTCTAATAAATAGTATCTTGCCTTCTTGTTTTTTCATCTATTTTTTTATTACCTACAATATTAACTTATCCATTTGTTAAGATTTTATAAGATCTGCAATCAATCTTTGTATAGGCCTTTATGCAGGATTCCTTAATGATAACCCATTTAGGAAATTGAGAGTGATTCATTTCAGGAAGCAGGTATGACATTAACATTTTTCAACATTACATTTCGAGTCGGGCAACCTGTGTCTTGATAGCAATTTAATATAAGTTTATGAAAATAATTATTTATCAATGAGTTTTAACATTGGTTAATTTCGATTTATAATATGGATATAAGTACTGAATTAAAAAATCTTCATAGTATATATATACAATTATTTGTATTCTCAACCTTAATATGTAGGTTTTTCCCTTAGAGTTCTAGAGCCTTTGTCAAAGCAAATGCTATAGAAAATCTTCTATTTAAACGTTTTTCTATGTGAAAGATCTATGTATGATTTAGTTATTTTAAACTATGTTGACTTATTTCATAGAAGTTCTTTAATTGTTTATTTCATTTTGCTTAATATAAACGGCCAAACAAGAGCAATTATTATTAATTATAAATTTAAATAAAAAATATATTTATGTATATAACTATCCAAATTATATCAGCAGTAACCTTCCGATGATAATATTTCTAATGTTTTTTTCTTGTGGCGGACATTCCTATAATTCATTCAGATTTCTTGATTAATGACCGGAACAAGATATTGGATGTAAACTTATTAAATTGCTAGGATCAATGCTTCGAAGCCTCTCAAAGATTATTTAGCCTGGCTTAAATCTATATCCTTCAAAAATAAATGAATTGTATTTTGGTCCCTTTTTGTTGATGTATGCTAAACGGGTATACATATAACTTAATGCTTGCTTCTTCTATTTACTCCGAGATCAACAAAGGGAAACATTCTCTTGAGGTTTATGGACATCATTTATTATGAAACCTATTCATGGAATACCTTTTTAGAGGAGCCTTTTCAACCTGGAGTATCAATCTGTAGTCATCCAAGCCTTATATATTTTATATAAAGTAATACATTAAAATAATATTCTTGCAAGTCCTTCCGTCATTTATTATGATATAATTATCATTATTACATTATATATGATATCTTTCAAATGTTATTTAAATATTCCAAATTAAGCAATTAACTTTAACGGACATTCTATTATTATATTTATAATTGTTTTTTTCTTCTTTGATTTATGTATAAAAATGATAAAAGGAAACAAATATTATTGGAAGTACTTGTTTAGTACCTAAATGCCCAATTTTCTCTTAAAAGGAAACATGACAGTATGATATGCTCATAGTCAAGAGTACAACTTTTCCATCCAACGTCCATGTAAAACATTGTCTTATTTGATTAATCCAGAGGAGAAAATCACATGAAACTTTACTAATTTATTTATTTTGCTAAAACTGAATCACTAATGCTTAGAAAAAAATATATATAAGAGTCCAGAGTATTTTAATTAAAGGATAAATTAAATAATTATTTAGGTATAAAAAGGATGATCTAAGCCAAAGCAACTGTTTTTTAATTATATTTATGTCTCTTTACAATTCTAAACGAATACCAAAAGAAACCTTTGACGGAAAATATATATTTTGGGGACATTATGAGAGAGTCATTATAAAAAGTTTTTTATCCCTACTGCTGTGGGCCTTTAGAGGAATCCTACATAACTTATTTTAACAACTCAATTTGTTTATAGTCATTTATAAAAGAGAGAATGTCGTTAAATTTTCAACATTCGTCTATTTCATGCTTATTCTAATTGTATAATTGCTTTCTTATTTGTAATGATCCCCATCAAAAAAATATTTAATTAATCAAATAATGAACATTTATTACACGTAAATCTGGACCAAATGTAGAGCAAACCTTTTCAAATGCTGGCTTCCGGGTGAACGCTGTAGCTTTTACTGTCTCTCTTTCACTCCCTTCTTTATACTTTACTCTCTCACATAAAACATGGCGTCATTTGCTTTAGTAGGGTAAGAAAATCAACTTATATATTTTTTGCACTATAGTTAAAAATATATATTATATCGTCAATTATAAACCCCTGGCTGAATTTGGTACAAAATTTGAACACCTCTATTAGAAATATTAAAAAACATCGCGACTCTGACAAGTCAAAACTGTTGGGGTAGGGATCTATGGGTTATTGACTGGTGATTTGCAATCCCAATACGCTATAATTGTGACTAACAACCAGATTTCAGGACAATTAGAAATATTAAAAAACATCGTGACTCTGCCAAGTCAAACTGTTGTGGTAGGGATCTATGGGTTTATTGACTAGTGATTTGCAATCCCAATACGCTATAATTGTGACTAACAAACCAGATTTCAGGACAATGGACTATCTTGTAGGTGATTGATTCCAAAGACCCATTGGTAGGGGATTTGAATAAAACTATGATAGTAGATCGCAGAATATGATATTCATTTTGTCCACATATTCCTTCATTATGAACAATGGGATTTGAATACTTTCCGAAATTCGGATTATAATTCAACATACATGCTCATGAGAGATGAACCAAAAGGATTTTAATATAGAGAGACCTAAAAAGTCTATTTCAAGAATGTGACACTATTTATAATATATCTGATTTTCAAACGTCAACTTGCTACATTAACTGTTATTAAATATTCGCTTTTGAAAAGATTAAATATATGACTATCACCATGAGTATATATATTTTTTGAAAGATGTTGGTCCATGCCTATACTATATATATAGTATTTCTTCTTGAGCACCAATATATATCAAATGACCATAAAAGATGGGGATCTACAATGATTCCGACATGAGTCCAAATAAATCAGAAAGTGAGGCTTTAAAGAGAAATAAAAAATATACAGGCAAAAAAACTTTAAAAAAAACTTTAGTGAGCTTTTTAAGGTCCTACTTTATTGGTAAGATTAATGGACGTGGAAATAGCTTTTGCCATTTTGCAGCCTATGAGGCATTAAACATTATTCTTGCCCATAAAAAATTTTTGCTTCAGTTTCTTCAAAAAATATAATTCTCCGTTTGTTTTTATGGGTTTTAAGTTAATTGATGTTTACATCCATTATTTGGCTTCATTTTTTTGGGCTATTGTGAGACATACTTTTATAAAATAGGGCGTTGGTAGCTCAGTGTATAAGTGTGTTCAACTGGCTCAAGTTAGCCTACCCTGTAGGGGAAGGTCTATATTGATCAACCAATGGAGTACAATTTTAATTCATATCCTGCAGATGTTACTCAATTGAACCATATAGGCAACAAATAACTGCAATACGTGTTTGTATTTAGGCATCTCTATTTATTTTCCTCAAGAATTTCTTTTTGATGCTGAATGTATTTGTAATAAATATTTATTATGGATGATACATTTGTTTGTTTGTTTAGCTCTAATAACATCATCCCCACCTCACCGGAACCGGTATCAGCCGGTAATAGACCCTCTAGGAGCTAAACTGTTTATTATTTAGTATAATTTTAAATTTACAAATGTAGTTTAAATGCTTTTAAGAGGAATTTTTCCAGAATACGTTTTTTCCCATAAATCCCGTCGGCTATTCCCCTCATTCCAGGTATTGTTCGAGGGCATAGCAAGATGATAGGGGGTTTCTTCTCCTTCTTCGCAAAGACGACAAACGAAACTCTCAGTTTTGTCGATTTAAATGTATATGACCACTGGCCATTGTCACGATGTCGGAAATTTGATGCCGTTTATACCGGAAGATTTTGTTTCCAAAATTATATTTGTTTGTTAGTTCTTTTAAATAACTGTAATACTATGCCAATGAGTAATTCTCTGCTTTAAAAATATTGATTAATATGAGAGTGTGCAAAAGACATTATTTTATTGTAACATAATACAATGTAACATTTAAAAAAATTAAATTCCTTTCCTAAATATTTCTTAAAGGTACCACTAATCTTATAGGTACAAATTACGATGTTTAAACGCATCCCTACCAGATAACTTCGAACCCCACTCAAATGTTTTAACCCTCAAAGCTTGTCATTCTTTGGAATTGTATTAGAATTGAAATTTATGTTGAATATTTATGAAAGATAAATAAATGATATACTTATATTTCGAAAAAATGGACTTTTTTCTTTCTTTTATATAGGGAATATGGCAAAGAAATTGATTTTATGGCGCATATAGGAAAGTACAATGTTGCATAAATTTGGAACAAATGAAATTACCCTTGCTATATAATTTTAAAGAATAATTGATTGTACGTCCTAACAAAAAAATGTATTTTTGAGTTGGTAAAGAGCAATTCGTGGTTTATTTAATAACGTTGTTAAATACATTGCTTCACGCATATTCTTTGAATGATGGAACCGGTGCTTTGTTTTCTACTGGTATAGAGTTTTTTTTTTGCCGTAACATGTCTCGTAGTTCCAAATCTTATCGGCATTTAATGTCTGTGGACTTACTGAGCATATTTTTTAATAGGAGTTTTAAATAAATGAAGTGAATAGAGTGAATATTACATAAAAAATATGTCATGTAAATTGTCGTAAATTCAAAATAAAAGTTTGTATTACTCACACAATTCCAAAATTTATCTTCATGAGTAATAACCAAGTCCATTCTTTTAAAAATGATGACAAGCTGTACATTCCTCATTCTATTAAAACTGCTGACAATTCCTTGAAATTACTTATAATGAATATAATGTTTAAGTGTTCTTGAAGAAAGACGACGAACTTCTTCTATGTTTTTAATACTTTCCTCAAATAAATAAATATTTGTTAAACTAATATATGAAATCAATGTAGAGAAGCCCCCCAAACTTAATATTCATCAAGTCAAGACTCTTTGAATCTTGTGGTGGCGAGATGCATTAGATAAAGCCTTGAACACAAGGATAATAATTTTGGGTTGTTTAATCGAGATTATCCGGTTCTTTTATCTACATGGCTCCTTACCTTCCCGAAACTGGAGGATGTTTGGATGGCGGTCATATATTTTGATGCATTTATAGCAGGTTTTGAGCCTGAAAGAATAAAATAATATTTTTTTATACATTTTATGAGATATATTGAATACCAGGATAAAGTAATTACTAGAGTAGTTTTTTTTTGTTCTCAAATAAGCGTGCCCGCACATATTTATTACGAACGCCCTCCTTCTTTTCTTTCCTTCCTTTATAATCATATCTAGGTATAAAGAAATGGGGTTCTTATAAACACACAATGAGCATTATTTTTTTAATATTTTTTTTACTGTTTTCTATCTTTTCTACGTTCGATCGTGATGTTCCATTTATTTGTATCTACGTGCAAACAAAAATATTATTTCGTTCTTAAAATCAGACGTTGATTTATTCAACTAATAGATTAATATCGAATGGGACTGTGATAGCCGTGTGCGTTAAGGGGTGTTCAACTCTCAATGTTGGAGGCGCAGGTTCGAATACTCCCGAGAGGGAATGTTCGTTTTTGGTCATCCTCATTGATAAGATCCTTGGTTTGATATACTAATTATAATGCTTATTATATCCATAAGGATACGGGAATTCTATCAAACCGTATAGGCACAAAAATTAATGGAGGAGTCACATCAAAGGATTCGATAATGACGTCATTGATGTAGGCCACTGAACAAGAACAATTTAGTATTTTTAGGGACGAATTTTTACTCCCTGAATTGATGTTCACTCTTCAAGAGCCACAAGGGAATGAAAACTTTGTAGCATAATACCAATGTTTTTTCAATAATAATTTCCTACCCTCTTCTTTCAACCAATCACGTTTAATAAAAGATCCACCTTTCATTTATCTCTACATATCAAAGGTCAATTGTAAAAAAGTATTAATATATGACAAGTATTATTTGATATTTTAACAGTTAAATATTAAATTTTGCAAATTATCGTTCCATTTCAAGAACAGTTTTTATTTATTTATTTAAACATAATCTTGATTTATAGACATCAAATCACTTTTTCTGTTTTTTCCTACATTTTCTTTAGTCGCCTTTAAAAAGCTAAGACGGAAATGAAGTCAAAAGGTGTAAACTATTATTGAAGAAAGGTATTCGGCTGGCTTCGGCTTTGAGCTTATTATTTGAAAAGGAGATAAGATGATGGATAAATACTAATAAAAACACAAATATTTCCATTCTTATTCAATGATATGTAAGAAATGCACTTACTCATCATAAACGAGTATTGATCCTCCTCCTTGATTTCGATGCATATTCCAAGTGGCCCAAGGGAGGTATTTGTGATTGCTATGGCCTCTCGTTCCCCTGGAAAGAACCATCCCCGCCCCAATCGTCGAAGAAATGACACGCTAGAAATGATGAAAAAAGGAAATGAAAATATTTTCTAAGCAACCAACGTAACGTTCGGAGAGTTATTTTTATGTGAGCTATTGTAGTTTAAGATGATTTTGTTTAAAATTTATAAAACTTTCTGCTGATGGGCTTTATACATTTTATTGACAACCCTTATCTACTATCAATCAGACGAAGATATATATTGAACACCAAAGTACGTCCATATATGTCGAGATAGCTGACTTATCCCTTCCCTGCGATTTTCAATGACGTCACGCCGGCAAGTGAGAAGAAACACATATTATAAAGTTATTCTTCCCGCTTACGTCATCACTAATCTATTCCTACAATATACTTTTTGATGACGTCACAAATAATAATAAGATGTATGACGTTTCACAAAAACGTTAAATAAACATACTTGGTATTCTATATACCTTGGATAAGACACCGAATCATGTTGAAACATGAATATATTATGATCGTTTCTCAAACGACGCATTCATAAAATAAAAATGTATACTACGAATATGCATGATTGCTATAAATTATAACTCAAAGTAATAAAAGATTATGACACAATTCATTCGAGAAGAGCGACCTTATTCATATTTATATAACAAATTTGCTAATCATTGAAATATGGTTTAATACACATTGTTTTTATTTCAAAAAGATAGTTTTTGTGCTCTCTTTGCTTTATATTAATACAATAAAAGTTTATTAGTAATTATTATGTTTGTAGTCGTTTATATTTGTCCCATAACATTCTTTTATTTGAAAGCAATATATATTTTTTCTCTTTAGTTCAAATTATACTCATGGATCCAATAGGTCAATAAGAAAAAAAAAAAAGATTCAGTTTGAATATAGTATATTTTTACATAGTATACTATATATATATATATATATATATATATATATATATCGGGTGACTTTGTCAGTGAGCAGATAATTAATAATATCTCTTCAAATCTTTTTAACTGATTCATAGAGAATATATGTAAACTGCCAAAGTAATACTGATAGCGCTTCATGTCGGGATATATGAAGCCCGCCAGTTTTGGGCAAAGATAGGAGCAAAAATAATACAAGAGAGACTGGACAAAAAATTAATCGTGAAATGTCCTTATTGCACTCCTTATTTTATGAATAAAAATATATTAGATATATGATGTTTCTTTTTGGTGCAAGGTTAATTGTTTTAGAGTATTAATTTTAAACTAAAAGTTTAATTATTTACCTTATGTATGCATCTTATATAACGGAAAATTAGATTATTCTTTTGTTAAAACTCGACAATGTATGATGATTAAATAAATAATATTTTTTTGTAAAGTATCCATTTATGAAGGGACCCTTATAGCAACAAAATCCATTATAAAAACAAACAAAAGCATATTTTTTTGTGCTAAGCAAACACTGCTTTGACATCATAAAATTGTCGTTATAAAAGGTGGATATGATTTAAAGGCTTTGCATTTACAAAAAACAGATAAGGCTAAAGGCTTTTACGAGAGAAGAAAAAAAAACCGATTGTCGAATAGTTCTTTGACGTTCTATTCTATGCATATGCAAATATTTACTAATGAAAAAGCTGGCATGTACATAAAATAAAACATGGGACACATGAGAGTGTGGTGTCATTGACACCGAGCTTAAAAGAAATGATCCAGCAACTAATATATCTATACATGTTTTGAGACAACCCTTGACTAACAGATACTCAAAGTTTTACTCATAAAATCTTAACGTTCTTATAAAGATTGTTGACATTTATATTATTATATGCCTTCGTAGATTGTCTTAAATTTATGACTATGAAGAATATTATTCAACTAAATGTTTGTAGTGAAAAAAAACTTCCGTTCCAATGTCATCCAATTTCGTAATTCTTTAGAGCCTTTCTAATCTTCTACATATTCATTAACGTGATTTGTAGATGCAATAAGGCTTGCTTCTCAATACCTCAAGCTCATTCAATTAATCATTGAAAAAATCATTATTTTATTCTGAATAGAAAAAAAATTGCAAGTGAACAACTTATTATAAATATGTTTTATCCCTTTTGATAGAATTTTTGAATTATAACATTCGGTAAACTTAATTGTATTCATATCGATTTATTTGCTCTGTACTATTTTAAATATATTTTATTTTGTAAACTGTATCTTTTTGTCATAATGTAAAGATAATTGAACCGTAAAAGGCATAAACTTACCAAAATTTTCATTTTTAAATTAAACTTTTAAGTAAATAGAAGTATTATTCAATTACTAACTTTATAATTTGTTGTCAAAGTTTATAACCATATTATTTTCTCCATTGTAACTTTATTATTTATTGAGCAGTCTTTTTGAGGACATTTAATAATTATGTGGGTTTCTATTTAGATAAAAAAATGCAGGGTTCATATACATAGGTAGGTATATATATACAATATGAATTGCCCTATTCGTTAGGGACAATGTTTTAATATAACTTGTTTTAAAGAATATGAATAAAAAATGTTAAAAAAATTAATTTAAAAATAATTACAAAAAGATAATTTATTTTTTCAAATTTCAAATATACATGGATTATCTCTCTTAGATCACAAATTATGTCCCATTACAATACTCCTCTTAATCCTCCCTAGTCGGTATAGAGCTTAATATACGAATATGTCTCTTTTGTTCGGGAATTCAAGGATAATGAAAATATATATATGTATGAAGGCCCCTCCAAGCCGTATTACGTACTTACATAGATAAAAGAGTGGATTTCACGCAAGAGACAGATAATCTCTGCCTTTTTTTCTTTCGATTTTGCAAAAATGTCTGTGTATTGCCTTATTTTCTTCCCCGTCTGTAAGGACCCCAAAATAAATGTGTGCATGTTGTTTTTGTTTGCACATTTATTATATAGTTGTGAATGGACCTAATAACAATAATAATAATTGTAAACAATGTTTCTATATATTTATAGGAACCTTTGACTCCAAAAACGTACAAGGTTCTCACATGGTCTTGCATACATACATATAAATATATACATACACATTTTTCAACACATAATTAGTGAGGCATATATAGCATAGATATATTAAATTGCAGATACTCTTCAATACCAATATTATCAAACATTTATTACTAGCAGATGCTATCCAGCGTTGCTCTGGAATATATACTTTGACCTTTTATTTACTTAACATCTTATTAAAAAAAGTTGATTAATATAAGTGTTTAAGAGATACAGTGGACCGAGCCCTAAAAAAAATAATATATATTTGCAATTTTAGATAAATGATTTCCTTGCTCTGTTATTTGATGAGACAAAGACATTTAGGGTCATTTTTTTTCGTGATAATTTTTCTTTTCTTCCATGGGACATTTCTTCGTAGGCCATATTTTCCTCTACCATTTCTTCCTAATATCGGGACCCTTGAGCCCCGCAAGCTACACTATTAGAGTTCTATTGGGGTTTAAGGCCTTGTTTAAATGATGGGATCTAAGGGTTCAAAATCCTCATGTACATTTTTACTGTATATTTGTTTCAGGAACTCCAATCCTCCACTTAATTGTCCTCCAAATCAAACGCACCATTATCCAGAATCGTAGAAAACATTTCCTCTGCATAAAAAGAATAAAAATAAACCAATTTTATAACGATAAGTATTAAAGGGTTCCTAATGTACCTTCGAGTCATCCACAGAAAAATGCGTCCAAAACAAACTTAACAATTTAATACATCGCAATAAGCAACTTTTTGCCGAATAAAATAAACATGACGATAATAAATTTCCGGGAGATTACACAAACTCTTCTCAATTTATTCAATAAATTTTTTGTCAAGTTCTAATGAATCGTTTGGAGGAGTTAGAAAAAATGAAAGAACAGACGAACGAACTGTATTTGTATTTTATTAGTATAAATAACTTTACCAATTATTCGACATGTTGTAGAAAGACACAAAGGGAGTGCTCAGTCCTCAATATTGAGGGTGCAGGTTCTACTCCCGAGAGGAGAAAGCTAAGTTTGATCAACCTCATTGATAAGATTCTAGGTTCGAGGGACTAATTTACACGCTCGTATGCTTATTTATATCCAGTCGGATATTGCAACCCTATCGAACCAAATAGGCAAAACAGCAACTGTCGATGGATCTATGAGAATCTACATACATAAATCTCTACGGTACAAGAAATTTGCAGTCAATCACGAACCTCTCCTCCCAACATTGAGAATTGAACAAGTCTTAAAGCACTTATTGCATCTATATATATATATATATATATATATTATATATATATATATATAATATATATAGCGAAAATGTATCAATATTATTTCCTGAAATATTATTTTAAAACTACTTTTTTAAGTTAGCTTTTTTACGCTACTGCTCCACTTTTGATATTCGTGTTAATTTGATAGAGACGGAATTCGATAGAAAAACTACCTTGACATCGGGAAATATTTGTTTATTTCATGCTACCATTTGAATGTGATAACAGTATTCCTTAGATTTAGAAATTCTCTCTTTTTAAAATTCTTTTTAGTTTTCATCGACAGGTTCTTATTAAAAACTGCAGATATATATATATATATATATAAATTTTTATTTATACAAAATATATATATATAAATGTAATAAAAATGTACACACTATCTAACATATAAAATGAAAATGTGTTTCATAAAACATAATAAACAATGTCGTTTATTTATCTCGTTTATAAAACTCGTATCCTGAATAATTTCAACAGATTCTTCATGATGCATGAATCTTCTGTAAGAGAAATGTTCAACTTCCACATTCGTTTTACTTCTTTATTCTTTCCCTGACGGATCAATTTTGATCTTTAATGCCTTATGATTAGAAAGTCTAGTGTCAATGACTTCCAACATATTAATGCCTTGTCGCGAAAACCTTTATCAGGAATACATCAACTTTTGATGACACTTCATGGTTGTTTTTATATTTATAAAAAAATGTATGACGAAAGTCATTTTTCAAGAATTTTACATATTTAAAACCAAGGAGAAAACAATATAATATAAACAATATAAAGAAGTTTCTATTTTGTACTCGGGTGATTATACTAGTGGACCTTCTTGCAGTCTCTTCCGGCTCGAAGCTTAATATTAAAATCCCTAATATGATAGTCGCTTACACGAAATAGTGATAGCAGTTTGTCGTAAAAAAATGGGCTCATCAGTGTTGAACCGTATAAGCCAATTATGTCAAAATAAGACTTGAGTTAGTGACATTGGGCTTTAACAATATTGCCCTGGGCAATTCCGATGTTGATGTGTTCTGCAGGCGTTCAGCAGCCTATGACGTTTTTTTCATAGTTATTTTCCATTCCAGACATCTTATGATGTTTTTTTATAAAAAGGCCAGAAGAATTTCAGACAGTTTGTAATTTGTTTTTCTACATTTCCTTCGACCATTAAAAGAACATTATAAGCATATAAATCTACGAGATGTTTTGTTGATGGTTTTTATTTTCGAGAAATCAAGATTATGATAGAAATATACCGATTTACATGAAATATAAAATCCATTGCATATTCAGTCGTTTTTAAAATGGAAATTATAGTTTTCGAGATTAAAAATCTACCGCCAGTAGCACCGATCTACTTAAGTATCGTAAGTCAATCGATAGTTCTTGTTCTGATTTATGTATATATTTAATAGTAAGAATGGAGGTTACATAATGCTAATTTCATACGTTCATTCTGAGCTAAAAGTGATGCATATACCGTTAGCCGTAACAGGGCAATCACCCCCCAGACAATCACCCCCCGACAATCACCCCCCGGACATTTCCCCCCGTTAGTAATATTTCTTATCTCTTAAGTCCACTTATGAAGTTAACTATGTTTCCAACTATTAACCAAAGTGACGTCACTGGTGAACCACTTTCTTGATCTCCTTTTCCACTGCTTGCGAAGACTAATGGGGACTTGATTATCTTAAAAAAGCCACAGGAACACGTTTTCGGGTGTGAAGAAATGAATATAATAAATCGAGAATAAAATTTATAAGTCAACTTATTTGAGTGGATGAGTTTTTGATTTTCAAATAGTCACTTTCTCCAATGATCATAGTATTCGATTTAGGACAAGTGGTTCCTTAGAAAATAGCTTAGGACCTATATGAGATAAATAAGATATCTTGAGTTGATAGGTTACAAACTGTATGATTGTCTAGTTGTACATAAATAGCCCAGATATAAGGTCTAAGACACGAAATTTGCAAATTTATGCACGTTTAATTTATACAGATTCCAATTTTAAAGAACTGGGACTGCGTACTAACCAGTGACGTCACATTATTAATAGCTTGAAAACAGAGTTAACTTCATAAGTGGACTTTAAGAGATAATAAATATTACTAACGGGGGGTAAATGCCCGGGGGGTGATTGGCACGGGGGGTGCTAGTCCAGGGGGTGATTGTCTGGGGGGGATTGCCCCTAGAATCACCGTTAGCAGTTGGCTTAATTAGCTAATTTATTAGTATTCTATATCAATGTATTAATATTGTCAAACTTTAATTCTTTCTCAGCTAATAATAAATATGCCAAGGTTTCCTCACAATTGGCTGCAAACAGTATTTTGGTATGAAATACCACACCTCCATTAGTCCTTTTGAACTCTGGTTCCCATCAATATATAATTGATTAAAAAGCCAATAGAAGGAGCATTGGAGCCAATTAGGTACGGCTTAAGAACAACGCTTGACATATTTCATATATAAAACTTGTCAATCTATATTTTTTTAGACATGCAAAGAAAACTTTTCTTTGTGGCAGAGTTTTATATATGTATGTTCGTTGTAAGCAGTGAGAAGGGAATATATTGGCATTTCGTTCCTATAACACCATTTTACTGCTATTTTTTTTTTCAGTCCAAGGCCATTCTTATCTTTGTTTTTTCTTCTTTTTTATACTCATTATTACTAATTAATTTATCATTCTTTCTTCGTCTCTTATTGTTTATTCATTCTTAATTAGTATAATTACTAGTTTTTGCATCTAACAGAATCGGTCCTACTAGGCTCTTATAGTGGCTGATCATGAAAAAGCCAGGATTTACATCGAGTTAAAAACTCTTGTATGTTAGAATATGAAATGCTCTACGGCTGAGATAAAGTCGTGATAGTTTTCCCAAAGCTTCTTGAGTTGGTCATAAAACTCGTCTTCGCTCGCTCTCTTCATCGGCTTGTGCAGGGTATTAGTGGCTTCATTATGCCCTCGTCATTCCGGAGCAGATGTTTCAACTTCTGAAACAGGAACCGATCACCGAGGTTCAGATCTGAGCTGTATGGAATCTGTTTACCCGGTTCTACGTCCCTTCGTGCTTTAAACTCTCGTGTTTATAGCGCCTGGTGTGGCAGAAACACCTCTATTGACACCTTGCTAGTGTTCATTCGAGGATTTCTTTCGTTCAGACGCTTCACATGGGCGATTTTCCTTTCTGGTCTACGTTTTTAGACCAGGTGTATTCTGTATGATACTCCCCAGTATGTATCTCTCTTTGATTGATGCTGCATTATCCGTAATGTTACATTCATTTTGGGCATTTATTATTTTACGTTTGATTTTTACCTTCATATGTTTGAGTACAATACTTGTTAAGAAGATGATGATCATTTATGCTTCTAAGAGTGTTAACTCTTTTTTTTATTTTTTTTTTTATTCACGGCTCCAAAAAAATATACAATGTATAAAAGAAAAACGATGCTAATGAGTAATGCGTTAACTTTTCGTCTATCATTTTTCTATGTTTAGCTGTGTGTGTAATCGAGTATATTTTGCCATTGGGCATATAGTTACATTTGTAACTAGTCTAAAATATATAAATAAATAAAACAGTAAAAAAATATGTTTAAAAAAAAAACTAAGGACAAATAAAATAAAATGAAATATGGCATGGATTATGTGGGCACGTTGCGTCCAATGGCCCTAGCTGCGGTCCTTGCAGCGTGAAGGGTCGTGGCCGACCTCAAAACCTTAAACATGTTCCACACCGATATTGCGTGGCATGTAAAGGTAGCCGTCTCTCTTTCGAGTGGATACGTTACTGGAGTGGTGGAACTCATGGGCCTCCTCGGGATGGGAAGACGAAGTCACCAACCGGGTTCCTGGCACCGCCGCCACCGTCGTTGGAGTAAAAGCATTTCCAGGTCTCCAGGGCCACTGCCTTGGCGGCCACCTCGTTGAGGGAGGGAAGGCCTGCTCTCTCAGGAGGTCTCCGACGTGATGTGATCCTGTCTTTTATATCCAACAATACTCATGGCAGCGTCATTTATGGCGACCTGTATCGTTCTGTGTGCGGCATTTGGCCCCTTGCACTCATTATCGAGTCTAGGAATGGTCACAGCCGTGGCTGCGTAAGAAATTTTGCCAGTTATCAATCCCTTGGCCAGCTGCCGTAGGTATTTTCCTCTTGGTAAGTGCACGGCAAGCCTAGAAATGAGTGCAGCCCGCTTTGCTGCTGCCTTAGCGATGTTGATGTTGTGAGGTACTGTTGTGAATCCACTATCAAATTTGACTCCAAGAAACTCCATTTCGTCGGACGGGTCACCTCGACGCCCTCGACGTTGATGGTGAAGACTGCAACATCCTTCTTCTTTGCGTTGCCCCCGATCATGAGCTGGGTATTGTCAGCGTTAAGGACGAGGCCGTTCCCCTCCGCGAATCTGGTTGGAGCACATTGCCAGGTCGGTCTTCCTGAGGGTGACTATCCTTTCCAACCCAAAGAGGCCCAAACAAGACGTACCCATTTGTTTTAAAGGTGCCAACTGAGGGGGCCATTTCGGTCTCGTTGATTATGACCACGTCGATGTCCTGTCTGTCGAGCAGGCAGGAGAGGTGGAGCTCTTTGGTGCCGCTGAGCCCTGCGACGTTCCAGGTGAAGACTTTCAGTCTTGGAGACTTGCTGCCAGGTCCGCCATTTGCCTGGCGATTTGTCCAAGAAGGAAAGCAACATTTTGATCCACAGGTACGGGAGGTTGTAGCAAGGGGGGCCGTGGCGATATTTGCGTAAGTAAGGGAGGGCGTGGTCTCTTGGTCGTTTTTTGCTGCTGCTTCGACCGAAACAGTGCAATCTCGGACCGCAGTTGAAGGTTTTCCCATTTTTCCAGGGTTCCTGGTACTTTTTTGGCTTGTTTTGGGGCCTGAAAGTTTCTCAGGGCGCCCTGTTTCCCCGTGGAGGAGTTTCCCTGCTTGAGCCAAGCCTTAAATTGCCGTTTCTGCTCTTCCTCTCCTTCCCTCTTTCGTTCCACCCGGGCTGGTACACGGATGTGTCCGTGCCACATACTGCACTCCTTTCTGGCATCTGTGTTGCCATAGCACACTGCCTTACTGCAGAGGGGTAGGTGTACTCTGATACATTTTTTGGGCAGAGTTTCTTTCCCCACATCGAGGGGCATAATTTTTCTTCCTCCCTTTTTTTCAGGGACGTTTGGTCCTGCCCAACTTGTGATGTCGTCGGATTGGGTTCTGTTGGATCAGACATGGCGGCATCCCTCACCAGGATTCCTTAACCAAGTCCTCCTCCATCTTAATTTGCTTTTCTTTAATAGTTGAAATGGTTGATTCTATAGAAGTCGTCCTATCTGCCATAGTCCCTTCCATCTTTTCATGCTTTTCTGAAAGGGGTAAAATGGCTGTTTCTAAAGAAGCCACTCTCTCCGCCATAGATTCAAGCTTTGCACGTAAAGGGATACATCCTTAATTATTAATGATGTGCTTTCCATTATACCTCCAATGTCATAGTTTTAATCATTGAAAATAGATCATTCGGATATAAAGAAAACAGCTCATCCAGAAAAGCTTCCTCAGTTCTGGTGGGAATATTCTTCCTTCGCTTCCCCATCTTATCTAGGTAATACGCACGCGTTCGTAAGAGAAGAAGAAGAGAAATACACAGAGAGGAACAAAAAAAGAAGAATCTTCTTGTGTTCTACATGGTACTTGTGAACCAGGAATTAAGGCTTCTGGCTTAGCAGTCTTCGAACTTTCGGTCCGTTGAGGTCGGTCAAGTTTGTCCGGAGATGTTAGGATTTTTTTTTCACTAGAGTAATAACAATCAACGTCTGGGCATGAGGAGTGCTGTTTAAAAGTATTCACACTTAAAAGTATAAATTCTATGACGATTAAAAATATTTACCTTAATCTTAAAACTATGCAAAATGCTTGTGTTCAAACTATGTTACATGTCTCAATTACAAACGCCATGTATATATATTATAATATTTTTAATGTTAAATAATGCCACCAGACAACATAAGATGCGCTTTGTATACTACTGAATAAACTATCTTTTAATACTATAAAATATTTCTAAGGCTCAACAGCTCAAAGATTGTTATCCATGCTTGATAAGCCAAGTAAATAGTTTCTAGAGCTTTAGTTTTATCAACGTCTTTAATTTATGGTGCAATTATTTCTAACTTGTTGCCAAGGGTTCAACAGGTACTTTACTACAGTTAATTAAATACCTGTATAAATAAACATTATTTTATAGATATTAATTATGTTTTCGTATATGAGAAATATAAGTTGTGAAAAATAAGAACTTGGTCAAATTTAAATTTCTTTCAAATTTAAATTTATATTTGTTTTCAAATTTAAAGTAGGAAATAATTGATTTTTTCAACGAACGGATGAAAGCTAAAAATTGATCGGACGAACGCCTGAACAGATTTTTTTCAAATCGAACGGGCGAACGGACGAACGCTAAGGTTGCGAACACCCACAAGCCTGCCATCATTTCACTCTTTCATAAAAACTACCTGGAAATTTAAAATCTAAGGCCCCATAACAATTTGGAGTCAGGAAGGCAGCCTTAGTCAAGGTTTTGAATGGAATGTTGTTGATGCTAGAGTCTTCCTAAAGCCCCGTCAAGACCCAATTAATTATTTACTTACTTAATTAGTATACAATAATATATATATATATATATTATACTATATATATATATATATATATATATCTATATTATAATATTACGATATTGCCAGTCATGTCTGGTTTTATCTACGATTTCTTTACAATCTCATTTCGACCGTTATATCATGACAAAACGATATTTTTATTTGTACGACCCGAAATTACAGGGGCCTAAAAAATGTACCTCCATTTTTCAAACCTTGGAGAACTATTAAAATCATTAAATATTACAATGTTTAATAAAAAAAAAGAAATGATATACTTATAAGTAGATCTAAGCTGACAGCTTCCTCCCTCCTCCCCCATATTAGTCCTCTCTTTACTGACTAATCTTTAATTAGTGAGGCCATGGAAGAATTTCCCAACCACCCATTCATGAGGGAAAACTCTTGGTATTAATGCCTATGAAATCCTGCAGTCATTCTTTATACATTACATACAAAGCATTTTCTTTTGATATAACACACAAACAAATAAACAAGATAATTAATCCTGTTTGCCCCTCCTCTTTTTTCCCTTCTACAAACACAAAAATGCTCTCAATCTCCTTTGATACATGCATGTGACTATACAATAAGAGATCGGTGCTTATTTAGTATAAAAAGTTCCAGCTGGTTTCTTCATTACTAGAGGATCAAAACGTCATATTATTTGTTTGCTTAGCTCCTAAAATAAACCCATCTCACCGGAAGTTAATCCGGTATCCGCCGAATTTTAAAAATAATTTCGTAAGTGTTATTATATGTGATATCTTTATTTCGGATTCTCTTAAGCATAATTTTGCATTTTCGAATATTTATTAGCGTTTCATATTTTTCAACATTCAATAGGAGCTCATAATGGTAGCATTCATCCTAGCAGCTTGTCTTAGAGCGCCAGGAGAAAGCGTGTTTGTTCTTTGGCATGAACATTTCCCGGGAAATTTTAAATTTAATTCCTTCTCCCCCCGGTGCTTCATGTTCTTTCTTGCTTCATCCCCTTAAGGATATCTTGTCTATGACTCCAGGTGGGAAGCGTGGCTGAATATGAGTTTTACGCGGGAAATTATTTTTTCATATAATTTCACGATCAGTTAAATAAAGAGAGCACCTGACTCCAGATCAGTTGGATTTCGTAATAATATCATGTCATCATCCCATAGGGTTGTCTGGGGATCTAATTAAATCTATACAGTCTTCTTGTTTTTACAGCATTTTTTGCCTATATGGTTCGACAGAATTTCATCCGACTATATATAAATAAGCATTATAGCATTAAAATTAGTCTAACGATCCTAGGATCTTATCAATGAGGTAGACCAACAATGACCATCTCCTCTCGGGATTTGAACCTGCGCCCCCAACATTGAGAATTGAACACGCCTTAACGCACAAGGCTATCGCAATCCCTACAGCATTTATTGTATTTTAGAACTTTATCATTGTTTTTTATACTTTCGGCCTTTATTACCATTTAATGCACTGACCTAAATAATGATTGGACACTCAACAGAGAAGAAAAGTATACTTGAATTGACGAATTTTTAATGAAACAATTTAGTGAAATACAAAAAAATAATTCTAAAATTAATCCCAATGATATCGTTACCTGATGTTATGTTTTATTAAAAAAGTATATATAATAAAGAAATTTAATAATATCTCCTCATACAAATACTTTTTTATTAACTGAAAAGTAGTATGTATGCATATCAACTTTAGATATTTATTGATTCTAATATTAGTGACGTCACCGAAAAAAATATATATTAATGACGTAATTGAGTCCTTTTCTAATACCTGTCTAGATACTGATAGTCATATGTTTGTACGGCAGGCTATGTAAATTTTGGTGTTTCGATATTTTATATGTACAATAGAAAAGGAGTGGATGAAACTATTGAAAGGCATTATCAATTGATTCACTATTAAAAATAGAAAGCCATAGGTCATTAACCTTCAACTTTCTTCTTTTAATAGTAAAAGAACCGTCATAAGTTGAACATATTAATATGCACCAAAATCTAGTGATTTTTTGAAATATTTCCATCCGCTTTTTTTCTTTATATACTCATCAATACGTTTCAATATTATCAGAACTCAAGGTATTTTATTTCTCTTTTGTAGACACTTCTATGTACATATACTTTGATTTGGCGGGAAAAGGAGAGGGCATAACTATGACGTCACGTGAGGGTTGTATATGTTTCTCTATTTACCAAACCTTTTTATAAGACAAGAGGCAGAGAATTGATGGAGAAAGGCTCAAGTAATTGAACTTGCAAAATAAAGGAAAATAAAAACTCATGTAGCAACACCATTTACTAAATGGTATAGAAATCCCACTACTCTCTGTCCTTTTTCGGGACACTTAAGACTTTATTTTGTTGTTGTTGTGTTTCTCACGCCTATTTCTTTTATGTAGCAATCTCAAAATAGTGTTTGTAATTACGGCTTTCTTTGTGCAAAGACAGATGTTGTGGAGGTGGAAAATTGCTTTTTGATTGAGTCCTTAAGAAAAAAAGGCTTTCTTTCTTTCATCCTTGTTTGTCATTCTTCCCTAAGTGAATTTTCCCCTCTCAATGTGTGATCTATACGTTAAAGCTGATCAATAATTGCATTCTTGTCTTTTAAATAATAACTATATGTTATAATACATTGTTATGTACATTTCAAAACGAATCGCATATACATTTATGGATTTAAAAGTTTCAATAAAATCAAAAAAGTTTATAAATCATTCTTTTACGGAACTTTATACTGTCATCAACAGGGTTTTATCATGAATAAAATATTATTTTATTTGCATATCGTTCAGTGTACAGCCAAATATTTTATGTAATTTAATAAACATGAGGACATTTATTTGTTTAGAAGGATAAAAATATAGTTTTATCTATATCTGTTATTTATTCTTTAAGTAAATGAATAAACATATTAGCACAGACTCTTAACAGATTTAAAAAGCTTATAACTTTGGACTTTTGAACAAAAAAAAACAACTGACTGAGCACCTCTTTGCATCCCTGCTGAAGACATGAAACTTTTTAAAGATCTTTTGTTACAACATATATGAAATTTAAAATGAAATAAGTATATAATGTATTTTCAAGTACTATTATTGGCTTATTCAAATTGTTGAATAATTTCATATTGTTGTTGATTGAATTATTTCGATTTAATATTCTTGATTTTCATTGTAGGGTATTTAAAATAATGCACCAATACTAAAAGAGACAAAATACCTTGGAAATTACTTCAATTTACAACTTCAAAGCCTCATATAAAGACAAATGCATAATCCTATAAGCTTTTCACATAGTTTTTTGTAATGCATTTAGTTATACGTAAATTGAAAAATAGCCAAAGGGGGTGGGGTGAAAACAAATTTTGCCCCTTCAAAACAACAACAGCTACATGCTTATTCTATAATATTGATTGATAAAATAAAAACGTATATCTATATTAGAATATGATGCAGGGGACGTGAGACTGCCTGTTGTTTTCAGAGGAGCGGTTGGTCATGCTCTCCACGTAGAATCAGACGAAGTAATCCGATGGGTTCAAATACGGTGATGAGGGAGGCCAATAGAAGAAGGGTACAAACAGAAAAAAGTATTGCGTTTCAGCCATTCTTGCGTCCGCTTAACTTTGTGGGACGGAGACGAGTCCTGGTGTAACAATCCCTGACATGTGGCTGACAACAGACTTGATCCACTGCCACTCAACGTCCTCCAGGTAGATGTCCGTGTTCTCCCTGAGGTCTGTCTTGAAGGTGTTGAGCGGCATGCATTGACCCTGATTTAATGCGACCCCCAAAACCATGACAGTGGGCGGAAATTTGATCTTCATTGACCCTGGGAACGGCAATCCTGCGATAGTTCTTGTAGATATGGATTTGATCCTGAACAAAATTATTCTCATCAAAGAACCACCAGAGCATTCTGGGAAACTTTGGTTTCTTCAAGATGTTCAGGAGCCGCATCCTTGGATTTACTTAGTCAAAAATTTGTCAGTTTGACGCCTGAAGGACTTGAACCTTAAAACCTCCTTAACAAAAGCCATAAATGGTCCACTCAGATCCCTCGCCATAGCTCTCATGGAACTCTGAGGGTCCTCGTCGAGGATGTCCCTGTCCTTCTTTAAGAAAGTGACATCCTGGACAGTCCTGGTGACTAAAAATGACGAATCAAACATATATAAAAATATAGATATAAACATACTTACATATATATATGAGTTTATATATATATATTATATCTTTTATAAAACTGTGATCACGTTCCCTTACATAGTTCGTTTAAAGGAGAATGTGTATTCATAACATACCTATATTCTAAGGAATGCTTATAGATATTCGTTTAGGATTTCGTAATAATTGAGGTCATCCTGCCTTACACATTATGAAATGAGGACCGTTATAATAAACTGTGCAATGTATACTCTCAATAATAAAGAAATATTGCGCTTAAAATATGTTATCTATACTTTTATTGTATATAAATACATTAAGTACTTTTAGTCTCTATTGTTCGAGGAAATGTCCTAGTACATTTGTTATATTGGATTTTTTAAATAAAATCGTACTTTAAAAGAAGTCAAATGTGCCTGAACAAAAGATGATAAAGAATTTAAAGATACATCCAGCCTTCCAAACAAACCACTCTTTATAATCGTATACTATTGCTACATATCACACAACCTATCTATCGAGCTACAAAAACTACAAGAGTGAAGTAAGGAAGTCACAAAAATAAGTTCTAGTCACGCGACCTTATTACAATATATATGTTGTAAACACCTCATCACTATGTAAAAACAGAGACTTATTAATATTTGATGTCCTTCAGTTTTCTTGAGGTTGAAAGCAAAATATGTACAAAATATATCCCTGTACGCCACATTTAGGCCTCAAAAGGGCCCGGTTAGTGCTCACCACATATTTAGTGTTTAAAGAAAAAAACAGCGGCAGAATAAGCCATTTGCACCTATATTATCTCCTTGTAATGTGGTTTTATTATAAACCACGTATCGAATACTTATCTTCATAGGGGGGAATTGATGTTGAAGGGGTACGATAGCCGTGTGTGCTAAGGCGTGTTCAACTCTCAATGCTGGGGCCGCAAGTTCGAATCTCGAGAGGGGATGGTCTTTTTTGGTCTATCTCATTGATAAGATCCTTGGTTTGATTGATTAATTTAATACTATAATGCTTATTTATTTCTAGTCGGATGCAATTATATCGAATCATATAGGCAAAAAATGAATTCTTTAAACACACTATACACCATCCAATTGTGGAACAACGGGGGCAAACTCATTGAACCTAACTGCAAATTAAATAATCATTTATGAAATAAGCACCTTACTAATCAAGTCACTATGTACTAGCGTAAAGAGTAAGCCTTGAATCCGTGTAAGGAGTATTATGACAAAATTCCTGTCATAATTCTTATTTCTAATAAGTTAATGTTATTTATGAAGATGCCATGCATTCTGCAAGCTTCAATGCCTTTAGGCAAAGTTTAATACCTGTAATATTATATAGTAATTTTGTTGTACAATAAAGTATTATATTCATTTAATCCTGTCAATATTACAATTTATTACCCATATAACGGCGGATATTTTCGCTTGTATATCTAATTCTATAGTCTCAGCCAGCCTGACCTAGTTTTATATATGATATACACTGTATGACCACATATAATGTTTAATTTACTGAACAAGGTCTGCATAGCTGATAAATACCTAGTCACCAATGACGTTATTTTACATATTATAAATTGTATAATAAGGAATATTATAACAATAGATGCGATAAAACCATCAAGGGAACATGTTAGCCAAGCGGATAGCTGTGTTCAACTATCATCCTTGGGTTCGCCTTTCGAGAGAAGAAAGTCTGAATGACAAGTCCTTATATTTTTAAGGCTATCCATACTGATGCTAGTCAATGGACCAAATAGATGAAAAACATTTATAATAGTTACTAATTCCGTATCCAAATAATAGATTAATACTTCGTAATTTAGTTTTTGGTGAGATCACCTTTGTGAAGTCCATAATTGTGGTGATTAAATCACTAAATCAATGCACGTTTAACAAACGCGACGTTACACAGAGATAAGATACGTTATTCCTTAGCCAACAAATAAATTGAACTCTATGTTTTATCCATTTTCCATATATCATCCAAACACTGGTAATAATACGCTATTATTTCAGACTATTAATAATATAAATTTATGTACAAAACATAAGGATCACATATCTCCTGATTCGATTTCAATATGTGACGGAATCCGTACCCTCCGTCCGTTATTTACAGACCCAGAACAATAACCGATTTAAAGAAATACGGGGCACTTCAATCTTAATTTGTGCATATGTTTTTAAAAGACACTTTATTTTGTTAGAGAGTTAGATGTTGATTGCATGAAGACACTGAATAAAGCACTAGGCTACTTCAAATTAATTCCGAATAAAGCCACAGCGCAATATATACATTAGGATGCTCAGGACCTTTACTCTAAGATTTTTTTATTACTGGATCTCCCGTAGTTTAGTTGAATATTCCTAACCTAGAACTTTCATCATTACGCTTTGAAAGTTAAGCACGAATTTTGTGTGATGAAAAATAATACTTTAAAGCTTTGCATAAATATGTAATGTACACAATGATTTTCTTTTTTGTTGTATTTTTATAGTTATTGCTTTTCAAAATATAAAGATGTTGTGTTATGAACAAATATGTCAAGTATTTTGTACGTGTTAGAGAAAAATATATTTTCTTTTTACACTGCTTTCTAAATGATCATATATTTTTTAAGAAGAAATATATGATTGGTTGGAAAAATGTGGTATTTCAAATTATTTTCTTTCTCTCAAAAAGCTTCACAATTATTAGTATAATTCGATGGAAGGATTAGTTTCATTATTTTAAGTGTGGGCTCTGAGGGGAAGAAAAATATTGGAGAAACGTGGCATCGTGGAAAGGGTTCCCCTTGACCCGCGAGGCGTACAGAACGCCTTGAACCTTAGAAATTATTAACTCTATTTGAAAAGCGTTCTCATAATTGGGAGACGTTGATATTAGCCAGTCAGGGGGTTCAAGGTGTTCACCGTATGTCCTTTGTATTTTTTCCTCTACTGAATTAACAACAGGAACAATGATCGGGCAGAAATAGAAAAAGTGGAACGAGGTCTCCTTCTCTCTCCCACACCAGTGGCATAGTTGATCTTCTGAATGGATCTTCGATTTACTCATGAAAGAGATGAAGTTACCAGCCTGTATCGGAGCCATTTCTGTCTTGAATCTGAGAAGGGATTCTTCATTATGATTTGAGGACATAACGAGGACACATATATCTGAATTTTTTTAATGTTATGTCAGCATAAACATAACCCAAAAACTAACCAAGGATTACATGTATTTCTTCCTTATCTTGGGCTTTACATGCTGTTTAACTCAATCTTGCTAAGCACTTCGAACGATAAAAACTCTTACTTGAATCCCAGCAGTTATTATAGCGAATGATAAAGGTCATAAGGAAGTGTTTTTGTGATTTAACAATTTACACATTTCATAAATTATATTCATATTTTTTGCATATAAGACAACAGACTACGATCAAGTTATAAGCATAGATTTAGAGTTTGTTATACTTTCAGATATGGAGTTTGGAGTTCTCCAGGCAATTTGGCTGAAAAGGTAACATATTTTTGGAATATCTCATATATATAATAATATAAGAACCACGATCTATGTTCAATCAAGAAAAAAAAAATGAAGAAAGTGCTAATATACGACAAAAAGTTTTTTCTTTTCTTCTTCAATACAATTCCCCTAAAGGTACTTTTTATCTCGATAATGTACGGGCATTTACATCGTAAATAGTATAGGTACATGTACACACACAAAAATGGACAAAATCCCACGAAGAAAATTAACTTTCTCTTCTTGAAAAATAAATTAAAGGTTGCTTCCCTCAACAAAAAATATAGTGTCGACATACCCATCCTTAATGTACATTAATGTGTCTAGAGGCAAGGTATTAAAAGATGCACAAGAAAAGTGGAATTTGTTTTATGAAAGCTCACTGCTGACAAACAAACAAATTAATTATAGCATATTTTGAGCTTATCTCTCATATAGATAAATATCATTATTTTTATTCGTCAATATTATTATTTTTTACAGAAGATATGGATTGGATTTAGGACTCGGCCCTAAGGGTCAACTGAATCAAATATTATTTATTCAAAATAACCATTTTCATGCTATTTTTAGGCTCTATATTTATAAGTGCAAAAAGGTTTCGATTTATGGTTGCAAACTAAGTGAATAAGTAAATGCTTTTTTGGCAATCATTCTAAATCTCTGAGTTTGATTTAGTCATAAAAAAGTTAGCATTCATTTACCGATTTTCCCATTCTTCAAAAAATTAAAGATTTTTTAAACTAAACGTGTGTCAACGATATATCCACAAATATTTCGAAAGTTCACATCCTCTTTGGACATTATATTTTTAAATGCCCCTCACAATGCAATTAAAATTACAAACTACAAATTTTTACTAGCACAAAAAATACGACAAATGCCTACGTAGTCGAAGAAGACCTAAGGCCCATCATGATTGGTGCCTCAGCTCGCTTCGCTGCTCTCTCCATCTAAATCCCAGATTTAGGAGCGCCAACGTGGAAATGGACTGGCGATATAATTAGATATGTGCCTGAAAGATCGAAGCTCCACATAAGCACTATCAAAAGGATTTTAAGAAGACATCGTGCTTTTGTAAACCAATCCAATAAATGATTTGTCCTTTTATATAAGGTTATTCTTTAGGGCAGTAAATATGAACTACAATGTTCATTTATGTAATTTTGCAACTGCCCTGAATAGTTTTACTCTGTTTCTGTATATAATTTTAGTGTATTTTATTTTACACTGTATAAAATTTTGCAGTTTGCCGAATAAAATGTTTTAACGAAAAAGAAATCCTGAATTTTGGAGCGCCAACGTGAAAATGGGCTGGCGACAATGACAATGTGCAAAGATCAAAGCTCTATATGAACTATCAAATGGAAAAAAAATAAAAAAATAAAATGCTGCGTCGTCCTTTTATATAAGATTATTCCTCAGGGTAGTTAATGTGATCTAAAATGTGATTTATGTATTTTCGTAAATGTTCTAAATGGGGTTACTCTATATAATTGTGGTGTATTTCAATTTTAAACAGTATAAAATTCTCATAGTCTACCGAATAAAATGTTTTTAACCAAATAATTATAAGTTAGATATAATTTATTAGGCTTCTTCTGATAAAAGTATTTTTAAATTATAAATCTAATTTTGTTGAGGCTTGAATATATATATATATGTAACTTTTGTCTTTTTAACGCATGTTATAGGCTTCACCAAAAAGTTAAGCACCTATCGTAGCTTTACTAAGAGGTTTTAAACATAAAACTTTTATTTTGATGGATATTTGTGCACATTTGAGGGTTCATAAGTAATTTTACTTCACATATATATATGTTAAGCATGTAAAAAAGAACCAAAATATATATAGGAAAAGTCATGTTTAGAGAGGGATATATATTTATAGAGAGAGAGGCTTAAGTCTTTTTCTGCTCGAATACACAACTCACGATGGTTAATATGAGAATATTGCATGGAACAATAATTCTTCCTATTTGAGTTTTTTGAATGGTTCCATCAAGTTCCTTGCTCTTTAATATGCAAAAAGAGTATGCCTGTCATTATTGATGATAATTTGATGTCCTCAAACGCTACTCCTCTCTCTTGCTCGTCATAAATAACACTATGTAACAAAATTAAGTCTTTTTTTAACCCTGGGCTGAAATTCCTAATTTGAGTCCCATTTTTTACGTAAATTCCAAAAATGCCACACAAATATGGTCCGAAAACAGGTTTGGACTTTCACTTTTTTGAAAATCAGGATTTTCATCATTTTTAATGGTTTACGCCCAGTTATCTTCGTGCAAAGTAAGAATAACCACAAACGTTGTAAAATTTTATTTTTCTAGTATGTCAAAGCATTTCAAATCAGTTTTTATAATTTCAATATTTTTCGTAATATTCGAAAAAATTGTTTTTATATTTCAAAAGTTGATCATTTTTTAGTGGTCTATTTAAGCGGCAAATGAAGAAGAAAAAAAGCTCTTATAAATGGTAGTTAGTCAATAAAAATGGCTGATGCATCCCATCATGATTGCAGCTTTTTATATGTTTTATTCAGAACTCAGATTTATCACAACATTTTTTTTGTGTACAATTTATTATAAAAACAGGACACAGAAGCTTTTAACCGTTGAATTAAGCTTGCAGAAAAGAAGAAATAGGTATAAATATTTTTAAATAAAATTTTTAAGTATACATTTTTTTACTCATATTATAATTCATGTAAAAAACCCATTAAGGAATAAACTATTTACAGTAATTAAAATATTAGAAAAAGTTTTAATACCCATTCAAACGAAAAATTAAATTAAAATAGGTTTAAAAATTTATCAAATCTATGATTTAAAATATTTGTAAATATACTTTCGAAATTAAAATCACTTTTTTTGGTCAAAAATGCGAATTGAACGTTTTAGATCAATCAATCAATCATCTCTATCTATATATCTATCTATCTATCTATCTATCTATCTATCTATCTATCTATCTATCTCTCTATCTATCTATCTATCTATCTATCTAATCTATCTATCTATCTATCTATCTATCTATCTCTCTATCTATCTATCTATCTATCTATCTATCTATCTATCATCTATCTATCTATCTATCTATTATCTATCTATCTATCTATCTCTCTATCTATCTATCTATCTATCTATCTATCTATCTATCTATCTATCTATCTATCGATATATCTATCTATCTATCTATCTATCTATCTATCTATCTATCTATCTATCTATCTATCTATATATATATACTATCTATCTATCTATCTATCTATATCTATCTATCTATATATATATATATATATCTAATATCTATATATATCTATCTATATATCTATATATCTATATATCTATATATATATCATATATATATATATATATATAATCCACATAAAACACATTTCAAAACAAAAGCAAATATTAAGAAAATATGTTTTCAGTATTTATAATTTAGAAATCGAAAAGAATGTCGTTATACCATCAAAATAATTTTAAGGCCCTTAGATGAAGTTTTACCTTCGGTAAAACCCCACTCCTACCTTCCGAAGCAGATCTTTTTGCATATATTGTCTTCGTGATTACAGAGTTAGTGATGACACACTTTATAATTTAAGCAATTGAATTAAAACCACATAAGGGAAATCGGTAATGTTTTCTCTGGTGCATTTTGTTAATTGCTTGGATTAAATTGGTTTATTGTATCCACATGCATGCATGGATATAAATGCCTCTTTAGACATAACTGCATTCCTCATAAATATTCTTCTCTCTGCTGCAAAAAAAAATAGATGCCTTGCAAGTATCCCCCCCCCCCTCCCACATGACAGCAACGTATTTTAGTGGTCCAGGAATAGAATGGAACGCTACATTTGACATTATTTGTTTGTACGAGTTTTTTTAAGTAGCAATAAAAATATAATGAAATAATAAACTGTATATTCAAACCTATATATATATATATATATTATTGTTCTAATAATGGCAGGAATTGGAAAATAAATCATTTTAAGTATTCTACTACAGAGCTTTAGTCTAAAAAAAGTTTTTGCAAATGTGTTTTCTAGTATAATGTTATATAATAATATATGTCTTTTGTTTATAAATATACTACTTTGGCTATTGAAAACCAGTCGATTGATAGGGGGCATAGTTAGGAGATACTCTATACATATATTACTACAGGGGCAGCAAGATACAAAATCATTTATCTATTATTATTTTGGGATTTATCCTGCAATTTCTTAGGTTGAGTCGGTAAATTCACTTATAAATGGTTTTTAATGCGTTTTTTATATTTTTTTAATCGCAGAGTTATCGTTTTATTGATTTATTGTGTTAAGTTGGAATCTTACGAACATTTCTTTATGCTTATATTTATGCTTTTAATGTACAATATTTTTTATTAGTCCTTTTACTTTTTATGGATTTTAGACAAATATGTTTAATTAAATATTTTATTATAAGCTCATTATCTTTAAATATCCATTTGGAGTCTTGAAAGTAGCCTTACTCAAGGTTTTTGGATGAAATTAATCTGAATGTCGTCAGTGTCATTGCCCCTCCAAAACAACTCATGATCGAAGTCTAAAGGCGCTTTCAATGGAACTTATTGCTTAACTAGATTTTTGTACTGCAGATACATTCTTTTAATTTATAGTAATGAACTCCTTTACTCTCCTAGTTATTAATTCTCTTCGTTTCCAACATGCCATGCAAATTTATTATAAACGGATGGATATTCCCAAAGGACCAATGCCCAATATTATTTCTTATACCTCTTTGTTTGATTGTCATTTGCCAACTGTAGTTTGCATCCTTAATGATGTGGAAGACGTTTTCTTTCAAGATGTCTTTCACATTATGTGCATGCAGTATTGATGTATTCTTAATAATAATTTGTCGCTTCAATGGTAAGGGGAGGGAAAATAGATATAAGTAAATGTCAAGCACAGGCAAGCAAAAAAGTCAATATGAAATTGCTTTGATTCATCTGAGTTATATGTAAATATATTATCCTTATGGTCTTAGTACATTTATTGGGTCCTCTCAGATTTGTGATCATCATATTATACATAGCTATTCATACAAAATAGAAAATTCAAATGCTGTAAAATAATAAACTATTTTATTATTGTCATCGGCTAATTGATGATTTTGTTGCTTGGCCAAAAAGCGTAGCTGTACATATTAAATATATGGGGGGGGGGGGGTTAATGGGTGGAAAATAAGAAGTTATATTGCTCAATTTTTATCTTTCGATTATGGCAAAATATGCAAAATCCCTATAAAATAGCAAAATATGCTAATCATGAAATAAGAGTGCTTTACTTTTGAAATTTTCATTCAAATATTTTTTGCCGAGCCTAAATCATGGTATGTAAACTTTTATTCGGTGGACGCGACTTCCTCGTCCACCGACGATTTCTTCGCAAATTTATTTCCTGAGCTTTGGCGAAAAAGGTTGTTTTAGTTCCTCTTCTCCGCTGTAGTGGGTTAAAAATTTCTTTTCGGATATCCGTTCCTTATTTTTCCGAGACAAAATTAAAAATCCATCAGATTCTTCTAAGGCGATTGCATATACAATCCTAAATGCTAAGGCCTTTATTGGTTAAAGGTTGAGAGACAATGAATACATTGGATCCGAGGAACTTCCTCACAGTGGTTGTAAGAATAGGAGAGCTTTCTCTACGGATACCGTCGTCACGAAAGTAATGAAGTAATTCCCATAAGAGTCAAAGCGTCTTTATAAAACTAATAAAAAAATATTTTGAAATGATATTCTTATTTCATATTTATTTTTTGTTGTCGTACATTCTATATTTTAGTAGAAGTTATTTTTATTGTTTTAGAATTGGAAGATTATGGTAATCTTTTTTTAAGTTTAATTTAGAATACAATGTCTATTTGTGTTTTGCAATACATAATCACTCCATATAATAAAAAAAGTTGAGAAGTAAAAAAAAACAAAAATATTTCATGTCAAAATTATAAGGAATGATAACACTATGTAACAGGATTTTGCCCTGGGCTGAAATTTCTAAATTGAGTCCCATTTTTTACGTAGATTCCAAAAATGCCACTCAAAATATCGTCTGAAAAAAGGTTTGGACTTTATGGCCTTTTTTGAAAATCAGGATTTTCATCATTTCTAATGGTTCAGGCCCAGTTATCTTCGTGCAAAGTAAGATAACACCAAATGTCAGTAGTATTTATTTTTCTACTATATCTCTGCATTTCAAATCAGTTTTTATAATTTATATATCTTCGTACAATTCGAAATAATCGGCTTTATATTTCAAAAAGTTGACCATATTTTAGTGTTCTATTCAAGCGGCTATATTTTTTTGTTTCGCGTCTATTGACTATAATCAATATGTAATATATTTTGGTATATGTCCATACATTTCAGAACAGTTTTATAATTTCGATATCTGGCATGAAAGTAAAGAAAAGATCAATTAGTAGGACGAACTACACTACGTAACAAAATTAGGTTTTTGTACTAAATGTATCGTCTTACTTTCAAATATGAAATCTATTTCGATTGTACGAAAGATATATAAATTATA
Organism: Caligus rogercresseyi; assembly: GCA_013387185.1. Lineage (NCBI taxonomy): Eukaryota > Metazoa > Arthropoda > Copepoda > Siphonostomatoida > Caligidae > Caligus > Caligus rogercresseyi. The sequence goes on along the minus strand of CP045895.1, from coordinate 14,561,053 downwards.
AAACTGATTTGAAATGCAGAGATATAGTAGAAAAATAAATATCACTGACATTTGTGGTTATTCTTACTTTGCACGAATAACTGGGCCTGAACCATTAGTGATGAAATCTTGATTTTCAAAAAAGGCCATAAAGTCCAAACCTTTTTCGGACGATATTTTGACATTTTGGAATTACGTAAAAAATGGGACTCAATTTAGAAATTTCAGCCCAGGGGCAAACAAAGACCTTAATTTTGTACATAGTGTATTTGTAACAATTTTTTTGTTTGAATAATATAAAATATCCCAAAACTCATATTTTTAAAAACTATTTTCCCACGAATACCAAATACCTATATAACGTGCATACCTGCAATTATTTCCTCTGTCTTTTTCACAGAGATAATATAATGTTATTTTGTATTTACGGATACATAATAATGGGTCAATGTTTTTTTGATACACAATTTGCCACGATAATTGAGTACAAATATGTAGTTAACTAATTTTATAACGAATTTTTGTTATCCTTTATGAAAGGACACTTTGTTAATTATTTCATAAGTCTATTTGATATTTACTAGCATTGTATTTAGCAAAATCATTCATTTCTCTTCAAATAATATAAAAATAAATATCGCTCATTATAGCAATATGAACTAATCTTCCTAAAATTGCGCAAAAACTTACTCTAATTAATATGTAGGTCATATCATATAATTCCTATATTTTAATTCACTTACACATTTGGCCGCCTACGGCGCCCATATGTTCATATTACATAAGTTTCTTAAAATTTGTATCATGGATTTTGTGGAGATAAAATAAGTTTTCTAAATGTCAAATGAGTTACAAAAATTGTTCTGTTTTGTACAAACATTCCTCATAAAAAGTTTGATTTTGTACAAAGAATATGTTTAAGTCACATGAGATGCTTTTTTCTTTTTCTTTTTTCCTCTCTTTACCTTGAAAGTAGGTAGTAAAATCAAAAAAGGGTATTTTTCTGGTTCATTTCTGGTCCCATCACTTTGCAAATAGTTTTATTAGGTCCACCTTGACCCAAGAATTCCATAGGTACCTTCAAAGTTCAAATTTGACCATATATGTGGGAGTAGATAGCGTGCAGACATACGACGGACGGACAGAGACTGGTGAATTATTATATATATTTATCCACTATACTTAATATTTGATCAATGGAGTCTATTAAATCCATATTAAAGCGACGTGGTCTCTATGTGGTCTCTATACTACTTTTAAGATTCCTTCTTAAAAGCTAGAAACTTTTTTAGAAATCATATTTTTCCAAGATTCTATATAAGTTTTATTGAAGTTTTTATAAGTTGAATTACGTATCACTCATTATTACCATATAATGTTTTGTCTTTTTTAAACTAGAAATTTAAGATCAGTAATATTCTTAAATGTACTTTTTGATGTTTGCTTTGTTTGTAGATGACCATAAGAAGTAGTTTATTTGCTTTTTCTTATATTTTAATTAAGAACCTTCCTTCCCTTCTAATGATTCAAATATTTGTAACTATCATATTGAGTTTGAGGATAATTAAAAAGTACAAGGCTAACGTTTCAACTTTTGAAAAATTATTTATAAAGGAATTAAGTCAATTAGATAGCTTGCCAATGCAATTTATTCCCAATAGCACATTATTTTGCAATTGTAAAATATTAATTTGGTTTTTGTAAATTGTTTGTTTGTTTAGATCCTATATTGGACCCACCTCACCGGAATTTAATCCGGTATCAGCCGGTAGTGATACTCTCTCGGAGCTGTCTTTATCATTAAATATTAGTTCATATATTTTTAATTCTTTAAATGATTTAAAAAAGAAATCCTCGAGGGATAAACGTTCCTCCCCGATCTCTCCCTCAAGTGCCACCATTTTTTGCCTTAATGGCGGACAGCCAAAAATGAGATGATACGGAGTTTCTTCTTCCTCCCCGCAGAGTCGGCAGATTGGAGTTATGGCCTTTCCCATCTTATTAAGATGCCTGTTGAGGCCGATATGACCGGTGACCATTCCAAGGATTACGCAGATTTGGGCTCGTTTATACTTAATTTTTTTTGCTCCCGAGAAAGGGATTTGGTACGAAGAGTTTAGACTAGCGACAAGTGCTCATCGCACGCCAAGAGGCCCACCATGTGCTTTTTTAAATGTTTTAATGCTGACTTATTTTCACATTTTTATGTATGATGTTATTTTTAAAAATGCAATGTTTTGCTGTGTAACTTTCAGAAAGTTTAGCAGCTTACTACTACACTAAAGTCCTTCTCCACTCAGCAAATGTGTGTTTAAGTGGTTTTGCTTATTGTATTCTAGACATTTTAAGGTAATGTCAGTCTTTCAAGGAATAAAGATATGGCTATATTACCACTGTATAATATACAAAACATTATCATAGTTGAACAGGTAAAGAATAAAAACTCTTTTCTTCTGTATCTATGACTTTTTAATACTTCAACCATTCTTCAATTTTTTCATTTCTCGCTATTGCTACTTGGCGCACTTTTTAATGTAAATATTCTCTTTCTCTCTCTCTCTCTTATATATATATATATATATGCAATAAAAATAAAATAATTTCTTTGGAGTTTTTGTTTTCTTGTCTAATAACCTTTAATTAAAAAAGCTATAATTAGAATGCCAAAAAAGAAGGATCACAAAAATATAAGACGTAAAAATCTCCTTTTTGCATGTCAAGAAATGCTTAATATCGCATTACAAACAATAATTGAAATTCCTGACCCTGGATCTCCTTCTTGGAAATGGGCGGGAGATATTGAACGATTTGTGCCATCTCGCTCAGGAGTATACCTGAAAGCTGTGAAAAGGATTTTAAGACGTCATCGGTTTTTTTAAAGAATAAACGCTGTTTCGTCCATGTATATAAGGTTATAATCTCTTGACAGAAAATATGTTCTACAATGTTCATTCATGTTATTTATTTTAACGCAACTGTCAAGAGTATTTTTTATTTATTTATAAGTTATCTTGTATTTTAGTGTAGTTAATATTTTACACTGTCTTATAATATTTGATAGCCAAAAAAAATAATTATAACCGTTAAAAAAAAAAAAAAAAATTGAAGATGAATAAGTGCTCTTAATGGGAATCTAAATGCGTGTCATTATGAAGGATACCATATCTTATATCATCTAGGAGTATCTGTTAGCTTCCCATGGACTTTTATGTGATTGATATATGTAGGGATAACAAAGGGGTTGTTCTCGCCAACTCACCAAGGAATATGATTATAACTTTTTATAGCAATTTTTCTTTATTTTTCCCATGTCAAATAGTGATGATCCATTTATAGACAGATATGAGCAAACCAATTTATTTCTCCTGTGTATGAACACCTGCTTTCTTCCTTTAATATTAACAAGTGGACTAAGAGGAGTCCATTAAAAGGATTCGCCAATGACGTCATGGATGTAAGCCAATGACGAAAAGAGGATTAGTATTTATAAGGATGAATTTCTTCTCTCTGAATAGCTGATGTTTACTCCTTAACCGTCAAGAGTTAAGTGATACTTTTTAGCAGTATTACTTCAATTTTATTTTCCGACAAAAACATTTACTTTTGACCTTATTTAAGATAGGTAGCTATCTTCATCACCAATCTACACATCTGTTTATCATCATGGAAGTGTAACACGGGATTAATATTTATAAAAAATGAAAGTTGTTCAGACTATGAACAATCCTGTCCTCATATATTTTTTAAAATACTTATTATTTTGGATGTGTTCGTTGCACGGCTAAAAAATAACTTATTTATATATGGCATTTGATTTGGGTTAAAAGTATATATTTTATTCTAGATCTAAAAATAAATAATCAAGTATGAAAAATGAGGAATCAAATTACATTTTAGAAAGCACTGTAACTTCTAAAGAATACATCATTGAAATATCTATAATGCAGACAAATAAATAAAACTAGAGCAGAGGCAGTCAACAACCGATCAATACTATAAGAACAATAAAGAATGAGCATTCGTGCATATAAGTCCAACAGGATTTCTTTGTCACCTCCTTCAGATCCCCAGGAAACCAAAGACATACATGCCCAATAAAATATTTATGCACATTTTTTTGTTTAAATATTAACTATATATATATATATATATATATCTATTCCTACCCAAAGAGTATATGCCATGAGCAACCTCATGGGGTCACAGAAACTGAAATTTAATCCAGCAACATAGTATATATATATATATATATATATATATATATATATATATATATATATATATATATATATATATATATATATATATATATATATATATATATATATATATATATATATATATATATACATATGCGTGACAATATCTTCGAAAGCAACATAAATATCAGGACATATTACGTATGGTTAAAGAGACTTTCAACTTCTCTAAAAAAACTATCACACCAATAACTTTATATTAGAAACAAGTAAAAATATAAAAGTCTCAACATATAACCTAGCATATTTAGTATAAAAGTTATCCTCAGTGAACTTTTTGGTTGGAAAGGGAAGCTCGGTGAAGACCCTGATTTTCCGTCGACTTTGAAAGTCCAAAGCGTCAGTCATTTGTATTACGGAAGTAAAAGTATAACATAGCATTATACTTAAGATAATGAATGTATATAATGTCCACGACGAAGTTTCTTGGCATCTAAGCTATCTAAGATAAATGGACGATGAAATAAAAAGTATATGTGTCTACACGCTTCTTCCTAACTCTATTTTAGGAGGGGGAAATCTTTGCATAGTACTGCTTATATGAGAGAACCTTTTCATTTAATTATATTCCTATATATTAAAAAAATATAAATACATATTTCAAGTTTTTTCCTCTCATCTATATATATATATATATATATATATATATATAAATATATATAGATAGATACTCCACTTGACCGTATATGAATACATATTTTTCACATTATGTGTTGAGATTCTTCCATACAAAGAAGCCCGGAATAGAAAATTTCAGGAATGGGATAAGAGGGGGAAAAAGTAGAAAGAACAAAAAAATCTTTTATGTTTTTAATTATGTATGTGACTTCAATATTTCCCTCTTTTTAAAAACAACTTTTTTCTCTCTATGGGGGAAAAGTAAGAAAAAAAAGTTTCCTCCCGGAGAAATTGAAAAATATGAATATATGCATAAATATGCAGAGCTCTTTATCTTGACTTGATGTACTACAAATATCCATGTCTGAACAAAGTTAAATAAATCCCTGTCTTGAATATGTGACCCGTCAACTATAAATCTACCTTTATTTAAAAAAAATATAACTGTATTGCGCACGACTAAAATTTCTTATAATGAACTATAATGATCATCTGTTTGTGATTGAGCGCCTTTTTTCTTCCCTTGAATAAATAGTTGGTTATGTTATTTCAGTGATGAAATTCTCCATTTTGTTATTTTAATTATTATGTTGGAATCATTTAGGAGGACAAATTTTTGATTATATTTTAATACTTGTTGTGCCTCAGGCCTTAGTACACTCCAATATGATTAGATGGAATTGTATTTAGGTGAATACGACATTTTAAAGTAATCAGGGAGTATATCTTTACCTTAATGAGATATTTATGTAAATGAACAGAAACATTTGTTCATTTTAAAGGAAGTAAGTCAATTTACTTTTTAGCGTAAAATAATATACTTTATTTGGATAAAAAAAATCGGGATGAAGGACTAAGGATGAGTCAACAAAGCCTTTCATTTGTTAGGGAATTCGTTTCAGACAATAAATGTTCTACTTTAAGTTTTTAACGATTCAAAATTGAAAAAGGCCAATATTATAAGACAAGGGGTCTTGATCGTATCAGTAATTTATTGAGCCTATAAAATCTTGTTGGCCATAAGATTTTATAGCTTCAAAATACTTTATCGAATCAAGTTACTCTTTTCAACGAAACTGGGCAATCAGAAGGAGTTGTATCTACTCCTTAAACACTGAGCTAAAGTGTTTCCTTTTCTCATTTTTTAATTTCATAAGGAAAACGGGCAATTGTGTAAGCGAGGTATTAAAAGCCATTTTGCGGCTTGATTTCCCCCAATTGTATTATTTGTTAATATGAAGTGGCATGATCTGTGTATTTCGATTGGTATCCTTAATAGGTCAAATTATGAGTGATTTGGCTCACTGCAGTAAGGAACATTTAAATTAATTAAGTAAAAAAAAAAATTGACAAGAGTGCTCCTCAGGATATAAGTGAGATTAAATGTAAAAAATAAAACAATAATAATATCTTGAACGTCTCTCAATAGGAAAACTCTCATCTCAGGTTGAATGGAGTAACCAAATACGGGAATGCCAAAATACAATATTCAATAAATGAAGCTGTGTTAAGCAAACAATTGCCTCAAAATACTCATTGGGGACTTGTTTGTAGATGTGTGTAAATAGGAAAGGAGGATAAGAGTTGTGCAATGCTTGAGTTTTTTCCTTGAGAAAAAAAACACTCTATTTTCCCTCTACGGAGATGAAATTCGAATAATTGTATTATGAGTATTCCATCTCATTGTATTAATATTATGTTTAACTTGACGTCATATGTGAATTTGAACATAGCTTGCCGCTGTGTCACGGTGACTATCTCTTCAGTATTGGGAGAAAGACAGCGACAGAAAGAAGGGAAGAGAGAGTGAGACTTCATGTTTTTATCTTGAAACACCCAGAGGCATGTGACGTCACAATCCCCATTTCATGATAAAATTATAAAGGCTCTTTAAAGCTCTTTCTGCCGCTCTCTTTTCCCCAACACTTTAAAGTTAATAAATATCCGTTATTCAGTGCTACAATAAATGACATCGGAAAAAAAAAAGTAATGAAATATTAAATGGAGTGAAGAGGGATTTTATTAACTTTCTTGATGACAAGAACAATCCTTGATTCTCTTTATAGGGAACTCAGTGACTCCTATCTGATCCTTTGATACGAACTTATATAAATATCATTACATCTGGCATTACTTTAAATATATTCCTAGAATTGGATTGGATATCCAAACCTAATATGATGTAAGGTAGTATTATTTAAGAAGTAGATACGTGGTATTTGTGAAGGAACTTTATGGAGGGAATATGCAATAAGCTATGCTATAAAATATGCTGTGGAATTTAGTGATCATAGCTTTTACTGATAGTTTCTTTACAAATGAGGTATGTAAAAAATATCATGAATATTTTTGTAATAGCTGCTTAATTAGAAATCCATTACTGTTTTCTATAGACAAACATAAACAATACCTATACAGTCACTAAAGCAAAGAACACATCCCTACATTGGGGTATCTGTCTATATGCTTAATAGCATCACATGTTTTTTACGGCTTAACGTTTTGAAAGCTTTAAAGGAAGTAGCATTTTAAAGTATGATTCTTTTTAGGTTTAGTGAAAATGGACCTCAACATTTCCTACTATTTGAGACTTGGGTATCTATAAAGATATACTTAAAGGAAATTTTGGATTTCGTGGATGGAAACATTAAAATGCTTTGTCAACCCAACTTTTACTTTCTACAATCAATTAACATTTAAAAAAATCTAACCTGGTTCCACGCCATTTCCTCATGCTCGGACGATGGATCTCCTCCATAGTCATCCTCTTCTGGATCACCTAGAGCTTCCCCATGGTAACTATAGTCCTCCTGGCTTGTCGTTCGAGACACGAGCAAGGATCCCACAAGAAGTAACTCTGGAGCATCATTTTTCTTTTAAAAAAACCTTCCGCACTCAAGACACACAAACTGTTTTCAAGCCTTTCATTTTGGGGCTTAGTATTAGTCTTGCTCAAGGGGTGAGGGTCTACTACTGGTGTCTGTGGATCGTATTTGTGAAAAAATAAATAGATCGCGCTTTCTAATTTTGAAAGCGGGAGTGGGAAGGGGGAGGGGGGGGGGAGAGAGTTTGAGGGGAGCTTTGAATATAGTGGTGGGAAGAGATCCTTCTTTTTTCTTCTTTCTTATGGAAAAGGAATAAAAATCAAGCTCCAGCTTTCTACGACCCCTTCTTCTTCAACAACTAAAAAACAAGTAACTCGTTCTCCATAAAAAGGATATCAAAAAAGACTTCGCTAGCATCATCCACGGAAGGAATATATTAATGATGATAACTCTCTTCAAGGTCTTAGCGTAAAAAACATCGTGTTAGTCATACTAGAAGTTGGCCTTTATAATTTAAAAACTGACTGCATTTAAAACATTTTAAATACTTCACTAATAAATGCTTTATATAAATGATATATAGCATATCTTATATGCTGTCTAGGAGAACTATTTTAGAATACCATATCTGGTGTCTTTCATTGCCATGGAGTGAGCCCCTTACGATATCTGGCACACGGAGTGCGGCAATGACTCTTGCCAGAATAACTTGGTCTCTATAATATTACCACAACTATAGTTTGTAGGGTATTTACCAATTCTATATATATATATATTTATCAATATAACTTTGGTCTAAATAGCATAGATTAGTTTAATTGTAGGTATATTTTTTTGTAGCTAACAGGGCTGGCCTTATGATCCTATCTGTGCTGTTCAAAATACTATAATGGACTATAATATATTTGAATGCTGTACCAAAATCATAGAACTAATATTATACGATATTTAAAAGCTTGATATCCAAATTTTGAAAATACCATACTAAAATTACGATATTAATATACTAAAAAGATACATTATTAAACTAGAAAATTATATATTTGACACCATGTTAGTTGTTATAACGCCAGGGATTACTTTCATTATGTAAGATTTCCATTTTTATAAGTTTTAAATACAATTCATGTGATCAGTTATTTATAAAACCTTATTAAGAAACTCATAAACAAAAGCATACACGTACATATATATATATATATATATATATGTATGTTGAAATGGATGCAATTCAATCGAACAACATATTCGGAAAACGTACTATGTCATTTTGGACCCCAAAAAGTTTAAATGTAACGAAAAAACTAATTCTTATTTCTAACACAAAGTATAACTCCTTCAAACAATATATATTCAAGCATCAATAATTAAAAAAATAGTTAACAATTTTCATACCATATGAACACTCTTAGCATGTTACTCGATTTTGATTGACCTTTTTTAAATAGGTCTTTATTTCATTTGTAACAGAAGATACAAAGTAAAAAAGGCAGTAGAATTGTGTATAAAAATAATACATAATAAACATTATAGTTTAAAATTAGACTACTACCAGAAGACCTAGCTACAATAAGGACACAACAAAGCGTTAAAAAAGTTTCACAATATATATACTAAATTTTGTTGACGCGTTACAAGACATAATATAAAATAACATTTAAACAAAAAACAACAATAATTTAAAACTTTCGGTTGTAATAGTAAAAATACTGTTTAACAATTTTCTTTAGATGGCTAAAATATCTGTAGGAGTTCAGCCAACTGAAATTCACCAAGTCGATGGCGTAGTTCCATGAAGACCCGCTTTGTACTTATTTATATATTCCTAGTACATTGTCAGCCACTTCTTGAAATTACAACTCCAATATTTGGATGCCATTTTTTTGTCTATTTGATTCCGTTGAGTTACATTCATATGGAAATATATAAAGATTTTAGCAATATGCAATTATTTTTCAGCCGAAAAGGACCCTCTCATCACTCTTTTAAAGATAAAGGTATCAATTTTCATCATTCAATTAGTAAAATATAAAATATTATTCCTAATGATGCCTCCTCACCCAGAAATAGAGATACGTCAATTGTTCTGACATTTCCCTGAGAAACATAATAACGGGGATAACGGTGCATGTACATATATCTCTGCCTGAAGATTATACTTTTTGTTTGGAGGTATGGACCAAACTAATCATCATCAGAATGCTTCCAACATCTAGACAATGTACAAGGAAAGCCTGCATGATTTCCCCTTCAAATAAGATGGGGAACTTTCTCCATATATGATGTTTCCTCATGGGACTGTAAAACTTTAGCTTTTCTTCTTCTGTGAGAAACACATTAATGCTGCAAAAATGTTGTAACTGGATGGTTTGATGAATTGAAATTAAATAAGGATAGGTCGTGAGCATGCTCAACATCTAATGTGCAGTGCTCAATATATGTACCTAAACAAAAAGATCTTAGTTTAATTGAGAAATTTAATATTATCCTGCCTATGATTAGGAGAAAAAATAAATATATATTAATAAAAAACCTGTATATTAACCAAACTTTTTATTTATTGAGGGATTTTTTCAGTAGTAAATACATTTTTGTTAGTATATTTGTCATTTTCTCTCTAGTAAATCATGGAAAATAAAAAAATATATACTTAATATTGACTTCTTATTAAACAAATTCCCTGATACATAAGAGGTTTCGTCCACTCATATTTAGTTCTTCGTCCCGAATATTTTATCCAAATTATGGGTATAATTTTACGATAAAAAGCTTTATGACTTGCTTGATTTAAAATGAACAAATGTTTCTTTTCATTTATATAAGTAAATCATGAAGGTAAAGAAGTACTCCCTGATTACTTTAAAATGTCGTGTGCAAATAAAGAGAATAGATGAGTTACAAATGAGTTTTCGTCTTTTGTCCACATCCCATAAACATTATTTTCAGGGCCACATAAAGCTTTAATAGGCATACGCCATGCCTTAACAACAACAAATATTTTCCCCATCCGCTATGGATTTGTAGTTCTCTCATAGTGAAAGCCTAATATAAACCAATGTAGTACCAACAAAGATGAAGCAAGACTTCATTTTTTATTTTGTCAGTGAAATTATACTTTATAATGAATGGACTTATTGTTTATACATTACTTAATTTAGACTTGTCCTTAACCTTATTACTTTCTCAACATCAAAGAACTTTCCTTAAAATATATTTTTTAAATTGGATCCAAAGACTTTAAGCTCTAAAGTGCTTCTGAAGGAAACACGATGGCTCAGTGTGCTGAGGTGTGTTTCCAATGCTGAGGGCGCAAGTTCGACTCATGGCCAACCTCATTTTATAAGATTATAGACACGATAAACAAATTAACAGGCGAGTATGCTTATTCCTATACACAAATAACCACTAAAGTGCTCCTGAAATCAAATAATCCTTGCATAAATGATTTCGCAGAAACTCATATGTGTCAAATTATTATTGTTGAATCCTTGCGACGTCCAAGTCCTCCGATAATCTCTTCGCTCACGTTATTTGCTGAACTTATTAGGGCTTACATTGTCAGTACGTCGTCTCCGCAATAGTGGATTCAATGTTTTTTCTTTCGATCCCCGCCTCATATTTTTCCATAAGAGGTTCCCAGATAAAATTAAGAGTAAGTTCATAATTGCTACTAGAAAGCCCCATAAAAACATCAATACCAATTCTTAATTTTTATGCTTTATACTGTTTACTTTCTTAATAAGACATATTTCTCATTTTCTATTTTGTATGAAGAGGTAAATCTGTTATATTTGTATAACTTTCAATAGTTGACAAAAAGCCAAAAGCAAGGTATATAATGAAAAAAACTATTCCCTGTCTATTGATCCTCGCCCCCTTTTTATTATTCTTATGCATATTTTATGTTGTATCTTTATTCGATTCATATGCTTATGTATTAGTATATAGGTATATTACTTCCTCACAATTTGTACTTGACATAAATCATTCATCCTTTAACATTATAATTTTCCCTTTTTCTCCACAATTGCAATTCGTCGGCTTTCATTCACGCCCACAAGATAAATTTTAAAATCAGACATTATTTTCCCACTTTGTGTTCATGATGAAAAAGTGTAGATTTTGTATTAGAAAAGGAGAATGAAGTCTTTAGAGGCAAGAAGTTACCATTAAGATAATATACACATTAATGAAGCAATTATAAGAAGATACATTAAGGTGACAACCAGGTACTATAAAAAGGACTTTTAAGCTGTAAAAAACATCCTAATTAAGAACTTTCAGATTATATGAATGATATTATTACTCGATCAATTACACCCTCATGGAATAAGGACTTCAACAAACACGTCTTCTAAATAAAGATAAATATTGGGCATGTCTAGAAGCATTCAATATGTATAATCAATTCCAAAGGAGATTTTTGAAGGCATTTGACGCCATATTGTATAAACATTTTTTAATGCCAGTAAAATAAATCGTGCCTAAAAAGTTATATAATCCCGTTAGAGCTCTGTCGTTCAACAGAATATGAACAATAGGTATAGTTGATACTACTTGTCATCATCCCCAAAGGGCAAGGAGGCAATATGGGTCTTTCTCCAGAGGCAGTGAAAGTCATTCTTCCTTATATTCGCCCTTCTACAAAATAGTGTATGCTTCAGTCTTTAAAACATTTGTCTTTTTTTGAATAAATATATATAGATTATTTATATATATGCCCCTTTAACGTTAGTAGTACACATGTCATAAGCTTCTTAGTTTGGGGTGCCCTTAGTTCACTCAGCTCTATTGCAACAGAAAACCTGCTAATGTCAAAAAATATTTTTTTCTTAATTGGCTTTCCTCTGATATGCTTTTATTTTTTTATTCCCTTTTTGGGCCCAAAAAAAATCTAGTTTTGGTCCATCTCCAACGAGTCACTCGACCCCTGTAAGGCACGTTGAAGAATTAGTAAAAAGGACCATAATTGAAAAAGAACCTCAAGAGATGTTATTTGTAGCTTTAAAAAGTGCTTGCAGCATACAATAGTTCAAGTCTCTTTTATTGACTAGTAAAATCCTAGATACCCTCTCCCACCCCATATATATATAATCATAATGATATAGTTTGTGTTTTAATTATTGGCAACAAAGCAAAGGAGATTTAAATCAGCTGATATCGTTAAATGCTTTCTGATATCTGATTATTCCTTTTAGTGTTCTTTTATAAACAAAATTAGTTTGATGATTCGGATTGGAGCTCCTATTTTGGTTTATTTGACCACTCAACGGAGCATATATTAGTTGTTAATATAATTTGGTTGTTTTTGTTGTAACGACAATCGTCGGAGTTCACCGAGAAGAAAATATATAAGATATCAACTTTTGTCATTATTTTGAACGGCCCTTCATTGCCTTTGGAAAGGGAAGTAAATATAATAAGAGGAGTTACATAAACATAACAATTACAAAACATAAATATTAGACGGAAATAGATAAGCCAATACGATTATTCTCAAGCTCAAAATGGCAATTATTGACTAACAATTAGCTAAGGCTTTGTGTTTATTGGCCAAAAGTCAAAAGACTTTTGGTATAGATGGGTTATCTGATAGAACAAGCAATAGACAAGATGGTATTTAACGAGAATACATAAGTGTATCGGAGTTGAAGCAGCTGATAAATGAGTAAAAACATATTATGTTAATGTAAGGTTCAAGAAAATATATATTTATCCCCATACTTAATATGAGGATCACATAACTTTAGAATAATTTACAGAGGAATGGAGCAATTATAAGGCCATCCATGAAGGAGAAACAGGTGCTACATAAATGTTGTTACACCTATAAACATATATATATACATATATATATTTGTATGTTTCATCAGTTGTTGACTTGGACATTTATTTTCTCTTATATGTCCTATCGGACATTGATATTCAGTCAATTGTGTATCCAGTTATTAGTTAGGTCGATGGTAAATATAGAAATGCATTTCTCAGCCAAAAGCCAAAATTAGTTTACTCCTATGTGATAGGTGGCAGTCCTCAGTGAGATACAGAAAATGAGGAAACATAGGTTATGGTGCCATCGAACGCTTGAGCGCTTTACTACACAGGGACAAAAAGTACGTTTAACAAATTACGTCTCCACCCTTTGGATTATGTTAGATTGTGCCCAGAAGAAATGGACAAGGAAAATACGACCAAGAAAGAAATGGACAATGGAAATATGAACCAGGAAGAAATGACCCAAGATAGAGAAGGAAAATGAGTAAACATATAAAAAATGGCCCAAATACGTGAGATATGGGTAGGCACGACTTTGATTGGAATATATATTTAAATATTGTGTAAGAACTATGTAAACAGAATAAATAATTGCTTCAATTTGTATGAGGAATCATATTTGTATAATACTTCAAGATACATATTCTATTCAAATACTTGCCTGCTCCATGTGTTAGTGCAATTTTTCCATGCTTATTCATTTTCTTTTCTATCATGGGCCATTTCTTCCTAATAGCATCTTAGATATGTAGATATACTTAGCTCAAAGTCTAAAAGGGGAAAGTGCAAGATTATTATTTTAATACAGACTGTTCTTTAATGATTAAAAAGCCCCTTTTTGGTGCCATAAATATTCCTACAGTCTTTCTCTCTCTATATATATAGGTACAAAATAATCATATAATCTCATTGTGCCCCCAATGATCCGAGTAATGGTTATGAATCCATTCAACCCCTACCTTACCTATTTCCCTTTCACATTCAATTAACTTGAGGTGGATATATAGAAATGTGCAATCCTTTCTTCAGTACAATAATAATAATATTGCATTAAGATGGGATTTTTATTATTCTAAGGAAGGTCTTCTTACATTAATCTAACTCACAAGATTTCTTTCCCAATACAAAGGAGACATGTGCCATTTTGTGCTTTCATATAAAACTTATTTCATATAAAAATGGAGGAAGTTTTAATAGATACATAAGTTAAATCTCTTAAGAAAATAACGGAATTCATGTAATGACGCACTAAACTTTCAACTTATCCGAAGAAAACATTTAGCCAGGGGTCCCTAACTGGCGGACTAAAGTTTGGCCACACATACAGTCCCATAGAGACCCATAACTTTCAAGTCATTAACTCATTGTTCAGTAAATTATGATATCCAATCATTTAGTTGCAAGATTTATTATACTGCATAAAAGATGTACAAATGTATAAAGATCAATATATATATATATACTATATATATATATAAATTTTCTTGCAGGTAAATCTGCACAAAGTTTAATATCCTCCAGATCCAAAAAGGGAACAAAAGTGATACCTATTTTGAATAAGAAAGTTGCTTATTAGACATAATACAAGATTACTATTCAAGATGGCCGCCCTCAGCCTCTAGAATGTCCTCCAAACGACGCCTGAACCTCCCACAGGTCGTGGAGACCTCCGCAGGATCCAGCTTGTTCATCTCCGACTTGATGGAGGCCTTCAGGGACGCCACATTGCCGTGTGTGTGACGCACACCTCCCTCTCCAACTTCCCCTACCAGTAGTAGTCGCATGGGTTCAAGTCGGGGGCCAGGTGTTGAAGTCCCAGAAGTTGGGCACATTCTTCTTCAGCCAGGACTGCACAAGTTTGGTCTTTTGGGCGGGCGCCGAGTCCTGCTGGAATGTGTACGGGGTCCCGGAGGCCACTAAATCCATCCAGGGGACGACGACAGGTGGACCCCACGCTTCCTGGCGAGGATGGACATAGGCGTCCCCAGATTGGCCTTGATGGACCTCTTGAGTCCAGCCACAAATGTGGGCGTGCAGATCCAGTCAATCCTTCTTGGTGATGTCGTAGACTGTCCTCTTGGGGTACTTGAGCAATTTGATGATGGCTGCAGGACGGTGCCCTGCGCACAGCAACTTGATGACCGTGTCCCTCCGGGTCTTCTCCATCTCCGTATCAGTAAATTTGTTTAGTGTTCGGACGCAATTCGACAGTACATTCACGAAACCTCCCTCATGTGCAATATCTAAGCTCTACATACTTGCACTCCTTATGGATCTGGACGAAGTTGAACTTTGTGCGGATTTACCTGCAAGACCCTGTATATAATGAAGTCTAATGTTATTTGGGTTTAGTAGAGTAAACATAGTTAATACTACATGCAGATGAAGTTTGTTATCGAGTTCAAGGCCAAAGGTACCCACAGTTTAAAAAAACTATTGTACTTAATAAAAATGAGCATAATTTTACGTCTTTTTCTATAAACCTTTTACCTCTTGCTTAAATGACTTGGGACTCGAAGACCTTGACATATTTATATCACCATTCATTGAGCTGGACCCTGGCCTTTTGAGCGACTTTATTGCCACTGCAAAATAATTTTAGTGTGATAAGTATACTTCCTTTCTATCAAACAGACAGAAAGATAATGATAGAAAAGAAAGATAATATATATATTTTAAGCTATAAATCATAATAAATCGAAAATGTGACGTCATGTGTGAAGTTTCAGTTTTTCTTTTCTAATCAGAGGAATCTAAACATTGCGTTCTGCGCATCTTGTATTATCTATTATCTTTGGGAGAAAATAAATGCCTGAGTCAACAACTGATGAAACACACAAATATATATATATATATAGGTATATAATAAATATATATATATATATAAATGTATATATATATATATATATATGTTTATAGGTGTAATAACATTTATGTAGCATCTGTTTCTCTTCATAGATGGCCTTATAATTGCTCCATTCCTCTGTAAATTATTCTAAAGGTATGTGATCCTCATATTAAGTATGGGGATAAATATATATTTCTTGAACCTTACATTAACATAATATGTTTTTACTCATTTATCAGCTGCTTCAACTCCGATACACTTATGTATTCTCGTTAAATACCATCTTGTCTATTGCTTGTTCTATCAGATAACCCTTCTTGACCAAAAAGTCTTTTGGCTTTTGGCCAATAAACACAAAGCCTTAGCTAATTGTTAGTCAATAATTGTCATTTTGTGCTTGAGAATAATCGTATTGGCTTATCTTTTTCCGTCTAACATTTATATTTTGTAATTGTTATGCTTATGAAACTCCTCCTGCTTTATGTTTCAATTAATTAATACTCGAAAATAGTGTTCTTTTTTATGTATAAGAAATTGAACTGATGAATGGTATATTGATAAATAAACATTTAGTTTAAACCTTTTCTCTAAACCAAAGTGTATTAGTCTTAAAAATAAGTCTTGCACAAAAAAAATTCTAATTCAAAAAGGCAAGCTTTTATGTTAAATAGAAACTAAATTAAATTAATCATAACTACAACATAACAAATGTCAAAGACATACGAACAACAGCATTTAGAAGTTAATTTAAAGCCAAGATCCAAGATCAATCCGAGATTTATCCCCGCATGTTTTAAAATAAAATTGAAACTTGGATAAAATATTTTTTCAATCTTTGATGACAATTATTATACGTTTTAAATATTTTGCCGGAACTAGATGGATAAAAACGAATTAATTGACCTCTTCTTTCAAGTTACTACCCTTTAGCTCAATTTCTAAAATACTGAGGATATGGTTTCTAAGAATAAGGCTTAATCCGAGCCTTATATTGACAAGACATGCTTTAATTAACCTTCTTCAATTGGTAATCAATATGGATTAGGGGTCCAAGTACAATTGGAAAGGGATTAGGCTCACCATGTATGTTCACCTTGTTGGCTACAAGATATTAAATGAATCCTCTTTCTTAGGATTTACTTCCCTTTCCAAAGGCAATGAGGGGCCGTTCAAAATAATGACAAAAGTTTGATATCTTATATATTTTATTCTCGGTGAACTCCGACGATTGTCGTTACAACAAAAACAACCAAATTATATTAACAACTAATATATGCTCCGTTGAGTGGTCAAATAAACCAAAATAGGAGCTCCAATCCGAATCATCAAAACTAATTTTGTTAATAAAAAGAACACTAAAAGGAATAATCAGATATCAGAAGGCATTTAACCATATCAGCTGATTTAAATCTACTTTGCTTTGTTGCCAATAATTTAAACACAAAAATATATCATTATGATTATATATATATATACATAAATCCTTCTAGATATACCAAATATTTATCTTTTTTGAGAAAACATTTTTTGTTAAGTCCATATTCCTTAAGGGTTAAATTGATCGAGTAATGATATCATAGATATAATCTGAAAGTTCTTATATCTATAGGATGTTTTCTACAGCTTCAAAGTCCTTTTATAGTACCTGGTTGTCACTTTAATGTATCTTCTTATAATTGCTTCATTAATGTGTATATTATCTTAATGGTGACTTCTTGCCTCTGTATAAAAATATAATTATATATAAGTTCTTTATTATGTGCTATTATATACTCATTCACTAGGGACAATGTCATTACCTCCAATTCGAGTGATAATTATGAACGTAGATATATCTGTGGAATACTATCGTTTACAAGGTTAAGATATCGATTGTCATTCAGTTTAACCCTTCGTGTACAATGTAAATTAACATTATGTTATGTTTAGATAAACAAAAATCTGTATGTTTTAGAGGCCTCGAGAAGGACGATTGGTTATTGGACTGAAAGGCTTCGCTATGAGGGAAATCAACAGTTTTTCAGAGGAAACACCACGAAAATTTCTCTCTCATGATGCCTAAAGACTTAATCTTAGAGATTTAAAGACATAGAGAGCGTATTGGTTGCTCAGAGGAATATGTCATATTGCCCAATATAAACAAATATTTCTACCTTTATAATTAACTTAAGATGAAGTAGTACAAATTAATTTGTTTATATTGGGCACAGAATACAGCTGAAAGATGTTTTTCTTCTATAGAAGGGAATAAGCTCTTTATATCTCTATGAACTTAACAAAAAAGACATTACCTCACTAGCTGTTGACGAATAAGAAACGTATCAAAAAAACCTGTTTTTTATTGACTCATATTATTTTATATTTGATCTTTAAAGTGTTTTCATGACATTTTAATTATAATTTTACTATTTTATGCAAATGTCCAGTGATATTTTTGTTGTAATAATTAAAAGAAAGAGAATAAGACAACTGTTTTGATATTTAAAAAAATCTGTTTGTTTTGAATACATTGCTTTATTTGAGCGTGCAACAAACTTGCATCACATTGTTTTCGTCTTCAATCTTATTTCAGCAGAATTAAGGCTTGATTTATGCAATTGAACTGTTTTTATATTTTTCGTCTAATTAGATAGAATCAGCTAAAAAGAGAAAACAAGTGAATATATATATATAATATATATTTCTTTATATAGTGGCCACGAAAATGTCTTTTTCTTTAAAGATGCACACGCATTTAAAAGCCAAAACTTAAAAATAATCTTGTAGTTTCTTGAACTGTTTTTAAGATATGGTAAATCAGTTTCAGAGGACCTGAAAATATTATCAAGCTATAAGGCATTGCTAAAGCGCTTGAAATATTACAGATGAACATATGGTCTGTTATATCTCGTAGGTAACATTTTTTTATCATTAGTAGTGTTTAAAAAAAGGAAAGTTTTTAAATGTTTTTACTTAAATATAGACTTCCAAAGTTTTTCATGCGACATACAGTTTAATTCATTTCCTTTTTAAATCCTCTTCTATTGAAATACGGTGTATACGTATATGTACATATATTTTATGGATAATGGATACTTACGAAATAAGAAGAGCTTAGCTCATATAATTAAAATTTCTATGGTTTGAAATACAGGCATGTAATTATGTATAGATAGGATTATATAAATATAAATTCTATGGTTTAATCTAATTAAAAAATTAAGAACATAATTTATTTCGATATCTTTTGGAAACTATAGTAAATATCTCAAAAGAGTATTTTAAGAATATTATCAACCTTGTGTAAGAGCGCTAAAGTGCCGTTTTTTTCTTCAAATATGTATAGCCTAATAGTTCCTGGGTTCCTTCTATATGTACAATTAATTAAACATTGGCAACCATTGCTTTAAAAGTATAATGCACTAAATTTATATGGGCATGCCATCACACAACAAGAATGCTATATTCCTTGACCTTTCCGCTTGTTCCCCGAAGGATTACGGTCCATTCTATATTTTCTCTTGGATTTTCAGCTTCTGTACTAAGCGTCTTTTATCGATCCTTTTCCGGGCACCATAGGGTTTCTACGTAGAATGACAAACTTTGTGGAAATGCTGTTGTCTGTGGCATTGTTAAATGCCCTCTCTTACTGACTCCCATCCACCATCTTATATCTAATACACTTTTTTATATTTCCACAAGAAATAATACATTCTCTTTAACACTACGACCATATAAATATAACTCTTATTCTTAACTTTACTCTATAAACAGGTCGGTGATAAGTCCCGAGACTAACTAAAAAGAAAACATTTTCTTGACAAAATTCGATTTTATTATTCAACATAGTTGCCTTCGAGGGCGATACAGCGATTATAGCGATCTTTCAATTTCAGAATCAATTCCAGATTCTGCTCAGAATCATCAATTCGTTGTTGTTTTTGGTCGATTGTGAGCTCTCGCGGCACCCACTTTGCACAGAGCTTTGCATGTCCAAATGTTCATGCACGAATTGTCCAACACGCTCTTTCGATATCTTCAGAGTCTCAGCTATCTGAATCAACTTCACTTTACGGTCATTTAAATCATTTTGTGGATTATTTTTATGTTTTCTGGTGTAACCACCTCTTTGGGCGACCACTGCGTTTATCATCATTCGTACTCACACGACCACGTTTGAATTCAGCAAACCATCGACATATGGTTGCTTTCGATGGAGCAGAGTCCGGATAACATTCTTCAAGCTAAGTTTTAGTTTCGATGGTATTTTTCCATAAAAAATAATGCTTTATTAACACACGAAATTCGTTTTTTTTTTTTCCATTTTTTTCACAATAACAAAAGTAGCTTCACTTAAAACGCAATATCTCACAAACTAGTTGTCAGATAGCTGTTATATTTATGCATTTATTTTGAAGGTTGGTACTAGCTGACGGTCATATGAAAACAAATCCACTGGCGCCATCTATGTGTTAGTCTCGGGACTTATCAGCCGACCTTGTAGAACATGTAATATGGTCTCCCGTCAGACTAAAAATAGACGTACAAAGTGTCCTCCAGGTAATTATCGTAATATGAAATTCATATATCCTTATCATTTGAAAGGCAGTAGTTTCCCTTTATTGATCATTGAGAAGAAGGCATGAAGCCTTCTCGAATGAATTTCATTTCTTATGCAAATGACTTTATCTTTGAAGTAAATAATAATACTAATAAAAAGTGATCGTGTTTTTAATATATACAATTATCAACAAGGGCTTTCTCTTTCTCTCTCTTGCAGCCTTCTATGTACTATGCTTTCAAGACCCTCTGCATTGTAAAGAATACAAATATGATTTTTTTGCATAGACAAAGCGAATTCAATTGTTTTTTAACGTAGTACGTAGCAATGCCAACGGTATTAATGGTCCATGCATGTTGCATTTCAATGAATGTAATAACATAGTTTTTACTGTAAAATTATGGGGTTTATGTATTTTGAGGCTATTCCTAGAGGTAAGTAGTCATTTGTAGTAAAAATAAAGATATTTTTAGGCGGTTATCTCATTATTTTAGGGGGCTAAAACTGTACAAAATATTTCCTTTTGAGGACAGGGAGTCATAGTTATCGTGCTACTTATACAAACACAATTGTATACTTGCATAACTTTATATGAATAACATGGTTTGTGGTTGCATTTTTTTACTTTATCCGATGAGAGTTATTGCATATAAAATGTATATATAATTAACACTATAGTTTAACATTAAGACCCTAAACTCAAGTCAAAACATAATTAATCCACAAGTAAGATATACAATGAATCAAAAGTATTTACAACAATAAACCTATATCTACAATAAATAATATTTAAAAATGCGTACACCACTAAATAACACTAAAAGAACAAAACTGAATGTATAACTAAAAAAGTTCACTAAAGTTTAATGTTAAAATTTAAACGTAGATAAGAAATCGATGAAGTTTTCTTTTCGGATTCTTCGGAAACCATTATATAGTCTTAATAAGCGTCTCCGAAACCGTAGGCTCACCTTTAGCCTTTTGGGTAGAAAGGTAATGTCTCCAGCGTAGCTCCAATCGTCCCTGAGAGATCCGGGATCCTGACGGTGATTTTTTCTTCTTATTTGGTTTCAATGGAGCTGTAGTGTCCTGGTGGATATACAATTGCATTAAAATTAGTCCATCTAACCTAAGATATTTCAATGAGGTCGATCATTCGGGAATCGAACCTTGTTTTTAACTTGAACATTGAGCATGGGTTTAACTGATAATACACACTACTTTAATTAAAAAATACATTCTCTTACTAGATATCTTCTACAAAAAAATGATAGCTGACAATTGTCAAAGTAGAAATAGTTAAGTTACTATTTTATAGAACTATTTCTTTTTTTCTTGTAGATTAGCTTTTTATACGGTTTGTTTGTCTTAATTGATGACTAGCGTTTGCAATAGTTAAGTTATAAACAGGTATAAATTATTCAATAGAGTTGCATTCACAGTGTGTGTGTAATCCGTTATATTTCAGCACGAAGTAGCTGGTCTAAAATAATAAATATAATTTAATAAAAATAACAAAACAATAATAAAAACACAAACTAATTAATAAGCGTATATATATACATGAATATATAAAATATAAATAAAAAACCACATCGATTTTTTGGGGAAATCATGCCATGAGATCGGAGTAATCTATAGCGCCACTCCCTCGGCGAGAGCTATTGCTGCATCCCTGGCAGCTCTCCACGTCCTGGCCTGTCGCAACTGTGGACTTTTATTCCAGGCAGTTCTTGCAGCACATACCAGGGTATCTGCCTGCCAGAGGAGGGGGTTGGGGACGATTCCGGCTGCGTCGGATCTGGTCTCCTTTCCATTTTTTTTCTCGAAGAGCATGAGGCCAAGTGGGTTTCTCCCTCCTTCTTCGCCGTCCCTACTCCAAAATGCCTTCCACGCCTCCATGGCTGCCGACCGCACGGCCATGGTGTTGATGGATGGAAGCCCTGCCGACTTCAGGAGGTCCCGGACGGGTATGTGCTCTCTCCTGAGACTGCCAGTGAGAGTCCTGGCAACATCATTCAGAGCTACCTGGGCAGCTGCAAGCGGTCCTGTGGGGTTACTGCCTCCAAACCGTACGGGTGTGACCGCTGAGACAGCATAGCCGAGCTTCCCAAGAACAATGCCCTTGGCAAGTTGGTGGAGGTAAGGACCCCTTGGGATGTGCTTCGCCAACCTTACAACCATGTTGGCCCTGACCCTGGCTGCCCTCGCCATGATGTCAACATTTAAGTTGAGTGAAAGGGTGGAGTCAAACTTTGCCCCTAGCAACTCCAATTCACTGGAGGGGAGACTGTGGAGGGCCGACCTTTACCTCAACCCTCTTCCTTCTCTCTTTACTGTCCCTACCACCCGCCAGGAGTAGCTGGGTTTTTGTGTGGTTTAAAGAGAGCCCATTTCTCGCTGCAAACTCCACAAATTTGGCGGCGAGGAGGTTCAGATTGGTCTCCACCACATCAACATCTCTGCCCGCTGTCCAGACGCTGACGTCGTCTGCATAGCAAACAATGTTCTCACCCACCCCCATCTCCACTGGGAGGCCAGCCATGAGTATGAGAAAGAGTAAAGGACCAAGGATAGAACCTTGGCGGACCCCATACTTCACGTCGACGAAGTCGCTCCTGGTGCCGTTCCAATTGACGCATTGCTTGCCTCCATTCAGGTAGGATCCAAACCAGTCTCCCACTCTCCTTGTGACGCCAAGGTCCTTGATTTTTTCCAGTAGGAGGTCGCAGTCGACGGTGTCAAACGCGGAGGATAGATCAAAGGCCAGTATGCCTACGACCTTCCCTTCCTGGACAGCCTTTATCCATTTGCTGTGAGCCGTTCCAATGGCTGTAGTAGTGGAGCGGCCAGCCCGAAAGCCAAATTGGCTGTTGGGTAAGGCGCTAATTTTTCCCATATGGTACTCCATATCAGCCTTAACTACCTTCTCCAAGATCTTGGAGAGGACGGGGAGCAGGGAAACTGGCCGATACGAGGCTGGGTCCTTTGGGTTTTTCCCTTTACCTTTGTGCACCGGAATTACAATGCCTGTTTTGAGAATGACGGGTACCTTGCCGTTGGCAAGAGAGCAATTGATCAGGTGGGAGATAGGGGAGGCCAGAACTTCAATTCCTAGTTTGAATACAGATGCCGGCAGTCCGTCCACGCCCATCGCCTCTGTATTGGATATGGAGGAGACGACTCTCCTAATTTTGGCTGCACTGGCAAAGGAGAAGTCCAGCACGATCCCCCGAGGACTAGCCCAATTGCAACTGCGGTCAGTTCTGACACAGATGTCGGAAGAAGGGGTGGAGAGGACAATGCTTGCCCGAAGATCATTTACTTTTTTAATATAAAACTGTTTAATGCATCCGCAGCCCCTTTGTCGTCGCATGTGTCGATACCATTGATAGTAAGTGACAGAGGAAGGGGCGTAGCTTTGGTTTTTCCCATGGCCCTGTTGGCCAGGTTCCACAACGCCTTAGAATCGCCGTTGGCCTTCTTGATGGCGTTCAAGTTGGACAGAGTTTGTCCTTTCTGACTCCAGCTGCCGCCTGATTCCTGAGAACCTTATATTCCCTTCTACCCAGAGCTCTGTTTCTTGGTCGATAAGTCGAAGCGTTGCCTTGCTCAGATACAAGTTTGTATTTTTTCTAACGGTGATGGCCTTGACAGGGGCCACCTTGTCGAGGGACATGGTGATTCCCGCTACAATGAAGTCGAGGACTGCGTCCACTTCTTTAATGTCGTAGATATCGTCCCACTTCCACTGCTCTAGAGCATTCTCCAGGGCATGTCTTTTGATGGCCTTGAAGTTTCTTCTTCTTATGGTGACGGGGCGGCTGGGAGATCTCCCTTTAATATTCACCTCAGCGAGGACGGGGCGGTGATCGGTTGTCGTGTCTGGGAGGACACAGACGTTTCCTGGGAGAAGAGAGGAGGATAAGTAGACATGGTCTAACGTCGAAAACCTATGTCTGTTCTCTTTTCCGAATCTTCCGTGGGAACACCAGGTGTCGGGGGTGGTCTGGTATTCCATACCGTACTCCTCCATACCTCTCTGCAGCATTTGTAGCAGACCTCTCCTATTATAGGTGTTTTTTTCTATTGTTCGTCTTCGCCTGGTCTAGGTTGAAGTCACCTAGGATGATGACATTTTTGCATTGTAGGTGGCTGCCCTCGTTTGCTCCAGTAAGAGTTTAAGGTCAGTCTTCTCCGAATCCAGTGCCCCAGCGTTATATTTTTAAAATTTGATTATGATTGAATGATTTATACTAAACTTAATATATAATATTTGAAAAATATATAAATTTAAGTACTAATATACGTAATTCTGGTAAAGCTCAACGCACAATATGTAAAGTCCTTCAAACTGAATTGTAATCAATCTACTAATAAAGTATAAAAACCTTCGTTTATTTATTTAATATAATGTTGTTGTTTATTTCATAAAAAGCATGTTTTTCTCATAAATTAAGTCAATGGTAATTGAATTATTCAATGGTAATATTTATATGTTTGCCCTTATCTATTTTTGTGACATATATTTTTGTAATGTAACTCTCTTGAGAGATTATAATATCACAATCATCGCAAAAAAATGACAAATATAATCAATGCTCATATTTTGTTATGTAGGAATAACTCTGCATATATTTACTGCTTTCAATTATACAATGTTTTTAAATTGATTTATAAGTTAATGGGATTAAAAATGTATATATAAATGTATAAATCTATACATTTCTTGGAACCAAAGAATAGTTACTTATAATTAACATTATATTTTTTAAAACTTTAAACTAAATGTTTATTAATTATGTACTCATATGCAATTACAGAAAATATCAATAAAGTAAAAAAGTTATAATGATTCATTTGCCACTAGTCTATATGAGACCATAATAAGTGAATAACATCAAACTTAACATAACCAATAAATAAAACAGTATAAGGAACCTCAGTTTCACAGATAAACATAATATCTAAAATGAATATTTACTTATAACACTGCAATAAATAACAAAAATAATATGCTGCATTGGACCTCTGGATCCCTTCGGTCACGGACAACACATGGACCCTAGCTGGCGATTCGGTGAAATCGTCCCTCCCGTTCCCATCGTCTTAAGAGATGCCTTATAATCTCTTTAAAGAAATTTAAATGATCTTTACACTACGTTTTTAATATTTATGCTTAATATTTTAAATTTTACTTTTTGGAGAAATAATTAGTATGTTCATGTATGTTTCTGAATTATGAACTATAATTTGATATTTGTATGTTTTTACTTTAGCATCGGTTTCGATAATATTTTTGTATATAAATTTTACATCATGAACTGTTGAAGAAAATAATGAAATTATGATAATGAACGTCACTTTTTATTATAAATACCTATATATATATATATATTCAAGAATTGAAG
>CP045895.1:14467768-14534698 GCA_013387185.1 Caligus rogercresseyi | reverse complement strand
AACACGTCAATATCCCTATTATATACTTTTACATGATCTGGACAAAAGATATTTATGATTTGGGGCTTCTTTGTTTCCTTTGATATCACTGAAATTGGACCCTTGTCCACCATCCTTGAAACTACGTTATCTAAAAAATGAACTAAACAAAGCATTCCTTGTTTAGTATTTATGCTCTAAAGAAGGATTGCCATTGTCTTCTAAAATAAACCTTTTGACAACTTAAAAAGGTGATAAGAAATATTTTACTTGATAGAATGATAATTATATGCTTTAGTTTATTTATAATGATGAATACTTATTGCTTATTTTGGTTGTTGTGGCATTTAATATACGTTAGGCAAATATCTTGAATTTTATAAACTAATTATCCGCAGAATAATAGCATGAGCGACTATTGGTATTTGTACGGAAATGAAGTATGCAAAAAAAATCCGTAATTAGTTGAATGATTGCCGAAAACTGAAATCGAAGATATGTTCAAAAGACGAAGTAAAACTACTTTAATTTATATAATTTACATTTATCTATGATATATATGTAATAGTACAGATAAAATGTTTATCATTGTTTTTTAAATAAACTCATCTTGTAGAACTTTTAGTTCAGTAATATATATATTTAAACGATTAAAAAAGTATTCTATATTAATCAAGTATTGAAAGCTTCGATTGGCATGATTTGATAGACATGCAAGTAGAACAAAATATCGGTTTTTTATCGATCAGCTATCTATTTGTAATATGGAAATGGTTAAAATATATTACTTAGTAATGATAAACAAAAGTATTCTTCTTATTGTTAATATACCTTTCTGTAGTAGATTTATGTTGATGATATATATATATATATAATTATATGTATTCTGTCGTGAGGGTTGTAGAAATAATAGATAAAATCATGCTCAAAATTGCTGCTGCAAATATCATTTATTAAACCTTAAAGGACTCTTTAAAGGTTAATAACTTTTGTGTGTGGAATATATATATATAATTTGAAAGGCTAGTAACATAAATTACATGTTCAAATATCAGGTATAGGTCTAACTTGCGGGATTTCGACCCTTGGGATAATTATTTAATTGACAAATAGGAAGATAAAATGTACAAAAGAAACGATTTATGAATATAATCCATGCTAACTATACTTATAAACAGCGAATGAACTATCTGGATTTATCAGACGATGAATTATGAATATAGAATGATTCTCCAAGACCATGATCAAACATATTTTTGCAATTTATGGATTCAGAGTATAAACTTTGCCGAAAAAAAGCGATGAATAATGATTTCGGCTATAATTATGCTGAAAAAGTGTAATTTCAACCAAAAATATTAGTATTACCATTCAAATTAGATATTTTTAGATTTAAACATGTTAAACATGGTCACTATTATAATTGTATGTTGTTTTATAAGCAAAAAAGTATTCCACAATATTAGATTGTTTTATCAGCCTTAAAGACTTTAGCATCTTAGTGAATATTTTTTTTCTTCTGCACAACTTATTAGGTCGCTCGAAACAATGAACTGCTAATGAATGTGTACTTTACCTGGGATAACGCCATAAGAAAACACTACTATTTGAAGTGATGCATTGACAACGGTATTTAAGCGTTTTTAATGACACAAAGAGTGACATTTATGTAAATACAAGTTTGCTGTGGGCTATGCCACACTATTTGATGAATGGTAGTACGAAAGCACAAAACACACAGTGTGTAAGCAACACGATGTTTTTAAATCCATTGATTGAATACCTAGAGAAACAAAAAAGTTTTGTTCTTTTATATTACACACCTTTTTACTAAATAAAATAAGGTGCGAAGGGCCCTGTTTCAATACAGGCACAGTTAAATTATAACGCCATGGATGGATGATTCCTTGGTTAGTAGCAAACACATTCTACAGAGCGTTCTCGAGGACAAAAAACTGGAATTCTAGAACAAAACACGTTTTTTGCTACCTCAGTACAACAATTTTATTTTCCATCAAATCTTGTTACATATTCAAATTATTATTACATCATTAGAATTAACGATTTACAAAGCATATTAATAAAAAATTAAAAACATAACGATATTATCTGGTTGGGATATCTTGAACAACGAAATTTATAAATAATTAACTGAGTTTTCGTTTAATAAATTAACTTTTTGGACCCAAATAAAATATGCAAACTCTTTAGGACATAAAATAAGTTTAAATTTGTTGTTAAAAGATGAGTTAATGAAGATGGAGTTTATTCCATTGGGCATTCAAGGAGTATTTTCTTATTAATTATTTTACTAAGGACGTCACACAAATAGTTTTTTCTACAACGTGATTGGTAGAGGAAAAGGAGAGAGGTCAGAAGAAGCGTGTTATCTTTCAATATTGAGGGTGCTGTTTTGACTCCCCAGATAATATTTTTATAGATTGATCAATATCACAGAAAATATTATTGGTAAGATACTGCAATTCCATCAAATGCGTAGGCACAAAAAAAAAATTAGTGGAAATTTACTCAGAAAACAGCTTTCATATGTAATAAGGTATTATTTCAATTGTTGAAGTGAATACATCAAATCATATTTACGAATATGATCCTTATTTATTTTCTAGCTGTCCTTTTTTTCGCGGGTCATGTCAAATACAAAACCTTAAATATATTCCTCCAATATACCTATTCAATATATTTTTTGTCATTGACGATAAATGGATCATCAATCTGTGAAGAAAAGTATAGAAAAAGAAATTGTCACATTTACATAAAAGCATACTTATATTATGCATCTTCTTTAGATTTTAAAATATAATTGTCCATTGCATTTTATTTATTACTTGTCAATTTTAGTTAGTCCGACTCCCTGGTTTTTTAGTTTGTTTCATATATATGTGAAACAAACCATAATATTTTAGATTTGAAAAACGTCATTTAAAAATTTAATTATTTTTAGAAAATATTTTCACCAAAACATAATGTTTCAATTATTAAGTTAGTCATTTTTAAAAAGTAAAGCTTATAAGGCTTACTGGATTAAAATTTTATAGGGAAATAAGAATAAATTCTCAATAAGTCTTGTGAATGTAATACAGAGTAAGTCATTAGAGTGAATGGCTGTGATCCCCTTACTATATAACAATACTCTCTCAAGTGAAACCGGTAATTTGACGTGAGTGACTTAAATTTATAGCACAATACTGTTGTTTTCAACACTACGATCATAGTACAAGTATATGCTTTTAAACGAGTCCTTTTTATTTGCTTAATAAATATACGTATCTTAAGAGACCTATCAAAAGGCACTTTATTTTTAAAGCCATATTATTTATTTATAACCTCAGAGATGCATATATCGAACCTTCATATAGGCAAAAAATATTTGAATTAAAGTGTTTTAAAACTGTGATTTTTTACTTCTCATTAGTCCCTTATAAGGAAAAATGAACTGAATGGCTCTGGATTACGTTAAACTATTAAAAAATACTCTTTTACTACTTATGTAGAATTATGTAGAAAATTCTATAGTGTAAGATCGATAGCATATTATTGCTTCTAAGCATTAATTTTTACCTCTACATAATTGATAATGATGGATTCATTGTCTGTTGTCTTTAATGGATTACTGGGACTGGAGCAGCCATTGAAGAGCTCATGAAGAATTGAATTTTCGTACGTAGGAATATATAACTATATTATACATAAAAATATGTACAATTATAATTCTATGTAAGCCATGATTGACAAATACCACAGAGCCCCGACAACTACTACATACTAACTATGGCATCAGGCATAGCACTATGATAAATATTGTATGCCTACCCATAATAAAGAAAGGCTTTGTCAAAGTGAATACTGATTGTACGTAGTGCTATTGACAACGCCGCTTTAAATGTGCTCAGCACATAATGTGAAAAGCCATGAATGATTCTTTCGGGATGAGATTGCAAAAAAACGACATGACAACACAGGGCTGAAGGAGTTTTATTTTGCGGAGAGAAGGAATAGATTCCTTGCTTTCATAATGAGATAAGTGTCGCGGCTTATACGTTGCAAGGACTGTCAAGACAAAGGGATCAAGGAAATGTGCAAATCCATTTGTTAATCCAAGAGATTATATAGGAAGTCCTTCAATTTGATAAGTATCACAACACAAAAATATGTTGATATCATTATAATATATATATAAGACACCCCAGACTATATCTATAGGTATGGTTGAAGCTAGTGCATATGATAGTGCAGAGTGATAAATTCTCAAGAGTCTAAAGCAACAAAAAGGAACCATCATGCTCCTTTTCCTTTTGCCCATGCATAAGCATTATGTATCCGTATAAAGTTTGCGGAGTGGCCTCAAAGTGGTGTGGCATCTGTGATTCACAAAGGTGGTAAATCTATTATTATTATTATTCGTGCCAATCCAGCGTTACGAACAAAAGTTTCATTGTGACTTTGCACTTTTTTCATCTTTATATTTTGAATCTCAAACAGCAATTGTTTCATTCGCTTATTATAAATAATATTAATTATAAAGAGCCAATTAAATGGTACTTATGAGTGGCATAAATTCAAAATTATCTCAATGATAATATTCACAATATTATATAACTATTTTTGAAAAATTGCAGTTGATGCAGTAGATGAAGCGTTGTTTATACCTTTATTTAAGTTTGATGTACCCACAAATATTATATTTGTCTATTTATTCCTTCTTGGAAATTAAATGATTTTATACAATGGTATAATTTACTGTTTTCATTTAAATAATGTTTTGGGAATGATATGATTAAAGTCATAATTAATTTTTTGTTGAATAATCGTTACGAATACCGATAAAACTGTAATAATTTCTATGTATTTATAATTTATGTAATATTTATTTGCTTAGCTATGTATAAAAAAATCATAATATTGCCGAGCTGTAATGAGACGAAATGGACCTTGAAAGCAAGCGAACGGCCGTCCTCAAGTTGTTGGACTCTGTCCAGTCCCACAAGGTTATCATGAACATGCTTGGGGTACACTCATCTGGCGTACCAAAAAAGTTATCAAAGAGACGGGCAAAACCACAAGGAGGCCTTGAAAGGAAAGAAGCGATCAGTGAAGACACCAAGGCTGACCAAGGCTTTCGCCGGCATGATACTTCGTAACCCGTCCGCTCCATGAATAAGATGGCTACGATGTATCTGCGAGGACTTTCGGGAGGGTGGTCAAGGCTAAGCTGGTCATGAAGCCGTTCAAGTACAAGAATATGCATCTACTAAACGAGGCCACCAGAGTCAAGAGGAAGGCAAGATCAAAGTTACTGCTCAAATGGTACGCAGACAACCCAAGTGTCGTTGTGATCTTCTATGATGATAAACTTTTCGAGACCACAAATAAATTCAATCCTCAGAATGATCGTATATATGCAGGGATGCCTTCAAGATCCCAGAGAACACCAGAAACGTCTACCGGATGCAGAAGCCGGCATCTATGATGGTCTGGGGGGTAGTGGCCTCCAATGATAAAAAAATCACCCTTGCTCCGGATTCCAGACGTTGTTAAAATCAACAAGATCGTGTATTTGGACTTTCTGAAGATCAAAGTATTCCCGTGGATCCAAGAAGAGTTTGGTGGAGTCCCTGTCTGCTTCCAGCAAGACGGAACTCCGGCCCATACTGCAAATATTGTGCAGGGCTGATGTGCAGTCAATTCTTACAACTTTTGGAGTAAGGAGCTTGACTTCCCTCATCACCTGATTGCAACTCCCTTGACTTTGCCATCCAGGGGATGGTGGGAGTGAGGCCAATGCTGAAGCAAGGCTAACAAGGACCACCTGATAGCCGCAGCTGAGAAAATTGTGCGTAACAGCTGCACTAATGCGGCCAAGAGACTTAGGCTTTAGTTTGTGCAATTGGTAGACACGTGGAATAATTTTTTAATAAATATTTTGAAGTAGTTTGTTGTCAACCAAATTTACTTAATAATATATTTTCTAAATTGCGCATTTGGGAGCTATTACCTTATTTCCATGTTTCACTAATTCTGCCTAACCCTGTATATATACATTAGCCTGTCCCGTTTTTAGGCCAATTGTTCCGATTTTTTGCTCCAAGTGATTTTATGCTGCATAGTGATGAAAAAATGAGATTGAGAAAGTTTCAGCCTTCAAAGGCCATTTTTGTGAGTGCCACTCAAAGTTTCAAAAAGCCGTTTTTGAGGTCAAAAATGGCGATTTTCAAGTGGCTTGTGCTATCTGAGTTTTAGAGATATCAAGTAAAAGACAATTTCTAAGGATACATTGAAGTCTCATCTTTCAATAACATTTTTGGAGCAATAAACACGATATTTTCCATAAAACGTCAATACCATAGTGATCATTATGAAAATTGCACAAAGCGTTCATCATAATAAGACAATTACTTTATCAAAAAATAACAAAATTGCTAAGATACTTTTTAGGGCAAATATTAGCAAAAAAATGCCTCTTTTTGGCCAAAAGAGGCCTACTTAACGGGCCTAAAACCAAAGAAATATTTATTTGTTTGATTGCTCCAAATTTTTTATTGAAAGATGATGGATAAAACAATATATATATATATATATTATTTGGAATAAACCAGTGTCTTATAATAACAGACCTTTATATTATTCGCTACTTCTTTTGGTAGCAAAAAGTACATGGAATGGACTTTTTGTAATAATTAGCAGTTCAATACTTTACTCCTTTTAATATTTATTCAATTTCATAATTAGAATCGAAGAGGAATTCTCTTTAAAAGTACCTCAACTAATTTATATCCATCATATAATAGGTTCCTAATTGGTATACTTCCAAAAAGAAGATTTAACTATTAAAGTACATATATATATTATCAAAACAATGTTCTTTACCAATAATACTTTAGAATATTTAAGCGTCCCTCATATCCAGAGATTATTTTGATTTGGGCATTGTACAAAAAAGGCAAGAGATGGTCTGATGAGTTTACCATATAACATACAAGTATATATTTCCCTCTTTGTTCCAAAAAATGCAGAGTAAGACGGTTTTTATACAAACAAAAACCGAATCACTAATAGGTCCATTGCCATACAGGCCAATTAAAAAGTTACATGATAATTGCATGAGTGAGCCTTTGGCTAATTATGTAACCTATTTAATCAACCTATAAATTCGTGAATATTGGTGAAATAATGGGTTCCTTGCAAAATTGAAATTGAGTAAAAAATATTTTAGTGATTAGCACGTTGCTCAAATGATTAGATAATTAATAAACAAATATCACTTCGATACACATTTTATAGATTTTCTTATGTTTTTGAAACCACTTATAGGTGTTTTCTGCACGTTTATAATTGATCTCATTAGAACTGGGATTCTGTTAAACATCTAATACGTGTATCGGTAGTCAGTATTGAACTTTGTTAAAAACTCTACATTTATAATATATGCATGCTTGCCGTTATTTATGCAGCCTATACATATAAATCTCCTAATTTGGATTTTGGGGCTTTATAATTCTTTGTTTACGTTTTATAAAAATGCACATATGAAGTAAAATGAACGTGACACTATGGGAAAATGAAAATAATAATGAATGATTCCTTTCTAAAGGCTATTAAAAATCATTGATCTTTTTACGATTCAAAATTCAACTAATTTATTGCTTTCATCCTCTTCTTGCAAAGCTAAGTGGATCTAGTTAGATAAGACATCTGTTCTTAAGGACGTCTTGCAGTTGATGCCTCTCCTTGAAGATATCACATATCGGGTTTATCTCCATACATTTACTTAGGTGGGAGATATATGACAAAAAATAAAGCTTGCATATCTCTCGAATAACTCAAACTCATCAAATCGACAATAAGAAGACATTAAGATTGTGTTTTTTAATCTCCTACTTTCTAGTGTATTCTTATTTTTTTTAAACTGTATAGATTTTAGCAAATAAATAAACATCTTAACCAAAACAAAGCTTGAATAAGCTGCTTGATGCAAATACGTTGGAGTTGTATTTTCTTTTTATAAGGTTACTTTTAACATAGAACGTGAAGGTTATTTTGACAGATTTTATATCTGCCTGATAGTGATCTTCAAATAAATACTTATATATGAATGTATTATTACCTAACATTAATACAAATGCAACAATAATCGCAAATTTGCCAGATAATTACATTGTCATTAAAAATGCCTCACCAACAAACTGTATTTCCTCTCAATTACTATCAATTAGAGCAACAGTTCTATTATTTAAAAAAATATATATGATCGACAGGTAGGGCAAATACCTAAATGAAGACATGCTCCAGCGACACCTCTTGGTAAAGGCTCTTGATTACCAGGGTAATTGTCGTCAGCAGGTATTAACCCAAATATAAATGGGAGTGCCTCGCCAAAGATTAAAGAGCCCTCTTAAAATGTCAAGCATGGTAAGTACCCATTATTAAGCCTAATTACCCATCCCCATTATGTAAAAATAATCTTATTAAATTAAGCGAAGAGGTTCGATCATACAACGAGTTAATATTATTATTTTTATAATGTTAATCTTTTATATCAGGGGTCTCTAACTGGCAGACTGCGGTCTAAGTCCTATATGGATTCAGACCTAAAACTATTAAATCTTCAAGGATTTTTTTTGGACAGTATGCTTCTATTTTTGTCGGCACATACATTCTAATGAATTAATTGGATTTGAGAGTCAGATGCTGATTACATCCATCGATATAGGTATGTAACTATTAAGGTACTTGAGAGTATATTTTACCCATTCATTTTATATTTCAAAACACAATATAAATTATAACACGATAGTATATATATATATATATATATATATATAGGGTGATTCTTATGCAACGTTATTCGGATTTGAGAGTCGAGCTCCCCCTAAGATTTTACTTTAGTGCATAGAGATCATCTTGTGAAAGTTTGAACGAAATCGGGCCCAAAAGTTATGTAGTAAACTTATGTAGTAATTTTTTTTTCGTCATTAGATCGCCTCTAATGTCCTTAATTTCAATGCTATTTTCAAACAATTTGCCGCAAAATGTAGGTATGCTCGCAAGAATTCCAAATCAGTTTTTATTTGTCATGTATGTACATCCAAAATCAAACGAGAAATTTGAAATTGTCATTTTTATGAAAAATACCCCCAAAAATGAAACTTTTGAAACTTTATTATCTCGTTTGATTTTGGATGTACATGAAAAATAAAAACTGATTTGGAATCCTTGCGAGCAGGTTACAAAAAGTTATTTTATTGATCAGAGCTGATGTATGTAAAGTTGGATTTAAAAATAATTAGCACTTATAAAAAAATATCTAGTTTCTACATACATAGTTAGTATAATGAATATAAAAAATATAAGAATGCTGTAAAAACCCTTATGGGGTATCAAAAGTGTCCTTTTCACGCTGATATTGAATCAATACACTGAGTTGTATAAGGTCCTTGTTAGATTATCATTATCATTTGAAAACTAATCTGCAGATAATTTGTTCTTTCGTCGCAGCTTTATCAATGGTTTTCCAAAACATTAAAATATCAGGCTTTTGTAGTTCAATTGTATCAGCATATTTTTAACTGAGTGGCTATTCCAGAAGTGCTATATTATCCAACTGTTTAATGTTTTGAATAAGACAAAATATAGTAAACATCAGTTAAAAAAGTGACTATCAACAAAGGCAGCATATAAAATCCAACTTTTGCATTTCTAACCACCAAATTTTAACATAGAACGGTATTAATGTTTTAGTTATTTTCTGCATCAAAATGTAATGCCAAAATTATCAATATATATGACTAATGACAAGGAAGCGGATTGTCTCAAGGGGCCTTTTAAGGCTTCAGTCGATGGTGGATGCTCTGAGGAGACGGGAAGGACGTTTGGATATTGGACTAGTGGGCTTTGCAACAGCTCCTCAGAGGAAAAACTACAAACACTTATCATTTATGACGCCTAAAGTCTTAACACTACAAGCCGTTGACGGATAAGAAGCGTATCAAGAAAACCTGTTTTATTATTGATGGATTATACTATTTTTATTTATTTTATCTTTTAACGACGTGTCTGTAAGGTGTTATACATGACATTTTAAACATAATTGTACTTTTTATATTATATTCGATGATATTTTTATAGTTATAATTTGATCGTCAGAGAATAAAACGTATGCTTTTATTAATTTAAAAAAAATTACTAAATTCTTTTGTGAAAATGATTGTTTCTGTAAAAAAATCAAAAATAAGAAATATATCAAAGTATGACGAACTATCTAGCTTTTAGTGGCCCCAAGTTTCAACCCGTTGTCCACCTAACACGAATTGATGAGAAGGAGGGGTCACCCCTGTTGAAATCCCTTCCCCATATGAGGATGACTTCTTTCAAAGCCAACCCAAGATCCTGAAGAAACTACGAAGCAACATTTCAATCAGAGAATTGTTTTCCCCAAATGACAAAGTTTCCTTGGATATTTTGCAACCTCCAAAGCTTATAAATGAAGAAGAAAACAATAAATAAAATGTAATGTTATTGACTTTATATTTGGGTAATGCAATGTTAATTAAGCTATAAAGTATTGAAAATACCTTTTGTCTATATCATTCACTCTAAGTACTATGATGAATCAGTGTCCTTCAAGTTTTCTATCTCATCTAAGACTTCAATGAGAGGTCTTTTCTTTCTAGGTGTCCATTGGCTTGAGGATTGATTTGCGTTCGATACTATATTTAAACAGCTTGAGTTGCTTTCAGGAACTTCCAGGAAAGTTTCCTCTTTAGAGACCCATGCATTTCGACTAGCATGACGGCCGAATGGCTTCACATCCTCTGAGGCAGCAAGGATGGACTCAATGTCAGAGCTCCTGAATAAGTCTTGGACGCCCTCTGACGAGATAATACTATTAGAGTGCTCATTGGGTTTGTCTTTTGCGCCAAAACTCTCCTCGGTCAATGCATGGGAGCTAAGTTGAGTCTGTTTACTCGGGTTGAGAACGTCATCCTTGGGAATCATATATGAGAGATCATTGATTTCATTTCCTTCTTTGATGTTAGCATGAGTTGAGGGTGGAGAATCAAGCTGCGAAGCATTTAATATGCCCGAAAGACCATCTGAGGGGCCATCTGCTATGACGTTATCTTGAGACTGTGGTGTTGATATGATTGTATCTCCTTCTGATGGAAGGATTTTGAAAAATCCTTCAATTTGCTTTGTTGAGTCATATTAGTTTGAGAAAGTTCTTCTTCAGTTGATGACGATTTTAATGTGTCCGAAATGTTTTCTGTTGAAATGCTATTATGATGAGCATCCTTATATTTGCTATTGTCTTTACTGTCAGCATGAGAATTGTACTCAAGAGTCAATGGTAGAGAACGAAATGGAGGCTTTGGCTTATCTAAAGCCCCATCCGATGGAACAATATCTAAATAATCATCATATTTGCCTCTATCTGTTATGTTTAATTGGATCAAATTACTTTCATCCGTTGAAGTCAGGTAAGGTTGAACCATGATAGCTTGCTTTAATGAAACACTATCTGAGGAATCCATTTCTTTGTTAGACATGTCACTCTTTTGAGCGATCGTAGGGAGTAAGTCCGAATCATGCATGTCTTCCAGTGAATCTTTTTCTTGGTTGTCACTCCCTTCCAATGAATAATTCAGCTTTAGTTGTTCTCCTTGCAAGGACTCTGAAGGGGTTCTTGACATTTCGCTCTGCGGCTTGTGATTCTCTTCTTTGTCATCTGTACATTCCTTCGTCTGCCTCTCAAGATGTTTTAGCTCCTCTGGGGACTTTACATTATTCTCAAGGAGTAGGGAGTCATTTGCCCCCTCATCTCCACTTTCTTGTAAGTCCCTTTAAATGAGTCCAAATCCACAAAGTCGTGTTGTTCGTTGATGTTTAGTGAAGGGATTAGGCTCTCCATGACCTCACGTGCACTCTCCATGTCCTCTCCAAGACCCTGAGACGGACTTCGGGACTCGTTATACTCTGCAAGGATCTCCTTGCCTCGATTCACTTCTGCTTCAAGGGCCTCCGCCTCTGTTTGAATGCCTCTCTTCCTTAGATTAGCGTTTCGGTATCTATAAAAGAATCAAGAGATCTTATTGAACCATAAGGGTTATTAATAATATTTTCATTCAAAGCATCAAGATGCACGACAAAGGGGGTTAGGCAAGGATGTTCATAGCCCTATAACTAAATAAGATCACGTACATTCCTCCTCGATAAAGAATTTATGAGGCTACCACATTTTTTATAGTGTATGTATGTAGGGGTGAGGGGGAAGAGATGTCGATTGAAAATATTTTTTCTTATCACAAAAATGATGGCTTACTATGTAATAAAAGAAAAAAGGATCTTTATATATTTATATCATGTTAGTTTAATCCTTGTAGTTCATCAGCCCTGAAACTATCAGATATATACAAACAGTAAAAAGGGGGAACTTCATCATCGTCTATTATTTGACCATTTTATATTTCATATATAAACATACCAAATAATCCTCATATTATTATTATTTATTATTTTGTATCTAAATGGTTCGATAAAATGGCATCCGACTGGATGTAAATAAGCATTTTAGCTCTAAAATTAGTCTATCGAATTTAGGAGTTTATCAATAAGGTAGACCAAAAATGACCATCACCCTCTCGGGATTCAAACCTGCACCCCCAACATTGAGAGTCATGGGTCTAAAACTGACTTTTTTTGCACAAATGATATATAATTCAACTAATGCCCTGTGTAAGAATATTAAATTCACATTTTTCATGCAAGTGTTTTTGATATACCATCACAATAATTTATGAGATCTTGAGATTTTACCATTGGAGTGACATAATGTCTTGTTATAGTATAAAACATTTGAAAGGTAAAGTTGAAATGAAGTCGTATTTCTCGGTATTTCTCAAAAATCATCTTTGTGAAATGGAACCACAAAAATATGTTTCTTAAGAATATATTGTTATGATATATTTATCGTATAACTAGTTGTGATTATAAATATTTTATGTAAGCAGTCTTCAAATATTTGGTTGAATTATATTTTTAAATAAAGGGAAGTGGAAAAAAGTCTACATCCCAATTTATATTTGTACTTAAAGCAAAAATATATTTATCATAATTAAGTTTTTTACTTCATACATAATGACGACCAAATATGTGTTAGATTTCCTAAAAATAATGCAATTTGAAATCTTAAATTTACATTTATGTGAACATATACTTTTATTTTCTTTAAAACAACCTGTTTTAACCAAATAAAATTTGGGGTTCTTATTTGCTTCTTCTAAAAGATTCAATCTTTTATTACCTCCGCCGAAGGAGGTATTGTTTCACTGGCGTTTGTTGGTTTGTTAGTTTGTTGGTTTGTTGGTTGCCACAGAATAACTCAAAAAGTACTGAACGGATTTGGATGAAATTTTGTGGAGTTGTTGAAATGCCAAAAGCCAGAAGTGATTAAATTTTGGTATCTCTGAGTGCAGAATTAAGGCGCCAAATGAGCTAAATACTACTAAATTTTTCAAGTTAGCCTACTCTGCCCATAGATGTCGCTGTGATGTGAAATTGGGTGCCGGGAGCGTCTTCCTCTTGGAATTTCCGTCTAGGGGAACCCTCCCCCGTCCCTCTACGCCTCCCCAGTCGTGAAAAATCCGCCTCGGAAGGCTCATAAGGACCCGTGACGGCGGAGGTTTGCACTCTCTGAGTGTATATATGCCTCTAGTTATTATTGCAAGAGAACTCTTAATCTACTTAATTTTGATTATATAACAACAGTAGTAATTAAATATATGAAACTTTATTTAATTTATGAAATATATTAATAATGCTGATGAAAGAAGAATCCTTGATAATTGGTTTCAATTCATTTTCTCAAAAAATATACTGTAACATACCTGATATCTGAATGATTTCTAAGACTGATATTTTATTTAAATGTTAATAATAAAAATAGTTGGTAATGAAACTTTGCATTTTTTCTCAAAAGGGATATTTATATATATATATATATATATAGTTTTCTTTTACATCTCATTTTGATATATTTAGCGTGATTTAGATGTGCTATATACTATTGTATACATTTGTTTATAGATTTATCCTCTTTTTTTCACCGTAGGGGAATCAGTGACTCCTATTTGATCTTTTTCTCTTACCCTGATCATTGTTTCTCGTCTGAGGGGATTAGGTGACCTTAGAAAAATGTAAACAATATCCTATATCAATTTGACGTCACGTCAAATAGATTTATACAATGGGAGGGGATACTTATTTTATATAAAACATACTCTAATAGTTTATGAACCCCGTCTTCAATCTTCTTTTGTTCCTCTCGAAGGAGGGATTCTCGTAAGTTCCTTCCGCATCAAGGCCTCCAACTGCCCAGGCCTCAACGAGGGATCGTTCCTTTCAGAAACTGGACGGGTGTCCAGATATGTAAGGCCCTTGCAACGTAAAATCATGTTCCTCCTAAAGTTAAAAGTTTATTACTGTAAGTATTACAATAGATGTACACATAAGTATATATAAATACAAACTAAAGTAAAGAACACGGTCACACAAGGGGTATCTGTGTTACTACTAAGTAAAATGAAATTAATATCAATTATGCTAGGCCAAGATATACCAAAAAGAAATATGAAAACTTTATTTTTCAAAAGTTTAATGAGGATAAAAATATAGTTCTTTTAAGCTTCTTATTTCAATGGATAAACATAAATAAAAGTATAAGCCGAAGTACTTACGTGAAAGAAAACACATGAATAAACATGTTGGTTTAAAATTAATGCTCTTTGGAAATAAATATATTTCATCTATAATATTCAGTTAAACACTAATAACATTCATCAAAATAACAAATGTTAAATAGAAATTATGAAAATTTAATCAAATCCCGTGGAATTTAATCTTTAAAACGTAGGTAATTTTATATTTTAAATTTGCTGTTGCATTACAAAATATGAGAATATTATAGTTGGTTCTATGGAATTGCCTAAGTGCGGATATGAATAAGCATTTTTAGCATTGAAATTCGAACATTTCAATGAAGTCGATCAGATGTTGATCCTCTCCTCTCCTGAGTCGAATCTACGCTCCCATTGAGCTAACGTTCTTCCTTAAATTTTAATTATCTAATACCTAGATTGATATTCAAGTATCCTTTATCTATTTATAACCAAAAAAATATTTTAAATAAGCACATACTTTCAAAATGTCCACATATTTCTCGTTTATTCCCGGATCACATGTTCTTTTTATCTTTGTGGTTTTGTATCTTTGAATAAACTTTTGAGCATAAAAAATGAAGCAAAATATATATATCATATCAAAGGATCTTGTCATTATCATTATGGGTTTGCAAGTTGGTGTTATAACTGCAATTTCATCTTAAAATCTGAATAAGACACACCCAATCCAGAATACCAAATGATTATGACTACTTAACCCAAAAGTATTTTCATTGTCCAATAATGAAACAAATCTTTAAAAGTATAATTGATACTAAAATAAGCGTGAAATGTATGAAATTCCATTTTTTCGAGAAAAGATACAAAAATGTACCATAGAAGGCATTTATTTCGTTTAAGTAAAAGGTATTATAACAATGTTATGATATAATTAAGAACCATGTATGTTAAAAGAAAAAAAACCGACACTTATCATGTGGAAAGTATTACTATTATTCATATAAAATAAACCCTCCGTTTAATTCAATAATTAAGTTTAGAGCTTAGATATCTTTTTAGGGTCCATCGTTTTATTGTAGTTGTACTATTTATTAAAAAAGAAAATATTGGACACAGTAAACCCCACAACAAAGATCACATCATATTTCAAAGACATAATCTAAGGGATATGGGAAACCATATTAACTCCGAGGGAACAGTATTTGAAGTATAGAATCTCCTCTGGGGTATATTTTACGAGTGGTCTGCTTCAAAACGAGGGGGCGATTTGTTCTTTGTGTGAAAGCCGCAAAACCGTTGCTCATCAGTTCCGAG
Organism: Caligus rogercresseyi; assembly: GCA_013387185.1. Classification (NCBI taxonomy): domain Eukaryota; kingdom Metazoa; phylum Arthropoda; class Copepoda; order Siphonostomatoida; family Caligidae; genus Caligus; species Caligus rogercresseyi. Next base: position 14,518,712 of record CP045895.1, on the reverse strand, counting down.
ATTGCACGGATCTCGTCCATACTATGAAAATCATAAAAGAAGGTCTAAAGGATAAAATAAGCAGGGATCTGAGCCCAAACGAGATCCTGTATGTTTTTCTAACTAAGGACCCTAAACTGAGACTGGCATCGAAAGTCATCGCTAAGTTCCAATCTATTCTGGCGAGGGCCAGGTTCAAAAAACACCAAATTTCCACAAGGATAGCGGAAGTGGCTTTAAAAGAATATCATATCTCTAACAACATTTTTAAAGATGCATTTACACTATAATTTTTATAAATCATATGTTTTTTAAACTATATTTCAAAAATTACTTGTCTTTCTCCTTCTTGTCAGAGTATAATGTGTAGTTATTTTTTTGTTGATTATTATGAATTTATTGTGTGATTGAATAAATGTATGTCTCCTATTGGATAAATAATAATAATAACATATCAACATAATTAAAACATATTAAGGGAATGCCATGAATTGATGGATCGAGTCATTTTTAAAAGAAGATATTTCCACAATCCGAGGATCACACATATAGGCCTCTCTCAGCGATTAATAAGATTAATAAACCATGGTTAGTTTAACATTTACGATGTAGTTTGTAGATTTAGGCTTTCCGAGGGTACGTTTATTGTGTCTCAACTTGATAAAGCTAAAACAATTTATAAAAACTAATATTTTATGTTTCAAATAATTTCATTCAGTTATTATATAAATCATAAAAGGTGTAGAATAAGCATTAAGTAAAAATATAGATAACATCTAATAAATAAAATTTCCACAGTAACCTACAATGAAGGTGAAAGGTCTAATTGCTAATAGAGAAGGATATTTATATCAACGAGTTCAAATAATATACACATACATTGTAAACATAAAAAGCTCTGCATTCTTTAAATCCCTGTAATATCGTACTCAATTTAAAAAAAACTAGAAGCACTCAGAGAGTGCAAACCTCCGCGATCCCTCCAAATGTATCACTTGGTCTTTTTGTCATTTCCAACCCTCTACGCACTGTCCCTTTATTGTTTACACTCTAGAGCTACATGGAAAGAAAAAGAAACTGACGTCATCAAAGAGGAGAGCACAGCACAGCGACATCTATTGGCAGAGTAGGCTAACTTGTAATATTTATTAGCATTTAGCTCATTTTGCATCTTAATTCTGCACTCAGAGATGCAAAAATTAATCACTTGTTTCTTTTGGCATTTCCAACAACTCCACAAAGTTTCATCCGAATCCGTTCCGCACTTTTGAGTTATCCTGCCGACAAACAAACCAACCAACAAACCAACAGCAGTGAAAACAATACCTCCTTCGGCGGAGGTAACTATGTTTTTAGGTGAATTCCACATGTGTTCTCTTGGTATATCATATGTAGTGACTTCATTCTCTCACAGGAAGAGATTATCTTACTAAAGGCGAAGAGGCTTATTCAATTATTTTTATTATTATTGTTTTTCTTGTTGTTGTAATGATCCCTTGGAGATCGTGGCTTGAATGAGTAACGATATACCAGAGAAAATGTGAGTTGTCTTACCTATAATTGAGGTGAGCATAATGGAAATTCGTGAGGGAGGCTGAAGAGACTCATTTTAAACACGTTCTCCTACACACGATACGCCGCAATGTCTGGTCGACATCTTTGCTGTCTATCACTTTCACTCATTTTATTATTATTTTATATTATCACAGTTCAGAAAAATATACATAAGTTTATATATAAAAATCGATAATAATACATAGTAAAACTATATAAATAAGCATTATAGCTTAAAATTTATCATCGATACTGAACGAACAAATTAAATACATTAAAAGATCACAAAGAGTGAAAACAGTTAAGGGCGTTTAATAAATATTTTAAAAGTCTTCGTATATTACTTTAAGAGAGTGTGATATTCCGGGATAATATTTAATTACAGATGCCGCTAATGTCCATGAAGAGTCAGATGCAGAGGGAATTACTTTCACTCATTTTGAATGGGAAGGAGAGAAAAAAAACCTGTATGAGACCTTTATTTATATTAATTTTTATCAAAAATATTCATGACTACCAAGGGATATAAACATACTTTTTCGAAATGAACAAAATAACAAAGATCTTGAAGGTCTTTTTCCTTTTCGACAAAAAGCTTAAAAAATACTCTATGAAATCTTCATTTATATTTAATTTTGTTAAATAGATATTATTTATTGCTATGATTACTATGTTTCATAAAGTCCTCTTAGATAATCCACATCGCACCGGACCTTCATCTGGATTCGCCGGTATTGACCTATGTAGGAGCTTTTGCCTTTATTAATAAAAATATCATTGAGAATACAATTTGATACGTTTAAGATATATACTCCTCCATCGTCGTATTTCATACAAAAGATAACTTTAGTTCATAAACTTTTACGTATTCTGCGCTCACAGCTGAGGATGAAATGATCTAGAAGTCCTATGCTCTTTGGATATGTGTAGCATATTAATTGATGATAATTCATCTATGCTGTGATGTGGAAAATCGGCTAAATTTTTTAAATTTGGTTTTTAATTTAAATGTTTATTCATACATATTTTGGTCCGTGGAACAGCTTCATACTAATAATGCCTTACAAAATAAAATACTTAAAGAATAATATGGAAGAGATATGAAAACATACAGAGATCTTTTAACATCAATTGTGTGAAAGAAAAATTAGTGTTGACACTAATATTATTATTTGGAGCCCAACTTAAATGTTTGATCAATAAAACTCGTCATTTCTACGAAATGTATTATAAATTTAAATTCTCATGTTAGGTTCGAATATGTCATTTTTGGATAATTAGGTTCGATAGACTAAATAATGCTATAATGCTGTCGGAGCAATTCTATATAAAAAAAGGAAATGAAAATCAATATGATGGCTTAATTAGGTAAAGATAAATTAATTATAACCTTGACTTTGTTTCGTAAAAAGCTTTTTATAACGAACGTATTTAAAAAGTTGCATATAAAATACAAGAAAATCATAATACAAATTTAGGTAAAACTGCCTGAAAGTACAAAACTAAACATTATAGGCTTATTTGGCGACACCCAATAACGGGCTAGAATATCTATATCTTAGCCTCTGATGCTTTAAAAACAAAAAAGTCTTACTAAATGAACAGGACCTGAGGTATTATATAAAATATTAAAAATGTTATTTCTTTATTTTATATTTAACTACTGTTTTAAACCATTCGTTATGCAGTAAATGCATCTTATAACTGAAGAAATGAATAAAATATCCTTGTATGCCAGCCAAATATGACACCGCCCTTTTGTTTGTTGCCATTGGAAGGCGTGGAATCGCAGGCATCGTGTTGCCTCTAAGGTATGCAAACGATAAATCAGCTGGTCAGCCCTGAAAATACATATTTCATTTGTTTTTATGCCTAGGCTGGGCTGGGCATTCAGCAAAGAGTAAAGAGTTTGTCGTTGGTCTGTTTCAATAAAACTTATTTTTCCTTATAGGCAATCTTAGGGAGTTACGCCTTTACTTATAACGGTATTTTCTTTTTTGTAGTGTACTGCATTATGTCTGAAAATGACTTCATTTCCATTTAAAAAAGTTGCTTTGTTCTCTTCTATGAATGTTTTTAAATCTATATACTGATAAAAAAGCATGTTGACCAAGAAATGAGGCGTCTATAGATATGATAAGATATAAAAAACCTTTATTCCTTTGACCGTCGTCTCGACTCACCTCATTTATTTTCTTTTATGGTTTTTAATTCAAATTTAGTTTCTATCCCTTTACATGCTTAAAGGATTGTGGGTAGACTCATACTAGACGTGGAATCTTGATATTGTTATAGGGAGATAAAAAGAAGAGGATCTTCCGGGGGGATTACTTTTTAAGTCCTATTTGTTGTTTTGACAATTATACATTTTATTTAATTGTTGTTACAGTAGATTCGTTTCATACTTAAATTATATAGAAAAATAATGTTTTAGTATGTGTTTGCAGTTAATTGTTTGCATATAAAGAGGTTATAATAAATAGATGCTGAAATGGAATAAAACCAGCCGTGTGTGAGGTATTGTCAAAACAACTTTTTATATGAAAGGCGCATTTATGCCCTTAATTGTGGACATCGTTCAAATGCCCACATCGCTTCTTACGGTGTAACGGATCCGAGTGGTTTATTTTTATTTTATTTTTTCCAAATCCGTTTTCTTAAAATTATACATGAAATGAGGTTGTCAACTCTCTGTTGTCTGACGGCTATAAGCTCTGATATATCCCAGCCCTCTTGTGGCAATTAGTTGCTTGGAAAATGCATATTAGTTAGTTACTAGATTTAGATATACATATAAATCAATACATTTATAAAACTAAATTAATTGCACAACCATTAAAAAGAGATTCCGTGTTTACACATTTGTCATAGCTATCATAATATTAAAGAACAATAATAAGTAATGGGCAATTTCTAGAGATTCACTATTTTAAATATTTTCTCCGATAAAAAAAGAGAATAATGGTGGAGTCACATATCCCCCTCACATTTCATATGAATGTTAGGATTCCAAATCAGCTATTATTTTATATGTGCATCCAAAATCAAACAGATAATAAGGTCCAAAATTTCATTTTTGGGGTATTTACCATAAAAATGACTATTTCAAAACTTGAATTTCTCGTTGAATTTTGGATGTACATAAAAAATAAAAAACTGATTTGGAATCCTTGCAATCATACCTACATTTCTTTTTGAAAATAAAATTGAAATTAAGGACATTAGAGGCGATCGAGTGGCGGAAAAAATTACTACATAAGTTTACTAAATATATTTTGGGCCCGTTGAGCGGACACTTCCCATTATTCAATTTCGTTCAAACTTTCACAAGATGATCTCTATGCACAAAAGTAAAATCCTAGGGGGAGCCCGACTCTCCGAAAAACGTGAAATAAGAATCATCCTAATATATATATATATAAATATACATATATATATATATATATATATATATATATATATATATATATATATATATATATATATATATATATATATATATATATATATATATATATATATATATATATATACCATATCATATTGTTATCAGCTAGAAGAAGTTGTGACCGCACGAACTACAACCCTACTTATCATTAACCATATGACGGTCATAATTTTAGTTTTGATTTCAAGGCATCTTGTTTTATTTCCCCTCCCCAAGATATCTACATTTTTCCCCCCCAAAAAATATATTTAACAGCTGTTTCTTTTTAAAACATCTCATCACAAATATATCCAAATATGTATATATTAGGACCACAAAAATCACCAAAGATTTATTACATTAAAATTCTCGGGCAAGGTTGACGACGTTTAAAAGTCCTTAAATGGAGTAGTCTAAATGCTTGACCATATTTGCCTTCTGAGGTCGTTTTTCATCTTTCCCCCAAGTTTTTAATATGTTTGAATCATGAAAGAAACATACTCTTTAAAAGGATATAACTATATTTATGTAGATCACTTGATATGAATCTGTTTTAGGTTTCTTTTTAATTCCGTTCAAGGATTTTGATTGTACATAAAAAATATAGTAATCTGAAAGAGCAATTGACATTCTTTTAATATAATTACATGTTAACCCAAAGAATATTGAATTTGTCCCAACAGAGGTTCAACTGTATTTAGATGTTGATAGAAGAACATTGATGCTATATTTATATTTTGGTAAAAATCATCGAACATCAATTAATCATTGAGTTTTTCTGCTCCACAATTAGTTTCCTTTTTATTCTTAAAATACATGTTTAATTTCTTTAACACTCAATTGACCGAGAACATCATTCCCTAGACCAGGAGTTGGCAACCCGCGGCTCTAGAGCCTCATGCGTCCCTTTAGAGCTGCCTTTGTGGCTCCCTGGAGCTTTTCCAAAAAGGTTAGAAAATGGGAAAAGAAATTTTTGCCTTCTTATGTATTTGGAGTGGACGTCTTTTTTTCGTCTCTGTATTAAGTGCCTACATCTTTCGATTTGAGAGTGTTTTGTCTTTTTTATGCTTATAAAAAGTGATTTAAGTGCCTCGAGTCTTATTTGTGGGTCATACATAAGGACTACTTGCTCTGGAAGAACGGTAATTGGATCTTCTTCAATTATTTTGGATCTCTGAGGAGTAAGGCCTTTATTTATCTTCATTGTTGTTCATCTTCTTCTTCTTCTCTCCTTGGCAATCTGTCATAGAGGGGGTATTTAATTTTTTTCCTTACTCGCGTATAACTGTAGTAAGGTAAAAAAAGAGAAGAATATTTATAAAAACAAAGGAAAGTTTTGTTGATACCTTCATTGGAAAAAGTTCCGAGGAATTAAGACAACAATGAATGAATCTTCAAGTGGAGAGGAGAATCTTCCTCAAAATAATTATTTAAACGCCTTAAAAAAGGATCTTGCAATTAAGGCACTGAAATTTAAAGTCACGATTGATTTATTCTCGCTTAATGGAAGTCGCTTACCCAAGCGCCCAACGCTACAAGAAATAGAAAATCTAATTTTTGGAACTCTAAAAGTTGAGTCATCTGTTCTACAAGGAATCCATACATATCCTGGTTCTCGACCAATCATTGTAATTACTTTTAAAAAAGAAATAGATATTAGTGTTACCTTCTCTCACGTGGAGGACACTTTCATCATAAGAAAACAAAAAGATGGAGAAGATGGAATTAGAGGATCAATGAGAGGTCTAAGAGCACAAAGGAAAGATGAAGACGGGAACCCTATTGTTTATGAGAAAAAAATAATAATAAACTCTCCTCATGAAGAAGTTAAAGCCAAAGATGTAGATGATATATTTAAGCATTTCGGCAAAATTGTCAACCCTGCAAAGGAATGCCTTTTTAGTGAAGGAAGACTTAAGGGTCTACAAAATGGAAATTTTTGCATTGGTTTGATGCCAAATAAAACCATCCCAGGATTCCTTGGATTCCGAGGTTTAAAGACTCGTGTTTCTTACTTTGGACAAAAAATTACATGTGCAAAGTGCTATAAAAATGGGCATTTAGCCAAAGATTGCGAAAATAGTTATGTAAAATGGGCGGATTATTGGAAAGAGCTGAGAGAGCAAATGGACCGAGAAATTAACAATAATGAAGAGGCTGCACAAAACAGCTCACAAGTTCCAACAGAAACCGAAGCGGTTCAAGATAAAGAAACTCAAATAGAAGATCAGAGGTCAATCGAAACAGGAGACACTTTTACTGCCTCTGAAAATAGTGAAGATGTGAGTGTAAGTAACATTGAATCAAATGTTCAAACTATTCCGGGTCATACGCGAGGAGATAATAGTTCAATTCAAGACAAAAATTCTGACCTTGGTGAAGGACAAAATGAGAATATTAGAGAATCATCCAAAAGTGCCAGACTTCCCAAATCCCACATTGAAATACAAAGGATCATACCTCACCGGACCCGCTCCCAATCTGCAGGGAAAAGGAGCAAACCAGACACAGACAACTCACCGGACAAAGATAAAGCTCCAGTGAAACAGTCGAAAACCGGTTCTTAGTGTCATCTCCAGGCCAATTCATCATGAACTCCTACTGTAAAACAATAGGCTTGAGAAGAATTATCTCTTTAAATACGAGGGGAGGAAAGGACAGAAGAACAAGACATGCTATGATGAGGAGAATTCTTGACTTACATCCTGATATAATATGTCTTCAGGATATAAGGTCTTTGTTTTCTTCTTCATGTTCAGGCTCTTGTACCTTTTGTATTCCAATTAATTTTGTTGTCTTTTTTACTGGAAACGGAGTACAGCGTGGGGTTGCTACGATGGTATCTAAGTCTGTAGCAAGCTCAAAATGTGTCCACGAGAGTGATATTGACAGTAACTGGCACAAAATCAAAATCCGAGTCTATTCAAGTAACTGTGAGTTTAATATTATAAATGTATATGGACCAAATAAGAAATCACCGGTATTCTTCGAATCAATTTTAAATCTCCTCATAAATGATCCACTACCACGAATTGTGGCTGGAGATCTCAATGTGGACTTTGAAAGAGACTTGCATCCAAATAAGTATATAGCTCTAAAACTAATAAAGGAGACTCACTTGTTTGATGTTATGGAGAAATTCAGTAGAGGTCAATGTTTCTACTCTTGGAGGAACGGAAACAGAACCTCAAGAATTGATCATATCCTTATATCATGGTCTATATTATCTATTACAAAAAAAGCAAGTCTTAGATTCGAACCATCTTCAGATCATAAAATATTAGAGATCGAATTATTTAATCACTCATCTAAGCCCTTTAGGATCCCTAATTGGCTTATCCAGAGTGAAGAATTTCCACTACAATTAAAAAAGAAACTACAAGAAAATTTTAACCCAGTGGCTACATGCAACAAAATATTAAAAATATTTAATAAAACAATAAGAGCTGCGACGCTAACTTTTTTACGTCAAAAACAAAAAACAATGGAGCAACTTCGAGGGGACATAGAGGAGATAATGGATAATGGCTCATTGTTCGCAAAAATGATAACTTCTGAAACCCTTAATACCATTGGAGTGGCTGAAACAGTGGAGGGGGAGATGAAAAGAAAAATTGAATTGGAACGAAACCCTTTTAGAAGATTGCATGATTTGAACTTGGAAAAGTACATCTCATGCAAAGGAATATATAAAATAATAAACAATGGAATAGTTATTAGGGACACGAAATCAATTCTTAAAATTTTTCACAACACCTACCAATTGTTACTAGGTTGTACGAGAAACAGCTTTCCTCGTCCTAAAAAATTTACAGCGGCATCTGTTTTTACGCATGAAAATATTTTACAACATATTAAAAAGTTTTATCGAGACAACAAAGCCTCTGGACCGGACGGCATCAGAGGCCAAATTTTTACATATTGTGCGAATGAAGTAACTCCCTATTTACTGAAACTTGGACAGGAAATGGAAACCAAGGGGTCTCTCCCTGCTAATGTAACTCGTGGTAGAATCTCGCTCATTCCCAAAAAAGGAAGTGGAAATTTAATAGATCATTGGAGGCCTTTAACGATAATGAACGAGTCATACCGAATCTTAGCGGGTATCTTAGCACGGCAAATAGAACCAATTCTTAACAAGAAACTTGGACATGAACAGAAGGGATTTTTGAAAAAAAGAAATATTGCAGATATTTCGAGAAACATCCAAACAGCCATGAATTCCACCTGCCAAGGACAGAAATATGGAGCAATAATTGCCATAGACTTTAGCAAGGCCTTCGACTCCATTAGTCACAATTTTATTTTTAAAGCTGTAAAAAAGTTTCTCCCTAAAAAATATTTTAACCCCATACGCTCTCTTTTATATAATGGTTCGTCCACAATCGTGATAGATGGTCAACAAAGCGATCCAATAATCCTGGGAAGGAGTTGTAGGCAAGGATGCCCAGTCTCACCTCTATTGTTCGTGGCTTCTATGGAACTTTTAAGCACATTAATAAAGCGCAAATATGGAGGCTTTGGCGTTTTAATGAACAAAACAAAGCATCTTATCGACCTCTACGCCGACGATATTACGTTAATGGTACAAGGAAATTCAGAGGAACAACTCACAAAGAGAGTTGAAATTTTGGTTGCTTTTTTTGAAAAATTGTCACGGACTACTGGATTGAAAGTGAATATTAACAAGACGGCAATACTTCCAATAGGCATTTGGCGTCCTTTACCATCCTTAACGATCGGAGGATGCAGAGTAGTTGAAACACTAAATATTTTGGGAATTAAGTGGGAATCCAATCGACCTTCACCCTGCAATTTTGAAAGCCTGAATGGTCAGGCATACAGGTGGTGTCAAGCGTGGAGGGGTTTTAATCTACAAAAACGCATTGACCTCTATAACACCAAATTGATCTCTCAAGTAATCTACACTTCCACTGCATTACCAACGGTCGGAGAAAAGCTCATAGAGGAGGAAAACAAATGGTTATGCATTCTGTTCGACAGGAAGTACATACCTACGTTAAAAAGAAAAAAATCACAGCTTGGTGGAGGTCTAGTACTGCTCCAAAAAGTTTTACCAAGAATTTTTTTAAAGTTTTTAATGACCTCGTTTTAAAACCTGAAATGGAGTGGCGCGAATATTTTACAGATTCTTTTATTTTTAAAAAACTTATGTTTGGCACAGATTTGTCTAATAATGAAATATCTAAACATTCGGAGGAATGGGGAGCTATTCAGAGAATAATATGGAGCATGCAGCCTCTTTTTGACTCTAATAGCACCACGGACATTGTTCGGCAAAATGTAAAAAGAAAACCTTTCTTTAAATCGTTAAAATATCAACCAGAAGAATTGGAAAAGATTGCCCTGGATAAAAACATATTAACATACAGAGACCTGGACCAAACATCTATTTTTCAAACAGGAAGGTTTTATTATCCCCTTATGAGGGGAGCCAAAAAACATATTCCTTTGACTCCATGGCATTTGAAATTTTCCACGAAGGAACCTAAATCGGGAGACGCGATGGAGATTGTCAAAAAGCATTTAGACAATTTTAAATTACCTAAGGAATGGGCGAAAAGAGTAATGCGGTCATTGATGGGCATAAATGATGGGAAAAAATTCACTGCACAGCTACAAATCTCCGCCAACTTAATTAGTTTCTCACAACATTGTAAGGACTGTGGAAGATTGTATGTGAACATCAGACACGCTTTCTGTGATTGCCCATCATTGGCAATTATCAAAAGGTTCATTCATTTGAATTCTGGCTTTATTTCCGATTATGAAGATGAATATGTGGAAGCGACTATTCTTTTTGGCTTCCCGATCAAAGGACAAGGCTATAAAGAAGAGGAAAAAGCTATTAGTTCATCTTTGAGCAATTGCAAGGCGTACATAGCTAAGCAGCTTACAGAAGGAAAACTGATCGAGGAAAATGAACTAAGAGGAATAATAATATCCGCCGCCGCTCGATACGCGGCTTTCTCTCTGAGAATCCCAAAACTGCAAAGTGTGCTCTGGAACCACGCAGCCGAAGTCGTGAAGTATTTCCCATCCTTGTCACCACAGTATGCGAAATCGCTCAAAATAATAATTAAACAGTATAAAAAGTTCAAAATGACATGAATGATTGTTGATAATGTTTTTAGTGTTTTATCATTAATACTTTATGGAATTTTATTTTCAATGATTGATATTTTAATATGTATGTCTATTTACTTGTTATAAGAATTTGTGGTCTTTAAAAGGAAAATAATTTTAAACTATAATGTTTATTTATGTTTTTATAAAACACAATTTTCCTTTTTATTATCTTTTATTTATGTGTAATTATGTATTATACATGTTTTAAATAGAATAAAGACCTTGCTGATGAAAAAAAAAAAAAAAAAAAAAAGATGGGATAGGAAATATATAGGACCAAAAAGTGCACCGTATGAAGGTTATATAAGGAATTTTTTGGGGGCTCCAGTCCACATTTTTTTTTGGTCCGTTATGGGTCTTTAACATCTTGGGTTGCCGACTCCTGCCCTAGACCCAAGGAATTGTAGGACACTTGGATCACAATGGGCCTCTCGTAAACTCTTCAATTCATTCTCAAATTATATGTTACTTTTTTTGTTAAGTTTGAAATCTCAATATATATTTTAGTTGTTTTTAGGTTATTCTTTTATTAATATTAATTTATATTTTTCTGCTCTACAATTACTTTCCTTTATAATCTTAAAATATATGTTTGTTTTTATGTGGACTTTTATAGAGTTTATAAGTTGTATATAAGTCTAAAACTAAATATAATTCTTTTAAACAAAATGCGTAAAAAATTACTTTATATTAAAAAGCAACAAAAATTAATATACAGTAGTATTGAATTCTCAAATGTGTAGAGTAATGTTGTATGCCTAAGAAAAATGTGTATATTAACTGACCAAGAACATCATTCAAATATATAATTATAGAACATCCAGAAAACACAATTGACTCGGTTTATAACCATAAATGTCAAAAATTTTGCAGTATATTTTTAAGTTTAAAATGAATTGTAATTTAGTTTAGAAAAGTTATTTTAATCATTTTTACATATATGAAGAAATATTTTTATTAAATATATAAGTTTCTTAATTATTATTAAGATTTGGAGTCCATTATAATCAATATCTTTGTCCAAAATTGAAGATAAATGGGATGCATTAACTAAACAACTACTTATATGGAAAGAAAAACAAGAGCTCCTTAAAGCTATATTTAAGAATGGTTATATGACTTTATTTATTGCATTACGCTTACGTTTTTTTATTGATTACTTTAGGCATCCAGTAATTTTAGATTCGAAGTAAAAAGTGAATAACTTATTAAATATCGAATATAATTTACATCTTTCATTACAACTTAAGCCCCTTAGCAGGAAAATGGGAACGTCTAGAAGTCTTGGGGCATTGTAATAAAAACTTTGACAAGCCGACTCAAATTCCCCTCGTCTTTTGTCATATTTACCTATACTCCTTCATCTTCTTGGGAATGGATTTCCGATCAGCTTGAGGACTCTTAGACTATTTGCTTCTTCCAGGACTCTAAGGATCCCATCTCCTTCCAAGGAGTTGTATCCCAGGTCAAGGACGGAGAGCTCTCCGCACTCGAGGAGAGGGTGGATGTCCTCTTCCGTCTTTAATTTGTTTCTCGAGACTTCCAGGGTTCTTAATTGAGGAAGACATTGAATGCCATCAAGGGATAGGATGTAGTTGTTACTCAGGTTAAGAGTCGTGAGATTCTTTAGGTTAACCAGGTTACTTAGAGCTTCAATCTTGTTATTTTGAAGGAAGAGACAGCGGAGATGGACCATGTGACTTAAATAAAATAATAATGACGCAATGTATTATATATATATCCACGAGCTATGGATCGCTTTTCTGTGACTTTTGTTTCTAAAGTTACTGCATGAATAAGAACTCTTCATTAATGACAGAAAAAGAAGTACAGAACACATCGTTTACATCTATGAAATATAAAACTTTATACTAATGCAAGTGCCAGGAACTCTAAAACTATTGTTTATTTATCACTAGTTTATTACAACAATAAAGACCAAAGTAAATGTATATATAAAACATAAGTCATTAACTGATAAAGATTATTTTCAAATAATCAGAGCCAGAAGACGGATAATATTCGCCTAATGGTTTGAATAACAATATGTCTAAAAATTAATTTGTTTTTGCGCAGCAATTGTGATTTCTGAGTCTCCATATCTGAGTTCCTTCGATCAACCAATAATCCTGAAGTTAAACTTAGTTATGAGCAAATGAATTTTAATTGCGTTCCTGCATTGTTTAAAACTCAAACAACCAAATTACTTTAAAACCTGAATGCTAAGGGAAATAAAAGATTAAAAATGTTTTTGAATAAACAAGACTAAATGTTGCCCCGTTTGCAAAAAGATTTAAGCAGACATTATAGATCAAGGATTTTAATATTAGGGTAATTAAAAATTTGTAAATCTGTTTTATATTACGAAATATATTTCTTTATGCTGTTCATAAAACACTACCAATACTATGTAACAAAATTGAGGTCTTAGTGTGCCCTCAGGCTGAAATTCCTAATTTGAGTCCAATTTTAAAGGAAACTCAGATCCTTACTCTTGGATCATTCATTTCTTTTTTCACTTTACAGCCCCAAAATTGTATTTTTTAATTATTTATTTTGTATTTATTCATTCAACTCTTTCATTTATACTACATTTTGTCCCACTTTTTTCAATTCCACGTACAGTAATATATTATTATTATTTGGTTGAAACCTCAAAAGAAGATATCATAGATAACATAGAGTGCCGACCGACGTTGCGTATGATAGCTCTGAATATCGGGGTTCGCTCGCTGTAATTGGGGGAAAGACAGCGATCGAAAGAACTTAAGAAAGAGTGCGAGTTAATATTTTAAATCGTCAAAAATGGAGAACAAAGTAACACTACTATTCTTACATTCGGTATTTTCCCCCCAGCAACGAAGAGCGAACACATATCCCAGTGATATAATACGTGACTTCGTGATTGTATGTTCTCTATGGAGGGGGTTACAAGTCTAAATGGCGCTTCTCGTTATTAATCTCACGAAAAAGGGTCAATAAAAAAAATATTTTTCTATGTAATCCTTTTCAAATAATAATATCCAAACAAAAGTATTTTTTTGCTTACTTATAAAACACCCTTTAGCTCTAATTATATTAAATAGACTCTTTTACTCTTGAAAATCAATATACCTCCTTTGGTTTGTAATGGTTAATAATTATTTTAATACGGACAATTATAAGGAAATAAGAATGAAGAAGTTTGAATGATTAACTAAGATGCCTTGTCAAAATTATCTAAAACAGTGAAGACAGTTACGGATATTTCGAAGAATATCCAACGTACATGCAAATTTGAATGCTAGTATAAGGTCATCATTATTTTATCATAAGATTTAGATGATAACGACTACTTGTATGGCAAAGATCTCCTCCTATTATTGACACTATTTTTTTATCTGTAGCATTAAATTATTATAACTTTTGCCACTATGCGAGCATTTGTTTTTTGAAATAATAAAAAACTATAATAGAAATAAAATTAAGACCATTAATAATGGAAGAACTATTATTCATATATATTAATATAAGTTTATACATGTTTACATATAATTACGATATATATTTGTATTTTAGTAACATTGAACTAAGCTTCTATTTGACTAAATGTCAAATTTTCACACTTTCACTAGAATTACTTGTATATTTTTATGTTCGTTAAGTTGTGCGTTAAGCTCTTTTTGTTAGGTGTTGTTATAAAACAACTTAGTGCCATAGCTGATGAGCACATTTTTTTGTCACTTCCGACTTGAATTCCTGACATTAGCGGCCCAACTTAATTCTTTTTTTTGCCATGAATTAAAGGACTTATCATCATCATCCTCTTCGTGTATATTTGGAGCAAAAGATCGACAGGAGGGTTATTGTGTCTGTCTCATTTAGAAGATGTTGTTGTTAGGAGGCTTGTAATAGGCTTTGTGATGCAAAACGAGCTCATGGCGTACTTCTTATCAGATGTAGATGAGACTTTTACGCGTCGTTGGTGGCAAAAAAGAAACACGTTATAAATATATGTTCTTATTTCGAAAGATCATTCATTCGGCATCTTTTAAACCCTCAAGCGGTTATTTTGGCATATCATTGCCACGTCTTGCACATATTTTATTTATAAAGACATAATGTTTAAGATCTTTTGATCGTTCAGTTATTATCTTTCAGGAACAATATTCTCCCTCCATTAAATTACCTATATGTGTTGTTGAATAGCGATTGCGCGATATTCTGAATATCTTCTTCTTTTTTTAAACTATTTATGGTCCCACCAATTGGCATTTTTTATTACTTAATTCACTTACTCCAGGTTTTCTATTCGTGATATGTTATTATTTTCAAGCCATAGGCTCTTGAGTCCGTTGTATTCCTCAAGGTTCTCGATGACGGTGAAGCCCTTGTGATGGAGGTAGAGGACGTCATTAAGCCCAGGAGTCATATAGAGCTCATGCTGGCGACAAATGTCCTTAAGGAGCTTTGGCGTTATCCCATAACTTCGCTTTGCTCCATTTCGAATCATGGCTCCATGGATGGGTAATACTTGTTTAATCAATATTTTTTTTTCTTCTTCCTTTCACTGTTATTATTATTATTATTTTTGTTGGTGGTGAGTTCGATATCAATGGATAACACTTTTTTCTCAAATGTGATTGGTTAGAGAAAAGGAGCGGCAATATTTGAAAATATGAAAAAATGATGTTGACATTGAGAACTACCATAACTATATCTCTATCGATATTAGCCTCTGCAAATAATCAATTGTGAATTTAATAATGTGACCAAAGGATTGAAAAAATACGAATATAAAATAAAGCTTTGGATATGTTCATTTGCAGAGTTTGGCAACAGGTATACAAGAACAAAAATATCTTATAATAAAATGTTTAATTATGCATAAGTTTTTTATTTTTACCTAGTTGTATTTTTATATAATAATGAATATTATCTTTAATGTTATAGCTGATATATATATATATATATATGATAAGAAAAAACACATGAACTTGAAGACATTATTGTGAGAACACATGACGTTTGAAACAAAGTTGTGTTATACAGGATTTTTAATGATACAGGAAGATATTATTTCTTACAATTACATTAATCATTGTATCCTTCATCTATCTTTGTAATCAAGCCTGAATCCATGGCTAAACACACCAAATGACTGTTTAAAATTAGTTTTGGGGTATTGCTTTGGTTATTATCTAGTAAACCTTTGATGACGGCCATATCCGTTTATGGATAAGAATTTACCAATGGGCCAAAACGATAATTTACGCTAATTTTAGAAGAACTAATGTGTTCATCATAGGAAGGCCGTTGCTTGTGCCAATAGGTGATACAAATCGAGCTTTCTGCCACCAGAGAGAAGTCTACCAATCGTGTCAACTGAGATATAACCTAGTTTCTGAGATTGAACATGGAGGAACTTTGGGCTTAGATGGACCAGAAAGGCAACCTTCCATGGAGAGCAACCTATCAACCGTCAAGCAAGGTCTCAAATAGAACCATAAATATGAATTTCCATACAAGTCTAGAAAAGAACAAAAGATGTCATTATTTGTAGAACCCTTGATGGAGAAACAAATATGAATCAAGGAGCCGGATGATACTTATTGCAATGCTCAAACAAATAACAAAAGCACTCCCAGTAGGGATTCCCTAACCTTCTATTATTTGTATAAGTCAAGAAATTAGACGGCTCATATTATGAGTGAAGACTTCCCTCCCAGTCCCTTCCAAACAATAAAGTTGCAAAAAAAACTTTTTTGAACTCAGGGCTTATTTGTACAGTCAAAGTCTCCCTAATTAACGAGTCGAGTATGCGTAAAGTACTTGCTTTTTATGAAGTACGCCATTCACTCTATTCAATAGCGTAGAGGAGGAACAATGGGAGCCCCCCTCATTAGAGTGCCTCATTGTCCAAGGAAGACATAATGCCTCCTAGTAGCTCGGAAATCTTTATCTTCCCACGTAGAGCATCGTCACTGATTCTTGTATTTTTTTTTATTTCCCTCGTTTCGTATCTTTAAAGCATCTTGAACTATAAATTTCCCTCCTTATCCTTATATATATATATATATATATATATATATATATATATATATATATATATATATATATATATATATATATATATATATATATATATATATATATATATATATATATATCAGGCTTGTGAACGGAACGCAAAATTGAATGGCGTTCAGCTGAACGCACGTTCAATGAACGGAACGCTGAACGCAACGCAACTTTTTTTGAACGCTGAACATTAAACGCAAAAAAAGAGTTTTGCGTTCAGCGTTCAGTTTTCAAACTTTTTTTGGAAATTATTTTCTAAAAAAAGAAAACGTCATCACTACGCATTACTTTTTTTTGGAAATTATTTTCTAAAAAAACGTCATCACTAAGGATTACTTTTTTTGGAAATTATTTCTAAAAATAAAATGTCATCACTACGCATTACTTTTTTTGGAAATTCTTTTCAAAAAATAAAACGTCATCACTTTTTCAGAATTTTTTCTCTAAAAAAAGACCCTCTTAGACCCTGGGTTAGATGCAGATTTTTTAAATAAAAACTCTAAATTGTACATCCATTTTTCTAAATTAAACAATGTTATTTTTTAAAATATTTGAACGCTGAACGCTAACGGAACGCTGAACGCAAAAAAAGCTGAAGGCTCACAAGCCTGATATATATATATATTAGGGTGATTCTTATTCACGGTTTTTTTTTTTTTTTTTTTTTTTTTTTTTTTGGTTAAGATGTTTATTTATTAGCTAAAATCTATACAGTGTAAAAATATAAGAATACACTAGAAAATAGGGGGAAAAACACAATCTTAAGACAGTTACGTAAAAAACAAAACATAAATGAACATTATAATTCAAAATTACTGTCTAAAGATAAAACCATAATATAAAATGACATATTAAAAATTATTTCTTATTCAATATAAAACGTTGATGCCGTCTTATTGTTGATTTGATGAGTTTCATGTATTCGAGAGAATTTGAAGGAATAAACTTAATCAAATCTCCGGCCCATGTCCATGACGTCGCAGATGAATTGGGAATTTTTATTGAGAGGGCTGAATAACGAGCAGCAGCCCCAATCATAATTGCTCTAAGGTCTTCGATTCGAATATAAGAGTTATTTGTCAGTCTCTTCGCAATTAATGATTTCATGTTGAGCAGTGCAAATTCAACAGCCTTTTGATGAGGAGAGATCTTGTTTCTTCTTCTGAATGCGCCAAAAAGAATTGTAGCTCTAATCACGTTCGAATTTAAGTCCATATTACCACAAACGTTTAGATGAGTAAAGTGCTTGATCGTCTTCAGTAGAGGACAATCCACGAAGGCGTGTAATGTATTATTAAATAAAAAACCGCAGTTATTACAAGGATAATAAAATTGATGAGGTCTGCTGAGATTTGGAATTGAGCTGTGAATTTGGACCCGTCAGCGATTCCACAAGTTGAATTAAAAATTCTTTTTTCCCATGACCGAAATAGAAATCATCTTGTGAAAGTTTGAACGAAATCGAATAATTAGAAGTACATGCTCAACGGGCCCAAAAGTTATGTAGTAAACTTATGTAGTAAATTTTTTTTTCGCTATTCGATTGCCCCTAATGTCCTTAATTTCAACGGTATTTTCAAACAATTTGCCGCAAAATGTAGGTATGCTTGCAAGGATTCCAAATCAGTTTTTATTTTTCATTTACATTCAAAATCAAACGAGATAATAAAGTTTCAAAATGTTCATTTTTGGGGTATTTTGCATAAAAATGACTATTTCAAAACTTAATTTTCTCGTTGAATTTTGGATGTACATTAAAAATAAAAACTGATTTGGAATCCTTGCAAGTATACCTACATTTTGCGGCAAATTGTTTGAAAATAGCATTAAAATTAAGGACATTAGGGGCAATCGAATAGCGAAAAAAAAAATTACTACATAAGTTTACTACATAACTTTTGGGCCCGTTGAGCATGTACTTCCAATTATTCGATTTCGTTCAAACTTTCACAAGATGATCTCTATACACTAAAGTAAAATCCTAGGGGGAGCCCGACTCTCAAATCCGAAAAACGTGAAATAAGAATCACCCTAATATATATATATAACAAGAAAAGACTGGGTATATTAAAAATATTTAAAAAAACGTCGACACTTTTTTTTGGGAATTTAGGCCCGGGTCCCGGCGAAACAAAGTGTCCGGTTGTTTCCTGATATTGGTATATATATATATATATATATATATATATATATATTATATATATATATATATATATATATATATATATATATAAAGGGTGTCCAGAAGAATTAGCCTAGCAAGAAATACCAAAAAAAACAATAATTTACCAGGATGAAATAACCAAATATAGAAAAGGAAAAAGATAAGTCATTGAACAAATGACCCAAATAAAAGAAGTGAAGGAGACATCTTTTCACTTCTTTTACTTTTGTCAGAAAATCCTCCCAGTTATCCGTGCCGTGGAAGAAGAAATAGTAAGAGCTTATGGAACAACACTGGAACCGTCTGATTGGCTAATTTCTACCTCACCTCGATATGGGAAGGCCTTCCATATAGAGCATATAATCTTCTCGGTGCAAGGGCTCCTCTACGCATGCAGGGTCAACGGAAGATGCATTCCAGCAGGGATACGAAAATACGTGGTCCAAAGCATAGAAACTCTTAGATCTGCAACAACATAGTCAACAAACAAGGCGGTTTTCTTTAAAAGTATATACAAAACACGATGTCACATAAATAATTATTTTTAAGAGTTGATACAGCTTTGCAGGTTTTTGGTTTTATTATTGTTATCTTTTAATAATGAATTTACCTGTTTCCCTATCAATCTTTTAATACCCACCCTCATTTGTATTATACCTTTTTTAATATATCACAAGTCATTGTAATTGGATGTATTTGAAAAATTGTATTAAAATGCAAAAAAAAAAAAATGACCCAAATACATGGGGATGCAAGTATTTGAGTGGAATACATTTAAGTGTTGAATAAATAGTTTTTCTCTTAAAAAGTGAGTAAATAAAATAATTATACTTTAGCAATTATGGACAAATTATTTCCTTGTTGTTGTTATTAGACGAGGCAAGTATTTACTTCAGTCATTTTTTCAATGTGTCATCATTTTTCTTTTCTATCTTAGGTCATTTCTTCGTAATACATCTTTTCATATACCATTTCGTTCTAGACCGTATTTTCTTTGCCCTTTTTCCAAATATATATATATATATATATATATATATATATATATATATATATATATATATATATATATATATATATAACATTGCAATAAGTACACATATAATATATATATACAGAAATTGTCGATGCTTAGAGGGTATCAATGAAAAGAAAATATGGATCAAAACAGTCCTTATATACGCAATAAATGGACATACCTTCAATGCTCGCAAAAGTAAGAAAGAAACTGACAAGGGAGTGCGATGGCCGTGTGCGTGTAGGCGTTTTCAACACTCAATGTTGGGGGTGCAGGTTCGAATCCCGAGAGGGGATGGTCATTTTTCATGGTCTACCTCATTCATAAGATCCTAGGTTCGATAGACTAATTTTAATGCTATAATGCTTATTTATATCCTGTCAGATGCAATTCTATCGAACCAAATAGGCAAAAAAAAAAAAAAAAAAAAAAACCATCTAAATTATTCTATTAATAATTTTTGTTTTAAAGGCTAGTTTAAAAAAAGGAAATCATAGATTTCAATATTTATTCTTAAATTTGATTTCTTAACATTTTAAAATGTTTTATTAATATTTTAAGGAATACTAAAAGAATATGTTTTAATATTTTCCTTCAAGTTCTTGACTCCAAATGACTATCTCAAAGTTTAAAACCAGTGTGAAAAATAAAACATTAAGCCCGGACTATCCTGTTGATTTTTTTATATTTTTGCGAATCGGTCAAATATATTATTTATAAGAGTCGTCGACCTATATAATAAAAAATATTCGGAGTTCTTTGATGGCGTACAGTGCTCTAAAATGGCTTCTCCACTTTGTGAAACAACTGAGTAGTCTGGGGAATAAAGGAAGGAAATGCTACAATAATATAATTTGTTTTATAAAAAGTGTCTTTATTGACAATCCTCTCTTTTTAATTCCTTAAGACTTTGACAGCTCAGGAAATAAAAAGTTTTTCTTACTTCTCTTCGTTGTTTCCTCGACATTAAGAATATACTGGATCGGTAAGATAAATATGAAAATTTAGTTGCTCGTAGTTGCCGTTAGATAACAGTAAATGCACATTTGAAAGTTTTAGTGAGTTAGGTCAGTTTAGAGAACCGCTGGCTGCAACAACAATGGATTCAGACGAGCTCAACCCATTGAGATATAAAGATATAGAGAGCGTATTCCCTTCAAAAGCAGAGAAACATCGTTCAGCTGTTGCCATTGACAAATATAAACAAAGTAATTTGTACTACGTCATCGTAAGTTGATCATAGATATAAAAAGATTTGTTTATATTGGGCACAAGTACGTATTTCTCTGAAGAATCCAATAAGCTCTCTTTATATCTCTATGGTTCAACCCCTTTGGGAGATGAAAACTTGTCACATGATACGCGCTGGATTTCAAAGATTGGGACAATATGATGGCGGCAGCGTGTATGGTGAGGAGCACCACTGAGAAAACCATCAGAGCCAACCTGGAGGAGACTAATTGTAGGTATGAAGATACCAGGAACCACCCAGAAGTGTCTGTCGGAGAGCTACGGGACTACACCAGTCCGAACATATAGCCCCCTGACTCCCCTGACTGTAGCCCTTGCAACTTTTATTCATTGGGTGCAGTTGAAAGGGACATCTGCATGTAATACCCAGGCCGAGTTGAAGATCTGCATCACCGTCGTGTTCTACTAGTTGCCCAGCAACTACGCGCACATTATACTTTTCATAATAAAAAAACTTAACAAGAATAAACATTTTTGTGTTCTATTACTTTAAACTTGGGTCAATTTTATTCTAATATTGTATAATCTCCAACAAATCCTAAGCCCTACTAATTAAGTAGTAGTATGTCATGATGGAACTAAATATTATTATTATACATTGACCTACAATAAATTATGATTTAAGGAAAGAGAAAAAACTTGTTTTCCTTGGTTTTAAATCAGTTAAAGTTATTAAGATTTCATCTAGAGGCCGAAATATATACATATATATACTAGTATAAATACACCCAAAAATAATAATAAAACTAGCCGCTTCCTTGCCTGACCTATTTCATGCCCTTAAGTGGAAATAAATGCAGATCTTTCCTTTCTAGGTACAAAATTTGGATTCATATTTTAATTATTATTATTCATTATTATTATTATAATTATTAAAGGATCTAAATATAAAACGATTCATAGAGTAAATGATGAGATCTTTTCTTTTTTGTTTTGCACAAGCAAATGAATTTAATCTTTATAAATAGCTAAAAGGGATAGTTTGTCCTTTCATATCTCTTAGGAGACCATTAAAACAGGAGAGAGTTCTTTATATATATATATATATATATATATATATATATATATATATATATATATATATATATATATATATATATATATATATATATATATATATATATATATAGTACCATTAAATATATTTTCATATTCCTTCATTCCGACTTTAATTTTGACAACCACCTCCTGGTGTGAGACGTTGGTTCTTAAATGCATTTTTTTATATTGTACACTGTTGAACTTCTTTCTCGTTCCCGCCTTGTTAATTGGAGGGAGTTTCTTTTTTTGCAACAGCTGTTTGAAAGATTGGAAGTAGGAAATTATAAGGAGAGGGAAGAATGCCTTTAATTCACACATTGATTTGTTTATTTTTTTAGATTAAGTTTCTTGGTCGGAAAATAAGTTTATTAGAGTTCATAGAATTCTAAATTATTGAGCATTGAATGGTTTTTATAGGCTTTATGCTGTTGCGAGCAAGATAACTGTGGAGTAGGAGTTTCAGTCAGCTCCTAATGTTGTATTGTTGTTTTTTTGAAACATTTGAGGCGGGAGTATAGGATGAGTTGAGGGCAAACGGTTTTCTAAGTACTTCATAATATTTCCGTATATAAAAGAATTTTAAGGGTGTTAAGGATGGTTTATTAGAGTGTTTGGAGGTTCAAATGATTCTTTGCAAATAAAAAGTGTTGGTTGCTCAGAGACCTCATGCTGTTACGAGCTAAATGAGACTCTAAAAAAAGAGTTAAGTCGTGAAATAGTGCGACAGTTGTTTGAAATAATCAAACCGGGCAAGAAGGAAAAATGAAGGGGGGAGGATTTTTGAAATTGCTCCGTCATATTCTTCCTTCATAAAAACGTATAGAAGTTCGTATTGAAGGGTCTAAACGCCTTTTTCTTAAAGTCTTTGGAACCCAAGTGGATTTCTAGCAATGAGGAGTTTTGGTTTCTCAGAGGCTTCAGCTGCCACTAGCCAGACCAGTGTCCAGAGTACGAGACCCACGAAGCCCGTGATGAGACATACGAGCCCATATATTTTCTCTTCGACCCAGCAGAGCGTGGTGAACCACTGATGAGCCGCAATGGCTCCCATGATGATAAAGCCGTAGACAATGAGCCAAGGGAGAAGTAGGGACCTCCGCCAGCGTCCTCCAGAGCCTCCGATAATGACGAGGATGTTGACGAAAATACATAGGACGATCAGACTTGAAATCATGACCTTAAAGAGAGAAAAGAAGAATTACTTGGGATAGAGAAAATGTTTTCTTTTTTGCAACGTGACTGGCTGAAAGAAAAAGAGAGTGCATAATAATTTAAAACAGTTAGCCTTATGCTACTAAGTTTCACTTTACTCGCGGATGCTGAGGAATGAACACCGATTCAGAGAGAAGAATGTCGTTCTTATAAATATTAATTGTCTCTTCGTCATAGGCCTCCATCCATGACGTCCTTGGCGAATCTTGTCATAGTTTTGATAAGTTTATTGAACAAACTGATATGTGAATAATCTGAGTTACATACATATGCATCTTATAAATTGTACATTTAAATAAATTGTTTTAGTCAGAATAGAGGATATACCCCGTACCATATCATCTTTGAGTGTCCACCTGCAAGGTGGCAAAAAAGATGGCCCTTAAGGGAGAGATTATCTTTCGAAGATTTTATTTTAAGTCCTTTAAATGTACAAACATTTATAAACGTTTTTGTAAAAAAAAGATCGTAGCACCTAGATATAGTTTCACTACCGGCTGATACCGGATTAGATTCCGGTGAGGTGGGTCCAATCTAGGAGCTAAACAAACAAACAAGTATACACCGTTTATAAAATGGCGTTGTAATTCACACATTGAGGAAAAAAATAAACGTGAATGAGTAAGAATGCCTTATGAATAGCTCAAGAAGGGATGAACCACACATTACTCAGTAATTACGATTGTTATATAATTTTTTGGGTTATATTTTGAGAGCATAATGATAATAATAAAGTACTAAGGGCAAAATATAATGTACAAGGGCTATATGACGTAAAAAAATATGGTAGAGAGAAAGTATGCTTTAACGAATAATATGTTAGACATCTTAGCACCTTCTGCAATAATATATATGTAGAACCTGAGAGGAAATTACATTTTTTTAAACTATATAACTTCATGCGTATTTATAAAAGAAGCTGGGTTCATTTTTGTTGAGTGAAGTAGAATATTACTCTCATGGAATATGTCTTCAAAAAGCCATCCTTTTTAGCAAATGTTTTGATTTCATCCTAAAGTTTTAAATATTGTCAATTCTATACAATTTATATCATGTATAGTAGGGCGTGTCTTAGAAAATTAATTTGCCACAATTCAAAATACTTTTTCATCACGAGTTGAGGTTGCATATGGACAAGAATGTCCTGCAAAAGTTGGTAGGGCTAATTTCGGAATAATAACGAAATAAATACTACCATTTGAGTGCAATTTTTATGTGCTTGTTACTACTCTGCCCTATAGGATTGTTTACATGTACGGCCAATAACTCTTGTGCATAAAACGGTTTTTTATAAAACAAAGCAATTTTTAATTAAAACAAAAAGTTATTTCTATGCAAACGTTATTAAACACTTTTTTTCTTATGCATCAAAACCCATTCTTGAAGGACTTTTATAACTTACCGGGATGTGCCCTACGGATTTTAGTAAAAGGAAAAAAGTATTTCAGGACATTCTTGTTTTTGAATTTGCCATTTGTATAAAAAGGCGGGAAGAGTTTCAATACATTCGTTTCATTTTGTGACTTCCCATTTACCTGTATTTTGGCAGAGGGTTGTTCCGCGAAGAGCCTCTCATATTTATCCGCGATTATGTCGTCAAGTTTCAAGTAGTGAGCAACAAGGATATTTAGGCTGAGAATCGTCAGGATCCCTCCAAGGATCTGGACTCCCATTCGGAGCTTCAGAGGACAACAGACCTTAGGGCTGTTGGCCGTTGAGAGCCCAGGTCCCATGGGTCCCGAGCTGGGACCCTCATTCCCCCCGGGTTCATTCATGTCGTTGTATAGTGCCCGTACGACCATCCAACAGTAGGTCAGTGCCATGGAGAGGAAGAAGGGGATGAGGCCAATGGCCCGAAGTAGGGAGTGCTCCATGCGGTTCTCTGAGAGGAGCGGCATGGGGAAGATGAAAAGATAGATGGAGACCCCCAGGAGTGTGAGGATGTCCAGGGCATAAACAGTCAGCCAGGGAACCAGGAGCCATCGCGTGCAGCCCGTGGAGCAAACGATGAGGAGCAGAGCGTTCGCCAGTAGGGAGTACTCAAAGAGGGAGTCGATGAGGATGTCAATCTTGGGCTGACTACAGGGAATGATCCCATAAAAGTTTTCAAAGATCCGGAGGCGCACATATTCAATAAAAACCAGGTAGAACACAAAAAGGGATAAAGTGAGAGTAAATAGAATGGCTCCAATGGAGCGAACTCCATTGATGAGAGTCAGGCAGAAGCAACACTTTTTCATGGCGAAGATGATCCTGACTCAAGAACCCAGGGAAGCCAAAACATCGCTCTACCCATAACACTTTTTCCGTGTGTATATATCTATTCTCCTCCGCGAAAGAAGAAGGCAGTTTGAAATCTTTGGCTTGTTTCAACAACTCTTGAAAGAGAAAGAGAGTAGGAGAAGATATGGAGAGAGAGAGAACACTGAGCTTGTAGGTTTTTCTTTTTCTACATAGTAAGGGGACACAATGTAAGTAGCGTTTCTCCATGCGAAAACCAACAGTTTCTACTATTACTATTACATACATTTTATTGTGCTTTCCCCTTCAGTCTTGGCTTTCTCCCTTACATATTTTGTTCCTATAGACACACACACACAATATATATATATATATATATATGAGAGAAACCCCTTCATCGTCTCCTTTCTTTAATAAAATGGTGAGCGCGATAGAATATAGTATGCTGTAATTCATAAGCCCTTCTGGACGGATTTCAAAATATAATATCAGATGATTGTGCGGTTATCAGATGATTGTCTGATGTCAAGGTCATGATGCTTCATTCCCTCCACAACCCTTCTCAAAATCATTCTTTGACCCATATTATTTGTTCATTCTATGATGAGCATTCTTATTTTATTTATATTAAGTGTAAGTTTGGTAGTGTTGATTACAATAGGATATACTATTACTTTTACTCATTATTAAAAGTGCGGGAAATGTTTAAAATCATGAGGGCCCTCTGTGGTCACTCAACCTCTATCCTATTTGTGAATTATTGAAAAATATAGATTTCTCCTTCTAGACAACATTGTACATGGAAATGGGCATCGTTCATAGTTTTTCCCTCAGAAAAAAGCAGAAAAGCTCAAGTTCTTAGCACCTAGTACATTATTAAAAAAACATACAATTTAATTAATTTAACGTTAATTATTCCTTTCTTTTTGGGACCAATGACAACTGAAGAAACCACTCTTTTGAAAACTTGGCAGTAAAAGAGTACGTTAAAAAGTTAGATCGACAAATATTATTTATCGTTCATTTTATCTCACACGTAAATCCGTGATAAACGATTGGATGTGTCTTGACGTTTTTCAAAAGTTGCCAAAGAAATCCAATTGTCCTTGTTCTTCTGTATGCTGCTAAAAAAAAAAATAGGGCCACCAATCATTCTCACTGAATATAATTCCAATCTTTGTACGATATCTGCAAGAAACAAAGTCATTGAGTTTGCACTTTTTACTTGCAAAGGCTTAATTTCAAGTATTTTATCTTCGGGGCATATGATTAAAGCGAGAGAACTGAAGTCCTTTCTAATATCAGAAGTAGTTCGGATCATGTCTCTTTTAATCAAAATTCGAATTTATGACGATTCAAACTGAAACTTGTCGGGTGACATCTTTCGGTACTTCCCTTCGTGCTCAGAGATGATATTCCCCCATCTGAAGTTTTACTCCGCCTTCAAAATAAATTTTAAGATTTATATTAGGTTTTATTCATTTATTTTAGAGTTTATTGATGCTATTTTGATAGTCATTTAATTTTTGAAAGTAAGCGTTTTGTAAATGTTATTTTATGAAAGAGTATCTTGACTGTCTGTTTTAGTGTATAAATTTAAACTATAATGTTTGTTAATACATATTTTATAAGCATTTGCACTAAATAACATTAAACAAATTAGTACGCTAAAACAATGAACCCGATAATAACTTATATCCAATGATCGAATTTCCCCCAATATCCGTTATACAGAACAGAACAGTCTTTCAAAGGAAAAACTCTTTATCCCGCCATGTTTACTTAATCTCCTCTTGTCCCTTACTCTTAAGGGTATTTTTGAAGGTCCAAAATAGTTTTGATGTCTAAGCTAAACCTTTGTGGAAACTCAATGACATATTTTCAATGATATCCCTTGTTTTTTGCGAACGAATTAAAAAATAAGAAAAGAGACATTTATTACATTACCAAGTATTTTGCCATTTTACTCCGTTTGCTTTCTCTTTTTCTACGCAGAAACTAAGTGACATAAATACTACCCTCTAAAACCCACGAAACACAAAACATCCCTCAATCAGTCCTTATATACGCAATAAATGGGCATACCTTCAATGCTCGCAAGGGTAAGGAACTGGCAAGGGAGTGCGATGGCCGTGTGCGTGTAGGCGTGTTCAACTCTCATTGTTGGGGGCGCAGGTTCGAATACTCCCGAGAGGGGATGGTCATTTTGGTCTGCTACTTCATTGATAAGACCCTAGTTTCGATAGACTAATTTTAATGCTATAATGCTTATTTATATCAAGTCAGATACTTCAATTCTATCGAACCATATAGGCAAAAACAAAAAAACTGGCATATCCATAAATGAATGAAAAACGGCTGCCAACTCCTTTTTTTTCTTCTTTCCCCTCTGTATGCTATGATAGTTTCTGATACTCTTTGTACCCCAACTCGGATTGTAAGTATCCGGAGGAATAATAGACAAAACACGACTCGATAAAAGCACATCTACAATAATATTGAGAAATATTTATATGCATATATAAACATTAGCCACACGTAAAGGTACCAATTTAGTGTCAATATAGTCATCACATTCCTCAGTATCATTTTTTGAAAAAGACCATGTAGTCGAATGGGACGTGAAAGCAAAAAAAAACCTTGGATATTATACTCACGATAGTTAAACATAAAATTTTCGCAGATTACAGAATAAAATATTTTTGTCTGAAAAAATATGTAAAACTTCTTTATAAGAAACTATAATATTATTTGTTAAAAAACTCAGAGAAAGTGTAATAATTTGCGACTCAATATATTCTACGTCGAAGCCATCACTTTATCTCTATCTTTGATGGATTTAGATCTAGATTAGGAATAATGCATCAATTTAAAATATTTTTATGAAAATATGTCATTTTCATAAAAGGACATTTGCCAATTATTAAGATTATAATCTTCTATATTTACTATATCAACTACGGTTGATAATTTTCGCATTCATGAAATATTTTCTTCCTTGGGATTCCAGATTTTATTTTTAGAATATGAAATGTGCGATCTTGGATATATAATAAAAAGTAAAAACTTCATATGTTATAAAAATCATTTCTTCTCATTTATATCGACTACAATTAAGTTTAAATTACTTTAACGCCTACTTTGTATGGAACAGTACATTGTTTTACTATTATTACCTACAGAAAGGGACGCTTTTTAGTCTATTAGATTAAATTAAGGTATTTTTAAAAATAAAAAAATATATTTCAAATCCCCGTAACGTTATGGAAAGGACTTTTAGAGTAAATCTACGTAATACGAGAGATCATCTGTGTCTTTTTATTTGTTTATCGCCCTATTGATCAAGACATGCCCCTTCTTTTCCTACTTAATAAGTTAATTTAGAATTAAGAGGGTTTTTTTGACAAACTCAATGGTCCTTAGATTCCAGCCTAGACAATTTTGTAAATTCATCCACCCCTGGATGGAACTCTCCATTTATGACATAATTAATTGTAATCTCCAGACCTATTTGCATCCTTTAAAAATAAAGACTATTCAGAGGGCACAGGACAACAAAGGATTTCTTCATGATACATTTGTGTACTCTTTGAGACATCTAAGGGATATGTTTAAATAGTGTACTTTTGAATGAGTTGTAATTTTCTTTTGTCTTGATACACACACCCTATTGCCAAAAAACAATAATATACATGGTTGTACAATCCACACGACTTTTTGGATGTACGTATGTATATGTTATTCATAAGAATCCTTTGAAAGTGGCATAATTTAATGCTTGCATGAAAATAAAGAACTTCCTGCTTGTGTGTATTTAATTATTCACCTCCATTGAGGGTTCCTTTACCCTCCGTTCTGACCCCACTTAGGGATCAATTATGAAACCCAATGGTACGGAAAACAATGGGCACGTAATCATGCACATTGTACTTTTTTTGTTGGTATTTTGGGGACTTTTATTCATGTCTTTAAAAAATGTAGCAGGTATTTCTTATGATTTTCTTTATCATGTATGAATTAGGAAGTATTATTATATTGGCCTAATGATGATACATTGATGAATACTGGGATTCTCCCGTTACAAAGGATCTTTCCTTCTTTTTGTGATCATATTTTTATAAAATAATTAATAAATATTTTTTTTAACGCAAAACATTTCCATTTCCTTAGCAATATAAATTTGTTCAGGAACTAGACGAATAAAAATGTTTCAATGTTGCTCAATTGCTGTTTGTTTCAATATCATTTTTGTTGCTATGATTTTAGGGGATACCTTTTTAGACAGTCTTTTTAGAATGCAGGTTAGATTAGTTAATATCTTGTCACAGGAAAAATATTCGCAGTTGCAAGCTTTACCAAAAATGAATATGAATTAAGCCCTAAAAATTTGAGATATATGCATAGTCGGTCTCTATGAGCCTGTACCCATCCGGAAACTAGATGCAGTGTGCTTGGAAAAATATCCAAGGACAGGCAGATGCAGTGGTGTTTGTGGTTCTATGTTTTCGGACAGATTTCTTTACACTCTTGATGCTCAGGTATGTTTAAAATTTTCATTGGTGCCAGTGCTCCAAAAGTGCGCGGATCAAAAATGGTTTGTCTCGTTCAGAAGCCAGTTCTCAGCTAGCACACCCGCACAGTTCTGGCTTTTCATAATTTATTTCTTTTTCATAGCTATTTAAACAGATCTCAGAGCGAATTCGATAAATTCATGCAACCTTGAGATATTTAGAGAAAAGTATAAAGATTGGTTCACAACACCTGGTATAGTTAATTCAAAGGACAAAAAAAAACATTCATTAGACATAGGTATATGCTAGGAATAATATCATTTGTTATTATAAAATCATGTTAAAAGAAAGATTTAATAAGGGTGGAATTCTTAAGTAAGCTGATATACCTTAGTTTTAATACAAAACTTATTATGTCTTTGTTTGGAAAAAAATATATGTAGATAAACAATAAAAAAATGGATAAAAATGAACAACCTTATAATTTTAAAAAGTCTTTCTTCAAGTACACTAACCTTTATTTTTTCATGGTTCAAGAATAAAGTGGTGATCATAGCTCTGTCCTTAGAAAATAGTTATGGAATGTCCTTATTGGAAAGGATTTTATTTCTGCAAGATATGGATGGAGACTGCTCCGCATGTTTTGTTCGAGTGCATATCACATATTTTATAAACTTTATTGGTATTAAAATCCATATTTTAACAAAGGTACAATTTGCAACTCGTTCAAAAACTTTTGTACATTTTTACGTAGGTCCAAAAGAAAGGGAAATCATTGTCTGAAAATCGGAAATTCAATTTTGTTTATACAAATTTTGAACCACTAAAGGTGAGTCTTCCTTCCCTCGTGACTTTAGGATTTTTCGTTTTAATTGTGTTAAGAGTAAAAACTTTTAGGTTAATTGAAACAGATGTGCATCAAAAAAATAAGTTTTGTACATGAATCTGAATTAAACTTGCTCCAAAAATACTGCATGCATTTGTGAACTGCTATAATACTGGTATTTATAAAAAGTTTATTGCTCTTAACGTAAGAGGCATGGAGGATGTCAAGGCATCTAAATACTGGAAGGCAACAGTACTCTTTCCTCTTGAAAGCAGGATCTCTCCGCAAGAACAAAAGCTATAAAATATGCCCTTTTTGAGGCAAAAAGTTTAATTCCCCATAGATTGATTACATATATTCCGATCGATCCATCTGAATTAAGGCCAATTTTGTAATCCGCCGCAGCTCGGTATGTAGCTTTAGACTTCAAAAATTCCCCTGCTTGTGATACTTCATGGACCTTTAGGTAAGTGTTATAAAGTATCATCCTCATATTCTTTTCAAGTAATCTATAGAATATTTTTTATGAAGAATTTTGATTCCTTAACATTTTTTTTTCAATATTCATATTTATTCACATCTTCGAGAAACAAATTTTTTCAGTTTTTTACAGTAAAATACATCTGTAAGGATGGGGGAGAGCAACTGTTAAAGGACATGAAACATATCATAAAATGCTTAATAAATATAAAAATATACAAATCATATACCACGTAATAAAAACAATGTAAAACGGAAAGCGGACTAAAATAGGATTTTAGGGAGAAGGTTGGGACTAGAATTTACTATAAATCCTCTTTCATTAAAGTTTCTTAAAGCAGTAGCTCCTTGTCAATCCAACTATCGAGACCAGATTCCTTAACATTTTTTAATATATATTTGTTTAGCATCAATTTTTAAGCTAAGTTGCTTATTTTATACTTTTTGCAGTGCATTATCATCGATTTTTATATACATTTAATAATATATTTTATGTATATATTTTTTCTAAATTGTGAAGATAAAAATATTTTTTAATTGCTCCCAAAAAATATTTATAAAACTCAAGTGTTTTGCCATTTAAGGGCATTCGAGCATGAAGTGGTTAAGAGTTGTTTTACATGTATAATAAGGTAAATACTATATTGCTATATCTCTAAGGATGATACCATCGAGCCTGATAAAAAAAATATATAATGACAAAGCTTATGTCTAGTCTTATACAGATAACTGCCTTGGATTTTATTCAGCAGGAGTCAGGATTCAAGGTGTTTTATTACGAATGACTTGCATGGCGTACGTGAGTATGCCAAAGTTCGCAGATATATATTTATAAATTTCAACACGGCCTTGATTTTGACTACCTCAAGATAATGATTATTCCCTGTATGGAAAGGAGGAAAAAGAAATAGACTTGACAGTTGTTATTAAATATTCTAAGCGTAATGCTACACACGTTTTCATCTCCTCTCAGACACAAGGTCTTTATTTATAGATATGAACAAATACTAATTTTGCAAAGAGTAGAACATAAAAGAAAATTGAGTTATAAAAATAACAAAATTCTACATTTGT
Organism: Caligus rogercresseyi; assembly: GCA_013387185.1. Classification (NCBI taxonomy): domain Eukaryota; kingdom Metazoa; phylum Arthropoda; class Copepoda; order Siphonostomatoida; family Caligidae; genus Caligus; species Caligus rogercresseyi. Next base: position 14,485,727 of record CP045895.1, on the reverse strand, counting down.
GGTCAAAGTAAATTTGTTATGTTTGTGTGATACACTTTATTTAAAACTATAACTGTTCAGCTAGAAAATATAAGATATTAAAACAGTAAAAATTGTGGAGCGAAAAAAAAACCAACAACAATAACATTAAAAATCACCTAAAATGATGAGAATAAATAAATACACAAACAAAAAAGCAATGACAAGATAGGGGTTGGCGTTGTTGTTAGTCCTCCAGAACATTCTATGGCCTCACCCAGACTCTTGACAAATTTCAGTTCCCGGGAGATAATCTTTATTTGTTATTATATATATACAAGCAAACTAACGAACTTACCTAATATAACAAAAAAAATTGTCAATATGAAACAAATATGAAAATATAAAAGTAATATAATTCTTACAAACTAACTCATAAATATTGTAAAAATACTATTTAAAATTTAGCCTTCCTTATTAGATGATATAAATTGTAACTCACTTCGATCTTAATCTAAGTCCCATAAAGATGATGTGAGCCCCTGCCAAATCCTTTGAGGGGCATTATTATTATTAATATTAAAAAACAGTTACCTTTAATGCATGCTTGAATAGAAACCCGGACTTTAATAATGAAACGAATACTTTAGAATGTGAATGGAGATGAATGGATAATAATGGAATTGAATATATATCTAAAGCACCTACAATATCTAGAGGCTCTTGTATTCGTCATAAAAGATTCGTTGGGCTCTATGTATCCCATAACAAAAGGGAGCCTTCTCGTAAATGCTCTTTTAGTGAAGAACAAACTTCTAAGCTAACGTTATGTTTTATATTAACTCTCAAGAGGAATGATCACAACATGTCTGCTGAATCAAACACATACACATAACTAGAGGCATATATACACTCAGAGAGTGCAAACCTCCGCCGTCACGGGGTCATGAGCCTTCCGAGGCGGATTTTTCACGACTGGGGAGGCGTAGAGGGACGGGGGAGGGTTCCCCTAGACGGAAATTCCGAGAGAAAGACGCTCCCGGCACCCAATTTCACATCACAGCGACATCTATTGGCAGAGTAGGCTAACTTGAAAAATTTAGTAGTATTTAGCTCATTTGGCGCCTTAATTCTGCACTCAGAGATACCAAAATTTAATCACTTCTGGCTTTTGGCATTTCCAACAACTCCACAAAATTTCATCCAAATCCGTTCAGTACTTTTTGAGTTATCCTGCTGACAAACCAACAAACACACCAACAAACGCCAGTGAAAACAATACCTCCTTCGGCGGAGGTAATTACGTATAAAATAATGCATTCTGATGATATAAATAAAAAAATCGGTAAAAAATCAAAGTAAAAATTTACGAGTTTCGATATGATTTGATGGATGTTTTAGCAGGATTACAGATCATTATTCGATTGAGTAGGAGTAATTTAGCACTGAAAATTACTCTTTTGGCTCTGACTGAATTCTGAGTTTCACAGCTCTTGAAGTCCTCATCAAAGATACCACACAGTCCGTTATATATTTTTATTTGTTTAGTTAGTAATTTCCAAAACTATAACCACGATTTAAGTTTTAGATGATATATTTGATTAGAGTTATAAGAATTTTTAAACTCATAATGCTTAAAAATATCAACCAGAAATCCAATTACTGTTTTGAATAATAAGCCCGTACTATTATCAACTCCTGCTAGATACGCAGTTCTGAAACATAAAATACCTTCTGACAACTTACTCCAGGACTTCAACAATCAACATAGAAATAAAAAAAGTATTTTCTGTTCCTCGCTTTCATCCTTCGGAAGACTATCTTAGCTTAAAAAAGCTATTTATATTTTTTTAAATCCGAATTGAGCTTTTTTATATTTAAAAAAAATTCACAGTCCATGAAATATATATTTATGTGCACAAAAAAAGAGAATGTATATAAAGGGATTTAAAAAAAAAATTCAAAATTTTATTTTAAAAAAATGATTTAAAACGATATTAGCATTTTATATTTTTAATTAAAAAACTCCACCAAAATACGTTTGCTATATTCAAAAAAATAACAATGCACTATATTTCATGTGTGTTGTTCTATGTGATTGCTTGTAGGGAACAAAAAGAAAATAAGATTGCACGATGTCTCATGTTTTTTGCACATGTGATATTTAATTTCCCCCTTTGTTATGAGACAATATCAACTTTTCCTTTGCTATATTATTTGCTTACGTAAGGGCATAGTAACAGACCCATTTTATTCGTATTGGTGATAGGACAGATAATGATATTTTTCCATCTTATGCTCAATAAAATATGTGTTGTAGTCCCTCAACTAAGATCATTTTAAAATTATAATACTTATCTATTTAATATATTACATTTTTAAAAGTTTTTTTACTTTGGACATGAAATAAAAAGTAAAGTTGAATAATAATAAAAATAATTTGAGCCTCTATTGTAAGGAAAAAATAGGAAAACGGGAAAATTGCTAAAAGTTTTTAAGTATCAGGAACGTCAACTATATGAGATTATTTTGTTTACGTTGATATCATTTTAACTCCCAATAATATTTGTTCAGCATACAAATATACCAGATTGATAGTCATAATCCGGGAAACTCAGGACATCTGCCTCATAAGGGCCAAATTATTATTATTTGAAAGACTTATTCATACGAATAACAATAATAATATATAGCTGGAGTTTTCCTTGTATGTCATTGATAGCTTGTAAGGAACAAATATATGACAAAGACATATTTCAGGGACATTCCAAGGGTCTGCAAATAATTAGGTCAGTCCCATTAAATTACTCAAATATATGCATTCGATCTTTCCTCTTAATTACAGCCCTTATTTTGGATTATACTTATTGTTATTTTATCTGCCTAAGAGTAACTGCATTACAAGAAGTAGTTTGCAATGAGCCCATTAGACAAAAATAGAGAATCCAAGGTGTGAAGAATAAGAGGTAAGTTACTCCCACCTACAACTCCCATAGAAGACGTCCTTCACTGAGACGCCCAAAGGAGGAAAAACTCTTTTAAAAAAAGACAGCAATACTATTCATCATGCTCAATAGACGCAAAATGCATTTCTATAACAGGAATGAAATAATTGTTCAATGATACAGCTCGGATTCATAAATAAAAATATATTATTATATGCAAATATAATTGCTGATGATGTTTGATTTTGTTTTGTTTAATATTGGTTGTGTTAAATTTTATGTTTGTACGTGTAGTAAATAAGTTTTGATGTTTGGTAACACTCATGAATAAATGTTGTACGAATGTACAAAAAATATATACATATTATCATGTATCATAGTGTGTGTGTGTAATCGAGTATATTTTGCCATTGGGCATATTAGTTACATTTGTAACTAGTCTAAAATAAATAAATAAATAATAACAGTAAGATTATGTTTAAAAAAAAACTAAGAACAAATAGAAAAAATAAATGCAGCATAGATTATGTTGGGACTCGCTGCGGTCCTGGCAACGTGAAGGATATTGGCCGACCTCAAAGCCTTAAAATGTTCCACACCGATATTGCGTGGTATGCAAAGGTAGCCGTATCCCTTCCGAGTGGATACGCCACTGGAGTGGTGGACCTCATGCGCCTCTCGGGATGGGGAAGACGAAGTCACCAACCGGGTTCCTGGCACCGCCGCCACCGTCGTTGGAGTAGAAGCATATCCAGGTCTCCAGGGCCACTGCCTTGGCGGCCACCTCGTTGAGGGAGGGAAGGCCTGCTCTGTCAAGGAGGTCTCCGACCTGGATGTGATCCCGAGTATGTATTTTATTAAAATGTAAAAGAAATGGATCATGTTGAGGCTAAAAGCATTGTATTGTATATTTAAAACATAGTTGTACCTATTAGATGTATTGGAAGATGAATTTATTAATTAAAAGACAATAATACAAAGTATATATACTTCACCTTGAAGTACTACCTTTTATAACAATAAACGCAACTACCAAGTAATATTATAAGAATGATAAAATAAAAGTTATTAACAAAAAAAGATATTGGTTTCTTTTACAATATAATTTAGTTACTATTTTCTGAGTGCAAAATATTATTATGATACTTTATAAACAGGTTTAATAACTAATTTTCATCCATTTATTATCTAATAACTTTTGAATACGAAAATATTTTGCCATAGAATTTTGTATTAAGGATTTGAATGCTACCTAAATTAACTTGAAGGTGCTAAACAGGACTATATTTTCATTTCTTGCTACTGTCTGATTTATTAATATTATATTTTTTTTCCTTTGTTCTTATATTTACTCTTTTTAAGATATTTAGACACTTAAACAGTTCGTATGTATGTTTGTTTAAACTGTGTTTTACAACAATATAACTATAATAATTATGAATTCGCCTGCGTTCAACTTCATCAGATTTTTGAATTTTTTATTTCAGACAAGCAATTGCGTAAAAAATATATAAATAAACATTATAGTTTGAAATTATTACTTAATGAAAATCATCCATATGGTTGTCCATGTAAAACTTAGCATAGCAATAAACAAACAAGGTAATAAAATTAAATTCTTAACAAACAATAATAAACTAAAGTACTAATACATTATATAAAAAATGACATAAACAAATAAAATTATTAATCATGTAAATTTTAAAATTCTTTTTAAAGTTATTGATTATTTTTATTAAAAACTTTTTATGCTGCAGCGACGTTGTTGGAGATATTTGATTTGGTTGATGGAGAGCGTCAAATTTGTATTGTTTTCCTGTGGTATCTTCAATTTATGCGGCCAGCATAATCTATATATTAATTCACCAATCTCTGTCCGTCTGTATGTCCGCACGCTATCTCCTGCCACATTTATGGTCAGATTTGAACTTTGAAGGTACTATGGAATCCTTGGGTCAAGACGGACCTAATAAAACTATTTGTAAAGTGATGGGACCAGAAATGAAAAAAAATCAGACCTTGTCTGATTTTACTACCTACTTTTCAAGGTAAAGAGAGGAAAAAAGAAAAAAGAAAACGAGGAGGAGGAGTTAGAGAAATAGAAAAATAAAAAAGTATCTCATGTGACTTAAAACATATTCTTTGTACAAAGTCAAACTTTTTATGAGGAATGCTTGAACAAAACAAAAAAATATTTTCTCTCTCCTCTCTTAAATTCTTTAAGGTTTGTTTCACTCCCAAACTAGCTCCAAAACCTATCCATACCCGAAGGGCGAACATATGGGCGTCGTAGGCGCCCAAATATGTAAGTAGCTCTAATTTCATTTGGTTTTAATTCTGTGTAAGTGGATAGTCTTATGGCGATCAGAGCTTGTGAATTTAGGACGGCATATTCAATCGCTTTCGACTCCAGCGATGATTGTTTTTCCTTGCCGGCCAAACCAAAAATAAGAATGGCATGAAATATATTTTTGGAACCGTTTTCCATTCCAGGAACGTTGATATTTTTAATATCTTTGTTTCCCTATAAACAAATTACTACCAATCATGCAAAACAGACTCTCATGAGTGGACACAAGTTAATGAGAATAATAAAAGGTTAATCACCACTCCCTATAAGTATATTCATCATACCCGTATATATTCCAAGATCAACAACAACTGATTATAAGTAAATCTCCTTATATTTCCCTCTAACCAATTTTAATCCTATTATCTTCTGTAAAACAACAATAACAACAACAATAATAATAATCCTCTTCATCTTTTAAACTAATTTAAATAAATACTGGTAAATATACTACTTGTACGGCCATGAACATAAAATATATGTAGGCATATATCCATGTAGACCCTCTTCTGCACTTCTAAAGTTGCGAGTATCAAAAAATAAAGCCTATACAAACTTACAACAAATTAATTTAGCGTCCTCAGACAAATTGAAAGGATAGAGTCAGTTGGATATTTTAAGTGAGGATATATCAAAGAGCAATGAATACTAAAACAATCAGGAAAGGTAAGGTCGCGCAACCTTTCAAAACACAAATACAAAGTGGGATCGACTAATTTATCTATTTGCCGTGTGAATGAAGTAGTGGAAGTGTGTAGAGGAATCGTTTTAGAACTACCTATTTATCTTCAAACTAGACGACAATGGGGAAGGTTTGTGTTGCTCCGGGTTGCAAGAGTGGCTACAAACCAAAGGGCAATGAGGGGGAAAAGAGACGGTTTCATATGTTCCCCAAGGATGATTCCTACGCCAACTCTGGACAAAGGCTGTTCCGCGAAAAAATTAGATACCTTCAAGACATTTTGCGTTGTGTGACGTACATTTCATGCCCTCCGATTATAAGCCAGAGTCTACTGACTCTAATCCATCACGTTCAGACAGATCTGGAAAAACTCTTTGTCTTAAGATATATATGCCGTCCCTTCCAATTTTCCAAATCTTCCTCACTACTATTCAAAAAAGCCTCCTCCAAAGCGTTCCTCCTCCTCACGACTCCTTAATGAAAACAAGCGAATTTAAAAAGATTAAGGCTTTTGAAGAGGCCAACTCATTTTTAACAATCAAAGAGCTTCAAATTAAAATGGATAGGACTTGCCTTCCGAGCGGTGCTCAAGAACATTATGATGAAAAAGATAAAGAACTGGTGTTCTTCAAGATGAACTCTAGTGATGGAGGACTGTCAATAGACTTCAGTCTGAAGATTAATGAAGATATGACAATCCATATACGGTAAGCCAAACTTAATTCCTTAACCTTCTTTATTTATATTTGTTTTTCACATATCAAAACTTGACTATTCCTCAGTATTTTCTATTAATACTGATTCATACAACTACGATTATGAAAAACTTCTATAATAACTTCGTGTCTCGTGGCCATTTTGTCTGTCCAAATTTCAGAGGCCAAAAAATAGAAGGAAATATGGCACATATTGTAAATCTAAACAATCTTGAATTAGGGTAACCATTAAAAATAGCTCATAAGCTCACAGAACGAGTATTGTACCCCCGTACATTAGAATAAATGAACGTTAAGCTGACAAACAGTCTATTTCATGAGTCTACCATTGCTGCTTTATGTCACTATGGGAGTGAAGAAGACAAAAAAGATTGGATGGTTACGGCAAATTTTTTGGAGGTAATTATGGACGTGGTGGATGATAATTAATACCCGTTCCCGCAAAAAGGCTTTCATAAAAGAAACCTTGGAAAAGAGCCATTACTTCTAATTCCTCCCAATTAGAATATTTGCGAGACTTTACATCATGGCTGAATGAATGGGAGGCAACGGGAGATAAAGCCTCAAGTCTTACTCGTGACACTTTTTTAGCAGCTAAACAAACTTCAAAAGGTTAATGCGAATTGGCTGAAGATTTGCTCGAAGAAACTGATGTCAGTTACGTTCTTCTTGGCCACATCAATTCAGATTGTATTGAAGCTCGATTTGGACTCTATAAGAGAAGATGTGGGCGAACATCGAATTAAGCGTGCGCCAATATTTGGATTCAGAAAAATGTCTTCGAATGAAGAATATCTTAAGTTTAGGCAAAATTTCACTGAAAGATCTGGAATATCATTTTTTTGAGTATATAAATTCAACAAATGAAAAGATTAAGTCTTCTTCTTTAAATATATTTTCCAATTTAAAACATTTTACTTTTAAAGATTCATTTAAATATATTAATGACGTATACATAGTTAACTTTTGTTCTGGTTATATCGCGCATTCCTTATGTAAAACTATAGCCTGTCATTCTTGCCACAATTTATTGTCAGCTTTTAATAAAAAATTCGATGTAAAATTATTCTCCTTAGAAAATATTGATGATGAAAATAAACTTTTAGATCAAATAATCGAGGTGGGCTAACTCGTCCTTCTGATGTTCTTTTTATAACGTGTTCCTTTGTTTATGCATTTTTTCAGAAATTCAAAAAGTATCTTCAACGAGTTGATTTTTTCCCCATCTTCAAAAAATATTTTGTTCATTCGTTTATTAAACTTTTGGAAAATGATACTTACGCTTTGGAAATTATTTTAGCAGAATGCGAAGAAGACCATTCCTTTGAAAAATTTATTCCACAAATCGCTGCTAAAAATTTAATTGAATGTCCAAAAATTATGTTTCGGAAATCAATGATCAAATTTACAAAAACAAAAGAAAAACAAGCAGTCAAAATATGACAAATAATTCTAAGAGATTGAAAAAACTTAAAGGAGAATAAACAAAATGTATTTATGTTATTATACTTTTGCAGAATGTCTTAAATGTATCTATCTGTATTTAAAATATGTCCATAAAATTTGTAAATATTAAAAAATATATATTTCGTTCTCAAAATCATAATTTGTTATGAAATAAACAAGGAAAGGGGAGAATGTACGCGTACTCTCCTTTTTCCTTTTTAGATCCCTCATCGTATTTTCCTCGCGAGCCTTCTTTTCCTTGTTGTTTTAGTATTCATTGCAAAGAGATTTAAATATAAAAGGGTTCTTGGGATAAGGAAATATTGGAGCTTGGAGTGTTGACATTATATTTAAGGATCAAAATTATAAAGAGCCTTTTCAAAACTTAATTATAAAGTAAGCCGTATAATTAACGGCCTCTTTTTACTTTTAAGGCCAAAGGCAACTACTTGAATATTTTCATTTATTTCTATATGCATCATTGTCATGCTTTGATCCCCTTGCAATAAAACATCCTCTTCAACTCCTGCTCCCGTTAATTTATTGGTAAAGGATCTATTTATTTGTCTGTCATAAATGTATCCATTAAACCTACAGATAAGGCCTAAATAATTGAAACACGGAAAATATTTACAACTTTAACTATATTTTAAGGATTGAGACTTAGAAATCTAATATAACTTAAGCACGTAATACACCCATGTTACTTTCCACTTCGACTTTCACATCCTCAGTACATCGCTATTATTAGCGAGGCATGTAGAATATACATAGTATATCTTTAACAACCAAAAAGAATGCTCTCAGCTTATTCAAAATCAGTAAACTAAGCTATAGCGAGTTGTTTGACAAAAAATAAAATATAAACACGTTTATTCTTCGATCTGTGATGCTCTTTGCTGCCGCCCGAACCGCCATCCTCACTTTCAAGATCCCCTCCGACACCTAGGATTCATGAGATCTTGCGGGGAACGTCATCAAATTTTATCCTTCAAAATTAAAATAATATTTAAGAATAATGAAAAATATTGAACTTTTTATATAGCTTATGATATTTACCTCCGCCGAAGGAGGTATTGTTTTCACTGGCGTTGGTTTGTTGGTTGGTTGGTTTTTGTTTGTCAGCAGGAGAACTCAAAAAGTACGGAACGGATTCGGATGAAACTTTGTGGAGCTGTTGGAAATGCCAAAAGAAACAAGTGATTACATTTTGGAATCTCTGAGTGATTCTTTAAGATGCAAAATGAGCTAAATACTAATAAATATTTCAAGTTAGCCTATTCTAAATAGATGTCGCTGTAATGTGGAATTGGGTGCCGGGAGCGTCTTCCTCTCAGAATTTCCGTCGAGGGGAACCCTCCCCCGTCCCCTACGCCGCCCCAGTCGTGAAAAATTCGCCTCGGAAGGCTCATAAGGACCCCGTGACGGCGGAGGTTTGCACTCTCTGAGTGTATATATGCCTAAAGTTTTTATTGATATACTTTTGTTTAGATACTTATTATAATGTTATTTTACTTATATATATTATTTCATATAATTTTATATCTATTATCTAAACAATGAAGGAGCAACGAAAAACCCCTAAAATAATGTATAATACACATGACAAGAAATGAACTATAGGTGTACATATTCAATGGTAAAAATATGAACAGAGGCATGGGTTTTTATTATTATTGTTATAGGCCATTCATGAAGACAATTGAAATGATGATACAAGCTCTCCAAAAAGTATTAAGGCCTTATACATTTCGTACAAAAATAACTTCTTTGTTATTTGCTATTAGAAACACTACATTTAATAGGGATAGAGGTGTATGAAGGGAGCTTTAATAGGATTACCATCTTACAATTAGTGATGAAATAATCCCCTGAAATAGAACATATATATACACAAACACTAGGACATTTAAGTCGTTTTTTTGTAGGTTAGGGAGCATGAATTTTGGATGTCATGCTGACCTTTTATTACCTCCGCCGAAGGAGGTATGTTTTCACTGGCGTTGGTTGTTGGTTTGTCAGCAGGATAACTCAAAAAGTACGGAACGGATTCGGAGAAACTTGGGGAGCTGTTGGAAATGCCAAAAGAAACAAGTGATTAATTTTGGCATCCTGAGTGCAGAATTAAGATGCAAACGAGCTAAATACTAATAAATATTTCAAGTTAGCTACTCTGCAAATAGATGCCGCTATGCTGTAAAATGTGTGCCGGGAGCGTCTTCCTTCGGAATTTCGTCGAGGGGTAACCTCCCCCGTCCCTTACGCCGCCCCAGTCTGAAAAATCCGCCTTGGAAGGTTCATAAGGACCCCGTGACGGCGGAGGTTTTGCACTCCTGAGTGTATATATGCCTATAGGTAATACTTCGACCTGTTTCTTGTGGATATTTTGGATATGTATATACATATATATTATTCCTTGAGGAGTCAAAGACACAATATGTAGTCTTAAGGATTCAAATAGGGAGAAATAACAATAGTAAAACCCAGTGACGTCGCACAGTGGCTAGCAGGAACCAAAAAAAATGAAAAAATTATGTTCAAATCGAACACTGAACGGAATATAAATGAACGGACAATCGTTCGTCTGTTCAGCGTATATTGTTTTCAAAGGTGAGGACGTAAGTTTATAAAAAAGTTCAATCAATGTTATGTCACTTCAGAAAAAAAAGTGAAGACGCATTTTTAGAAAAAGAAGCGGAATTGAAATTACTGCGAGTCATTCTGGGATAAAAGTGAGGACTGTTTTTTAAGAATATATATTTTTTTCAAATTTGAAATAGGAAATAATGATAATTTTTTTTCTACGAACGGACTAATGGCAAAACGAACGGATGAGCGCTAAAAAAATTGAATGGACCAACGCCTGAACCGATTTTTCACCGAACGGGCGAACGGAAGAACGCTAAGGTTGCGAACGCTCACAAGCCTGCTCAAAGGGACACAAAAAGTGAAAAGTAATTAATTTACAGAAAAGGGTATTGAGGTCCCTAGATAGTTTTTCCCCTGGCTAACCGATTGCCTGGGATAAAAAACAGGTATATAACTAGCTGGTAATAGTTTTATGTATATTAACTTGTATATGTATTGATTATTCATTTTTGAATTGCACACTCTGAAAATAATATTATTTTTCTAATATTATCAAATGTACAGATAAAACTTTATTACCTTCAAACAATTTATCAAAACAACACATTAAAAAAGAACTCAAATATTTTAAATCTTAAACAATATATCAAAAGAACACATTAATAAACTGAATTATTTTAAACAATATATCATAAGAACACACTAAAAAAAAGTTTTAATATTCTAAACAGTCTTCAGCAATAATCATTAAGCTTCAACTTCCTAGGACATATTTTGTACATCTTTTATTTAGACATTTGAAGGCTTTTGAGAAAACTAGAGGATCAGACTTCACAAGCTACCAATTATGTTGGTTTTTATTACATTCATTCTTGAAATTTTCGTTTTGTGGTTAAACCTTGTCTTGCAAATTTCTTTGTTCAGGATAAGGAGATATGGAAGCAATTTAGTTTACTTCAAGCACCAGGGTCTTCCCAAACTTTGATGGCCTTCAGGTTCCGAATATATTTTCTTCACATGAGACTTGTTGTCCAACCAATATGACTCTTTTTCAAAGAACTTAACATAGGCTTTAAACATAGTTTCAATTTTTGCTCAAGAAATTTCTGAATGTTTGCTTGAGAACGTATATAAATCATAATAATGTCTTTCTTTCCACTAACCAAGATTTTCTTGACTAATTTATCCATAAGATTGCCATATCAAGTATGGCAGGAGTATCAAATACAGAAAAGGATTATTGACCTGTACAATACTCAGGTCGTCCCAATTGTTTTGTATAAAGCCACGGTATGCCCCTGGATAGCTAAAATGCTATTGAAGAAGAAAAAAATGGTTTTCTGTTCTCTTTCATAAGAGATACATTGAAGCTATAAAGAAGCCGAGGATCCTTATCGGGTTGAGGATCAACAAAACTTTCGATAAACATACCCAAAAAATATATATAAATATTTATCGACTTGGCAAAGTTTCCAGAGAAAGAATGGAATAATTCGGTCTCACATAACGATCTATTTAATAAATTAATGTTTTGTACAGACCGTACAATCAATATTACCAGGGACATTCTCTGAAGTATGGGCAGCGGCTCAAAGAATTGTTGGGAGATGTGTCCTAGTATAACAATGACTCAACTGTGGACATCATACGACAAAACGCCCATAGTACATTCTTCTTCAAGATTATAGAAAACCCAGATAAACTTGAGGATTGGGCTAACGACACTTTGTCTTTAAATTCCCCTCAGCAAACACACCCATTCAAAGATGGAAGATTTAAATACCCCCTATTAAGGGCAGCAAACATGCACTTGATACCATGTCCCTGGCATTTAAAAATACGTTACCTAGTAGTCACAGTGACGTTAAGAAAATAATAGAGTATATCAGGCTGCTCAAACTCCCGGACAGTGGGCATTGCGAATAGCACGATCTCTTATGGTAACACATGATGGAAGAAAATTCATCATAAATAAATAACCTTATACGTAATTTTCTGTGGAAGAGAGAGAAAACAGTAAAATGCAGATGCAGCTTTGACATGGGAGCATGCAAAATTCATGAATATTCCTGCAGTTAATCGGTACTGTCGCGCTGAGAAGACAAAATTATTCCTGCACAAAAAAACGGTTCTTATGCTGGAGCAGATTTGAGCAGCTAGAATGATATAGTATATTTCATAGATTATATTTAAATTCCTTTCCAAGCCGTACTTTGATGGAATGTATTGGAAGTTCTTAGTTGCCCTTTTTGTATAAAAATAAGTTACAGTAATAAGTATATTTATAGTAGAAATAGATTCATCTCAACAAGAATTATGTTTTTGTTGTAATACTTGATATAACAAAAGTATATATCTATCGGTGAAAGAATGAAAAATTACTTTTCACTTTTTCGGTCTGTGAGCCGCTGTGCGTCGTTTTTGTGTTGAAATATAATATAACGTCATTAATGTTTTCAGGATTATCTTTTTCTATACCCAAGAGCGCTAGATAGTTCATCAAGTGGGTCATTGAATAACTCTTTAAGTGTACTTAATTTTCTTCTCTGTTGAGTATCCGGTTATAACATGATACCCCAATATGTGGCTGTGTTTTTACTTGAGTTTATGTATATCTGTATATGTTTGTCTATTGTTAACAGTAATACATTTCTAACATACGAGTATCCAGTTATTGAATCGGTGGTTTTATTCGATGAAAGGCTCCGATCTCATTGACATATTGGTAATAATTATTATTTTGAAAACATTGCCATTTAAAACATTTATCCTTTTTTGATTCCATGGATAACCTTTCAATCCTTATATTTTATGGAACTCTTTCTCAAAAAGTAAATAACTTTCGGTTGAATTAAAAGTATATTTGCGGCGCGTGTACGCCGGAAAAAGACTGCACAAAGGTTTTGATCATTTGATCTTGATGTGACCAAGTATTCACAACGTTTTCTTATTGTAATATTCATATTATTAAGTTTAATGCACTTTAATTACTCAATACTTAGTTCATAAATGTGATATAATCAGGCTTGTGAACGGAACGCAAAATGAACGGCGTTCAGCTGAACGCACGTTCAATGAACGGAACGCTGAACGGAACGCAACTTTTTTTTGAACGCTGAACGTTGAACGCAAAAAAAAGAGTTTTGCGTTCAGCGTTCATTTTTTTTGTAAATTCTTTCTTTAAAAAAAATCATCACTACGCAGTACTTTTTTGGAAATTATTTTCTAAAAAAAAAAAACGTCATCACTACGCAGTACTTTTTTGGGAAATTATTTTCTAAAAAAAACGTCATCACTACGCAGTACTTTTTTCGAAATTCTTTTCTAAAAAAAAACATCATCACTACGCAGTACTTTTTTTGGAAAATTATTTTCTAAAAAAAAAAGTCATCACTACGCAGTACTTTTTTCGGAAATTATTTTCTAAAAAAAAAAAAGTCATCACACGCAGACTTTTTTGGGAAATTCTTTTTTAAATATTTGAACGCTGAACGGCTAACGGCACGCTGAACGCAAAAAACATTGAACGGAAACGCGGAACGGAACGCTAATTTTTTTGAACGATGAACGGAACATGAACGCAAAAAAAAGCTGAACGCTCACAAGCCTGGATATAATGCATAATCAATAAACGATTTATATATTTATATATATATATATATATATTACAAGAAAGTAGTGTAGTCAACACAAATCTATTGATCTTCCATTCATCTCCAAGCTTTTCAGTTCTACAAATAATAATCTACCTTAATCTTATGAGTTCAAAATTCATTAAAAATTATAGAAAAACGAGGGTATATATGAAATATAATTCTAGAGATATTTCAAAAACAAAACTATTAGTAATATTTAAAATATTTATAAAAGCATTGATGTACTTTTTGTATTATTCCAACGAAGCAAAAAAATGCATTATGTTCTTTATAATGATATATTTTCTGCCAAATCACTGATCTTATATTATCATAAATAAAAAATGATTTGGGATTAATTCTTTACTTTAGAAGAATAATATCCTTGCCTCTTGATCTATGCATACCATATTTGAGGCTATCATAATCAATCTTTCTGAGCCTTCATATGTATGTCCTAAGAACACTAATATAATAAGCATATATTCAAGATAACCCTAACCATTAATCCTACTTTCTGTGATACTTTTACAAATGGTGGATTACATTTCATAGGCACACAAAGAAGAGCTAATCTTTTCATCAACATGGAAAAAGATAACAAAAGCTGAGAAGGAATGGAATTTCTATGTATATTATTATGTTATGGTCTCTATGTAAGCATATATATTAATAGATTATATCAGTATGATCCCTGAAATATATATTTATAGTTATGTTCGAATATTGTTCAGGGTAAAGAGTTAGGGTGAAGAATTCAAGGTTTTTGACTCCTTCAGTAATCCCATAGCAAGTCAACAAATACAACCATAGAATTTTTAAAGAGGATTTGTTATTTAATCATCTCATTGGTTTGATTTTTGCGGACTTGAAAATCATATATCAAAACAATGATGTACATATTATTCATTCCAAATTTCAAGCTTTAGTCATTGGGGGGAAAAATCATATTTCAAAGGTTGGTATAAAACCAGTTCTATCCAGGTATTTAGACTTGTTCACTAATATATCGGGAAACATGTCTCATATATAAGGTGAAATCGATTTACGATAATTTTTTCATCAGTTCTTTACTGAAGGATGCAATTAAATGTTTGGTGAAAATCAGAGCTGCAACTACCGAATGTAAATAATATTCGATACTATCGACGGTAGATTTCAAATACCGATACCGATTATACGATATTCGGTAGAAACTACCAAATATATTCGAAAGTATGACTTTTGTGACATTCACATAGAGATATTAAGATATAGAGAGGTTATTCCTTCAATAGCAGAGAAAACATCGTTCAACTGTCGCCTGTGCCCAATATAAACAAAAGTAATTTGTACTACGTCATCAGAAGTTGATATTGGATAGAAGTAGATTATATATTGTTTCATAAAAAAATGAACAATATTTGAATGAAATTTACGTTTTGTATAAGTATTATAGAGCAGATACATAATATACATTCAATATATACACATGCGATGCATTGAATACTAGAGTATCCGAAAGTGCATTTAATATCGGACAACGTATAATAAAAGAGAGTAATGAAAAAATTATAGCCTTCCATTCCAACAAAATCCAAGTACTATATAATTTAAATAAGATTGCTATGTATGAAATTTCAAATAATCTAAAATAAATTATCACAAATTATTACTTAATTGTCCTTTGTTATAAAAATTACGATATTAAATGCATATGAAGAAGTCACAGAGCAAATATAGAAATTTATAAATAAATTTATCTGTCTTTCTTATTACCGTACGAGTACCTATCGATACTGTAAGTGCATAATAAAATCTACCGGTACCGATACCAAACGGTAGAAGGTATTTATCAAGTACCAAACCGGCGGTAGATTTCTTTACCGAATCCCAGCTATGGTTTGTCGATTTTTTCCAATCAGTTAAAAACATTTCATTCTGTGAAAGTTGTATACAGTGTAAACAAAACACTAAAATATACTCAAAGGAAACAGAGTAAAATATTCGTGGATTAAAATAGCAAGAGGAGAACCAAAAAAAACCTCTAAATATTTATGATATTTCAATAGAATTTATGTCAATGACGATGTTTTATCCGTTATTTGTATATTATATATTATATACGCAATATATATATATATATATAATTTCGTTTCCATTGTTTGTTACCGTTATCCTTTTGTGTTGGATTAACGTCATTGTTTTATTTAGACAGTATTAAAATCTAATTTGTTAGAGATTGAGATAAATCAAAGGGGAAGTATTTGAATGCCCCAAAGTCCATACAAAAATAGATCTTGTAAGTAAAAAAAAACTTGGAAAACTACTTATAATACAACAAACACTCCATTTATATTGGTTCGTTCCAAAAAAAAATTTGAAATAGAAGTCTGAAGATAAAATACGTAAAAGGCAACTTCATTTATTTATACTAACAAGAAGATCTTTAGACTGCCTTCAAATGGGATGTTGATATTTATATAGATTGCTTAATATATCTTATATGTAATAAATTACTGTTATTTTACTGGGACAGCCCTGTTCAAGGGTTTTTTAAATTATATTTTTTTAACGTCTCCATTATCTCAAACTTAAATACATATTATGTACGTAATAAAGTTATTACCAAAACAAAATGCGATGATGGTAGTTTGAAATATCTTCCTTCATTCAAATCTATATTTTTATTCACAGTCAGAAAATATACATAAATAACATTATATATAAAAATCAATGATAATGCATATTAAAAACTATACAATAAGCA
Organism: Caligus rogercresseyi; assembly: GCA_013387185.1. Classification (NCBI taxonomy): domain Eukaryota; kingdom Metazoa; phylum Arthropoda; class Copepoda; order Siphonostomatoida; family Caligidae; genus Caligus; species Caligus rogercresseyi. The sequence goes on along the minus strand of CP045895.1, from coordinate 14,468,657 downwards.
TTTTAGCTTAAAATGTTATCATCGATGCTGAACAAACATGAATAAACACAATTAAATGATCACATGATTTCATAAAGTAAAACAGTTAGAGCGTTATTAAAATATTTTAAAAGTTTCTGTAGATTACTGAAGAGAATGATAAATTCCGAGATAGTATTTAATCACACATGCCGCTAACGTCCATGAAGTGTCATAAACAGAGGGAAATTTAAGTTCTAAAGCTGCCTACCGAGCTGCGGAAGATATCACAATCAGCCTTAACCCATCAGAGCTGAAACGTAGATTTTTCTACGCAGCAGTAAAACAGCTCTACAGCAGATCTTAATGTATAAATTATTTGCAAAATGTGTGTTTATATCTGTTTGAGTATTTAGAAACAACGGAAAAAAAGTTGATCCCCATGGGTTCTTCGTTTCAGTTGAAAAGAGCAATCGATTTGCGATGGTTGCAAGTACTTCATTATTTTCGACGGGTAAGTTCTATTTATGATTGAAGTGTTCTCATGTGATAAGCAATTTTTATTTTATTTATTTAATTATTTTTATTATACAATTCATATTTATATAATACAAACTTACCCTTAAATTAAAACATAAAACTGTATAATTTTAGTTTCATAATGATACGTCGAAAAATCTACGTTTCGGCACTACAGCACGAAAAATCATTGTTGAGGGCGCAGGTTCGATCCCGAGAGGGGATGGTCATTTATGGTCTGCTACCTCATTGTTAGATTTTAGGTTGGATAGACTAATTTTAATGCTATAATGCTTACTTATATCCCGTCGGATGCAATTCTATCGAACCATCTAGGCAAAAAATCTTTGTTTGGATATATGAATCTACATTCCATATAAGTTACTTTGAAATAAATCTATACTTTTCTTTT
>CP045895.1:14387679-14467668 GCA_013387185.1 Caligus rogercresseyi | reverse complement strand
GGACATTTTTTTCCCTTTAGACCTGGGCCGGGGACTTCAATTTTTCAAGCCTGGGCGGGCCAAAAATAGGCCGGGACTTCAGTATATTTTCGTTCTTCGTCATTCTTAAAGTGACGACGTTTTTTTATAAAAGAATTCCACAAAAGGTGACGACGTTTTTTAGAAAAAAAGATTCCCAAAAAAGTGACTTTTTTAGAAAAAAAAATCTATTAAAAAATCCGGAAAAAAGTTACCACGTTTTGTAGAAAATAATTTCCTACAAAAGTCCCAGCCCGGTTATTTTAGACACCGGTCGGGACACTTAAAAACAGCCGGGTACCCGGGTCGTTTCCGTTATATATATCTTAATATCCTAGAAAATGTAACGTTCCCATATTATATATATAGATTATATAGTATATATAACCTAGAAATGTAACGTAAGAGGATCACTTTTTGAACTATAGACAGACATCGAGAAATTTAAGAATATCATCACATTCAAACGTGAATATTATTTAATTAGTATTTAAAAATCTAGTTAAGACAATATTGCATTCCACTGGCCTAAATATAAAAAACAGTATGCCATTTAGATTGACAAAAGAGGGAAGACAATGTCGGAGTCAACAACTGGGTGGAGCCATCTTAATCTCCTTTTAATATAAAAAATATTGTAAGTATAATGAAACAAAGAAGAGAATGAAGGAATTATTATTTTACATCTAGCTGCCAATATATAAATACAAAGTCTTTAGGATTATAAAATTCCTTTTAACGGACAACAAAGGACATTTATGAATTTTTTTTTGTTCTTCTCAATACAATTAAATAGTTTTCCAAGTGGATCAGTCATCAAAGTCATTGAAGAACGGTATTAATATTTCTCTGTTAAGTATAAAGTTCTTATAAGGATAATATGATGCATAAAAAAGATGCGAATCACAGTTTTAAAGCCAGAGTTTTGCAATTCAATGGAATCACTTTATAATCTTCTGATTCAGACTTTATGTAACCCCCCCCACCCCGTCCCCCCCACCCCCCCCCCCCCCCCCCCCCCACACACAAACGCCCAACTACATCTACGCATGTTCACTAATGAAACACATTGAATAGGCATTGCCCCATGGGCAGAAGTAAATAATAAGTACATTTTAGCAAGAAGGGTCTTATTCATTGAGTCAAGGAAACAAGCACAGTAGGCAGTAGGCGCCATCTATCTTATTCTAGATCATATGAAATGGGGTCTATTGTCTGTCATTATTAATTATATACATTTACGTTCCCAGTGTTTGTTATGATCAAAAATTGAGGGAGATCCTTCATTGGCCATTCATTTTCGCTGTCTTATTCTTCTTCATTTAGTATTTATTTGGGGTCCGTGATAATTAGGGGTAAACAAGGTGGAAGAGATCCAGAGGATCTCTTGAAAAGAAATGTTGCCTTCAGGACAAAGGGGCCAAGAATAGGAGGGGTAATAATGTTCTGTGTCCAATAATGCGTAAAAGGGTCTTTGTCTCCATAGGCATAGTTTTCTTCTGACATGTTTTGAGATTAAATATGAACTTGGGACAAGAAGATAGCAATAAAGAAGTACGGAAGCTATTGACCCACTTTTCCCTCCTTGACGTCAAGAAGAAGTAGTCCGTATTGGATTGAAAGAGTTACATGTTATTTCACCCAAGACATTAAAGGCCAGAAGCCTTTGTGTATGTCATGAATCATTTTTTATCCATCGAAAAATAATTTCACAAGAATTATTCTATAAAATTTTTTATAGTGGGTATTTACCTTGCTTGCTCTTTTATAGTCACTCAATTTCCTCGTTTTTTTCCTCGTGGGTATTTTTGTCGCTAAACTTTTTGTAGTAAAACATTTACCTCATTCTTCTTTTCCCGTGGGTATTTTCGTCAAAAATATCTACGAGAAAAAAAACGTAAAAAGGATATACCCACGAAAAAAAACGGCTATAAAGAGGTCCACGATGAATTTACACGTGATGAAATTACAGTAAACCTTCCTTTTTATCGAAAAGAACATTTATATACAGTGCATTATTATGAACGTGACAAAGTATAATAACAATATGCTTTAAGACTATTACAAACCGTGAACATTCTCTAACTTTTATTACAATTATTCTCCAACCGATTTGTGTATGACACATTCTGAAACGAATGAATGTAAACATAAGTCAACCAATTAATTACCTGTATACTTATTGACGTCATTTACAATATTTGCTATCATAGGCCAAAGAATAAAGGGCCTGTCTGATGGTTAAATAATATTTACTAAGTTGGATAAATGCCGAGGAGAAACAAGAGTGAAATGACCCTAAAGTAAATAATGACGTTGATTTTAAACTGTGTCGGGAAAGGTAGGTGATAAGGCCTGATTTAATCACGGGTGTCCTTACAAATGGATGCTGGTTTTTACCCTTCTCTTTGTTTCTTGATAAAAATCACTATCAAGAGGACAAGTACAAGAGGATGTAGAGACGATAGAAAACTTGCAGATCTCCTGACGGATTATTAAAATGATTGATAATATTCCTTTTGTCATTTATTTAGTCTCTGAATTTTATTATTAATAATATAAAATGCTATTTATTTATATCAGGTCATGCGCAAAGTAGTTTTATTACAATTGTGTATTTTATAGTGTGTGTATGAGTACGTGTATTTATCTGTATGAATGATGATCCCCTTAAAGCAGAGGCCCGTAACCTTTAGCTTGCGAGGCTGATAACGTGGCTGGTTAAAATGCACAATTTTAACCAGGGAATACTAAAACCTGGAATAGGAACTCCCTCCTTTTTATGTCAAAGTTTAGCTAACTTTGTAAAAATGGACATGCATTTGATTATTACATATAGGTGTCTAAACTTTTTGTGGGGTTATCCTCTACCTTTGTAATAATTTATTTAACGTGACGTGAGGTATATATTTATATAAATGACTGACTTCCCAAAATCCTTGTTCCTCTTCAGGAGTGACGTCATCAATGGGATGGATGCTCGTTTTTTGTGTGTTTGAGTTCAAAGGAACTTTCATTAAACAAAAATGTAAAATTACAGCACTTTGTGACAAAAAGCTTCCTGACCCCTGCATTAAAGAAACTTTTCTTGAAAGATATGGAAATTATCATACTAGAATGTATCTCTTGGTATGTGGGAAGGGGATATCCAAAAATCTCAAAGTCAACGGCATAGAACTCCGAAAGGCTCTTGTACTCTTCGAGAGATAGCTCTCAGGTAATTCATCATGAGCTCGAAGGATTTCTTTCCATCCTTGGCCGCATTCAGCTTTTGAGGTCTTATGTCCGGAAACTTGGGGAGGATCCCGGTCTTCTCCAGGGGGAAGTTTGTGTCACGGTCAAAAGTCTTCGAACAGGATGATATCTGAGAAGCGTACTTGGCAAGGATTGCAGAAGCGATGCACCGGGGTCCAGTGCATATCCATTTCTCCGTTGCTGCTCCGCTGGTGTCCTTCATGATGTAGCGGAAGAATTCCTGGAAGGTGGGGTTGGATACTCCTGGAACATAGGCCTTCGGAGATAGCCCACGGAACTCCATGAGGATTCTACGCTTCATCTTAAGAATACAAAAAAATAAACATTAATGCATTAGATGATATCGATCTATCAGGGAGTCTTGTAGAAACTACTTTCTTTATTTAAAATAATCCGGCAGCATTTGAAATTCAAAAATATATTCTGTCATTATATTTACTTCAAATGCCTTACATTCATTCTTGAAAGTGGACTTGAATAACGTAGAATTAATGGGGATAACAAAAAGATTGTTCTCGCAAAATCACCAATAAACATTATTTTTATCAATTGATAAAACTGTTTTTTATATTGTTCTACGTCCAATGATCAGAGTGGCGTTCCACTTATCGACAGATATGATGAAAGATTATGAGCATTCTTTTTTTCCTTGAGTATGAACAGTTGCTTTTTTAAATTCATATTTATCAATGGAATCCCTGGAGCCAATTCAAAGGATTCGACAATGACGTCATGGATGTAGGCTCATGAAGAGAAACAATTAGTATATTAAGAATGCCATTTGTCTCTCTGCATCGATTTTTGCTATTTGTTCGAGTAGAATTGCATCTGACGGGATATAAAAGCATATAATTTCGAATCTTGGGTCTTATCAAGGAGGTATACCAAAAATGACCTTCTCCTGGAGATTCGAACTTGCTCCCCCAACATAGAGAGTTGAACAAGCCTTCAAGCCACTTCCCTTGATGCTCATTCTTCAATAACCAGAGTGAAGTGACTTTTGTAATGGTAAGCCATTATTATTATTATCTCTCCTTTTCGTTCAAACAATGACGTTTCAAGAAACACTACTTCTTTTCTCTCTCTAATCATTACCTGATCATGATAAGAGTTGACGTGCGCCTTGATGATTTTGTCCCTATATCCAGAAATGAGTCGCTCAAATGGATGACGCCCCACAATGAAACTCGTGGATTCGTTCATGGCTCGAAGCAGTTCATCCCCTGAAGGCGAGCGTACTTCTTCTGGCTAAGTGGACCAGAGGGAGCTTGGACATTGACAAGTAAGACTCTATAACCCGATGAGACGATTGAAAATGTGCATCCAACTAAAATAGAAAAAATAAAGATGGGAGAGAAGGACGTTAAACGATATAAATAAGGAAATGCGGGAATGTTTATTAAAGGAAATAGTGGGTATGTGTGTTGCCTATAATACATATGTATGTACTGAAAATGTAAATAAGAAGAAGTTGGTTGTTGAATGTAATAAATGTTTATCGCTCATTTATTATACATACACGTCAAACACTGATATTTAAAAATTGGAGGAGGTGGTATAGCCGTCCTAATAGTGTGTATAAAATTTATAATAATTTAGTTTAAGATTGTAAGTCGTAAATAAATATAATAAATATCTCACTGATAAAACAAATAAATTTGCTCTCTCTCTCTCTCTATATATATATATAATTATATATATATATTTATAATGTTTATTAAAAACTTGAATTTTTTTCGTATATAATATTTTTTTTCATAAATAGGAAACGCGAGAACGTTTATTTCAAGCATATCACTGAGTGTTTCCCATAATAGACATCCAACGGCGGTGCATGTAAATAACCATAAAAAGACCCGTCTATGACCTAAGCCATTAAAATAGATGGGGGAAAGTGTCATTATACTTTGTAACCAAAGTATCTTCTTCTTCTGCCTCCTCCTCCTCGTGAAACCCCCATAAAACATCTGAACTTTATCAGACGAATGTTAAGGGGTTGAAAAAAGACAGCTCTTCTCCTTTTGGATCCTACAATGAATCATTTACTATTAGAGTTTCCCAGTGCCATGTATAATTATCATGCATACACCTTTTATGAACGAGAAGCAAACTAATTAACTTTCTCTTATATGATATTCAAATGATTTTAATTAAAATCATGTCGTCGTCTGCGCATTGGGTGAATGAATGACAACATTGCCTTGAGTATTTTTCCCCCTCTTTTTCTCTCGTAAACACGTGGTTTTATTTAAAAGTGACTTAATTCTGATAAAATCAGGTCAAAGAATCACTATGTGAATTTGAAAAACTCAATAATACTGACTAGTATTCATAGTATATAAATAATCATTTATACATAAACGCTATTTTTCTAATATTCTTATAAATACTCCAAACTCTATATCAATAACTTTTAAAACTGCAAGCTTTTTAAGAAAGAATCTGCCCTTTTTACAGGTTACTAAAACCTGAATCTGAATTTTACCTCGAGCTCCAGACTTAAATACTGTGCACCGATGAGGTTGAAACTCCTTGTTGATGAAGTACTCCCATCCATTCGGCCGATACAAGGATCAAATTCCTTGCGGACGCTGAGTCCATGTTTATCACAGGCATTTTCTCATGGTCCAAACCCGCTTGTTCCATACAAATTGAATGATATCGAGGATCTCTTTATGAAGTGATGCCAGAGGAGGAGTCTGAGCTCTGGAATGAGAAAAGTTATTATAAGATCATACTGTTGTTCCTATAACAATAATAAGAAAATGCCCATATACACAGGTATACCCAATGTAATATATAATACAAGGTATAGTAAAACCTATGTTAGCAGTCACTCTTCGATAACTGTCAACAAATTTTCACAGCTGAAGAAAAACTCTATTAAATTCTTCTGTTTATATTGGCCACCTGTCTCTAAAGGTTAATTTGTGGGGTTCCCTTGAGAGTGACCCGATATAGACAAACTTGAAAGGCTGTTATTTATTTTCATGGATTGAAGCGTCAATACTCGTATATTATTTTTTTTTTACTTCATCAAAAAAAAAAATAAAAATAATAATATATATATATCAGCTTGTTGATTATGTTCATTTGTTGTCTTTCGCGAAAGACAAACAACAAAGTTTTTTGACGAACGATAAGGAAAATTCCTTATTGTTCGTTTTTGGCGCCAAAAAAAGACAAAACTTTTCATTTTCATGGGAAAAGTTTCATTTATAATAAAACGTACTCACATTTTTTCATAACTACGAGAAAAAACGTCCTTTCCCAGAAAAAAAACGTCGTCAATTTTGTTCAGAATAACGGACGATGAACGATCAATTAAAAAATAACGATGAACGACAACTTTGGTGAACGACAAACGACAATTTGTTGCAAATGTCAACAAGTCTGATATATATATATTATTAGGAAACCCCATTAATGCCGATTGGGAAGATATGTTCCCAGAGCTTAAAAAGCGTTATTACACCACAACTAAGGCATATTTCAAAGTTCAAACAGATTAACTTTATTTTTAACAGCTTTACCTACATGAGATAGCCCATATTATTTAATAAAAATAATAATAATGTACTGGTAGTTGCTGTTTGAAAGTACGTGTTTGAGGACGTTGAAAATATGGCGAAATCGTATTGTTCTAATGGGTATGTAACAGCTAAATTTATGAATGAATATTAATAATTTTTAAAGAAAACGATTTTTAAAATATATAGCTTCTTTTTAAATATTTACTTTATATATGTTATCAATGTTTTTTCAAAAATAAATGCATGAACATTTAGAGTGGGAACAAATGTGCCCATTCGGCATTCAAGTGAAGCTGTGCCTAGCATAAAGTGATGAAAAATAACAGATTCCACGGAGAGTTTATGAGCGTTGACGAAATAATGGTCCCCTATTATGGACGGCATGGGGATAAACAATACATCCGAGGAAAACCTCTCCGATTTAGTTTCAAGTTGTGGGCAGCTTGTGCTGCTGACGGTACCTTGCTACATGTCGAACCTTATTGTGGATCCTTCACCAACATTCCTGATCATGGGTTTGGTCATGGTCCAAATGTCGTTTTGGAAATGGTAAACAAGACCAAGTTAATCCAAGGGCAACACGTCATCTGTGACAATTATTTCGGATCCATTCCCATGCTTATATAATTATCACGGAATGGAATTGCCTGCACCACAACTCTTCGTGAAGATCGGCTGGGTGGCGCTCCAGTGTTGACAAAACAACTATTGAAAAATAAATCTCGAGGATCCATGGACAAGGCATTTACTGGTTGTGTCTCGATTGTCAAGTGGAAGGATAACCAGGTAGTTAGTGTGGCTTCAAGTAAAATGAGAGCTCAACCACTACAGAAAGCAAGACGGTGGGATCGAAAAAAGAGGAAGTATGTTGAAGTTGACATGCCAAATTCTATTAGTACGTACAATCGGAACACGGGAGGCGTTGACCTTTTTGACCAGCAAGTTGCCGCATATAGGGTAAGGATAAGGTCCAAAAAGTGGTGGTGGCCTTTGTTTGCTTGGAGCCTAAACGCACAGGTTGTCAATGCATGACACTTCAGTAGACGGGGCAATCCTCGTCTGAGTCTCTTGGACTTCTCGAGAAATTTAGCCAATGTGGTCCTAAAAACTTATGGGGTTGCAAAGAAGCGTCCAGGACCAAAGTATTCATTGGTGAGCGCTACAAACAGTATTCGACTAAATGAAGGTAATCATTGGACAGCAAGAGGAGTGCATTCGAGAAGTAGATGCCGAGAATGCAATGGAAGAACTCCTCATATCTGCAAAAATGTAATGTTCCTTTGCATACAGAATGCATGGAACTTTACCACACAAAATAAAAATTATTATCAAATAAATAAATATATGTAAACTTTTAAAAAAAGAGCTGTAGTCAATAGAATATATACTAAAATATGTTATGCTATATACATTATTTAAATGCCGAGTGGGCACATATGTGCCCGGGCCGTATTTTTAAATGTTTATTAAATATGACTTTTTTTTTGTTCGAAATGTTTTGTAGCACTATATTGATTCAATAATTTAGAAATTAGGGCAATTTCTATACAGATAATTTTCGGCATTAATGGGTTAACCGTCCCGCCCCGGCTGTTTTTAGTGTCCCGGGCCGGGACTTTATATTTTCGTTCGTTCTCCATCTGAAAGTGTCGACGTTTTTTTTTAACGAATTTTCAAATTAAAAAAAAAAAAAATAGGAAATAATTTCTAAAAAACGTCTTCACCTTGAGAATGACGAAGGAATTTAAAATATATTAAAGTCCTGTCCCGGTTTGACCCGACCAGGGTCCCGAAAAAAAGTGTCCCAATCGTTTCCTATATATATCAATATATTATTCCCGCTTGGCAGTGGTTTCCAATGACGTCATCTGACAAGCGAAAATTAAAGCTCTCTTGATTCATGGCATACATTGTATTTTCAATATATGCACCTTGTTCTACCTACTGAGCCAGGCCGGTCAATTAGCAAGGATCCTGTTTAGTCAATGACACCATGACGCATTATTCTAAATTATTGCTAGCAATATGCATTTTAGTTCAGAGGTCCAATTGTTCATTGTCCAGAGTTTCAGGCTTCCTCGACCCGCCCACTGTAGTCACATAATAGTTATAATATATGTAAGTATAGTAAAGAGTCTGTTTTTTTTTTTTAAGAAAAAATTAAGTCGAAAGTAGCCTAAAAAATCATAACGAATAAAAAATATCAGAAGATGAATAGATCTAAATATTTATGTATCGTTAGTCTGTTTATTGAACATATAGTATCCAAATAAAATAGTTTATAAGAAAGTAAAAATAAATAATAGGTAACCTCAGATAAACAGTATGTTTTTTAAAATTTATTGGTCTTTGTAGTCGAAAATATGACATATAAATTTAAAAAATCTTAGAGTTAGATGTTTAGTTTATCTGTATATTTTTTTCTTATTTAAGTTTCATGGACTTTTAACATAATTAAACTAAATACCAGAACTTTGACATGGGATAGGATTCTGGACACTACACGACACTATTTTTTGTTTGAGGCATTACCATTGTCAACTTATATTTGGGATAAGATAATTTTTATAAAGAGTATATTCATAAATATATATTTATTTGCGGCAGTTTAGGCTTATCTATGAACTTGATATATATGGTAGGGAAGCAATGAAAAAATATATAACATTGCCTTAAACGATGAGACAAAGAAGAGGAAAATTCAACTCCATAAATGTTTCTCTTTTATTTAATACACATTATGCACATTTTCATTTTCTAATATAATTTTCATGCTAGAAAAAAAAAACCATATTACTCTACACAAAGAAAAAGGGTCTTCATGTAATTTTATAAATAGGTTTTAGTCACTTTTAAAAGACATCAAGAGTACAATATCTTCCTAATTCAAAGAATGAATACGCTATACATATTTACAATTTCCTAATTAACTTATAAACTACTTTACTATTCATTTGTATTTTCTAACACCTTCAAGACTTGTACTAAAATTTAATATTTATGATTTTGTAGCATTTTTGGTGTTATTAATCAACAAATCATTTGGAAATCCATTCAATGTTTTTTTGCGATTTATCGTTCGACTACAAATCCATTTATCGACAACATGATGCAACAAATACAAACAGTTTTCTGTATTGAGTGAAAGGAGATAAATAATCCTAATGATAACTAGAGGCATATATACACTCAGAGAGTGTGTACCTCCGCCGATCCCCACAACATTCCTATTCAAACATTCTCCCTTTCACACGCCCGTTTTCTATCTCTAATCATTGTTTCCTCTCTGATAGCTCATTTTGCATATTAAAAAGCACTCAGAGATGGGAAGACGGAAGAAGTTTAAGCTACGTCACTGGGTTAACATAGTCCTGAGCTGATAAACGAACAATAGTACGTCAATGAATATTTTTTTAGCGTTTGTTCTTTCCTACTCCCTGAATAGAGACCCCATTTCATTATTATTAGTAGTAGTATTTTGCTCATTTTGCATATTAAAAAAACACTTAGAGATGCCAAAATTTAATCACTTGTTACTTTTGGCATTTAACACAACTCCACAAAGTTTCATTCGAATCCGTTCCGTACTTTTTGAGTTATCCTGCTGACAAACAAACCAACAAACGCCAGTGAAAACAATACCTCCTTCGGCGGAGGTAATAATATATTCTAATACACCCATTCAAAGGATTCGTCAATGTCCTCGATCGAGACCTAGGAAAAGGATGAAATATTGTAAGGAAATGCAATAGCTCTGATCGTTATGAGAAAGTTGGGAGTAAAGTTTCGAATTCCGAGAGGGGAAGGTGTGTATTTTAGTTAACCTCATTGATAAGATCCTTGTTTCCATAGACTCATTCACTCGCTATTAGGCCTATTTATATCCAAATATGATGCAATTCACCAAAATATATTTGCAAAAAAATACGGAACTCGCCAACTCAAGTTACGCCAAACATGTTTTGAAAACCTTCAAAACAAATTAATTAATCTAAATGTGTAAACTTTAAAAATGATCGGAAATCGATACAAAATAAGTTTAATATGAAGATAAAGTTATTCCTTAACCCGATGACATTTTTGTACTCTGTTTCTGCATGGCTGGGGTCAAACTGACCCCAAGCAAAAAACATACTCTTATTTGGTTAATTATTTTATAGATTTATTTTCTAAATTATTACAAATAATAACATAACCCATATTATACATTCATAAATAATTTTCATACAACAAAATATAGTTTTTTATTTTAATTTTTCACAAGTAGGGCAAAATATTATCGAATTACATAAACACAAATAACATTTTTGGGAAAACGAAGAATGTTTTCTAACCCTATCCCGTGGACAGAACGCTCATCTACTTCTTTTCTTTGTAGATGAAGGAACCAAGACATTTGAGGTAGAAACTTATGTAATTCTCGAATCTCGATATTGTTTGCTCAAAGCCAATCCAAGTTTCCCAAGAAATAATCTTCTTTTGTGACTTCTTCCATCTTGGTATCCTGTATTAACATTTATGTATAAAATAAATGCATTATAGCAGGATAAATACAAGATGTTACAAATACAGGAACATGTCATCTTCTACTAGAATATTTGACACTATAAGTTGCCACTCTTCCATCGACACCCTTAGTTTTGTTATAATACAATATGACCTCAGATTTTCTCTTTAGATCATTGTGAATTATGTGGTTATTATGTTGAGAGGATAACATGATAACATTTCTGTCTTTTTCTGCCTTGTAAGTAACGATCATTATTCCATCCTCAGAAAATGCGCAGTCACTACTAAATAATTCATGATTTGACTTCACGGAATTCCTTCGGTACTTCTCGTCTTTGTTTTCTCATTGTTCCAAATATTTTATTCTTCAGTTCCTTTGCCAGTCTACTAGTAAGGAAATTATAGCATGTTATATTTCTTCTTGTAATACCCTATCGTATAGAAGTATAGATGCATCACTTTTTGCGTAAAAAGAATGGGAGTCAAAATTAACCCCATTCATGCACAGATGCTAAAAAAAATATCTATGGCAAAAAACTAATAAACTTATGGCATTTAAAAAAAAAACAAAGCAAAAAAATTAATAAAAGTCGCAAAAAAACCAACCCACCGATTTATTAAAAAATTACGTTAGAAGAGTTCAAAGTCTGTTGGGGTCAATATGACCCCATCATGCATCCACGGGTTTAAAGGAGTTTTTAAAATGTAGCCGGCTTATTGTTGGAAGGTATTTAATGTAATAAAAGCTGTATGGTCTTAAGAAAGACTATTTTAATTATCATATATAATATATATATATATATATTATATATATATATATATTATCTATATATATATAATATATATATATATATATATATATATATATATATACAAAGGACTGAGGAGAAGAGATCTGTATGATCATGTTGACTCTTAAATCCTTGGGAGAGTGTACCGTAAGTTTCTATGAGTCATGACCACACAAAACCTAAGCAATATGAACAATGACAAAAAGCAAAATCAGTTCAGAAATAATGTAATAACAAACAGAGCCGCAGATAAAAAGACTTATTTTCATAAACATTCTTTTGGTTCTTTACAATAAATATATTTAAAAATATATATTCAAACTCTTGACCTGATTGAACCAAACGAAGCTCATTTTCGAATTCAGAGCATCAAAGTTAGTCTAATTCAAGTAAAAATTCCAGGACGATTATCTAAATATATTTTTATGGTTCGAAATAAAAAACATATCAAATGACAAAAAAAAAATATGGTTCGATTGAATTGCATTTTTTTGATTAAATAAAAAGGCATTGAAAATAACTCAATCAAACTTAAACATAAGCATCTTATAAAAAAATAAAACTGTCAGAAGTATTATCGTCATTATTATTTGGATTATGAGTGTGAATTATAGGCTATTACAAAGCTTATAGTGTAAAAGTCGTCTTTATATTTAAGTATTAGTTTAAGTACTTAGAAAATAAGTTTAAAAAAAAAAATAGGTCCAAATCGGGTAATCCCTTAGCTTAGATAATGCCCCAAACAAAAAGTAGAAGTTATTTTTTCTGCATAGATTTTTAATTCAATGATAAACGAGAGTTTTAGGAATATTTGTATTTTAAGAGGCCTAAGGGTAATTCTACCTTGAATCTCTGAGAGCCCGCCGACAAAAATATTTGCATTGCTTTTAAACACAAAAATATTTATCACAATAATTAAGTGAGAAAAATGGGTATAGACCACTTGGGCCTAAGGGAAATATCCTCGAGACTCTCTGCCGCAAGTAAACTTCATCATTTATCAATAAATCAATTGTGTAGACATGCATTAACCTCTGCCTACTATTCCATGACATTACAAAAGCAGCTCAACATTTATCTCTTTTGAAAATTTGTAAGTAATCATTACAATTTTTTTAACGATGATGAAAAGCGGAATTCAGTTTTTCTTCGTCAGACGTTATTTCTAGGCTATTGTATGGATCCGTTTAACGTGATGTCAGATTGGTGTTGGCTAATCTTTATTTTTGTTTCCATGAAATACAATTTGATTAATATTCCTGAGTTAAAACAATTTATTAAGTATATAAATTCCTCTATTTTCGTATTTATTTTTCTATTATAAGTAAATCGATTAACTATTAATATGGTATCAGTTTTATTTTGATGACTACTTTATCCACAGATACTAGTTTCAGATATTCCACTACTAGGCAAGTTCAGTAGGAAGAGCAAAACAGACAATTTACAAGCCAACTACAGATATCACCCAACATTATGGTATTTTATACAATAACTCTGTGAACACGCACTCTGTGATTGTCCAGTTTTAATCATCATTAAGAATTACTTAGAGTTAAACGCAGTGAACATATCGGGGTTTTAGAAAGACCATATAAAAGGCTACATTCTTTTAGGTACTTCTACAAGTGGCACAGCGACCAAAATTGAGCAAAAGTCTATATTTGCAGCATTAGGTCATTGCAAGGCGTATATAGTAAATTCATGGCAGAAGAGGATTTGATTGACGAACGTAATCTATGAACTATCATGATTGGGGAAACCGTCAGATACTTTAAGTTGTCTATCGAGACTACCAAAGTACAGAACAGAGGATGGAACTACCCAGCTAAACTGACAAAGTAAGTCCAATCGAAATCTCCTCACATCAATTTTCTTCCTGATAATATTCAATATATATACAAGAAAACAAAAATGAACAGTGTTTAATACATATTTGTCTTTTTTATATTATGTAAGAATTTTATATATTTCAAGATATTTTTACAAAATTTTAGGATTTATTTTGTAAAATTTTATGCTTTATTTTGTAAAATTTTATGATTATTTGTATTTCAAAATATTTTGAGTTATATTTAATACATCTTTCAAGATTTTTCAATATTTTGAAAATATAATGCTCCAAATAGTTTTAATTTAAAAATTGGCTCAAAGATAAAAATTATCACGTAATCGATGTTTACATTAAGTATTCGAGTTTCAACGACAGAGAAATGTAATTCTATTAGTTTGTTAAAAGTTGTGTTCATTTAAAAATAAAAATAAATTAAGGGTGTGTTCAGTGTTCAGTAACTTTGACACTATAATGCTTATTCATATCAGACTGAATGGACAAAAAACATATTTAAGATATTTTAGAAGTATTTTTATGATGTATTATTTGTAAGGCGTTTGGAACATCAAATTGTTATGAAAGGACAAAGCGGACTCACCTCATTGGGCATAAATATCCGTGGGAGCACATTTTCCTCAATCCCCGCCCGCTCAAGAAGTACATCTCCCCCGGGCCTTGCCCTTCTCTGACCCAGAAGGAGGACCATCAGAAGCCCCCCAAGGCAAAGCAGAGAGGCGGAGTAAGAGATCCTCCAGAGGAACCGCTTGGCCTTTAGGCGCAACATGAGAACTTAAGCACATCTCAACATTATCATCATTTGAGGAGTAACGTCCTCTCCTAACTGGTCCCATTTCCCCCACAATCGTTCCCTCTTTCTTTTTACTCCGGGCAAGTTGCTTTCTATCTCTTTTTCCCTCTCTCTGTGTGTACTTTGGCCCACGCATCCCAGTGCTTAAGAACCCCCCTTCCTCCCTCTCTTCCTCCCTTGATGCTCCCCAAAAGCTTATTAAAAGAGCACTTCGAAGGACTCTAGGGAGTGCTGAAGAAGAAACGCGAAATAAGTCATGTTAATGGATAAAAAAGTAAATATATTTATTTTTGTAATCAAATGTCCATATCTACAAGCTAACCAGAGCCCAGTACTAAGAATGACCTTTGCGAGTGTAGCTAGTACCTGGGGCTAGAGACATACTAAGCCAGCAACATGTTCCATGGGGGTAAGATATTGATCCCATCGTTACACAATACGATTTGGCTTATGAAGAGTTCAGGCACACATTGGACAAGGATGGGAGGTGCTTCAACACTTGTGCCTTTCCTCAACTGAAAATTAGGAAGCTGAAGCCCGAAATTTTCGATGACCCAGAGATGTGTCAGCTCATCAAGCACACAGAGTTCCAAAGCTCAATGACGAGAGTGTACCCCCTGGAAATCGTTTGCGCAGGTGGTGAACAACTTCCTGGGGAACACGAATGCAGCGAACAACAAGTATTTGATGAGTATAAAGATGTACTTCCTATTCTGAAACATGGAGACGTTGTTTGAAAACCTTGGGACGATGAGAGACGAGCAAGGAATAATGTTCCATTAGGACATGCACAAAATAGAGTCATGCAGTCATGCTGGCGGATTAGTGCTGATGGCTGAAGAGAGACATCCCAGCAGCTTCTTATTTACGATAATCGAAGCTGTGATTTTATAATTTATGCTCTGAACTCTGTAATTTGTGTCACACAACGTTCACTTAGAAGTGTTGTATTCTTATCAAATTTTAATTCTTGAGGAAAACGAAAAAATCTTCAGTGGTATCTCAGGATAAGAGCCATAGAATTTTTTTTTTTTACAAGAAATAGATGTTTTAAAGATCTGTATACAACACTCTTGACCTAATTCATCCAAACGAAGCTCATTTTCGAATTCAGAGCATCAAAATTAGTCTAACTCAAGTGGAAATCCCGGGACGATTGTCTAATTATCATTTTTTGTTACCCTGTGTTATATCTCGCGGCACCGATGAACAATCAATAATTATTTTGATCAAAAAAAATTATTTCCATTTTGGAATTGATAATGAAAAGCTAAAAATAAGATAGCAATATAAAAATCCGACGCAAATGTCTA
Organism: Caligus rogercresseyi; assembly: GCA_013387185.1. Lineage (NCBI taxonomy): Eukaryota > Metazoa > Arthropoda > Copepoda > Siphonostomatoida > Caligidae > Caligus > Caligus rogercresseyi. The sequence goes on along the minus strand of CP045895.1, from coordinate 14,451,607 downwards.
GTTAAAGCATGTATATATATATATTGTGGTTTGAATTTTTGTTTTCTGGTACATCCATTAAAAAATTAAATAAGTTTAAATAGAATATAATAATTTAAAAGAATATTAAATGCAACAAAACACCTATTAAGTAATTTAAAATTTCATCATATAATTAAATAAAATACTTTAAACAATATAGATATATCCATAGAGATATAAATATATAGAGAGCTTATTGGACTCGTCAGAGAAATACGTCATTGTGTCAAGAATATAGCTGAACAATGTTTCTCTGCTATTGGAGGGAAGAGAAATACGTCATTGTGTTATGTTTATATCTCTATGAATCCATCTCTATGATCAGCTTACGATGACGTAGTATCAATTACTTTGTTTATAGTGGACACACATAAACAATGAACGCTGTTTCTCTGCTATTGAAGGGAATCAGCTCTCTATATCTTTATATCTCTATGATTACAACCAACTAAAATGTATAAATTAATCCCAAATTCCAAACATGAAAATGAAAAATAAATTACAGAAATATGCAAAAGGCTTAAAAGTACAATCTTTATGAAACTATTTGTATTAGTTCTTGGTATTGGAGAAAGGGGATTGGAAAATATTTTTTTACCTATATGGTTCGATATAATTGCAGTATCTTTGTAGATATGATTAAACATTATAGCAAATTACAATAAGTCAATGGAACCTAGGATATTTCAATGTGGTTGACAAAAATTGACCTTCCCCTCTCGAGAGGAGTCGAACCTTCGCCCAAACCATTGAGAGGTCAACATACTTTTTTCTTTGTTTTTATTTTATGACTTAGTTGAAAGAAAAGGAGTTGCATTATGCAATAAAGCCTCACTTCAGCAGCAGCAGTTGAGGAGCGAACATCAATTCAAGGAGAATGAGTTCATCCTTAAAAAGTCTAATTGTCTCTTCTTCATGGACCTACATTCATGACGTCATTTGTAAAACCTTTGAATTAACTTTTACAATATCCTCCATTTTAAACTAAAACACCTGCTTTACCCAGGGAAATAATGATTATTTAATTAGCTTATCATAAATGACGATAAATGAATTATTACTCCGGCTATTGGGCGAATAAAAAAGTGACTTACCAATTAAAAATAAAATGTCTACTCTTGGAACCACCTTTTTCTTTCCCTTATAATGCTGAGTATATTTTATAGCAAATATAGAGCGAATTGATGCGCCCTAGGACAGAAGGGGAATAAAGCCTTCATCATATTCGTCACACTCGTACTACATGTATGTACATGTATTGAGTTTACGGCGAAAAAAATATATAAGGATGAAGGGGCAATGTTGATAAGGGGCAAGTAGAGCAGTTCTCTAAGTAGCTATTAAGAGGGAAAACCCGTTTCTCTTCATTTTTTCGCTCCATATATTAATCATGTACATTATATATATATTAATAAGTCCAATCAAGTGAGGGTCTGATTCATGAACCTCTCAAATGAACTCTCTAGAAATTTGATGCATAAGATTGACAAAAATAATTCTTTCAGAGGCCTGTGAACGGAATGCGATAAGAATGAAAGGTGTTCCATTGAAGGAACCCCTCGATAAATATAGTAAATTGAATCAACTGATGAATGTAATGCTAAAGGAAAATTTAGTTGTCTGCTTGATTAAGCTATTGTTTTTTTTGCCTATAATCATATATTATATATATATATATATATATATATTATATATATATATATATTAGGGTTGTTCTTATTTTTCAAATGTTTGAAATGTTAGCCATTGAGTGGATTTTCTGTTTCTTGGTGATAAAAGAAGACGACATACAAAGTTTGAACAAAATCGGTCAACATTACGAGGTCGCGCAACGAGGTCAAAGTTTTAAAAATTTAGTAAAAATATAGTTTTCCGCAAATTTCTTCAAAATGGTGGACGTTACAGACTTCAATAATAATTATTAATTTAAAGGAAATCTAATTTACTACCAGACGTATGTTTGATGTTTTTTAATAAAACAAAGTTTTCAGTAAAAACAAAGCAAGAAAGGGAGTGAGTATTGTTAGCTTATTTCATAGCTTTTTTGTATCAATTAACTTCACTCGCCTGTAGAAGATGACTTGTTCGCTTCAGAGTAAAATAGTACTTTTAAGTTTAGTAAAACTTTAGATGATAAATCCAAAAATGACCTTGGTTGCATTCTATCAATTCAGAATTCAGTACAATCTGAGTTTACATCATATGATTCAGAGCCTGTATTGACCTATAAGAAATCGATTATGAAAAAAATAAATAATAATTTGTTTCTTAGATTTGCGTCAAGGTATCCTCTCAAAATTTTACTTTGTCTCTGACGCATACATAATCCATTATATGCGTCATTTTGTACGCGAGATAGGCTTTTTTAATGTACATATAACTCTCTACTTATTAAATTGACATGATTTAGTATACCAAAATATTAAAGCTGGTTAACCAAGCTTTCATTTGATATGTTTGGTGTTCTAAAAATCGCTATACTTTAAGAGATATAAGCAAATACGTACTCTCCCCCAAAAATTGATCTTTTGATATGAGAATATACGATTACCATTTGGTAACGCTGTTAGTGTTACCTGGATAGAAGAAAAAAAGAAGGGAGAGGGGAAAAATACCCCCTCCCTTCTCTTTCTCTTTCTATCCAGGTAACACTAACACATTACCAGATGGTAATCGTATATTCTCATATCAAAAGATCAATTTTTGGGGGACAGTACGTATTTGCTTATATCTCTTAAAGTATAGCGATTTTTAGAACACCAAACATATCAAATGAAAGCTTGGTTAACCAGCTTTAATATTTTGGTATACTAAATCATGTCAGTTTAATAAGTAGAGAGTTATATGTACATTAAAAAAAGCCTATCTCGCGTACAAAATGACGCATATAATGGATTATGTATGCGTCAGAGACAAAGTAAAATTTTGAGAGGATACCTTGACGCAAATCTAAGAAACAAATTATTATTTATTTTTTTCATAATCGATTTCTTATAGGTCAATACAGGCTCTGAATCATATGATGTAAACTCAGATTGTACTGAATTCTGAATTGATAGAATGCAACCAAGGTCATTTTTGGATTTATCATCTAAAGTTTTACTAAACTTAAAAGTACTATTTTACTCTGAAGCGAACAAGTCATCTTCTACAGGCGAGTGAAGTTAATTGATACAAAAAAGCTATGAAATAAGCTAACAATACTCACTCCCTTTCTTGCTTTGTTTTTACTGAAAACTTTGTTTTATTAAAAAACATCAAACATACGTCTGGTAGTAAATTAGATTTCCTTTAAATTAATAATTATTATTGAAGTCTGTAACGTCCACCATTTTGAAGAAATTGGCGGGAAACTATATTTTTACTAAATTTTTAAAACTTTGACCTCGTTGCGCGACCTCGTAATGTTGACCGATTTTGTTCAAACTTTGTATGTCGTCTTCTTTTATCACCAAGAAACAGAAAATCCACTCAATGGCTAACATTTCAAACATTTGAAAAATAAGAACAACCCTAATATATATATATATATATAATATATATATAATATATATATATATAGATATATATATATTATATATATATATATATATATATATAAGTATAGAGTGCACACAAAACGAGGCTTGCATAGGGTTAAGGTGCTTATTGCTTTGACTAGCGTCCACCCTGAATTACCGGCCTAACATCATAGTATCACTTCAAATCAATGGAGATGTATTGAAAAGCCATTTATTTGTGGGGGGAAATCCTTTACCTTTGCCTCTGACGGAAAGCCATAAGATTGTAAAATGCATATATTTCAAAAAGTAATCTACATATAATGGTGACTATACTTTAGGGGATTCTTTTATGTTAGTGTAATCCTCTCTGAACTGTTGGCAATGCAGGCATTTACTTTTATTTTGACTGGGAATCTAGACCAGATAAGTTCATTCTTTTTTGGTTGGATTAACCCCCAATTCTATTATTAAAGCTTTATATTGTGTTAGAGCAAAAGGCTTAAGGTATATTGAAACTACAAGGCATTGTCAACGAGCAAGGCATTTTTCATTTCAAAAAACACGACGTCACATTAATAATACTGGAAGGCTTTCCCTATAGAGCATATAATCTCCTCGTACAGGGGCTCCTTTAGCATGCAGGGTCAACGGAACATGCATTCCAGCAGGGATACGTTCAAAGCATAGATCCTCTTAGATCTGCAACAACGTAGTCACAAACAGGTGGTTTCATTATATTTTTTATTTCAAACACGACGTCACATTAATAATTATTTTCAAGAGTTGATACAGCTTGCAGGCTTATGATTTTATTATTGTTATCTTTTTGAATTTCCTGTTTTTCTATCAATCTTTTAAGACCCACCCTCATTTACCTTTCTTTCAAAACATATCGAAAGGCATTGTAATTATATGTATTTGAAAATATGCATTAAATATATATTAAATTTTAAAAAACTACAAGGTATTGTCAAGAGAGTTGGCTTTTTGCGATTTTAATAACGTCACACCGGCAAACGGAAGAATAAGACTTAGTATTTTCTACTTATTACTTACATCATAAAAATATATATTTACAAATATGTGTGATGACATCATATAATCTTATTATTGTTTATGACATCTAAAAAAGTATATTCGTGGTTTCGCGACTTTTTATAGTCAATCATATGGAGTAAACTATTGCATCTTAAATACATTGAAAAGTTCCAACAGCCCTTAACGAATTTCGGGGCGAGAGTCCATTTAAAGTTTTTAGATGTAGTTTCGGCTATGGGTCCATTCTGGATGAGAATAAGAACGTGTATGAAGAATTGTCAAAAAATGTCCTAAAAACGATGGAATGGCAAGAACCTGTTTAAAGATAACGAAAGACTTTGTTTTATGCGAGATATGTCTATCATTAGGAAATCAACTATCTGGGTGAAGTTCTTAATAGCAACCTTTTTTTAACTCAAAATGAAATTTTAGAGAAAAAAAAAGATTTTATATGAAATAAATTTTAGAAAAAGACCAATAGGACCGAAGAGTTTTTTTTTTAAATACTATCAAATAATAATTTTTTAAGAAATACCTTTGTAAATAAATCAGATTTTTATCAATATTTAGCCAGATTGAAAGAAAGAAAGAACATTTTAGATTAAACGCTTCAGCATGTCAGATAATAAAATTTTAAACTCCATTCGGCTGGATGTCTCATTGTACTACTTGAAGTACAGAATTGTTACCAACACTCTATCCCTGGGAAGTATATTTGGAAGGACTAGTGATGAAAGATTTTGCTTTTTTTGTAAGGACTCCTTGTAGACCTTGAATCATTTTTTTATTAGAGTGTCCCTTGGTTGATGATGTTTTAAACAAGTTAAAACTGTGTTTTTTTACCAATTTTCAATTAATTTTAACTTCAAAGGAATTGGTTTATTTGTATCTGGGCAAGAGTCAAGAGGAAGTAAACTTTATTACAACTAAAGTTCAGTATATTTATATCAATGCAGAAGTATGAAAACCCCTCCTCCCCAAGATTTCGACCCTATAATACATATGTTTTGTTGTGTTTATGCCGTTTAAGAAGTAGTTTTTTGATGTTGAAGTTGTTTTTGAGGATGTTGAATAAATAGTACCGGAGTGTACCAAAAAAAAGAAGCGATACATAATAAATTAAAATGAATGCATAAAATATTTTCAAGATATAACATTTAACGCCTTTAAAACACTTTAAAAGACCATACTTGATGTCCTTAAGACCTAAAAGAAATATATAATATAAACAAGGTCCATTTTTTTGTTTTCTGCTTTAATATGCCCTTGCAAAACTTGCTCTATCATACCCCATGAAGTCAATAACAAATAATGATCCCCTCGTATTCTCTTTTGTATGTAGACCACAGTATCCATATGATTAATTATATGTGAATTTGAATGCATGAACAATCTTTATTGCTGTGGTTCAAAGTATGGTTTTTTGCGATACGGAAGAAGTTAGGGATATGAAAGAAGAATGCCTACTGACTTGTGTACTTTGTACTTTGATTGCTTGCTTTAAACTTGAAATAATTTTTCCTTTTTTTTTTCAATATGAGAAGTCAATATATATATTTATACATCAGTTTTCTTCATTTTTCAACAAAGCAATTTCAAATATTCTTAGGATAAGACATACTATAAAAGGATAATTAATAACTAGATGCATCTAGCGATAAATGTACATACTATACACTTATCTATATATTGATCTTTGTAATATGTATAAGATATTGAATTAGATGAAAAAATGTTCATTCCAAACCATAAAAAAGGAAATGGTTGGGAAGTCTGAGCAGTTCAGACTACCACTTGTTTTTATTATATTAGTAAACAACAAAAAAAGTCTATACCATCCAGACGTTTTTTCTTCAATAAAATATTCAACTTGACTTTTAAAGCATGCAATGTGGACTGTATCTTCTATTCAGATTATGGCTGTTAAAAAAACATATATAGCAAAATTGCATGGCAAATCCTTAATATTATCAAACCTGAAAAGATTCGACAGAAAAATGTACTGCCCTTTAGGAAATTATCTAAACGTCCATTATGCAGAGGATCTAATTACGAATAGTTTCCTCACATAGATGGAAACTCTCTTTCGGGAACACTTTATAATTTCTTATTTCATACTATGTGACTTTTCAAAATATATTAAAAATTCCATTGTGATATTTTCGTATTGACATGTATATAATCAATAAAATGCCAAAAATTGACCATCACCAGTTTATTTGTTTGTTTTTATTATTTGGTGCCTATACATTTCAATTATGCACTGACAAAAACAAATAAGCAGGAACTTTAAATTATTTGGTCTGTCAGGACATGTCAATTTTTATATTTGAAGACTTGTAGAGCATGGCAGCAATTGTTTAAATAACAGTTTCGAAAGTAGACTGGAATATATTAGTGTCTTCTAAAATTGCTACTCGTCTTTTTTTTTTTTTTTGCCTATATGGTTCGATAGAATTGCATCCGATAGGATATAAATAAGCATTATAGGATTAAAGTTAGTCTATCGAACCTAGGATCTTATCAATGAGGTAGACCAAAATGACCATCCCCTCTCGGGATTCGAACCTGCGCCCCCAACATCTCGTCTTTCTGATTTTGATAAATTCCCTCCGCTCATATCTGACCATTGCCCAATAGTAGCGAAATTCCATACCGCTAAAAATTAACATGCATCCTATTGGAAGCTAAACATAAGCCATCTTAAATGTCAAGAAACGCGTAAAAAGATAATAAGTACAATAACGAGCCTCACTCATAAAATGAACATCGGAATCTACTCGCCTTCCTTCTCCTGAAAAAATAGAATCTTCATCCAGGGGGATCTTCCTAAAAGCGGGGTCTGATAAGGCTAAAGAACAATGGAAAAAATGAAAAAAAAATAATTAATGGCAGATTCTTCGGAAGACCCGTCAGAGATAATGACCAAATCAATAAAATGATTGATTATGAAAATAAGGGCACTCTTATTCGAATGAAGTCCGCCTTAGCAGAGGATAATATAAAAGGGAAGTCTTCTTTCAGCATTTAGAGGGATACATAGGCAATATGGGTAAAATAAAAATACTACGAAATAATGAGGGTATAATATCGAGTGACCTCGAGTTTATAAGAAACGAAGCTTCGACTTTTTTGGAGGCCTGTATTCCTGTCAGGACTGCCAAAAATCAGAAGAATTTATTGTAAGTCATTTGTATGATTTACGCCGCGAGAAGCAGGAATCGCCCCATGCCCAAGCATATGGCTTCAATCATTAACAGAGAGATGGAAAGCCCTTGTCCAAGTCCACGTTCCAAAGTGAGCTTTATCTACAACTTTTTATTTGTTTACATTTCCCCTCATCCCCTCCCCTTCTTGATCAAATCAACTGATCATCTCTTTTAAAGCCTTATCCGTCTTCTTTTCTGGTCGTTTTTATTTATAATATTTATTATTGATATTACCATTGTTAGAATCGAACAGATTCCAGTTTTAAGAATTTCCTGTTTTTTTTAATATCAACTGTCTAATATATTTTTATAATATTACTGCACTTACCTATTTTTTATTAATCCATTAATACCCCACCATTATTTTATTGTTGACTCCTTTCTCCCTCGTATATTACATCATTGTAATTGATATTTTTAGAAAAGTGTCGTGAAATACAATTTAAAAAAATTGTTTAAATACAGAAGGAACACGGAAAGAAGATTTTAATATCCACAAATTTGATTCTCTTAAATAAATAAAGTGGTTTTTTATTTAGTATTTGGATGCATTGATGCTTCTATGTAGTTTTATTAAAGAAAACAAAATAAAGACGAAACACCAATTATAAATAATAGAACACTTCACAACCAAATCTAATTTCATCAAATCGATTTTATTCGCCAAAACAATACTTTTTTATTTAGACTTTTCAAATAAATTTTAAGGGATACCTTCATTTTATATTCCCTTGCAAATAGAAAACCACCACTTCAGGTTCCTGCGTACCCTGACAGGGATAAATTAATGGGACGCTTTTGCATAGCAAAAAAACATATATAGGGAATCATCACGATTTGTATATTCAATGAAGCTGAATGAAGCTTTATTTTCTTAAGCGGTGGAATTTAGCAATACTACTACTACTACTCGTATTTGGACTTTTATTTCATTTCCTCTAGTCCCTAGCTAGCAAATTGAATGTATGCAAGTGTTGTGATAACCTCTTTGGAAAGAGAATGGTTTTAAGAAACCTCATTCTTTTCCTATAATTATTTTTGTGAATCAGATTTTGAAAAATAAATACTTTGGAATCATTTAGATGGAGTTTCGTTACATTTATCTCATTCTCCCGATCTTGTTTACTTCGGTATACAAGGTCAGCTGATAAGTCACGAGACTAACACATAGATGGCGCCAGTGGATTCGTTTTCATATGACTGTCAGCTAGTACCAACCTTCAAAACATACATGCATAAATATAACAGCTGTCTGACAACTAGTTTGTGAGATATTGCGTTTTAAGTGAGGCTACTTTTGTTATTGTGGAAAAAATGGAAAAAGACGAATTTCGTGTGTTAATAAACATTTTTTTTGATGGGAAAAAATACCGTCGAAACTAAAACTTGGCTTCAAGAATGTTAACCGGACTCTCCTCCATCGAAAGCAACCATATTTCGATGGTTTGCTGAATTCAAACGTGGTCGTGTGAGCACGAATAATGATAAACGCAGTGGACGCCCAAAAGAGGTGGTTACACCAGAAAACATAAAAATAACCCACAAAATGATTTATATGACCGTAAAGTGAAGTTGATCCAGATAGCTGAGACTCTGAAGATATCGAAAGAGCGCGTTGGATATATCGTGCATGAATATTTGGACATGCGAAAGCTCTGTGCAAAGTGGGTGCCGCGAGAGCTCACAATCGACCAAAAACAACAACGAATTGATGATTCTGAGCAGTGTTTGAAGCTGTTCAATCGTAATCAATCCGAATTTTTGCGTCGATATGTGACAATGGATGAAACATGGCTCCATCACTTCACTCCCGAGTCCAATCAACAGTCAGCTGAGTGGACTGCATATGATGATCCGAATCCAAAGCGAGGAAAAACGCAACAGTCAGCTGGGAAGGTTATGGCGTCTGTATTTTGGGATGCACACGGTATAATATTCATTGACTATCTTGAAAAGGGGAAAACAATCAACAGCGATTATTATATAGCCTTGTTGGAGCGTTTGAATGATGAAATTGTTGAAAAACGGCCCCATTTGAAGAAGAAAAAAGTGTTGTTTCACCAAGACAATGCACCGTGTCACAAGTCAATGAAAACAATGGCTAAATTAAATAAATTGGGCTACGAATTGCTTCCCCATCCACCGTACTCTCCAGATCTGGCCCCCAGCGACTATTTCCTGTTTGCAGACCTGAAGAGAATGCTCGCTGGCAAGAAATTTAAGGACAATGATGGAGTAATCGCCGAGACAGAAGCCTATTTTCGGATAAAACGAAAGATTACTATAAAAGTGGAATCGAAAATTGAAAGATCGCTATAATCGCTGTATCGCCCTCGAAGGCAACTATGTGAATAATAAAATCGAATTTTGTCAAGAAAATGTTTTCTTCTTAGTTAGTCTCGGGACTTATCAGCCGACCTGTTAATTACAGTGAAATATGACATATTTTTATTCATCTGCCGATCCTTGTTTTTCAATATACCATGATGTAGACTACGAATATATGATCGTTTATCAAATGTCTTAAGAAAAAACTATATAACCCATCGATTTGTGAAAATATATTCTAGATTGCAGCATGTACATATTATATTCAAAAAGATGCCCATACAACCAATGCCTTGAATATTTATTGTTTGTGGTGTGATTTATTATCATAGGACAACTACTCCCTATTCAATGAGTTGAATTATATTCGAATGCATTGCAATTAAATCATTGGCAAGGCTTCATGACTTATAATTACTTCCGCATGCTACTGTCTCACATGATATTTAGCTCTTAGCAGTTCATTGACCTAATTTGGATTAAAAATGAGCTGTACATATAAGGTCTGTGAATTAAAGGGGAGGGGAGGGGTAAAGTTAGTAAATTAGCGTGAAAAAATATTAATCAAATGATTTTCAGTATTTCATTCATTGATAAACACCGTGATATGGGTTATAATTTTCATTAGCAAATGTAAGGTAATATCATAAAGGTTGTATTAAAATGTTGTACATTGTTTTGGTTATATTCCAGGAAAAACTAAGCTCAAAAATAGAAAAGAACATATACTGAAATGTCATCGAATTATAAAACTTTTTGTCCATACTAAAATAGAAAGTAGCATATCAAAGATATAATGCCAATCCACGCTTGAAATCAAGTGTTGACAAATACTTATAAGAAAAGGGTTAAACGTGTACACTATACATATATTAGTAAATAATTATGTTTATTAATATCTTTATTTTTCTATATTCAGATTCTTTTATTACTTCAAGATTTTTTCATATATATTTTTTCAAACATAGAAATTGGTTTGGTGGAATTATTCTTATTATTTTCAATTCAATCAGTTTATTAGTTACATCAAGGATATTCAAGAAGAGTTCAATCAATGTTTCTTATGCCACTTCAGAAAACATATTTCTTTAAATAATGGAGTATTTTCAAATTTAAAATAGGAAATAATTGATATTATTCAACGAACGGACGAACACCTGAAGATATTTTTTATTTAAATCGAACGGGCGAACTGACGAACGCTAAGGTTGCAAACTCCCGCAAGCCTGCTGTGAAGTCATACCCATCATTTAAGTCTTGGTGACACTTCTCAGTATAAAATTAACATGACCTATGACCTCCGTCTTTAGATAAGTATTTTCCTCCTTTTAATATAGGAACGGTTAACCACTCTCTTTTGATGAAATCTATTCAAAAGAACCTTTGTGCTCAACCATAAGTTTAAGGTTGAGTTCATATACAAATATCTACTTCGAGTTGTGGAGAAAGTTGATCAGGATCCTTCTTTCATATATACATACATGTCTTTTTCTTTTCTTCAAACGCTGTTGTTTCCCCCCTCAAGGTTAGGTCGATATTACTGAGGTATGTGCTCCTATAGTTGCCGCCCGTAATCCCCTGTTAAGATCCTGTGTTGTCTCTATGTGACTCAACAGCTCCACCTATTTTTCTTTTTTTTTCTTCAGGAGGGGCCAACTGTCAATTGTGAGATGATAGGAAATGATAAAATATTACGTTCTTAATCACATATCCTTCTTTTCAATCTCTAAAAATATATAAAAAACAACTTTGGCTCAGGGATTTCTAATCTTGTTGACTATGATAGGCGCTCATGATATGTTTGGGATGTTGAAAACACGCAAAACTGTCTTATGAACCAATGTTATCCCTGTTTGCCCCATAGACATATAAATATATAGAGAGCTTATTCCCTTCCATAGCAGAAAAACATATTTCAGCTGTTGCCTGTGCCCAATATAAACAAAGTAATATGTTCTACGTCATTGTAAGTTGATCATAGAGAGATAAATATTTTTTTATATTGGGCACAATGACATATTTCTCTGAAGAATCCAATAAGCTCTCTATGTCTTTATATCTCTAGTATTAAACAATGATTAAACAACTACAGAGTTTCCTTTATGTTTATAAAGTGTTTTTTTTTTTTCAAGATCACTTTGAGATGGAATCTCTTCATTTTGATGAATGTGTTAATTGAGGCATTGTGTTGCATGTATATATATATAAATACTGCCAATCTTAATTTTTTAATTCTATTCATATATCAAATCTGTTTGTTTGTTTAGCTCCTAGATTGGACCCACCTTACCGGAACTTAATCCGGTATCAGCCGGTAGTGAACCTATCTAGGAGCTACGATCTTTATTTTTTTTTTTTAAATATATAAAATCTATTTTGAATAGAAAAAATAATACTTGAAGACCTTTTAAACAGTGAAATCAACCCCTCATGGTACCCTATAATGTTTGTTTTACAAATGCTATATAGCAGTTATGTGTTTTTATAAAATACAAATCACTTTATTTATTCAGCAAATGTATTTGTGATCGGATTTTATCTTTTTTTCGCGTAGAGTAACGAGGAACCTTTTATGTTCTAAATTAAAGCAAGTCACATAAATAAATAACTAAGTAAATTAAAAAATTATTATTGCAGTATAAAAAACAATTTTATGTGTATTTAAAAATGCACAAACAATATTTTGATATGTTTTCGTAGAGTGTTAATATCCCTACTATAAATGATAATTAGTTTATATATATAATGAGATAAGCACAGTAGGACATTTTCCAATCTAAGAAATGATTTTTAAAAACATCAGCATCTTTATTTTTCGATACCCATCGAAGGGCTCCCTTATTATGTTTTTGTGCCCAATGAAGAAACTTCACTCTCATAAAACCTTCTCAATATTAAGTAGCAAAGTAATGGAATAAATGTTTATTACATAGTGTTGTGATATGGAAGAGGCTCATGAATTTAGAGATAGAAAAGTGAGGGATATTTTGGGTGTGTGAAAAGGAGAATGTTTGAATGGTACAATTGAGTTCAGGCTCTTGTTATCACTATTCTCTTTCCTCAGAACCGAAGCAAAAACAGAGTTTCAAATTTAAAATAAATACCTTCCGTTCCGGCCGACTTCGCCTACTTCATAAATGAAATAAATATTCCTCAAAAGAGGAAAGAGAATAGTGATAACAAGAGCCTGAACTCAATTGTACCATTCTCACATTCGCCCTTTCACACGCCCAAAATATCCCTAGCTTTTCTATGTCTACTCATGATAATTCAAGATGCTCGCAGAACGGCACCCTTCTCTCTGTCCCGACAGACTAGGAATCAATAGAGTCAGAATTGATCTCAGCATTCCTCATGACAATGTAATGTAAGATTATGGAGCTATCAAGTGTTTCTCGAAACTAACTATCCTAATTGGATATATCCGTAGACCCTACACTAAACTCAATCTCGACTATGCAATTTCAATCAATCCAATCCATTGGTATCAAATACCAAATTATATTACCAGAAATTTAAGCCTGAAGATTTTCTACATTTTTTTTGGTTTCAAATTTAACAGGGAATTTCATTTTTATAGGTATTTAGTTCAACTCTTAACCTAATCTATTTGTTGTATATCATTAGAAAATTAAATGAATGAAGAACCGTATCTGTAGGTGAGTACAGAAGAAACGGATTGGGTATCTTTTCGGCATTCACCGCCTCTTTCCCCCGTGGAATCTGTGCTTCACAATCTCCCTTTGTGAGGACTACCTTGATGCATTTTCACTACTCCCAGATGAATTATGACGGGAGGTCTCACTGTCTTCCTCATTTCCTTTCATCGTCAAATCGACTACAATAAACTTAGAGAATCAATATGATTTGAAAATAAACCTAGAAAACCAGCAGTGACGAGGAGGTCATTGCAAGTCAACACGAAAGATGAGGTAGTTACTCTCGAACACGAGTCCTGTGTAACAAGTGACACAAGAGGGTAACTCCGTATCAAGATCCTCTTCCGGAATAGAATAACTCAAGCCTTTTATTAGGAAATATATATAATCTACTTCAATCAAAATATTATAGTAACTTCCAATGATGACGTAGTACAGATTAAAATGCTTATTTAGGGCATATCAACAGTTGCACGATATATCTATGTTATGGAAGGGAAATAGTACAATTACATTTAGAACTTAAAAAATGATATTTTGTCTTCTATATTTCAACATTCTAGTTTGAAATAATTATATATATTTATGTAAATATTAGTGTGAATTGATCTGATTGGTGTTGATTTATAATTTTATATAATAATCAATATTTATTATACATTTACTAATTGAAATAAAGTACATGTTATAAAATCACCTACAAATAATGGACATCTCACATGTACAACTTTTATTTTATATTTTATTGTATATACAATATATATGTATATAAATCAATATATAAAACTATATATATATATATATAGAGAGAGAGAGATATAGAGAAGAGAGAGAGAATATATATATATATATATATATATATATATATATATATATATATATATGCCAGAGGGAGTTGAACATACGAGTTAAATCAACTATAGTCAGACTCATCTTGACGGTTGAGAAGAATAAAAAGTTTTGCCTATTATATATATAATTATTATTAAAAATTGATTCAAGGCTGTCTAGTTAATTTTGCTGATATTATTCTTATTGCTTTCCACACGAATGCAATTTAATCGAACCATATCAACAAAACAATATCTATAAGTGAATATGGGGCATCCTAAGGATAATAAGAAGATTAATACTAAAATTTAAATGCTAAGAAACCCAATATTATCTTATAAAACTATTTATATATACAACAAAATAGAGAAAATCCAATAAAATCCAACTAAAAGCTATTGCTAAAAGAATGAAGCTAGCGCAAATTACTGTACTGATAAAAAGTCTGATTGTCTCTTAAAGTAATCTTTTTAGGCTCTTAATAGTGGATGACGACCTCCCTTCCGAGTTCAAACTGTTATAAAATAACTAACATTTTCTAATATTTCTCTTTTTTAAGGTAACAAATCTTTCCTTCCACTCCATTTGGTCGTTTTCCTTTAGTATTTAAGTAATAAGAAAGTGCAACCTTTCTCTTTTTCTCATTTTCAAGAGCCAAGTAGACCTTGTAGCATGGATCTGTGCTTTGAAGAGGTATCTGCTTAACAAAAAACGAGGAAGACCTGACCCCATTTGAGAGGAAGATATGGAGGGCGTTCTTTTATTATTATCCTTGTAGTTGACTGGCTTGGCTTCGACCCTAATAGGTATAGACGTTTCATTAGTTTTATTATTACAGGAGATATCATTATGCAACACACAGACAAGCGTCCCCAGGCTATGGGCAACCGATTGACCCAATCCACCTTACCTTACTACTTACCAATCATAAAATATAAAGAACCAACAACAAAAAGAGTAGAGATAAAGTTTTTTTTGTCCCAAACATAATAATGGAGATTTTGTGTATATTTGAAAAAGTAAATAAATAGTAACCATTGACTTATAATGAGTTTATGGATTTAGTTGCAATTTATATTGGACCTCATTTCACGTGGAAAGATGATGAGGTTCAATAGACTAATTTTAATGCTATAATGCTTATTTATATCCTATCGGATGCAATTCTGTCGAACCATAGAGGCAAAAAAAAAAAAAAAAAAAAAAAAAAAGATGATGGGGAAAAATCCGTTGAGTCCCTTGCAACCCGTAGTTAGTTGTTGCTGTATGATTTATTTCTTAGCTCATATACTCTAGTCTGTATGGCTACTAAAAATATATCTACGTTTACAAACAAATAATATGACAATAATAAAATATTAATAGAAAATAAACAAACAAAAATATCAAATAAAACTTTTATAAATGGATGACACAATTAGATGATAATTTTCGTAAATTTGGCACATAAAATTAAATTGTATATTCATTTTTATGTAAGTAGTTTTTATTGACTCCATGGTTGATAATATATATCAATGACGTTTGTAGATGCCTCTGTTACTAGTTTCACAGCTGTTTCCACTGATCGTGAATGGTAAGGATAATTATCAATTTCTAAAAGATTTTCTTTTGCTTTCATAAGATCTTCCTCAGGCAAAATTGCAAAATTGGAGGAAAAAGTTTATATTTGACCAGTCGATAAGATTTAAAAAAATGCTTAGATATAATTATAGATACATATAGTTTGTCGCTACCAATCTTTCGAAAGTAATATTGATTCACAATGCAAAAAACCCTGCTTATTTATATAAAAAGAAGTGAATTTCATTAACGATGAACAAAAATAATATTGGACTTATGCCATTTTTCATGCATTTTCTGAGGTGGTTATATATTCGGTTGTACATATCATAAAAATTTAATTATTAAACAGCAAAAAATTCATTGTTCAACAAATCCTGAGAATGGATCCCATTCTCCCTCAATCCTCTCCAATCCTAAGCAAACTATTTAATTGAGTGATTGAGACTATGTAAATAATATGAATTCAATAGCATAAGCATTTCACGTTTACTAAGGGATTCAAATAAGCGAAAGATGAGCATGCCTTCATTTATTTAAAACTGCTATCAGATAACCAGTCACATATGCGCATGGATCACCGAAATGCCCTTCTCACGTATTCAAAGGTCTTATACTTTTTGGTGCCCTGCCCCAAACAACTCCCTTCACTCAATGAAAGAAAATTGTTTCCCTATTTTTTATTATTATTTTGTGTATTCACTTGTGTGAGTATGTAGTGATGATACGTGATGCTGTCCTAACTAGACCCCAGTTCATAAGTAGTTTACCTTATGGAGCTAGTTGAAAGATGAAAAAAATAAAAAAACCCAGCTTTAAACGTGACCGAGTTTTAATCAATTCATTTACTCACTTTCACTATATACTAAATGTTGATTTCCCTAAAAGGAAAAAAAATAGTCCTTCTCATGATTTTATCCTTCAGGAGACTATTATAAAAAGTGTACGTTCTTTTACAGTATATTTTTTATGTTTATTCCTATTTTAAAAAAATAATACTTTTTTATTTAACTCCTAGGTAAATCCCATCAGAACCCAATCCGGTATCAGCCGGTGAAAGTTAGTCACTTAGGAGCTAAGATCTTTGTTATAGAATAAGTTGAATTTAAAGAAAAACTCAAATACATGTTTAGCATTGAGCTTTCATTGGCGTCTTCTTAGCTTTGGACTCCTCGGCGAGCTGGCGCATCTCTTCTATGGTGCGGGCAAAGCCAAAAATGAGATGAATCGGCGTTTCCTCTTCCTCATTGCAGAGACGACATGTATGTAGAACTTTACATATATATTGAATAAGTGACTGTTTAGACTATCAGATTTTTGACTAACTAGATAGTATCTTGATTGTAAAAATATGGTGCTATAAAACAATGAAGTAAACTTTTAGTTACAGAAATTAGATTCATTTTGCTGCGTAACATCGACTCGATTTAACCAACTTTACCAACCAATAGGATATGTAATTTTTCAGAAATCATCTTCTATCCTTAATCTGAAAGACACGCCAAAAAATAAATTATCTTTAAGTAATAGCATGGGCAAAAAAACTTTTTTTAATCTCATCAAAATAATAGATCATCCTATTTTTTATAACACATCAAAATGGTGATGAATCACCAAGAAAGTTGAATGGAACGATGATGGAATTGTTGAACTGAAATTGTCAACAATGTGTTATATACTTTTTAATACATGATATATCAATATTATTACATGAAATATTTACATTTCAGCAGTAAATACTTGTATATTATATAAATTATATGCTAAAGAAGTGTTACACGCAGTTATGTATGATTAATATAAAACATCAGAATCCAAAATACACTGAATTGAAACACTTTACCTCATATCCAAGTATATATATATATAAGTTCCATGTACCTCATGAGGAGAGTGCATTTTTAGGTTCTACGATTGTACTTCACGATGCCTGATGTCATATAGTTGCTAAAAATTACAAGAGCATTTTAGTTTTTCATCTGATGAATTATTGGAATCAAAAGCCTATCATCGATATTTTGAAATTCCCCGCCATCAATGAAGTTTTCATAATCTTATATGTCTATGAAATAACTATTTGGTTCATTTTGAATACATGGATTTTTCTCGCAATTGTATAAAGTATATGTTTAATTCTATTATAAATGAATTCAAATCAACTAAGAGTTATTTCTTCTGGTTTAATTGGGTATGTAAGCATCATTAAAACTGTCTCAATAGTCCTTTGGTCCTCAAAGTCGTGGGTGGGTACACAAAGACAATTTATTATTATTATATGTTTGGTCTATTCAAATACCAATGAGATAAATGCAATCATCTTGGCGTCTCATAAATTGAGTCCGATCTAAAAAGTAATCTAAGACAATTTTAAGCATTCCTTTCTTCCTTTTGTAGTCGTGGATAATGATGGTTTCATTCTACTTTTTCTTATTTTTTTTTTTTTTTTGGGGGGGGGAGCAGAGTGAGAGTGTAAGTCTGCCTTAGAAGGATATTTTGACTCTAGAATACATGTACATAGGCACAAAGAAAGAACCTGAGGAATTCCAATTTAATTTATGATGGGGAGGACTTAACTAGGTTCTTCAGTGAATCAAACTGAATAAAACCCATTGACCTAGGTTATAAGTGTGTCTTTTTAGTTTAAGATTCTTATATGCATTTTTGAAATGCTGAGGGAGGAATTCCAATTCTTATATAAAAATTATTGATGAAAAATGAATTGAGTTTTGCGTGAAGTTCAAATTATGTTTGGTGCTCCATTACTTCTCAGCGTAATTTTTGAAGCTATTGAGTTCAGGGTTGATATTATAAATAAAGCTGTTAATCTCCTCATTTTTTGTTTGTTTAAGGGTAGGATCCAAGAGTACGAATTGAAGTCGAGTCTTGAGTTCAGGGTTGATATTATAATAAAGCTGTTGATCTCCTCATTTTTTTGTTTGTTTAAGGGTAGGATCCAAGAGTACGAATTGAAGTCGAGTCTTGAGTTCAAGGCGGAATCGAATTAATGATCTTAGCCCTTGCCTAGAACACACAACCACTTTAGCCATGTTGTTTACTCATTCTACCTCGGGAAGCCAAACAGGTACCAATGTTACAATTCCTAAGAAATCATTTTTGCCGATATAGTTCCATGGAAACTGAATCGGAATGGAGTTGCTTGATCATTATAGCTTTTTGGTTCGATGGTGGTTCATCATTTAGATATCTATAACAATTAGATTGGTATTTATACAAATCTAAATCTGAAATATTCTTGATAAATTTCATATAAAAATTATTTCTCTTGTTATGAGTTGAACCCGCTTCCTCTAATATAAATCACTTCGCATTTAAGATGAAGTCTGGGATTTTTGTTTAAATGAAGCGAACCTGTCTCCTAAATATAGATAATGGAACAAACTTTTACTGAGCCAGAGCAATTCATTTATAATGAATATTTAATTCAAAGAGCTCAGGATCCTAGCAAATATAGTGGCATTGAAAACATTAGATGGAATCTACAATCTTTTCAATCAGGATGATCAAAAGACAATTTTCTCTGAGAAGGTAAATCTAAGTACGAAACATTTCAAGAAATTGCCTCTGGGCTATCTTAAATTTCCATGAGTTGATCATTAAGTTTCTAATGAGATTGCTATTTGGGAAATTACAAGAAATATATGGCAATAAAGCGTATACAAATTAAAGCGTCACATTTAAGATATTTCGATTCCTGGCTTTTACAGTGAAGATCCCTACTATCAATACCATTCCGTAGAAATATGTGGGGGATCTGGTACGATTTTATCCGTCTTGCTCCGCTGGACATCTCCAATTTCTGCAACGGATTATGAGGCAATACAGAAAATTTGCCAAAAGACAACAAAAAAATATATTCAATCTTTGTTATTACCTCCGCCGAAGGAGGTATTGTTTTCACTGGCGTGGTTTGTTAGTTTGTTTGTCAGCAGGATAACTCAAAAAGTACTGAACGGATTCGAATGAAACTTTGTGGAGTTGTTGGAAATGCAAAAGAAACAAGTGATTAAATTTTGGCATCTCTAAGTGCTTTTTTAATATGCAAAATGAGCAAAATACTAAATGAAATGGGAGTAGGAAAGAACACACGCTAAAAAAAATATTCATTGACGTATTATTGTTCATATATCAGCTCAGGACTATGTTAACCCAGTGACGTAGCTTAAACTTCTTCCTCTTCCCGTCTCTGAGTGCTTTTTTAATATGCAAAATGAGCTAACAGAGAGGAAACAATGATTAGAGATAGAAAATCGGGCGTGTGAAAGGAGAATGTTGTGGGGATCGGCGGAGGTACACACTCTCTGAGTGTATATATGCCTCTAGTTTTCACTGGCGTTGGTTTGTTAGTTTGTTTGTCAGCAGATAACTCAAAAAGTACGGAACGGATTTGGATGAAACTTTGTGGAGTTGTTGGAAATGCCAAAAATAACAAGTGATTAAATTTTGGCATCTCTGAGTGCAGAATTAAGATGCAAAACGATTAAATACTAATAAATATTTCAAGTTAGCCTACTCTGCCAATAGACGTCGCTGTGCTGTGAAATCGGGTGCCGGGAGCGTCTTCCTCTCGGAATTTCCGTCGAGGGGAACCCTCCCCCGTCCCTCTACGCCGCCCCAGTCGTGAAAAATCCGCTCGGAAGGCTCATAAGGACCCGTGACGGCGGAGGTTTGCACTCTCTGAGTGTATATATGCCTCTAGTTTATTATTAGCGGTATCACTCATTATGCCTGTATTTTTATTACAATCTTGTGTCCTTAAAGTTTTTTAATAATTAATTTTTGTAGGTAGGGCTGATAAATTTTAGATTAGAGATTTAATTTTAAATGTTTATATATATATATATATATATTTATGTGTCATATCTCTTATTCAAAAAAGTCTACCTATAAGAAATATATTTTCACTGATATTGAGTCTTCTCTGGAGAAAATCTGCCCTCTAAACATAAAGAGTTGATAATTCTACCGTTGAGCTAAAGCTCATCCTTAATATTTATAGTTTGATTATCAGATTAGCGTTTTTCTCTATTTACATTTATCCTTGACGAAATCGCTGATTAATTTATAGTTTTTCCAAACTATATATCTCTATAAGAATGAACGTAGCAAAACAGTCAATTGTGCTGCCTAATCCCCTTGACATGCTTTAATCCTTTATACATATATACCTAATAATACATAATAAGTGGGACCTGGAGTAAAAAAAACTCTTTCTGAAGTGCTCTTAATCTTTTTTATTTTAGATAATATGTTTGTTAGGAAAGAGGATTTGCTGAATAATACATGGATATAAGCCTAATAATAAAGAAGATTATAGGAGGGGCTAAGCAAGTTTCCTCACCACCAATCATTTTTTTTGCGATAAATATATCCCCTACACTAATAACAAATATATTATGTTATGGCTTTATAATCTCAGTGTTATGAATGTTTACGTGTCCATTGGGAAGCCTTAGGGCCCTTCAGCGGGCAATGAGCCTGATTCCTATGATTATGAATGATTAAGTATCTGATTAAAGTCAAAGGCTAACCACTGAGCAGGGTGATGACTTACCTATATTTGTTTGCTGGAATGTCTTCATATATATATATATATATATATATATATATATATAAATAAAGTTTTTATCTATGCTCCTACTAATATTAATTACGAAACTAACACTTGTTTCATTCCGTATCCATAAAAGAGATTGTAGCAAAGGTTCTGTTTATTGAATATTCCTACCACCGTGGATCCGGTGCGTTTGTCTTTTCTTTACACCTTTTATTTTTTATAAATGTGACATAATTGCTTATAAGTCTTTTTCTTAAGTTAATCTGTTTTAAAGCCTATTTGTATGTTAATTTCCTTTATTGCTGAGATGATATGGATACACAATTAAGTAACATTTTTAACCTTCTGTTCATTAGTTTATTACTAAGTATTGAAAAAGGTACTCAAATCATGTTAACACATTGTTTTACTTATATTGAAAGGGGAAACACTTGAAGTGTTTTTATCCTGTATTATTAGCAATCCTTTTGTCTATCAGTTATTGTCTCAATGATTGACGTTCTACATTGCTTTTACAAATATTCTGTTGACTTTATAAGGGTAACAGTCAGTATTCAACTTTGAAGAATAAAAATAAGAATATATTTGGTACCTTGGTCTTTGTGAAGGCTACTTATGTTATATATATTTTTGTTTGTTTGTTTGTCGTTGTTTCCATTTATAATGATATATTTAGCTCTCTGAGGGAAATTTAATTTTAATTTATGGAGTAAACACTTTTTCCGTTATTTATTTATACATAAATGAAGAAAAAAACTTGCTTTTAATTGGGGAAAGTCCGATTTTAAATAAATAAAAGCTAAAAATTTATCTATTAAGAAGTTAAAAGATTAGAGATAAACTGATTCCCTATTTGTCATAAGTAGTATGTTTTTTTAAATTTTACTAACTTTATTCTGTAAGATTATAACTTGCAGAATGTGTTTTTTCAATATAATAGCCACTATCAAATGCATTGCATATGTATGTAATTTACGCATAAGTTATTTTTACTATATGATATTATTTTAAAATATAATGTTTAATAATGCATCTTTTACTTATTGCCAGCATTTTACATGTTTTCATTGGATTCTTTAAAGCTTTGTATATATATTTTTATGAAATGTGGAATAAAATAATATTTTCTAGGAATTTGATCTATAACCTTTACATTGTATGATTTTTTAGAACAATCCTTGTAGGATTTACATTTCTATTCATTTTTGCAATTAAAGTTCTTCGTTCAAAACAATCCCTCCTATTCATTTAATATTCGTTCCTTGGAACAACATTTAGTTGACTAGTATTTTACTTATTGTGGAACACTACACAAGAAGCTTTTTGAACAGAAAATACGGTTTTCTTAATTGAAAATTCGATCTATTGGGCATTTAAGCGATTACCTCATCGACCACTTTTAATTACCTCCGCCGAAGGAGGTATTGTTTTCACTGGTGTTGTTTGTTTGTTTGTTGGTTTGTCAGCAGGATAACTCAAAAAGTACTGAACGGATTCGGATGAATTTTGTAGAGTTGTTGAAAATGCCAAGGGAACTAGTGAATAAATTTGGCATCTCTGATTGCAGAATTAAGATGCAAAATGAGCTAAATACTAATAAATATTTCAATTTAGCCTACTCTGCCAATAGATGTCGCTGTGCTGTGAAATCGGGTGCCGGGAGCGTCTTCCTCTCGAATTTCCGTCGAGGGGAACCCTCCCCCGTCCCTCTACGCCTCCCAGTCGTGAAAAATTCGCCTCGGAAGGCTCATAAGGACCCCGTGACGGCGGAGGTTTGCACTCTCTGAGTGTATATATGCCTCTAGTTACCTCCGCCGAAGGAGTATTGTTTTCACTGGCGTTTGTTTGGTTTGTTTGTCAGCAGGATAACTCAAAAAGTACTGAACGGATTCGAATGAAACTTTGTGGAGTTGTTGGAAATGCCAAAAGGAAAAAGTGATTAAATTTTGGCATCTCTAAGTGCTTTTTTAATATGCAAATGAGCAAATACTAAATGAAATGGGGTCTCTATTCAGGAGTAGGAAAGAACAAACGCTAAACAAATATTCATTGACGTATTATTGTTCATATATCAGCTGAGGACTATTTAACCCAGTGACGTAGCTTAAACTGCATCCTCTTCCCGTCTCTGATTGCTTTTTTAATATGCAAAATGAGCTAACAGAGAGGAAACAATGATTAGAGATAGAAAAATCGGGCGTGTGAAAGGGAGAATGTTTGAATGGGATTTTGTGGGGATCGGCGGAGGTACACACTCTCTGAGTGTATACATGCCTCTAGTTTTCACTGGCGTTTGTGGTTGTTTATTTGTTTGTAAGCAGGATAACTCAAAAAGTACTTAACGGATTCAAATGATCTTTTTGGAGTTGTTGGAAATGCCAAAAGAAACAAGTGATTAAATTTTGGCATCTCTAAGTGCTTTTTAATATGGCAAATGAGCAAAATACTACTACTAATAATAATGAATGGGGTCTCTATTCAGGGAGTAGGAAAGAACAAACGCTAAAAAAATATTCATTGACATATTATTGTTCATATATCAGCTCAGGACTATGTTAACCCAGTGACGTAGCTTAAACTTCTCCTCTCTTCCGTCTCTGAGTGCTTTTTTAATATGCAAAATGAGCTAACAGAGAGGAAACGGTACTCCCAGGGCAAGATAGTACACAGAGGTTGTGTGAATTTTATATTTACAAACGTCCATATTGCAACATGTTTGTTAATATTAGTAGTAGTAATAAGTTATGTAACTTTATAGATTCCTATTTTTTCGTTTATTAGTTTTAATATATATTACTATAGATTGTATTGATGATATATTACTAATGAGATAATTCAATCAATATCAAAATATAAATTTACCACCTTTGTTGGTCATTGAGTGCGAGATTAAAGGAACCGTTGAAGCCCAGTGTTCGAAGAAATTATAAAAATTATATATTATAAATATTTATTTTTAAAAGGTATAAGTATAGCTATATGAAAAATATGTTGGAAAATAGTCTTTAGGGGGTCCTCCCGAATTTCTCCCTCCATAAAAATTCATGGAGGTTGTTCCTCGAGCGTAACACTGCTCACACGAGCCTTGATTTGAATTATAAAGAAAATAAAAGTAATAATTAAATGCAATTTTAGTTTCTTTATTACCTCCTCTTTGCATTTTTTTCAGTAGCACTCAACATGGTTCGTATGAGTACCGCTTATGGGATCCACAAAATTTGTTGAGTGATTTACCACCTCGTGCTGGTATTGAGGTTTATAGGTTATTAAGGGACTTTATTATAGGCAGCCTATCCATCGCTGTGTATAACAGAACCCGGCTCAATTTTTTCCATGATGATGGAAGGAGGTGAATGCCTTTCGATCATCACCTAATCAAATATAAAAAGTTTATTATTATTTGTGGACATATATTCATTAATAATCACCAAAGTTAGGAAGCCTTCCTTTGTGTGAGGGCAGTAGCCTCCAAAACCCATCGTTCAGGAACTATTCGTCCAACGTGGAACTTGCGCCTTGCCATCAGAGATTCATCTATCACCTCCAATTTTATAGGGGTTGTTGTTCAAATAGGCGGAACAGATGGACCTAAATTTTGAATACCATTCCAGGGCTGTCGATTCTGAAATGGCAATAATATCAGGAACGACGGTCATTGAAATTTTGAGCGCCCAGGCCAAGGCCAATTGGATTAATTTTGGGTAGCCTAATCTGCTTCCAGCCCACAAAGAGTCTTTTCGTTGAGGCACATAAAAATATTTAATTATTTACCATTGTATATTCAAATGGATGGCTAGTGTTAGCAGCGTGAAGTTTCGAGAACACCTCGATCAGTTTTTATAGATGAAAAAATTGGGTAAGACCTCTTCATACAATTATCAAATATTTTTACGTATGAATAACATTTCTGTTTTTTTAAATGTAACTTTTATAATTTCTTTCGAACACTGGGCTTCAACGGTTCCTTTAATCTCGCACTCAATGACAACAACGGTGGTAAATTTATCTATTCTGATATTGATTGAATTTTCAAAAATCATTCGATCCTTCATTACTTCATTATATATATATATATCATCATTACAATCGTATAATAATAGATATTTAAATAAACGCAACATTGGAATCAATGAAGTCACATAACTTATTACTACTACTATAATAACAAACATGTTGCAATATGGACATTGTAAATATAAAGTTTTACACAACCTCTGCGTACTATCTTGCCCTGGTAGTACCGGAGGAAACAATGATTAGAGATAGGAAAATCGGGCGTGTGAAAGGGAGAATGTTTGAATAGGAATGTTGTGGGGATCGGCGGAGGTACACACTCTCTGAGTGTATATATGCCTCTAGTTTTCACTGTTATTGAGTCTTATCTGGAGACAAACCTCTATTAATTTTTGCATATAGAGTTCTTCGTTCAAGCAATCTGTCCCATTCATTTATTACTCATTCCTTGGAACCAGATTTAGTTGACAAATCTTGTATTTATTAGTGGAACGCTATACAAACATTGATTTTGTACAAGAAAATATTGTTTTGTCAATTGAAAATTGTTGGCCATTTTAAGCGATTAGTTTCATTGACGCCTCTTAATAGTTATTAGGAGGAAATGGCTGCGAAATGAAGTATTTACTTGATCAATTTAGATTAAATAGAGTAGTTTTATAATACTTAGGTACAATACTTGGTCAAATACTTTCCTACTTATGTATTTACACACCCTTGTAAATATATAATCTCAGCAAAATAAGTAATTAAAAGAAGTCCAATATCCTTACCATTTCACTTTGGATTAATATAAGAACAATATAATAAAAGCCATGCCTCATTAATTAAAATTCACTCAAATATATTATATAATTACAAATTATCCTTGAGTGGTAAAAGGAATATTTTGGAAAAAGAAGTTTCAATTAAAAAGTTTGGGAGTCATTTACATGCATAAGCAGCACGTAGATTAAAGAAAGATTTAAGGACTGAGCCCTTTGCGAATACACCCAAAATGGAAGAAGAAGAAGAAGAAGAAGGGGCAGGGCATTTTTTAAGGGCAGGTATGTTA
This sequence comes from Caligus rogercresseyi, assembly GCA_013387185.1. Lineage (NCBI taxonomy): Eukaryota > Metazoa > Arthropoda > Copepoda > Siphonostomatoida > Caligidae > Caligus > Caligus rogercresseyi. The sequence continues at coordinate 14,424,812 of CP045895.1, read as the reverse complement.
CTCCTTCAGGTTCAATGTCTTATATGCCCAAGGTACATATAGACTTTATTAAACAACACAACTCCCGTTGAACACAGAGGTACACTCCCTCCATTTCTTTTTCTTCTTCTCTTGGCAACATGGCGCCCCTTTTTTCAAAAATAAGAGGGGAAATGACAGCCATTTTTCTTCTTTTTTTATCCTTTTTGATCCTCAAATAATGGGCCACTTTAGAAGATGGAAAATTGAGGAATATCAATTATATTAAGGAGACACAAAGGACAAAGAAGGGTAGTTAGCCCTAGAGGTACTTTATATAAAATACTTTAATTATACTTATCCTATGGTTATATAGGTAATATAGGGAGGGCACTACACATTGATTAAACAACTGATTATCCATAGATATAAAGTGGACTTCATTTCCTTCCCTAATTAAGTATATATGCCATTTAAAAATGATTAATTAAGTAAATTATTTAGGGATGGTTATAAAACATACTTGTTAGTATCCCACATAAGGTTATACACATCCATTCAATCCAAGGAATCCATTAGGTTTCAAAAGGAATGATAAAAACAACTTTTGAAATACTTACTCCGACCTTAAATAATGTTACTTTCTATTTAATAATAAATTGAACTAGGCTTGATTACATAAATATTGAATGGCTATCATTAAAAATATATACATTATCATCCTTGTCTGAAGTGTGGTAGGAGCTATATGTGTCTATAAATAATGAAAAGAGGGTGTGAGCAGCATCTCTTCAGTCTCTGTGGCTAATATATTGTTGATCCTAATCTATTGAAGCTCATATATATGTTTTATGGCATTTAGAATCTTTGGAAATTGAAAACATGTTATCTATATCATTACAATCATAATTCTAAGATCTTATAGATGCTACATAGCAAGTATATATACTATATATATTATATATATATATATATATATGTGTATATATATATATATATATATATATATATATATATATATATATATATATATATATATATATATCTATATATATATATATATATATATATATATATATATATACAGGGGTGTGCAGGCGAATTTAGACTAACTTTGAGTACTTGTATCTCAGAAACCAGTTAGGGTAGAAGCTTAAAATGTATGAACTGGTTTGTATATCCTATGAGCTTTGTTTAATAACAAAAAGATTGAAAATGTCCTCGGAACTTGAGCGAAGGACGGCCATTATTGTGGCGCTCCGTTGCAGCCGTGAGCCCAAGGAGATCATCGACTTCTTCAATCTTCTGTGTTGATGCGAAAATCACCGTCAGAATGACAGATGGATTGCCAGTGACCCAGATGAGGTCCCTATCATTGGAAGAACCAAGTTCCCGGCCGGAGTTCATGTCTTGGAGGTCATGTCGAGCGAGGGAGACATCATGCCTCCTCACTTCTTTGCCAAGGGCCAAAATGTCAACAAGGAGGTCTACCTGGATGCCATGCAGACTGTGGTGAAGCCCTGGATGACCCAGATTGCTGCTTGTAGACCTTATCTTTACCAGCAAGATGGAGCTCCCGCCCACACGTCAAAAGAAAAAAAACAGGTTTGCCTTTTTATTTGCAAGTTCCTTAAATAATTTGATAACAATATTGGAATGCTATTTTCCAAATCACAGTATCGCTCTAAAAAATAAAGTTATATTTAACACTTGTAATTAATTATATGTAAATAAAAAGGCAAACCTGTTTTTTTTTCTTCGTAACAAATCACAATAATATTAAATGCAACCTCAATAATCACCTAAAAGTAGTTACTTAATATGATCAATACTTCGTCTTACTAAATTGATCTTTATTTACTTACATGCCAGATATCGAAATTATAAAAACTGTTCTGAAATGCATTGACATATACCAAAATATATTAAAATTGATTATAGTCAATAGATTCGAAACAAAAAATATATCGCCGCTTAAATAGAACACTAAAATATGGTCAACTTTTTGAAATATAAAGCCGATTTTTTCAATTAGTACGAAAGATATATAAATTATAAAAATGATTTGAAATGCACAGATATAGTACCAAAAATAAATAGTACTGACATTTGTGGTTATTCTTACTTTGCACGAAGATAACTGGGCCTGAACCATTAGAATGATGAAAATCATGATTTTCAAAAAGGTCATAAAGGTCTAACCTTTTTTCGGACGAAATTTTAAGTGGCTTTTTTTAAATTTACTTAAAATATGGGACTCAATTAGGAATTTCACCCTAGGGACAAACAATGACCTTAATTTTGTTACATAGTGTATTCGAATAATGAAATAACTGTATATGTATATAGAAATATAAAAAATATTTCAGGTATTAATTATCAGCTAGAGAATAATAGCTGATCAAAAATGAATAAATACCGATATAAAAATCGTACAAAATAATCATGTAAAAAACCACACACAAATTGTATAAAAGTAAATAATAATAAAAACTGAAACAAAAACAAGGACCTGATGGGAGATATCGTGATTAGTTTTTGTTTAGAAACTTCTCTTGCATCCCTCAGACTCTGATCAGATCTGAGCTTTGGTGAAAACATACCATAGATGCCACGGATGCTAAAGTCCTTCGTCATTTTGGTCTAGAAACATGACCAGTAGTTCTTTTTTCCGGTTATCATAGTGGTTTTGGCATGACGTTCCTCCTATTCCCGAATATGTAGATCAGTGCATGATTCCTATCGCCAGTAGGGTCATCATTAATATTAAATGCTTTGTAGAATTCAAGGCAATAATTTTTACAACCGTTTGGTTTAAGGAGCTGAGATGGTCATCCTTTAAAATCCTTGAAATCGTGAGGTGTTCCTCCTTATTGCGCTTTCGACACGCTATTTTGCGATGTTTAGTTAATTTCATTATACGGTTTTAGATACTTAAACAGGAACTTCTTATTTGTCTTTCATGTATATTTATAGTATTTTAAATACAGAGTTTCTTTTTATATTCATTAAATAAATTAAATGTATTTTTTTCTTCAATAATTGAAGCAATGTTATCATCTTAGATTACACTATGTAACAAAATTAAGGTCTTTGTTTGCCCCTGGGCTGAAATTTCTAATTTGAGTCCCATTTTTTACGTAAATTCCAAAATGCCACTCAAATATCGTCCGAAAAAAGATTTGGCCTTTATGACCTTTTTTGGAAAATCATGATTTTCATCATTTCTAATGGTTCAGACCCAGTTATCTTCGTGCAAAGTAAGAATAACCACAAATGTCAGTTGTATTTTTTTATATCTGTGCATTTCAAATCCGTTTTTATAATTTATATATCTTTCGTACTAATCGAAAAAATAGGCTTTATATTTCAAAAAGTTGACCATAATTTAGTGTTCTATTTAAGATGTATATTTTTTTGTTTCGAGTCTTTTGACTATAATCATATGTAATATATTTTTGGTATATATCAATGCATTTCAGAACAGTTTTTATAATTTCGATATCTGGCATGAAAGTAAAGAAAAGATCAATTTAGTAGGACGAAGTATTGATCATATTAAGTAACTACTTTTAGGTGATTAATTGAGGTTGCAATAAATATTATTGTGATTTGTTACGAAGAACAAAACAGGTTTGCCTTTTCATATGCAAGTTCCTTAAATAATTTGATAACAACATTGGAATGCAATTTCCAAATCACAGTAACTCTCTAAAAATAAAATTATTTTTGACACTTGTAAATAATTTTATGTAAATAAAGAGGCAAACCTGTTTTTTTTCTTCGTAACAAATCACAATAATATTTATTTATTCATCCTCATTCATAAGATCCTAGGTTTCATAGATTAATTCAACACTATAATGCTTATTTATATCCAGTCGGATGCAATTCTATCGAACCAAATAAAAATAAAGTTGAATTATTTATAAAAACCACACACACAAAAATATATTTCTATCCTACTTTCCAAACTTTTCCCTCCACAAATTTGCGTTGCCTATAACTAGTTAATGATACTGCATTTACCCTTCCCCATTCATTTAAGGCTTGACTCATGTGCCTTCAACAACGGGGTCACTCTGTCTACCTATTTAATGAAATGCTACTTACTCACGAAAATAATAAAACCATGAGTGCACCTTAAAATTGTTTCTCCCGTGCGAGGGACCGTAGAGAGACGACGACAGAGAGTGCTCCGCCAACCAGTGACCCCCCCCCTTAGTTTTTCACAGGCGCGGGAATCATGTATATAAAATCCCCGAAAAAGCCTTCCAGTCCTTATTCAGTTCTTGTGTTCAGCCATCCTTTCTCCCCCGTGTGATGTGATAATTGTTGTGAGTGTGTTATTATAATATAACTTATCAGCTGATTATATTCATCTATCACTCGTGGGAACCTTCGCCAGGCTACTCGACTGGCTCCGCGTAAGTTTATTCCTCAATCAACCTCTTCATCCCTCTACCATAAAACACACACATACCGGACTCGGAGCACTAATTATAATGTTTGTTTTAGGCTAACTCATATCCTGATTGTCTCCGTATTGCTGGACCCAATCCGCGACAAGTAAAAGGAATAATTACCATCTTTGAAAAACTAAAGAAAGCCAAGGCGCGTTACAAAACTTTCTTTATCAACAACACCACCTCCATCTACCACATCTTAAATGCATATGTAAAAAAATCTCTCTGTATCAAACGTGTATTTGCTGTCATCCTCCTATGTTTTTTGCTACTGTTTAGATTCTAAGGGCCCTTATAAAATAATTATTATTATATCTATTGTAACAAAAGTTTTTCATTGAGAAAAACACTCTTTGCCTCTTTATCCATCATCAATTTATTTGTGTGTTAATTTAAGTTTTTATTTTTTATGACAATTATATTTTATGTAATTGACCTTTTATTTGATTGAGTAAATACATAATATATATAATAAGTTAATTTGGGCGTTTCATGTTGTATATTTGTATATAGTGTCAGATCTATAATAAGGGAGCCACAAAAATGACCGGTAGATACAGGTGGCTGCTGGCCACAGAAGTGTTTTCTTTTGGGGGGAATTCATGGCCACTGGTTTGACTGTATATAGGTTTGTCCTCTGTCTAGTGATTTGTTCCTTGGTCCTTTCACAATTTTTGGTACACTTTTATAGTTTAAAATTCATTATAATACCAGACTGTCATTCCTGTAATCCTTAGTATTATTATCTTCTGAAATGTATCTCAATCAAATCATATAGACAAAAAATGTCTTCAACATAGAATAATGTATTACAAACTCTCACTTGTCCCCGAATTTTCTACAAAATAACAATGAACCATCATGACACGACCAATTTTTTTAAAGGAACATTTAGGCATTAAAATGATGAATTGTTTTGAAATGACACTTCAATATGACCATAAGAGACATATTGCTTAAACAATGGCTGACAAAAAACTTTAACTGACATTTCATCTCAAATCTTTAAAGATCTGCATCAAATTTAAAATATGATATAAGTCGTGTTAAATCATAATCCATAATGTATAAATATCTCACAATGGTTATCTGACGAAATGTCTGAGAGTGCAGTTAAAATATGGAGGCATCCACATTTCTTCTATCGTAGATCTTTTATTTATATTATTTTTTCACCAAGAACAATATATGTAACTCAGCTAGAATATCGTGTATTATATGTAGTTTAAAAAAATAAATATTTCATAAAATACACAAACGAAGCCACACAAGGACAGCAATCACGGGCTCAAACATTAATTCCTATCAGAGTAGTCATAAGGACTTAAGATATGATCATTATGCTTTTCAATGAAAGGACCCTAAAAGACTACAAATATAGTTTCAGCTCACGATTCATGACGAGATCAAATAATCTCAACGTACACTTACAATGAGTTTTAATTTGATAAGAATATCAATTAGATCACTGATTAACTACATTACATCCTATAATAGCATTTCAAACATGTTGCAATTAATATATAAATTTTAAAAGAGTTTCTGATGAGAGTTCATTAACAGAGGGAACTAATTAGCCTTTTACTATAAATCAGGTTTATCGAGTCAACTCTTATCTAAGTCGTGCGCACTTGTACAAACATAAGCTTGACTGCTTTGATTGTTTGAGGATAAGACTGAGGAGGAAAATAGATGCACTAATGATTACAAACCATCAAATATTGGTGATTGGGCTTTCAAGAGAAAAAAAACAATACATTTATTCAATGATAAACTATGGAATAAGTCTAAATTTATAGGGTACCTCTGGATAATTTGATAGCAAAGGTATAATCTTGACTTTTAGTTGATAACAGACCAAATACCTTCTTGTAAAAGTCGATTACATAGTTATTCATGTTCTCTAAGAGTTGGTATGTATAGGAAAAAATATATCTTCTCTTTGTAAGCATGAGGATTCATTATTTACATTTAAAAATATTTTTTCAGTCGCTGTAGAGAAGGTATACATTTGCGCAAAGAAATCCGGAATCCCCTTTTCATTCCTCCTAGTTCTCTGGTTTATTTTCTCTCAGACATATAATGTTATTTTTGTACATGCACGATGTGTGATCTCTGTCATGTTCTGAGGGCAACCATGTGGACTTGAGCATCTGGGGCGAGTTGGAAGGGTGCTCTACCCCTCATGCAAATGTGGACTCCCTCAAAGAATCTCTTAAGAGTGTCTCCCTACAAAAGTTTGTAACCTCAGATCAAGACCACCCTGGAAGCGAATAGGATTATTTGAGATATCATATATTTATCATAATTCATGATCAGACCCTCTAATAGTTTTTTTACACTCTTAAGTGATCTATTCTTGAGTATGATCACGAGGAGCAAATTCATGATGAGGGGTCTCTGCTGCCCTAGAAAGCCTCATGTGGAGGCCCCTTTGGGTTCTCAGATATTTGTTGAAATGTAAATAAAACAACGTGTTACAAAAAGGGAGGAACATTTATTTGTTTGTGTAGATGATTAAATAAAACCCTGCACTTATTGGACAATTTTTCTTACGTAGGGGATATAGGGCGCTAAAGTAAAAAGTATGCAATATGGCAAATAATAAGAGGACTTCAGCAAATTAGATATATAATCTAAGGGACGAAAAAGCAAAAGAAGACCACAGAGAAAGAGATAAATTTCAATTCAATTAGTAGTATGATGACATCACTTTTAAGATTAGGAGTAAATGATATGTATATTAGGAAGGGTGCAAAGAAAAATGACTTAGGGACCCATTACCACTACTTTGTCCACCTCTGATCAACATAGAAGCGATCTCGACGTAAAAGCGACCTCGGCGTGTCTCATTACAGCTTATAGACACGCTCAAATGGGGCATTTAATAAATTATCCTTTACATATATCCTCATGCAATCTTTTCATAGTTTTTATTATTATCATACAACGCCATCAATGAATAAAATACAAGTATTAATATGGCATAGTGGATCCTATAGAATACTGTATGTGGTTTGTTTATCTATTTTTAGAAATAAAATATTTAATACGTGGCAAAAATCATCCATGAATAATTAAAACACAAAATATGGAACATAAGTATTTGAATGAAATGGGCGTATCCAACACTTTTGATTGGTTTTTTAATATGTAAGGATTTGGCTCAGTGCCTACAAGGATCATTCTTTTTCCTGCGTTTAGTGTTTAGTTTATTAATGCCTAAAACAAACTAAAATGTTAAGGGCGCAGATTCATCTTCCAGGAGTGAAAGGTCTTATCAATCAACTTCATTGCAAAGAGTACCCTAGGTTTCATACACAATTATCAAACTGTAACAGGATGCGACCGCTAACGAGTGACCTTTTTAGCGTAGCTTTATACTCAATATATATCTGGTATGTATATAAGGTGTCACATTTCAAATTTGTATGTTCAACAAACATCGATCAATGTAATTGTTGATGATCGCTCCTAATGTTGATTCGGAACGAGCTTGCCATGACCATAAACGAGATCCACAGAGACTTTGCCTCTCTCTTTTCGGGCACCTGTCTCTCCACTATCACTAAGCGAAAGAGAAAAATTTACCCTGAAGATGGCGCCCTGGTCAAAAGCCTCCTCTTTTATGGCTCAATTACTGGTGTGTGAATGGATAATCAGGTTTATTATAGAGATATAGAGACATAAAGAGCTTATTGGATTCTTCAGAGAAATACGTCATTGTGCCCATATAAACAAATCTTTCTATCTCTATGATCAACTTACGATGACGTAGTACAAATTACTTTGTTTATAATGGCACAGAATACAGCTGAACGACGATGTTTCTCTGCTTTGAAGGGAATAAGCTCTCTATATCTCTATGGTCCTTATATCGACCGTGGTTGGTGAAAAGAGGCGTCATGAATAAATAAAAACAAGAACCGATGTTTTAAACTTGTGAGCAAATTCTATATACATTAAATTATTTAATATAAGAGGGTGAATCAACTTGAACACACTTGTAAAATAATGTTGACAGATGAGTTTTCCTAAAAAACGTAAAGACTTCCAAATTTGAGTGCCCAGGTTCGATTCCCGAGAGGAAAAAGTCATTTTTGGTCAGCCTCAATGATAAGATCCTAGGTTCGATAGTCTAATTTTAACGCTATAATGCTTATTTATTTGCTCTCGGATGCGATTCTATGGAACCAAATAGGCAAAAAGGGAGCATGATAACTCAGTGTGCAAAGGTGTGTTCAACTCTCAATGTTGGGGGCGCAGGTTCAACTCCTCTCGAGAGGGGAAGGTGCATTTTGTCAACCTCATCAATATGATTAGAGTTAGATAATCTAATTTTGATCCTATATGCTGATTTATATCAAAGGGATGCAATTCTATCAAACTATATAGGCAAAAAAGTTTCCTACCTTATGATATACTAAATCCTTATTCATTTTAAGTCTCATGTGATCGAACATGAATTCAGTATTCATTTTTAAAAGGGCTATGAGGCTTAATCACTCTATAAACTCTGTTTGGCGGCAGTCTTATGGCACAATAATTGAGAATGTTTTTTATGTATTTTTTACGCAATTATACCTATTTTTTAATAATTGTATTTTATACAGTACAATTTAAAATAAACACCTTTAAAATGAGACTGGTCGATGTTTCCCGCTTATTTGATTCCTTTCATAGGTACACGTACCATAACTAATATTCTTCCTCCGAATATAAATATATATAGATAGATACATATGTGTAGGAAAAAGCCGAAAGGAACACGGCATAGGTACATACATACATATATCCCCCCCTCCCCATTTCATCTCCATGCCTCATAAAAGTTAATTAATATCATTTTTTAAAGAGGTAGAAAGAGAATGAAGGTGGCTCCTGGTGGTGACTTCATAAGTAGGCCCACAAATCAACCTCCTCCTCCTAAGTAATGGCCCATTTAAATCTATGTATGTCCTAAGAAGAACAACCTCAACCAACATTGACCGTCCTTGATGGGCATCCATTAATTGCAGTTTTCTGCCTACGTCATTCTCCCTTCATTTTTCACCTTAAAGATCCTCATAATGATATATTCTCTAAACGCAGTACCCCCGACATATGAATTAATGAGCCGCAAAGTTGTTTGTAGTGGTGTTAGCAGTAGAGGTGGTAGTAGCTGAGTTGATATTTGAGTAATGATTCTCTTCATTGGCGGGCTTAGCTATTGGTCATTAGGGAGGGGATTTTTGTATTGGGCTGAGCGCAATTTGGATTTTGGTTGCTCCTGGCATAAGATGACAAAAAGGGTAATAGCAATGGGTAATGATCTGTGAGAGGAAAAATATTATTATTATTATTGGTAATAAAGGATTAACATTGACTGCATTAGGAACTTGAGATGAAATATTAATATTTAGAAATAAAATCTGTAAATATTTATAGAGCTTTTCAAAGTGCAAAAGGGTTTCATAGCATTAATTTGTATCTGACCGGCCTCTTAATTGTTCATAAGCCTTGCTTAATATGCCTTGTGAGCTCCTTGACATTAAGTTCATTCTTTATTAAATTCTTTCTTGAGTAAATTCCTTATAGACAACATGTATTTCTGTAAGAGTAATCACGGTAGTGACAATCTAGATATTAGATAACCAATAACCAATGAAGAATCATTTGTGAATGTGGAATTATTAAAAAGATGAAATCACAAGCTATTGTAGATTTAAAAATATTGATCCGGAACATATGTTCCATAAACATACCATAAATAACAGTTGTTCCCTCATAAAAACTATAAGAGTACTGCGCTAAATGCAAATTGCTCTACTAAAGATAATCAAAGTAGAGTCTCATTGTACTTGTAAATTTGTGACTTTTCATCAAACATTTCACCCATATTGTAATGAAAGCAATGTATTCCGATGACCCCTTCTAAACGTTTGCTAACTCAAAACACCCTTTTGTGAAAACCGCCTTGAAAAAGTGTAACTCCTTTGGTGCATATCTTTTATACAAGAAAGTGGCTTCTACGTGGAATGATTAACTACCTTAATTGATTAAAAATATTTATTTTCTTTACAATTGGTGTTCTATTTTTAATGGTTTTTCGATTCAGGAATATACATACTTATATATTGGGCAATCTATATTTTCTAAACTACTAAATCACAAACGAGCAATTGATATCTATAACTTGTATAGCAAGACTATAAAAATTTGCTTCACAATTTGGAATTCAGTCCAACTGACTTTTAGGTGTATTGATTTTCCTACACAAGTAATAAGTGAACTGAATAAATCTATAAAACATATTTTTCCTATTAACCCTAAAGTTATTGTTTGATGTGCACAGTGTTAAACATTATATATACTCATAACAACAAGTTTTTATGTTCTATAGGGAGAACATAAATAAGATGTAGGTTTTACAGAAGGTGTAGAAGCAATAGAAGGAACGGTATATTACATCATAGAAAGTTATAAGTTTATGAAAAGCTTCCTTGATGTTATTATCGTGTCGTCCCTGGTAGTAACAGTTGCCTTCTAATCTAGTTAAGACTGACTTGAACCAAAGAGACTCTCCTGCGTGGACGACTGCTTTGACCATATAGAAGGCATAATTAGGCACACTCAAACAAAACAAAAAAAATCTAATCGGAGGCAGGGTCTTAAATCAATATACATGAATTCTTTCAATATATGTATGACTTCCTCCTATAAATCATATGAGCACCCGCTCACTTGCAATTTTTGCAGATTATTCTGCATGCAGGTAAGTCAAAAAAGGCGGAGGAAACTCCCTAAATGAATTTATGATCTCTTCAACGATTTTACGACCAGCTCTGAGCTTCCAAGCCTGTCTCATTTCTTAACAACTTGAGAACACTCAGTAGCTTAGTGTTCTAACTAATCATAATAAATGGACTTAATTTGAATATACCAAGAAGAAAGGAATGTGAATATACATATATAATATATATATATATATATATATATATATATATATATATATATATATATATATATATATATATATATTATATATATCTATATATTATATACTCTATTATTCTGTTTATGGTTGGTGTGTTTATAAAATGAAAAAAAAATATTTTTTGAAATAATCAAGATTTCAACTATATTGATAACTATATATTAAGCCCAGGGCGGGCAGAGCTCATGTAAACAAAGAGGGATATTTCCAATAAAAAAATAAAAAAAATGTGACGTCATCACTTAGACGATTTGCCTGTATATCTAATACCTACACCATCTAAATAATAACAATCTGTTTAAATATTTAATAATATGGTGGACTAATATCGATGAAGCCACACAACCTGGTATATAATTTCATATAAAAATAAGATTTTTATGACTCTGTGTAACAATCACATGATTTTCAGCAAAAAAAATGAAATAGGTTTTATAATATGTTATTTGCATTAGATTTTCAATTTCAGGCCGAAACTCAGCCAATTTATTAACATCTGAAAAGGTTGATTATTTATATTTTTCACTAGTCCATAAAAGTAGTAGTAGTCCTTTCTATCAAACAGACAGAAAGATAACGAGTGAAAAGAAAGAGAATATATATTTTTTTTATGCTATATATCATACCAAATCGATAATGTGACGTCATGGTGACGTTTCATTTTTTCTTTTCTAATCAGAGGAATCTAAACATTGCGTTCTGTGCATCTTGTATTATCTATTATCTTTGATTTAAACCCCTGTTTAGAAACATATTAGTTCATTGGATTGGTGTATTATCATGCTCAACGTCAATAGGGAATCATTCCAAGGACTACACATGAGAAATAAGGAAGATGTAGTATGTCCTGTATGAGACACGAAGCCAGAATGAGTTTGGCTCCCGAAGGAGAAAGGCCAATAAAATTAACTACTCAAACATTTCCTTCATTTTCTACAAACACGAAAAAGGATTAGGTACCACTTGCTATTCATGTGGGTATATTTATGTCGATGTTTATACAAATGAGAGGGGATAAAAATCCATTAGTTTTTTGGCAGTCTAACGAAGTATTCAGGTATTTACTGATATATTTCCTTTAATCCTCTATCGTCATTTCTACAAAATAAATTAAAAGAGCTTCCTCTTCTTCATTGAACGAATATTTATTTTTATTAAGAAGTTCTCATAATATTTTTTTGTAAAAATTCAATAGACTCATGTAGATGGATAAAAAGTTATATTAGTTCATGGTATAAAAATAATCGTTTCTAACGATAAACTACTCTTTAAAAAATAAATATTTAATTAAACAAAGTCTAAAACAATATCTAAATAGATCAAAACGTGGATATCAACACGGAAAAATATAATATATATATATATATATATATATCCGTCTAATTCTTTCAATATGAAAAAATACTTTTTTGACAATTATAAAATATAAAGGATTTGAGATTTAAGTTGACTTGACTAATAAGGGTTGACGTACACTGTAAACTAAATTCATAAAAGACATTATAATCTAAAATTTAAATTCCAACATAAGAAAACTAAATGACAAATTCAAACTTGATCAAGCTTCTATAGAAATAGCTTAGATCATCAGTTGGATTAAATCATGCGTGGTCTAATAATCCTGGCTACTGAGGGGTCGTACACATTGTTGCCGTGAGACATCGACGAGTCGATTGAAATCGACCTTGAGAGGGATATTTCCCTTAAATCTACATATTTTAAACATATAGTATATATAATTGAGATTCTTATTTGTTAAATTATCGCAAGCTTCCTATGGTGCTATTCACATTTTATTTTTATGATATTCTGTAAAACTGTGGCAACACCATAACATGTCTATGACGTCACCCACCGGCAAGCATGTATCAACCCGATTGTAAAAGTATCTTGTTAATTAATATATATGGTTAAAACAATGCTCTTAAAAATATAAAACGAAAGTTTATTTCTTTTTTTAGGTGCTCTGTACTCATTTTGCAAATAGATTTTCTTTGTTTTAAAATTCTATGCAATCAAAAGTGCATAAATTAAGAGGCGGATGCATCCACAAGAAAAAAACTATGAAGAGAAAAGACTTACTAGCTTCTCATGAGAATATAAACAAGATTTTTTTTGTATGCAATCTTGATGGGTCCTTTTTAAATATGTCCTCCTAAGTGTATCCTTGAATGGATGATGGAAAGGCCAGTAATTGTCATAAGTAGATGATTGTTGTTTTAAACCCATTACAGCCGAAGTTAAAAATAACACCAAGACATTGAAACTTCTCACAAAATATAATATGATGAAAGACTTCGGAAGTGAAAATATTTGATTACGATGATTACTTATTGCGAAATTAGCTCGTAGAAAAATCTAGTCTCGGCAATTCTCCAAACTTATGATTTTTTGAGCTGTAGTGCCGAAACGTAGATTTTCGACGTACGTTTTAAAACAAAAAATATACAGTTTATTTTTTTAATTTGAGGTTTAAGTACATAATTAATTACAAGATATGTATTTGAAGAATAATTTTGAAAAATATTATTAAAATTACTCATGACTTGAGAACACTTTCATCATAATTAGTGCTTACACGTCATAAAATAATGAGGTACTTGCAACCATCGCAAATCCATTGCTTATTTTCAACTGGAACAAAGAACCAATGGGGATTACTTTTTTTCGCTGTTTCTAAATCCTCAAAAAGACATTAACACGCATTTTGTTTATAATTTATCCATTAGATTTGCTCGAGAGCTGTTTTACTACCACTTAGAAAAATCTACGTTTCGGCTCTATTGGGGTTCGATTCTCGAGGATGGCTCATTACATTATAATTAAGGAAAAAGTAGTGAGTATTTAAGCATTAAGTAATGAGTTACATAATTTCATAGATATATAATTAAGATTCTGCAGTAGGTTTGAAGGAAATAGATAAGAATAAAATTATAAGTTGTTAATTCCCACAGTAATAAAATTGATATTTTACTAAACCAAGTGGAGATCGTATCACAAACTGTGTGGACATGACTCTTAACATAGAGATATAAGGATATAGAGTGCTTATTACCTTCAGTAGCAGATAAATATCATTCAGCTGTATTCTGTGCCCAATATAAACAAAGTAATTTGATCTAAATCATCGTAAGCTGATCATAGATCATTTATTTATAAATCTTCTTTCATTGTCAACCAATGAGGTTACTACTTTGAACTAATTACTACAATTTAATACTGGAGCCTTAAAGGCTTTTTGGCAATCCAGCATTTTTTTCACATTTTGAAGGTGCACAAAATCATGCATTTTGCTTAATTTTTTTGTCTTATTTGTATATATTTCATGTTCAAAATATAAGCATGTACTAATGTGTAAAAAGTTGATTTTTTTAAATGCTGGTGCCTTAGGGCAAAGTACTCAACAAAATAAATACTTAGATATACTTCTTCCCATGCCTGTATATGTATAAATATATATTTTTATAAATGAGAGTATTTTAATAACTGGAGAGAATCAAGGCTACAAGCTACGAGTTTTACCCCCTTTAGAAGTCAGACAATGTGGAATTCTTCTGTCAAGTTTATTTTGGAAGAATAAATTCCAACATTTCATATCCTACGATGGACGTCAGATTGATGGTAGACAAGACAAGAAGGATCTACATAAGTTAAAAAAGCGGAACAGAAAATATGCATTCTTTAAGAAAATGTATTTCCTTGGGCTTAATACTTAAAAGTAAATTTTAATAATATATATTTGTCTTTTCGCAGAATTGTCCTAGGTAGATAAGACTAGGAATTTTAGAGAAAAGTTTTTTTACAACCTTCTACGTCAATAAAACGATATTTTTATTCCGTCACTAAAGTTCATATAATTCATAATATAAATTAAAAATTGATAACTAAAAACTCTTTGAGTGTAACGCATTAAAAAAAATATGGGATATGGTTGTTCAAAAAATTTATATGAAGTTTGGCCGTGTTTTAACCACGAAAGGAATTTGTTTTATTTACAATGGTCCTGATGGCACAGAAATAAATTTTATTTTAACTAAAAACAGATTTTACTTTATAAATTAAGAAGCATGAACCCCCCCCCCCCCTATTGAAAATTGTTTTTAAATATGCAAATAGAATTGTTGATGATGTTTGATTTTGTTTTGTTTAATATTGGTTGTGTAAAATTTTAAGTTTGTACGTGTAGTAAATAAGTTTTTTGATGTTTGGTAACACTGAAGAATAAATGTTGTACGAATGTACAAAAAAACTCTTTTCAAAAGTAGTGTACATAAATGAACACTATAGTTCAAATTTACTATAAAACCAGGGGATTTCAGAAAATAGATTTTTCTTCGACTTGTCATACCTATAAAACAATATTTGGTTAAGAACCGTCGATATATTATTAGATAATATTAGCATGACTTGGTGAAAGGACCAAACAATCGAACATAGCGATACAATTATAAACTAGAAATCCATTTTCGATATTCTCTCAGGGGGTTGGGAATGCAATTCATTTTAAAAATGTATCGTTTATAATCACTCATTTTTGATAAATCCTGATAAATGATGAGCGATATTTTTTAAGCAAAATGATAAATGATAACTATACAAATTTAGATCTCAAGGAGGATACATTTAATTCGTCACTGATTTTATAGCACGTGGCAATCACTGGATAAAAAATGAAGAAGATAATAAATATTTAAAAGAACATTTACAATGTTAGCTTTGCCAAGAAAGATGGTGTTTGACTTGCTCGAATTGGAGAAGACGAGTATATACACACACACACATATATATATATATATATATATATATATATATATATATATATATATATATATATTATATCGAATTAAGATTAAGAATGCTTCGTTGATAATAAAATATATGTTGTTTAAAAATATTGTGGTAATAAGAACCGAGTTTACTCAAAAGAGAAAGAGATTGGCAAAAACATATTCTTGTTAGTTTGATAATATTACATTAAATATCTTCATCTTTAACCCATTTCCACCTGCCTTTTTTGTCAAAAAATGTGATCCCCAAGCAATTGTTGTTTCATGAAAAGCCTACAAAATATGTCATATTTTTGCTACATTGAAAATTAATTTTTGAATTTTACCATAGATTTTATTAATAACGCAAAGGTTATTCAATGGATATTTATATTTATTTCGTACTATTATGATTGAAGTAGTTGCAAAAATAATTATTTTGATAATTTAAGAACTATGATATTTTTTGGAACATACAATCTTCCTAAAATTAAATGTAAAAACAGTTGTCTGAAGGGTTTTTAATAAACCCTATAGACTCTGGGCTCATATTTAGTTATTCTACATGTATGTAGAATCAAAACAATACAAAATAATCCATAAGGCCCCATAAAAGCATTTTCAAATGTCTAGATAATTCATGGATTTGTACAAAGTCTTAGGCATCTAGCTAATCTATATTCATTACATTCCTTCTTCTCAAGGAAATGAGAACTACCAAATGAACAAATATTCTTTCTTTGTTTCAAATGCTTTTAAGGAATACTAAGTTCCCGAGTTAATAAGAGGCATGCTTATATGTAACTAGGCTTGTAGGTTGTAGGTTGAATGACTTATAATTATAAATAATGGACCTTTGGGGAGAAAAGGAAACGAGGCAGTCATACAAAGGTACGTAAAAGGACTCATTTCAGAAAGGACTTTTATTATAAAAAACGCTCCATGCATTCTTAAAATATGGAGCCAATTATTATTTTATTATTATTGGTCAACTTCTTGAGGGGAAGAAAAAGATCCTCAAAATAAGTTTTTATTCATATCACATGCTGATGATGATGTTTTCTTCTTATCATCTAAATTGTATTGACGCACCAAAAGCTCAATGGTCCATATGACTCTATTTGGGCAACTTGTTTTTTAATATTACTTTTCATATAGGATTGATCGTGAAGTAAATCTTTTTATAAAAAGTGACTCTAGGGATATAGAAATATAACATACAAAACAATATAACAATATATATCTATATCAGGAAACGACCGGGTCCCGACAGTTTTTTGAGCGTCCCGGCCCGGTGTCCCGGTTTTTAATACACCGGGCCGGGACATCAATATTTTTTCAATATTTCTTTTGTCATTAAATTTAAAAAAAATCAACAATTCAGAAAGTTTTGGAGATTCTTTTCTAAAAAAATATCGTCACTTTTTTTTGGAGATTATTTTCTAGAAAAAACGTCATCACTTTTTTTGGAATTCTTGACTTTAGAATGTCGAAGGACTGAAAATATATATTATGTCCCGGCCGGCTGGAAAAATTTAAGTCCCGGTCCGGGTCCCGGCGAAAAAAGGTGTCCCGGTCGTTTCCTGATATATATATATATATATATATAATATAAATAGAAAAAATCATACCAATAATTTTTGTGATTTCATTGCATGTGATTTTTCATATTAAAATCAGTTCCTTATAAACACATCAATGGATCTTAATTATAATTTCTTCCTCTTTCTATTACTTAAGGCGGTATATTTAGACATCGTAAAAAGAAGTTATATTTAAGTCATTTAATAGAATGCCGAAGTCACGTATGATAGCGTTGAACATCGGGGTATTTGTTTGTTCGCCATTAATTGGAGAAGACAGCGTTCGATAGATTTGAAAATGAGACTTCACATGTTGTCAAAGAGAATATATATATGGTAGCGTATTCTTTCTCATATTAATAGTAGTTCCTTAAAAGGTCGTCATTGCGTCTTCATTGCCGTTTCTTATATTTTCTATTCCGGAAAGCTGGGTATAAAAAAGAAGTAATTTTATATCATTTCATAGAGAACATATAATATATGTATGGTAGAGCTGAATGTTAGAGTATTTGTTTGGTCTCTTTGATGGGTTTACTGAGTTTTATTGCACGTACATTCGTCGTAGACCTTTTTATAGCCGTTTTCTCGTCGTGGGTATTTACCTCGCTTGCTCTTTTGTCAGTCAATTTCTTCGTTCTTCTTTTTTTCGTGGGTATTTTTGTCACGAAGCTTTTTATAGTGAAGCATTTTCCGCGCTATTTATTTTTTTACTTTGTAGATCTAATCTCGCGGACTCAGTCGGAGGTCTCATGGGATTTAAATCTACCGCTGACACTTTTTAGGGAGAAAAGACACGCGCGATAAAATTACTGGACACCTCTTTGATGGAAGGAAAACAGCAGAAGAAAAAACTTGAGAGAGAGTGCGACTTCACATCTTTATCAAGAAAAGTTGAGAGTGATTGACATCTATCTCCATTTCTAGGCATTATTTAATTGATTTGCATATATATATATATAAATACATATAAAAAGTTGTTATTTTCCACAAACTTAAAATAAGGGGGGGGGGGAAGACAGAAACAGAAAAAACTTTTGTAAAAGTAATCATATGGAAACGAATTTTTCAGTAAACACCCCAAAAAAACACGTCTCACTATCTCAGAATCATCCACAAAAAATAGATCAAAAACAAGATCCATAGGCTCTCAAACCTTTTCACTAATTTTTTTGTTAAGATCTAATGAACCATTCGGAGATAAAGGAAACGAACGAACGGAATTGTTTTATTATTATTATATATGTATATATCTATATAATAATTCACCAATCTCTGTCCGTCCGTCTGTTGTCCGCACGCTATCTCCTCCCACATTTATGGTCAGATTTGAACTTTGAAGGTACCTATGGAATTTTTGGGTCAAATTTCATTCAAATTCAATCGAATTCCTTGAAGATGACGGTCATTCGTCGTCAGTTATGATGTTTCATATCTCAGATTGCTCCAGGACATAATTTGGCCCAGGCTGCGCCATTCTACAACCGTTCTTCACTTTGGGTGTATGCAAGACGGCGCTCCACAACGTTTGCACAATGCAGCTTTAGAATTTCTAAATAAAAAGTTTCGAGGCCGAGTCATCAGCAGAAGGACGGAGAATCCCTGGCCAGCTCACAGTCCAGATCTCAGCCCTTGGTCTTTCACTTCTGGGCTGTAGCCCAAACTCGAGTTTATAAGGAAAAAACAGATCCCATTGAGTCTCTCATACAATGTGTCCAACCTTCGCTGAAGGATATAGTCAGGAGACGATCAAAACGTTGGCAAGAATGTCCTGAGCGTGCGTCGTTCTGTCTTCAGGCTGGAAGGGGTAATTTTCAGCAACTTTTGTAAGGCTTCAGATGTGCCTTTATGATATAGGACAATGAATTTTTATAATCATAAAAATTCATTCTTTTCCTTTAAATGGTGTATCTATGGGCAATTTGACGAATTTTAATACTTCTAATTCGCAATTTAAAAATTCCATTTCTAATGAAAACACTGTATATATATATATAATTATATATATATATATATATATATATTATATAATGTAGGTAATATATGTATATAAGAGAATGACTCACAAAAAGGTTATTGCACTTTGTGGTCCTAAATTCACATTAACCATTGGGATGATGGCCTAAAAGGAGAGCGAGGCGTTGACAGGTTGACATACCCTCAACTCTATCATCGTCCAAAGAGTTTAAATTTAACACCTCACTACATTTAAAAAAGACATCTCACAAGATGCACGGTTAGAAGTACCTCAAGGATGATGTTGATCAATTGCACACAAAACGTTAAGAATACCAAAGAAGCCAATAAATTGAAAATCCTTGGTAAATGTATCTTTAAATGGGAATCTTTCCTTCATATTTAGATCCTTAGCACAATTAAATTGATGTGGCATTTTAATTCTTTATTTGGAAGCATTTTATTGCTTCCCTTCACCTTGGAGGCTTCGTGTTTTTCCTCCCGATAAACATCCTCGAACAAGGTGGGTATTGAAATGTTTTGATTTAATTTATATTCAATGCCTCAACTTTTTCCCTCTGCCCATAATTGGAAAAATGATCTTCCTGTGAATTGTTGATGTAAACATTCTTGCCCACGGGAGATAAATCATTTGAAGATGTTTTTGTCTATGCTTTATTCGTTAGTATTTATAAGAGGAAAATATAAATGCTTCTTTAAGTTAGAGTTCAGATAAAATAATCTACTGGATTTGATAACATACAGAATGCAGGAAATATAAGTAATGTATGGATATTTAATTGGTATTTATTCCACAGTAATGCTTGGGAAATCGTGTTCCACTAAATATGGATTTCATGAGTAAAATAAAAGGATGAATCTGTTTTTATTGGGTTATAAAATGTAATGTTTTTATGATTAATTCATTATAAAACTGGCTTGCAAATTGTAATTTCATACTGGCTTTCTATCTAGTTTTATGTTTCAGACAATTCATATCAGTTAATTTTTAAATCAGAAATATATTTACACTATTTTTGATTTATCTTTATGAATATCATTTGTCCATTGATAAAACTATGAGATTTATCTATACATATATATTATATAAATCTATATCTATATATATATATATCTTCAGTTCTGATGTGCTGGGGGAGTGGCTAGATGCCATGGAGTGTCGGAATGTATGATTGCTTGGCTCAGATAGTAGAAGTCGGGTGGTTTACAGCGATTCAAATTGAATGATACTCTCTCTGTCCTTCTATTTGTAAGGTGGGTGTCCAACAGGTCCATCCAAATTCTTGGACCAATTTCTGTTTGCAGTCGCAACAACATTTGTGGCTCCGGTCCTCGGAAGAGCCCATGATTCTACTTCATGAGTTGACAGTTTAGGTGAACTCACGCTTAAAATCTCTCTGATATTGTGGTAAACATGGGACTCTTCCATAACCCAATCAAGACGCATTTCCTGTACCTAGGACTCTCAGCAATTCCAACGAGACCTTTTGCGTCGACTGGGGTAACCACACAGACCTCACAACAGCTTGAGGTCCTCGACTTCTAACTCAACAAGGGCTCTCAACATCAGCATAATTAGGTGGTATGAAATATTCCCTATCACAACCATTTGGTAATTATCTGTCGTCTACTAGCACAACCCCCGTGCGTGACATTTACCATTCTGCCTTAATCTAAGTGCCTCATAACAATATCTATTTGATTGTATATACTATTTTATATACGTTCTCTGTAGATACAATCATAGGGATGGCTTTCCAAATTAAATGCAAATATGTTGTACTTAAAATAGGTCGTTAAGTACGCTATCATATTTCATTAAAAACGGAGGTAGTTTATAATATATAAATATGGATTTAAAACAAATAAATTATGACAGCATATATATATATATATATACTATATATATATATATATATATATATATATATATATATATATATATATATATATTCATACAAACTTCCGCTTTTTATTTTTTTCACATACCATATTTGACTTACATAAATCATATTTCAGAGACCTCTATTCTTAAAATAAGGCTTATAATTAAACAGTATGTATAAGTACATATGTAAACATCTAATAACCATGCAATATTTCATGTGAAAGTGCTATACTACATCAATTGTGCTCTTTTGATAAGGATGATTTGATGGTAGCTCTTGTAAGCTCACCCATCCAATAATTTTTAATTTAAAAACCATTATGTTTTTTTAATCGTCAATGAATATAAAATAAAGAGAATAATCCTATTTGATTTTAGTGAGATAATTTCCCTCATTGAAGTAAACTTATTAATAATGCATAATTATAGATAACATCTTATTCGGTGCCCAAGGTGGGGTCAGATCGACTCGTCCTCGGACTGCCAGCCTCATCTGATCTCCTCTCCCTAATTCGGTGGCCACATTTGTCACCAGTGCTGCAGCTATTTGGAACAGTAGCTCTAAACTTCGCAACGCCAAAACCATGAGGGAAGCACATGTAGTGGCCAAGTCTTTGGAAAAATGTGCCCTATATAATACTTTTATAGCGGACGATAGTGTTTTTTAAATATTTATTTATTTTTGTTTTAAATTTGAGGGTTTTTTCTTTCTTCGAAAAACCTTTTGTTTTTAATTATATATTTATATATTAGAATTTGTTCGATTAATATAGTTATACATATATAATATATTTATACTTTGTATTACTTTTTTTTAAATTCTGACATCCCTGACTAGCCGAAGTGCTAGGATGTTTCTTGGGAAAAATAAAGGACGATTACACACCTATACAAGAGTAGCATGAGTGTTCAACCCTCACTGAGAGGATCAATTGTGGTTACCTTCATTGGAAAGATCCGAGGTTATAAAGACTAATCATAATGCTATAATGTTATATATTTATATCCACACGGACGCAATTCACTAGTATAAAATAGGCAAATAAGTAATGGTTCAAATATATATTCAAAGATTTCATAACGGGCATAGATCAAGGGCCTATGAAAAGACGCTATATGATTTGAAACTGTCAGAAGTTAATTTATTCTTATTTCCTATATGCTTTATATATATATATATATAATATATATATATATATATATATATATATATATAGATATATATATATATATTATATATATATATATATATATATATATATATATATATATATATATATATATATATATAATACTCCTTACAACTAATAGTAGAGCAAGCAATTATTTATGTACTGTAACAAATATCTATTTTGTAGACATTTAACATCATGCAGTAAGTATGTTGCATATATACAAATTACTTTTTATGAAAACCTTTCATTATTATGCTATCATTTTTCCCCATACAAGTCCAAAATCATGATGCATGATAGGGTATTGCTTTTTTCTTCGCAGTTTACGGACAAATATACAAGCATAAAGTAAATTATTCTTTAGACTGAACAATATCTAACTAAATATTTTTATTCACAAGTAAAACATCCTATAGTAACATAATTCTACAAATATAGCTTTTAAAAAAAATGGGACTCTAAAATCTAAAAAATTTTTTTTCAATATTTGAAAAACATGTATTATTTGTACAGAGACAAATCAGAATGAATGGTTTTAGAATATAATATTTAATTATTTGACGAATGAGTTATTTTTAGCAGAGGAAAATAATGTACATGTTTATTTGACAGTAGTTTTGACATTTCTTGTGAATCAATATTATTATATTAGATTATTATTATTATTACCTAACTCAAGGTTTTCCCCCTCTAATTAACAAAAACCCAATGAATCTAAGCGGGCTAAATACAACTTTACTATGTGTCAATAAATATATTAAAGAGTTTGTTTGACAAGTGAGTTGGAACTAACTACTATAATATTGACAGTTCTGAGGTAGGTCTACAAATTTATTCAAAAGGAGACATTTTGACAATTTTCCAAGGATAAAATAACAGAAACCAATGGAATTGACAATTCTATAGGTATATATATATATATGAATTGTCAATTCCATTGGTTTTGTTACAATATATATATATATATATCTATCAATATATATATATACATATATAGAATATATATATATATGTATAAATATATATAATATATATATATATATATATATATATATATATATATATATATATATATATATAATATATATATATATATATATTGGTAAGCAATTATATAACACATCATGCAAGAATGATGCGTAAAAATATCAGATCCGCGTTCAATTTTAAAGATATTTTATAACTCCTTTAAAAAAGTACTTCAGACATCAAGGACGCACTTTCCTCGTCCTAAGAAATCTTCCACATTTACTATTTTTAACATTATAATATTTTAGAATATATAAAAGAAAATTTTAAAGATGAAAAAGCCAGTGGCCTGACAATATCAAAGGAAAATTTTTACACTTTGCCCTGAGGAGATTTCCCCTTATTTATTAAGAATTGGAGCAGAAATGGAAAAAAGAGGATCGATGCCAGCAGCTCTAACACAAGGCCGAATTTCTCTCATTCCGAAAGAGGGAACGGAAGTGCTATAAATCATTGGAGACCACTGACCATTCTTAATGAGTCTTATAGAATCATTGCAGGAGTACTAGCTAAAAATATGGAACCTATACTAAATAAAAAGTTGGGACCTGAGCATAAAGGCTTCTTGAAAAATCGCAACATTTCAGACATATCAAGAAATATTTGTGCAGCGATCAACTCTACTAAGAATAGAAGAAAATTTGGAGCAATAGGTGGTGTGGATTTAGCAAAGCATTTGACTCTATTTTACATGGTTTTATTTTACAAGCGGTGAAAAAATATCTCCTAGGCGCTTTTTTAACCCCATTCGTGCTCTTTTATTAATGGTTCATCCAGATTATTATCAACGGCTACCAAAGT
This sequence comes from Caligus rogercresseyi, assembly GCA_013387185.1. Taxonomy (NCBI): domain Eukaryota; kingdom Metazoa; phylum Arthropoda; class Copepoda; order Siphonostomatoida; family Caligidae; genus Caligus; species Caligus rogercresseyi. Next base: position 14,400,196 of record CP045895.1, on the reverse strand, counting down.
GAATCTATCAACTTAGGAAAAAAGTTGTCGGCAGGGTTGCCCTGCGTCTCCTTACTTTTTGTTGCAATGGAGCAATTGAACACCATATTAAACCGCAAGTTTCGGGGCTTTGGAGTGCAATTAGGTTCCAAAAAACATCTCGTAGATCTATACGCGGATGATATAACCTTAATGGTCGAAGGAAATTCCGAAAAACAAATTATAAAACGAGTGGAAATTCTTTTAGCTTTTTTAAAAAATTTCATAAGATGTCTGGAATGGAAATTAATTACGAAAAAACTGCTATACTCCCCATAGGCTGCTGGACTCCTGCAGAACAAATAAACATCGGAAGATGCAGAACTGTAAAAACAGTGAAGATACTAGGGGTGGAATGGAATAACAACGGACCCGCGCTGACCAATTTTCAAAATTTAAATAAACAAGCAATTAGATGGTGCCAAGGATGGAGAGGTCTAAACCTACAAAAAAAGAATAGACTTTTACAACACAAACCTTATTTCTCATATGGTTTATATGGCAACGGCTTCTCCTACAATGGGGAACTACTCATGAAGGAAGAGGAAAATTGGTTGGAGGCTTTATTCTCCCGCCGGTACATTCCTGCCTTGAAACGACGACGATCTCAACTGGGAGGTGGACTGGTGCTTATAAATAATATAATACCCAAAATTTATAAAAAATTTTTTTGCAGAGTAGTATCAGTTTATAAAGGTGAATGGAGAGAACACGTGGCATCTTCGGGGGTGTATATGACGCTTTTATTCGGAACGGACATCTCGAATAATGTAGTTTCCCAATTTTCGAGAGATTGGGCCGCTGCACAAAGAATATTATGGAAACAGTCTCCAATATACAATAATAACAGCACTTTGGATATTATTCACCAAAACAGGGGCAAGGAACCTTTTTTTAAAAACCTTTGTCCGCCTGAAGAATTGGAGAGTATGGCTCTTCGAGATAATATTTATACTTTGCATGATTTGGGCGATGACTCTGTTTTTAAAACTGGCCGCTTTTTATTCCCTCTCCAAAGAGATGCTAAAAGACATATGCCTCTTTTACCATGGTTTTTAAAATTCCGTGATCAAGATTTTAATTCACACTCTGCAAATTTGATAGCGGATGAACATCTCAAGAGCTTGAAGTTACCGCAAGAATGGAAAACAAGAATTCTGCTGTCCATGATGGGCATCAACGACGGAAAAAAATTTACAGCCCAATTACAAATATCGGCAAGCTTAATTACATTCTCATCACATTGCAAGGATTGCGGACGTAGTATGTACAACAACATTAGCCATGCATTTAGTGACTGCCCAGCTTTGATTATTATAAAGAATTTTTTAGAGATGAATTGTACATATATCACTAATTTTAAAGCCGAATACCTAAGAGGATACATTCTCTTTGGCATTACAACGCATGAAAATAATTGTCAAGTTGAAGAACGTGCAATAAACGCCGCATTGAGGAACTGCAAGGCCTATACAGCTCAAAACCTTTCAGATAACGCGTTAACTCAAGAACATAAGCTGAGAGCTATCTTTATTGGAGCGGCTGCCAGATATTTGGCATTATCTTTGAGGATCCCCAATGTCAACAGCCAAGAATGGACCCCAGCAGCTGCAGTAATTAAATATGTTCCACACCTCTCGCCCATCTACGCCAAATCTCTACAGTTTATTGTAAAAAAATATAAGAAATTCAGGACTTCAAAGACAATTTAGATTTATCTGATATGTTTTTAATTTGATATATGTTTATTTATTTCTGTAGGATTGATTTTAGTTGTTTTTATGATTGTCTTTTTTTAGATGATGATTTTGAAGTTTTAGGTCTTAAAAGGAAATTAATTTTAAACTATAATGTTTATTTATGTTTTTATAAAACACAATTTTTCCTTTTATATTTTTCCTTTTATATATTACATATAGTGTACTTTTTTGTTCTATTTGTATATATAATTTGTTTTAATAAAGACCTTGTTGATGAGAAAAAAAAAATGATTAATTTCGACGAGCTTACCAGGTTGAAACGCCGAATAAATTATTTATTGATTCATGGTTCATAATTAACAACTTTAGTTTTGCCTAAATTAACAAAGGACCCCAACAAATAATTTTTTTTCTATAAAATTATTTACTAAATAAAACTTGATCTCTATTTTTCAATAATTAGTTTGATTCAATTGCAGTATCCATGAATATATAATAAATCGTTATAAGGTCAAAATGGTTATGACGACCTTTCTACTTTTGGTTGTTTTAATATTTTACTATAATGCAGAACATTTGAATACAAAGTATCTTGTTAATTTTAAAGTATAATTTTAGATATAAATAAAAATAAAAGCAATGCCAAAAACTTACTTCTGAAAAAATTAGTCATATTTCTAAATAATTTTTCTTTGTATGCATTCAAGGAACGATAAATACTAATTTATTTTATTTCCAAAGTCTTAATGTATGTTGTCTGTGAAATAACTTATAGCTCAAGAATTGTTTATTTATTCTCGTTCACAATAGCCCGTGCCCATATTATTCAACGTCAAAACTGTTTCTTCCGTAAAGTCAAACATTAAATGACGACACCTTATTTATACAGTTTCCTATACAAAATAAAATATTTTTCAAGCTATGTAAGTCATCCTGGAAGATCTGTTGATTGCAAAAAAAAAAACAGCGAAAAGTAACATTTTTTTAAAAGTTTACTTTATCGTTGTCAAATCTTGCGAACCATTCATGACGCCAACCTTTCTGTGTAACCTTGCCGATCGGGAGCCTAAATAAAAAATACCATATAATATATAAAATAGTTTATCATTTTTTTGAATATATTTATGTAGTTTATTATACTATGATTATAAATTTTAATATTTTGGATAAGCTTTTGATAAAATATATTTTATATTAGCTCTATTATTCTCCTCCTTCCACTAAAAAATATATTTGGTATTTTGTAGTACATGCAAATCTAATATTACTGAGGCTCTTATTTTATTTGTATAAAAATATTTAGTTAGAAATCTTTGACGCATGATATAAAATAAAGCACATTCATATAAAAGAAAGAAAACTCTCACACGTGTCAGATTAAAAAAAACAAAGACCCCCCTTCCTAAAAGCATTCTTGTTTGTCATTCTTATACAAGCATTACTTAAAGACTCTTTCATTTTCATGACAATAAAAAGAGACTAAATCGTATACACAATGGTCCTCTTGCTTAGCTTGAGGGAAGATCGGTTAAGTAGTAGTAGTACTACATAGTAGTATTATATCCCCATGAAATTGTCCCTGGCTCCACCTTATTTATTAAATGGTAGTAGCTTGAGTTATATAATCCCGACGTAACACTTTAATTTCATTAATTACACAGAAAACGAGGCTTACAAAATGATTTATGACTTTATTTTTTTGTACATTCGTACAACATTTATTCTTGAGTGTTACCAAACACCAAAAAACCTTATTTATGTACACAACATGAAATTTAACACAACCAATATTAAACAATATTATTAACAAAATAAAACTTGATCTGTATTTTTTCAACTAATTAGTTTGATTCAATTGCAGTATCCATGAATATATATAAATCGTTATAAGGTCATAATGGTTATGACGACCTTTCTACTTTTGTTGTTTTAATATTTTACTATAAACAGAACATTTAAATACAGAGTATCTTGTTATTTTAACAAGATACTCTGAATCTGATAAGATGAATCAAACATCATCAACAATTCTATTGCATATTTAAAAACATTAGGGGGGATTTGTGCTTCTTAATTTATAGAGAAAATCTGTATTTTAGTTAGAATAAAATTTATTTCCGTGCTATCAGACCATTGTAAATAAAACAAATTCCTTTCGTGGTTAAAATTACACAGAAAACGAGGTTTACAAAATGATTTATGACTTTAATTGATTGTTTTGTATTGTTAAATGTTAATTAAACAATAACATCTATGTTTAGGTGCATCAACATAAATATATTCTCAAAGATTACTCGAGTAATTATATATATATTTTTTTTTAAGTATAACTAAAAAATAAATAAAAATAGAAGCAATGACCAAAACTTACTTTTGACTTGAAAACAAAAACAATTCTTTTATTTTGTCACAATTGAAATAGTCTTTAATAATTAGAAGATTATTTTAATTATGCTCCAAACATAGTGCTCATCCGTCTCATTAGTTTGGATTGATATTATATGTATACATTCCCAAAAGGTCAATTTTCACCCAATGATGTTTCATTTTTACGCAGTGCTTTACGGTTGTTACTTTGATATTTTGTTCTGCTTAGATGAAAATTATAATGTATAAATATATAAGTTTGCATATAACAGCAACAATGCTTCTTTAAAAATTACATGGTGATTATTTTGATTGATGCATTCTGATTTTATAATATAGTAAATTGTTATATTAAAATCGTATCATGGTTGTCAGGCTTTTTGTTTCGTTCTATTGTTTTTAGTACACATTAATATATGCCTATCAATGCTTGTGACCTATGTACGAGTTTTGTTAGGTTTCCGCCACCTCAGAAGATAGTGGGGGTCACCAGTCTCAGGAATCGTTTGGGGGGGTCGCGGATTGAAAAGTTTAGGAACCCATGTTCTAATGTATTATATATTTATATATACTTTTTTGAGTCACTTCTACTTATAATAGTGATTAAAAAATATTTACAACATAATTAGATTCATACTCTGCATTAGAGATAGAGAAAAGGTGGTGCTTCCTGAAATCTGATTGGCTGATAGAAAAGGAGAGGGGAAAAAGGAGTAGGCACTTTGGCACTAAGTACCACTCATTATTATCGGCTGTAGAAGAGGAACCATCAACTCACAGAGAAGAAATTCATTCTTTCAAATACTAATTGACTCTTCTTCATGGGCCTACATCCATGACGTCATTGGCGAATCCTTAAATTGAGTCCTCTTATTATTACACATTTTAGCACCAATAAAGAAACTGTTCAAAGTCACAAATGAAATAATTTTTATTTCGTTGTCTCTGTCGATAAATGGATCATCACTCGGACTATTCGATGCGGAAAAATAATGAAGACATGGCTAAAATAATTACAACATTTGTTGGTGAGTTTCCAACTTTTTTAAAAAATCCTATTTATATAGCTCTCTCTGGTAAACAGATTAAGGTCTTTTAAAATCAGGACTGATAATATATCTTATTTCATGACTGAATCAACGCGATGTTAGGTGTTAAGTAAGTTATTGTTGTAGGTCAGTTTTTATCTTTGTCAAAACCATGTGAACATATTTAAATATGAAAGTGACTCCTTGTTCACTCCCTAAAGACTAATTCTTAAGTCTCTTAAGAGAGAACTACGTGAATCCCAAGGGATCCTTACTAATACAACTCAGAGGCACTCAGTTCTTTCATAAGTGGAGCAGGGATCTGCTCACTCATCCCGGGATTGGACGAGGAATCACTCAGAATCTCTATTTCAAGAAAGTATACTTTTATAATTATTTTATCTCAACGTAAAATAAGATTCTGATTTTCATTGTACATAGTATTATTCCTATGGCTCTAGCCAAGTAAAGATATCAACGGTTGACTCAGAGATAGGTATTATATCACCTTATTTGGTGCTTATAAATATTGTAAAAACTCCAATGTTTTATTAAGAATTGAATACATCAAAATAGAAAAACAAAGTTATAGATTGCAAATTTGTATATAAATTTAAGAAATGAATGCATAAATATCTTTTTTTAAATAAGTATTGTTAAGATATAGACTGTAACAGTTAGAAAGACAAGGTTTTAGTTATATGGTAGTAAAGAAGGGATTCTTGTTTTTGTATTGCAATAATGATGCGATTTATCACAAACCTATAAGGTGTGTCGTTTCATGGAATTATTTTGATCATTACTAAATAATATATTTGGGACAATGAGCCCAGAAATGAGCCTACATCATTATTTTAAATGAGATCCCTCCTTTGTAAACTAAAACAATTAAGCTTAATTTGTTGAATACACAATAAATATTTTGCAAAGAGCAAGATACATGGATTGGGTAAGTCACTTATCATTTTTACTCCTCTTTCATCATTTGTCACTTTTACTGATTTTAAATTTCATACTTTTAGGTAAGAGGAGTAATGTTCCCATGTCTCGGCAGGAATTGCTAGCCGATCACAATTTTTCACAGAGCATCAATAAAAAGTGCGATTCAGGTCCGGTAAGGTCAAAGAAGGTTGTTGTCTAAGTTATCACTGGTTTTCGTATTCTGTACCGCTCAGGCTTCTCTGTTTTTGATAACTTTACTGCGACCTTTTCTTTAGCGGTCTTGGTTATACTTTAGTGTGAGCTAAACAATACAATTACTACTGTTTTCTGGGTGAGGTACCAACGGTTGTTATTTAGCTTATTGAGAACAGAAGTTGCTACTTTACTGTCTTGACGAAAATATTGAAGCTGTTTTTGAAAAGATGAAGATCCTTTATTAGAGCATCAGCTGTTGACATAGAGGTTATCCAGTATCTAGTGTAGAACAAGGCCAAAACTTTGTTTAATCACTTTAGCTTGGAAGTATTGTAGTTGGAATACTGCATTTTTTCAGAGAAATCTACATCTTCATAGAGTAAATATTCCTCGCCATCCATTGTGCTTGTTGAAAAGCGCCTGATTTGGTCCAAGATGTCTCGAGAGGTTTTGTCTCAAACAGTATACGACACAAGTCGACCACTCTCTATAATCAGCTCTAGGACTGGTCTTGTCAAGGATTTTTTCATTGCAGTTGTATTTGCCTTTAATCCTTCCATTCTGCTCCACTTCGTCTAAAGTATTAGGATTGCTTTATCCAAAGTATTCCAATTATCCTTCACGTAGCTAAAAATATTGTTGTTTGACTTTTAATCTTGCCAAAAGAGTATCACGTACTTCTCCAATTATAATTTTGGAAATGTGGTGGCGAAAAGCAAAATAAAACATCTTTTCCCAAGTTTTTTCTCAATTAATTTTGCCGAACCCTTCCTTTGTTTTCTTTATTTATATGTCTAAAAAGTAAGTAATTTAAACTGCGAATATCGGTTGGTATCCAGTGGCGTAGGGCAGTGACTACGGGCCCCATGCAAATTATGTAGGACGGGCCCCTATCACAGCTCAAGCAATTTTTTTAAAATAAGTTTTTGGGCGATTTTTGAGGTATTAATCTTTGAAGGGAAATTAGTTATCATTGAGTAATTTATTCATGGGTTTCTTTCATAAATGAAATGCATATTTAAATTAATCTCTTTTTTAATATATTATATATATCTATATATACCTATATATCTTATATATATATATATATATATATATATATCTAATACAAACTTCCGCTTTTATTTTTTCACATACCATATTTGACTTACATAAATCAAATTTCAGAGACCTCTATTCTTAATTTATTCATTGGGTTCTTTTCATAAATGAAATGCATATTAAATTAATCTCTTTTTTAATATATATATATATATATAATTGTCGCTGTTTGGGCGCTTGCATTTTTTCTTTCCAGTAGGCCTACTTTTCCTTGTTATAATGGCACACGGCGAGCCTTGCGTTGTGGAACTGTATTTGTACTACTTCCTTCTTCGGCTGGGTTTTATTTTATCCATAGAGATATAAATATATAGAGTGCTAACCTACTTCATAAGAGGGGGGGGGGGGAGCTGAAGGTACTGTCAGCTGTTGTCTTTTATGCTCCGGGGATCATAACTTTAGATACTATGTAGTGTTATCCTTATTAAATATTTTAATTGCTTATAATCATTATTTTATAAGAGAAATGTTTTTAAATTTGTTTTTTCAATCACATCAATAATGTTTTTCTAACTTTGATTATAACCTCTTTATATAAAAATAGTTCTTAATTTTATCAATTTCCCTAACTGTAAAGGTTTGAAACGACGTGCAATCGAAATTGAATAATAATGTGGGTAATTTAATAATTATGATTATCATAAATAACATTCCATAAAGGGTTACATATCAATATTTAATCTAACAATTTTTACGGACAAGGAATTTTTGACAGGGATGAATTTTGTACGCTAGGAATTTTTGCAAGTGGAATTTTACCGAAAAATATGTAGAATTTTATTTACTGAAATGATTATGCATTGAAGAAGGTGGAATGGGCGTGAACCCTAGCATTATTAACCTAAAGAATCCCCATTCAAAACGCAAATACTCCCGACGCCTTCGGGTTCCGAAATGGGGTTCGGAATTGGAGTATCTCGAATCTGATGACTTAAATATCCCGTGGAAACCCAAGGAATATGATTTCTTTTAAATATTATTCCCTATTATTCCAAGTTCTTCACTGTTTGATCACCACCCTTCTTTAACATGTTCACAATCGACACCTTCATTATTTTCCAACTGTAACATCCGTATATCTATATTGTATATCTATGAAATGAGTATCCTGTTATTATATAGGTCGGTAACGAAGTAGTTAGACAATTATAGCCAGCAGAAAAAAAAACTGACAGATGATAGTGAGACTCAGACACTAGACGGTCTTGAATTGAAAAAATATATTTTCTCATTATGAATTGTATGTTGATTTTTTTTTTCTCTTCCTTCTTATTTTTCTTTCTTTTTCTCCGTTGGCTCGGGCCCCTCATCCCTCGGGCCCCAATGCATCGGCTGCATTACTGGATGCTACGCGCATGTTGGTATCATAGTATACCTATAGATTGTAGCGTATTTTAATAAAATTAATAAAAAAATCGGCAAAGGTAAAATTTTAGTTTTAAAAATAGTTTTCTTTCTTTCCAATGTTGAAATTATGTAATACGACGTACGTGCATAGCTCTCTTAAAACATGCGCTTCTATGTATGTAGTCGGTTACTAAATAAACTTGAAATTTAAAAAAACAAATTGCTTTTTGTAAAAAATATGTTTGGTTTGTCATACCCCTTTTGCATAATAATGTTTCTTAAATCTCATTTGGAGTACTATATCATCATAAAACTTAACTTTCATTGGCGCCGCCCTAAATGGCCCATGCGGCAGGCATTCCGGTGGCCCAAATTTAAAAATATTTTTCTGTCGATTATTTAAGCCTCGGAGAACCAGAAAAGCATCTATTTGAATGTTTTAAAGAAAAGTGTTTAAATTTGAACAGTCTATGATATATATGTATATATTAGACTTTATCGTTCATTTTTTGTCGTTCACGAACGATGAACGACAAAGTTTTTGACGAACGACGAACGATAAGAAAATTCCTTATTGTTCCTTGTTTGTTTTTGGCGAAAAAAAAGCCAAAGATTTTTAATTTCATGGGCAAATTTCCCTTCTAAAAAACGTCAAACTTTTTTCAGAAATTTCTTTCTGAAAAAAAAAAACGTCGTCAATTTTTTTTCAGAATGGCGAACGACAAACAAACGACAAACGATAATTTGGCAAACGACAAACGACAACGAACGACAATTTTCACGAACGTCAAGAAGAATATATATATATAATATATATAGCACAGCAGAGATAGATATCCAGTAGAATCGTTGAGGTCCTTGTAAAGATTGCAATCCTTATCACTTCTAGGCGAGATGCCAATTAAATATGGAGATAATATTTACGGACGTTGTACAAACTATTTATTTCCAATTGCAGATTTTTATTCTATATTTTGGGAAATGATTTCATTTTCATGTTCAAGAAAGCAAATTAAACGTAAGGTTTTCAAATAGATCTATATCACCGACCTATATAGTGATAATTTGATTTCCTGATATATATATATATTTATATATAAATATATTTCTATATATACATATATAAATCGAATTTTTTTTGTACTCTATTGATGTCTTGTGTAATTACATATAAAAATATTAAATAATTATTCTAACATAGGTTCATTATTTAAGAGTGGGCTGGCAAAATTATAACTTAAAAACTATCACTCACATATTTCCTCAATTGAGTAACCTTGAAAGACTTGAATATTTTTTATTTTGTAAAAGCATGACGTGTCGTTGACACATAATCGTCTTAATAGGCTGTAACACTCTGATGCAAGGCTCCTTTATCTTTATGTACATAATGAACCTTCTTCATTGTTTTTGAATTTATCATCTATTAACAAATTATTTTAAGTGATAAAACGCGATTACATAAAAGATTAAAGAAACCGCGAAGCATGAACTACATAATACGACTAAAAATGCCCAATATATGCATATAATTACAACCAATTTTGCGCTGAAATAGTGTGTCATCTGGTAAATGTTTGTTATAGAATGAAGTAAATTGAGAGAAATGAATTATAGATATATAATTATATTTATAGATATTTTTCTGTCGATTATTAGACCTTGAAGAACCAGAAAATCATCTATTTGAATGTTTTTTAAGAAAAGGGTGTGATTTGAACAAATCTAATGTAATAATACAGTGTTTTAAATCATAGTGATAGTAATTTATCTCAATTGAATCATTTATAATTTTTCTTCTTCTATTCCATAACATTTTATTAAAAAGTAGATAATATTTTCACTTTTTCCTCTCGCAGGAGCCATTTTAACGGCATTCATAACCCCTTCAAGTTTGTTAAATGTTTCTTCTCAGTTGAGTAACTAAGTTATATATAATATATGTCGATGAGTAAAGCCGAGATTTTTTGCCACATGAGGCCAAATACACAAATTTTCATCAACAAGGATAACAATTTGAGAATATTTATGAAACGTGATTGGTGTAAAGAAAAAGAGAGGGAATAAAGACAATTAATGTTGTCATAAAAAGGAATCACTTTTAAGGTGTGAAATCACTTTAGGGAAAATAATATCATCCTTAAAGAACAATATGTATTTTGTTTCTATATATCTGCCGATAAATGGAGCATGTGGAGACTGCTATAAAACGTAGATAGAGAAAGGAAATTAAGTGAACTACTTAAAAATGATATTTATTATTTGTGTACTTTTTTGTTGTCCCCACCTCATGACAATCAATTCTTGGCTGAAATACTTTGAGCGTCCTAACTAATCCCTCAAATGATGTTTTTCCTCAACAGACTATCGGATAAACCATATTTGGCTCACTGCGTTTATAAGCTCCTCCTCATAGATTCCTAGTATCCTGTCATGATCATGTTGTACAAGACCAAATGCACTCTTAAATGAAGAGAAGATTTTATCGCCTGAAATTACAAACTGCATTCAACATGTAGGCGAGGGTCTGAACCATAAATTCACTTGAAATATACTTTAATAACTCTTTGAATTAGGTTCTACGCAGTCATATTCTACATAGGTATAGGAAACTATTTTTTGATTGTGACTATACACGAACCCACTGAGGGAGGGGAAAACGGAAGCTTAAATCAAATGTATTCCCTTGATGGTTACTACTACTAATGTTCAAAATATAACCCATTTCTATATTCATCAAGAAGTGTGGGTATTCGTTCTTAATCAATATTTTCCCACTTAGATAATTGCCCAAATCCACTCAGCAGCTTATTGTGTTATTATGAGACAGTCAGGAAATTACGTAGACATAATTAATGCCATATTGTAAGCTAAACGTAGTATAATTTTAAACAGTGATTTCAGCGGGCACGTATAGTCTTCTTACTCTGTATAGATATTTAGATGATATGCATAAGCTCTGTATACTGAATACTAATCGGCATTCTAATACATCGGTACACTTAATGTTAAATATCACTTACCGATACCTGTAAATTTTCTATTGGAAAATAAACGAATAAGACTACCGACTACATCATTTGCAGTTTGGTGATAGAGGATCATTAAATAGTCAGAACATATTTATTGTATTTATTTACTAACCTTATTTCATTTAATAAACGAATTATACAGTTTTACATCACATATTATGAATAGTAGTTATGATACAAAATCATCGTTGTCATGATTAGAGAGCATATTGGCCCTAATCAGGCATCTATTCAAGATGGGAAAGACCATAAACCACACTTGTAGGCTATTAATGAGGAAGAACACCATTCATATTGAGTGCCCGGAAAAACGGAAAAGTGATGGCTCTCGAAGGGAAAGATTTAAAAACGTCATTTTGGAAAAGTATATTTTAAAAATGTTTATGTGTTTTGAAAAATATTTTAATAATAACGATCCTAGCTGACTAGATAGGTTCACTACCCGGCTGATACCGAGATAAGTTCAGGTGAGGTGGGCCAATCTGAGATCCTAAACAAACAAACAAACATGGATAAAATATAATATTAATTTTACTTATAATGATATATTTTTTTACCGGAGAAAAATTTATAATTGTATTTATTTGTCTCGATAGTGTAGGAACATAAAGTGTTTATTATTACATTTGGTATCTTACACTAGCCCCTTCCTTTGCTCAATTGCATATTTATAATCTCTTCCATCGCCCATATGAGAGTAAAAGTAGTCTGTCACTATGCCCTACCCAATAAACTAAAATAGAATAAGAAAAGTTGGTTGTGTCTCATAACGAAGAAGGAAATTAAA
>CP045895.1:14363998-14387579 GCA_013387185.1 Caligus rogercresseyi | reverse complement strand
ATCTCTATGATCAGCTTACGATGACGTAGTACAAATTATTTTGTTTATATTGGGCATAGGCGACAGCTGAACATGTTTCTCTGCTATTGAATGGAATACGCTCTCTATATCTTTATATCTCTTTGGTTTACGTGATCATCAACGTGGTTGGTTGTAGGGAAGAAAAGAAGTAAATGCGCACGGTGTATCATGTTTTTTTGCGCATATGATGTTTAATTTCCTTCTTCGTTATGACACACAACCAACTTTTCTTATGCTATTTTAGTTGATGGTGTAAGGGCATAGTGACATACTACTTTTAACTCTCATATGGGGCGATGGAAGAGATATTATAAATATGCAATTGGGTAAAAGGAAGGGGCTAATGTAAGATACCCAACTGTAATAATAACCACTTTATGTTCCTACACTATCGAGACAAATAAATAACAATTATAAATTATTGTCCTCCGTAAAAAAATAATTTTAAAAGTAAAATTAATATTTAATCTTACATCATGTTTGTTTGTCTGTTAGCTCTCAGATTGGACCCACCTCACCTGAACTTAATCTGGTATCAGCCGTAGTGAACCTATATAGCAGCTACGATCGTTATTATTAAAAATATGTTTCAAAACACATAAACATTTTTAAAATATACTTTTCCGAAGATTGCCTTTTCAATCTTTCCCTAGAGGCCTCACTTTTCCGTTTTTTTCCGGCACACCACCAAATTGAGACGGTGTAGAGTTTCGTCTTCCTCATTAATAAGCCTACAAGTGTGGTTTATGGTCTTTTCCCATCTTGAATAGATGCCTGATTAGCCCAATATGCTCTCTAATCATGACAACAATGATTTTGTAGCTCATACTACTTTGCATAATGTGATGTAAAACCGTATAATTCGTTTATTAAATGAAATAAAGATATTAATAAATAAAATAAAAATATTTGTTCTGACTATTTAATGATCCTCTATCACCAAACTGCAAATGATGTAGTCGGTAGTCTTATTCGTTTATTTTCCAATAGAAAATTACAGGTATCGGTAAGTGATATTTACCATTAGTGTACCGATGTATTAGAATGCCGATTATTATTCAGTATACAGAGCTTTATGCATATCATCTAAATATCTATACAGAATAAGAAAGAATATTACGTGCTTCCTGAAATCACTGTTTTTAAAATATACTACGTTTAGCTTCAATATGGCATTATTATGTCTACGTAATTTATGACATGTCTCATAATACACAATAACTGCTGAGTGGATTGGGCCAATTATCTAGAGTGTAAATATTAATTAAGAACGAATACTCACCACTTCTTGATGAGCATAGAAATGGGTTATATTTTGAACATTAGTAGTAGGTAACCATTAAGGGTATGCATTTGATTTAAGCTGTCCTTTTCTCCTTCCCTCAGTGGGCTTCGTGTATAGTCACAATCAAATAATAGTTTCCTATACCCATGTATAATATAATGCATGTAGAACCTAATTTCAAAGAGTTATTAAAGTATATTCAAGTGAATTTATGGTTCAGCCCTCGCCTACATGTTGAATGCAGTTTGTAATTTCAGGCGATAAAAATCTTCTCTTTCATTAAGAGTGCAATTTGGTCTTGTACAACATGATCATGACAGGATACTAGAATCTATGAGGAGGAGCTTATAAACGCAGTGAGCCAAATATTGGTTTATTCCGATAGTCTGTTGAGGAAAACATCATTTGTGGGATTAGTTAGGACTCTCAAAGTAAATTCAGCCAAGAATTGATTGTCATGAGTGGGGACAACAAAAAAGGGGTCACGTACACTTCGTCCTTTCCATTTTGTCCCTGCCCAAATCGTCCCTGCCCAAATCGTCCCTGTCCAATTGTCCCTGTCCCAATCGTCCCGTGCCCAATTCGTCCTTGTCCAATTCGTCCTAGACCCAACTCGTCCCTGCCCAACTCGTCCTCACTATTTCCCAGAAAGAAAACATACCCAACATTCATTCATTAGGATTCCTTAGCTTCAGGGAACCCTCGTCCAATATACTCTCGGGTTCCGTCAAGCACAGTGATAGGGTTATTGAGGTTTCTAACCCTCGGCAAAGGACTTTCGGGTCCCGCCAAGCACAGTGATGGGGTATTGGGGTTTCTAACCCTCGGCCAATGGACTCTCGGGTCCCGCCAAGCACAGTGATGGAGTATTGGGGTTCCAAACCTCGGCCAAAGGACTCTCGGGCCCCGCCAAGCACAGTAATGGGCATTGGGTTTCTAACCCTCGGCCAATGACTTTCGGGTCCCGCCAAGCACAGTGATGGGGTATTGGGGTTTCTAACCCGCTCCAAACGACTTTCGGGTCCCGCCAAGCACAGTGATGGGGTTTGGGGTTTCTAACCCTCGCTAATGACTCTCGGATCCTGCCAAGCACAGTGACCCGAACGTCCTTTGGCCGAAGGTTAGAAACCCCAATACCCCATCACTGTGCTTGGCGGGACCCGTGAGTCCGTTGGCGGAAGGTTTGAAACCCCAATACCATATATCACTGTGCTTGGCGGGACCCGAAAGTCCTTTGCCGAGGGCTAGCAAACCCCAATACCCCATCACTGTGCTTGGCAGGACCCGAGAGTCCATTAGCCGAGGGTTAGAAACCCCAATACCCCATCACTGTGCTTGGCAAGACCCAAAGTCCATTGGCCGAGGGTTGAAACCCCAATATCCCATCTGTTCTTGGCAGGACTCGAAAGTCCTTTGGCCGAGGGTTAGAAACCCCAATACCCCATCATTGTTCTTGGCAGGACTCGAAAGTCCTTTGGCGGAAGGTTTGAAACCTCAATACCCTATCACTGTGCTTGGCGGGGCCCGAAAGTCCATTGGCCGAGGGTTAGAAGCCCCTATATCTCATCACTGTGCTTGACGGACCCGAGAGGTCCTTTGGCCGAGGGTTAGAAACCCCAATACCCATCACTGTGCATGGGGGACCCGAGAGTCCATTGGCGGAAGGTTTGAAACCCCAATACCATATCACAGTGCTTGGCGGGGACCCGAAAGTCCTTTGGCCGAGGGCTAGAAACCCCAATACCCCATCACTTGCTTGGCAGGACCCATAGTCCATTAGCCGAGGGTTAGAAACCCCAATACCCCATCACTGTGCTTGGCGAGACCCGAAGTCCATTGGCCGAGGGTTAGAACCCCAATACCCTATCACTGTGCTTGACGGAACCCGAGAGTCTATTGGACGAGGGTTCCCTGAAGCTAAGGAACTCCTCATGAATGAATGTTAGGGGTATTCTTCTTTTCTGGGAAATAGTGAGGACGAGTTGGGCAGGGACGAGTTGGGTCTAGGACGAATTGGACAAGGACGAATTGGGCACGGGACGATTAGGACAGGGACAATTTGGGCAGGGACGATTTGGGCAGGGACAAAAGGAAAGGACGAATTGGGCAGTTACGCAAAAAAGGTACACAAATAATAAATATCATTTTTAAGTAGTTCACTTAATTTCCTTTCTTTATCTACGTTTTATAGTCAGTCTAATGCTCCATTTATCGGCAGATATATAGAAACAAATACATATTGTTCTTTAAGGATGATATTCTTTTCCCTGAAGAGATGTTCACACCTTAAAAGTGATTCCCTTTTTATGACAACATTAATTGTCTTTATTCCCTCTCTTTTTCTTTACACCAATCACGTTTCATAAATATTCTCAAATTGTTATCCTTGGTGATGAAAATTTGTGTATTTGGCCTCATGTGGCAAAAATCTTGCTTTACTCATCGACATATATATATATATATAACTAGTTACTCAACTGAGAAGAAACATTTAACAAACTTGAAGGGGTTATGAATGCCGTTAAAATGGCTCCTGCGAGAGGAAAAAAGTGAAAATATTATCTACTTTTTAATAAAATGTTATGGAATAGAAGAAGAAAAATTCTAAATGAATTCAATTGAGATAAATTTACTATCACTATGAGTTTAAACACTGTATATATACATTAGATTTGTTCAAATCAAACACTTTTCTTAAAAAACATTCAAATAGAGATTTTCTGGTTCTTCAAGGTCTAATAATCGACAGAAAAATATCTATAAATATAATTATATATATATTCAATTTCTCTCAATTTACTTCATTCTATAACAAACATTTACCAGATGACACACTATTTCAGCGCAAAATTGGTTGTAATTATAATGCATATAATTGGGCATTTTTAGGCGTATTATGTAGTTAATGCTTCGCGGTTTCTTTAATCTTTTATGTAAATCGCGTTTTATCACTTACAATAAGTATGTTAATAGATGATAATTTCAAAAACAATGAAGAAGGTTCATTATGTACATAAAGATAAAGGAGCCTTGCATCAGAGTGTTACAACCTATTAGACGATATATGTGTCAACGACACGTCATGCTTTTACAAATAAAAATATTCAAGTCTTTCAAGGTTACTCAATTGAGGAAATATGTGAGTGATAGTTTTTAAGTTATAAATTTTTCCAGCCCACTCTTAAATAATGAACCTATGTTAGAATAATTATTTAATATTTTTATATGTAATTACACAAGACATCAATAGAGTACAAAAAAATTCGATTTATATATATATATATAAATAAATTTATATATATATATATATATATCAGGAAATCAAATTATCACTATATAGGTCGGTGATATAGATCTATTTGAAAACCTTACGTTTAATTTGCTTTCTTGAACATGAAAATGAAATCATTTCCACAAAAATATAGAATAAAAATCTGCAATTGAAATAAATAGTTTGTACAACGTCGTAAGATATTATCTCCATATTTAAGTTGGCATCTCACCTAGAAGTGATAAAGATTGCAATCTTTACAAGGACACTCAACGATTCTACTGGATATCTATCTCTGCTGTGCTATATATATATATATATATTCAGACTTCTTGACGTTCGTGAAAAATTGTCGTTCGTTGTTCGTTTGTCGTTTGCCAAAAGTTATCGTTCGTCGTTTGTTTGTCGTTCGCCATTCTGAAAAAAATTGACGACGTTTTTTTTTTCAGAAAGAAATTTCTGAAAAAAGTGATGACGTTTTTTAGAAGGGAAATTCGCCAAAAACAAACGAGGAACAATAAGGAATTTTCCGTATCGTTCGTCGTTCGTCAAAAACTTTGTCGTTCATGTTCGTGAACGACAAAAAATGAACGATAAAGTCTAATATATAAATATAGGTATAATAGACGTGTTCAAATTTAACACTTTTCTTTAAAAACATTCAAATAGATGCTTTTCTGGTTCTCCGAGGCTTAAATAATCGACAGGAAAATATTTTTAAATTTGGGCCACCGGAATGCCTGCCGCATGGGCCATTTAGGGCGGCGCCAATGAAGTTAAGTTTTATGATGATATAGTAGTCCAAATGAGATTTAAAGAAACATTATTATGCAAAAGGGGTATGACAAACAAAACATATTTTTTACAAAAAGCAATTTGTTTTTTTAAATTTCAAGTTTATTTAGTAACCGACTACATACATAGAAACGCATGTTTTAAGAGAGCTATGCAAGTACGTCGTATTACATATATTTCAACATTGGAAAGGAAAGAAAATTATTTTTAAAACTAAAATTTTACCTTTTTCCGAATTTTTTTATTAATTTTATAAAAATACGCTACAATCTATAGGTATATATGATACCAACAGGCGCGTAGCATCCAGTAATGCAGCCGATGCATATGCATTGGGGCCCGAGGGATGAGGGGCCCGAGCCAACGGGAGAAAAAGAAAGAAAAATAAGAAGGAAAGAGAAAAAAAAATCAACATACAATTCATAATGAGAATAAATATATTTTTTCAATTCAATGACCGGTCTAGTGTCTGAGTCTCACTATCTCTGTCATTTTTTTTGCTGGCTATAATGTTTCTAACTAGCTGAGTTACCGACCTATATAATAACAGGATACTCATTTCATAGATACATATAGATATATAGAGTGCTTACAGTTGGAAAATAATGAAGGTGTCGATTGTGAACATTTTAAAGAAGGGTGGGGATCAAAACATTGAAGAACTTGGAATAAGTAAGGGAAGAATATTTAAAAGAAGTCATATTCCTTGGGGTTCCACGGGATATTTAAGTCATCAGATTCGAGATACTCCAATTCCGAACCCCATTTCGGAACCCGAAGGCGTCGGGAGTATTTGCGTTTTGAAGGGGGATTCTTTAGGGTTAATATATGCTAGGGTTCACGGCCATTCCACCTTCTTCAATGCATAATCATTTCAGTAAATAAAAATTCTACATATTTTCGGTAAAAATTCCACTTTGCAAAAATTCCTAGCGTAAAAAATTCATCCCTGTCAAAATTCCTTCCGTAAAAATTGTTAGATAAATATTGATATGTACCCTTTATGAATGTTATTTATGATAATCATAATTAAAATTACCCCCATATTTTTATCAATTTCGATTGCACGTCGTTTCAAACCTTTACAGTTAGGGATAAATTGATAAAATTAAGAACTATTTTTATATTAAGAGGTTATAATAAAAGTTAGAAAAACATTATTGATGTGATTGAAAAACAAATTTAAAAACATTTTCTCTTAATAAATAATGATTAATAAGCAATTAAAATATTTAATAAGGATAACACTACATAGGTATCTAAAGTTATGATCCCCGGAGCATAAAAGACAACAGCTGACAGTACCTTCAGCTCCCCCCCCCCCCCCCTCTTTATGAAGTAGGTTAGCACTCTATATATTTATATCTCTATGGATAAAATAAAACCCAGCCGAAGAAGGAAAGTAGTACAATAAATACCAGTTCCACAACGCAAGGCTCGCCGTGTGCCATTATAACAAGAAAAGTAGGCCTACTGGAAAGAAAAAATGCAAGCGCCCAAACAGCGACTTAATGATATATATATATATATATAAAAAAGAGATTAATTTAAATATGCATTTCATTTATGAAAAGAACCCAATGAATAAATTAAGAATAGAGGTCTCTGAATTTAATTTATGTAAGTCAAATATGGTATGTGAAAAAATAAAAGCGGAAGTTTGTATGAATATATATATATATATAAAAAAGAGATTAATTTAAATATGCATTTCATTTATGAAAAGAACCCAATGAATAAATTACTCAATGATAAATAATTTCCCTTCAAAGATTAATACCTCAAAAATCGCCCAAACTTTTAAAAAAAATTGCTTGAGCTGTGATAGGGCCCGTCCTACATAATTTGCATTGGGGCCCGTAGTCACTGCCCTACGCCACTGGATACCAACCGATATTCGCAGTTTAAATTACTTACTTTTTAGACATATAAATAAAGGAAAACAAAGGAAGGGTTCGGCAAAATTAATTGAAAAAAACTTGGGAAAAAGATGTTTTATTTTGCTTTTCGCCACCACATTTCCAAAATTATAATTGGAGGAGTACGTGATACTCTTTTTGGCAAGATTAAAAGTCAAACAACAATATTTTTAGCTACGTGAAGGATAATTGGAATACTTTGGATAAAGCAATCCTAATACTTTAGACGAAGTGGAGCAAGAATGGAAGGAATTAAAGGCAAATACAACTGCAATTGAAAAAAATCCTTGACAAGACCAGTCCTAGAGCTGATTATAGAGAAGTGGTCGACTTGTGTCGTATACTGTTTGAGACAAAACCTAATCGAGGCATCTATGGGACCAAATCAGGCGCTTTTCAACAAACACAATGGATGGCGAGGAATATTTACTCTATGAAGATGTAGATTTTCTCTGAAAAAATGCAGTATTCCAACTACAATACTTCCAAGCTAAAGTGATTAAACAAAGTTTTGGCCTTGTTCTACACTAGATACTGGATAACCTCTATGTCAACAGCTGATGCTCTAATAAAGGATCTTCATCTTTTCAAAAACATGCTTCAATATTTTCGTCAAGACAGTAAAGTAGCAACTTCTGTTCTCAATAAGCTAAATAAACAACCGTTGGTACCTCACCCAGAAAACAGTAGTAATTGTATTGTTTAGCTCACACAAAAGTATAACCAAGACCGCTAAAGAAAAAGATCGCAGTAAAGTTATCAAAAACAGAGAAGCCTGAGCGGTACAGAATACGAAAACCAGTGATAACTTAGACAACAACCTTCTTTGACCTTACCGGACCTGAATCGCACTTTTTATTTGATGCTCTGTGAGTAAATTGTGATCGGCTAGCAATTCCTGCCGAGACATGGGAACATTACTCCTCTTACCTAAAAGTATTGAAATTTAAAATCAGTAAAAGTGACAAATGATGAAAGAGGAGTAAAAATGATAAGGACTTACCCAATCCATGTATCTTGCTCTTTGCAAAATATTTATTGTGTTATTCAACAAATTAAGCTTAATTGTTTTAGTTTACAATGGAGAGGGATCTCATTTAAAATAATGATGTAGGCTCATTTCTGGGCTCATTGTCCCAAATATATTATTTAGTAATTGATCAAAATAAATTCCATGAAACACACACCTTATAGGTTTGTGATAAATCGCATCATTATTGCAATAAAAAAACAAGAATCCCTTCTTTACTACCATATAACTAAAACCTTGTCTTTCTAACTGTTACAGTCTATATCTTAACAATACTTATTTAAAAAAAAGATATTTATGCATTCATTTCTAAATTTATATACAAATTTGCAATCTAAAACTTTGTTTTTCTATTTTGATGTATTCAATTCTTAATAAAACATTGGAGTTTTTACAATATTTATAAGCACCAAATAAGGATGATATAATACCTATCTCTGAGTCAACCGTTGATATCTTTACTTAGCTAGAGCCATAGGAATAATACTATGTACAATGAAAATCAGAATCTTATTTTACGTTGAGATAAAATAATTATAAAAGTATACTTTCTTGAAATAGAGAGTGATTCCTCGTCCAATCCCGGGATGAGTGAGCAGATCCCTGCTCCACTTATGAAAAGAACTGAGTGCCTCTGAGTTGTATTAGTAAGGATCCCTTGGGATTCACGTAGTTCTCTCTTAAGAGACTTAAGAATTAGTCTTTAGGGAGTGAACAAGGAGTCACTTTCATATTTAAATATGTTCACATTGGTTTTGACAAAGATAAAAACTGACCTACAACAATAACTTACTTAACACCTAACATCGCGTTGATTCAGTCATGAAATAGATATATTATCAATCCTGATTTTAAAAGACCTTAATCTGTTTACCAGAGAGAGCTATATAAATAGGATTTTTAAAAAGTTGGAAACTCACCAACAAATGCTGTAATTATTTTAGCCATGTCTTCATTATTTTTCCGCATCGAATAGTCCGAGTGATGATCCATTTATCGACAGAGACAACGAAATAAAAATTATTTCATTTGTGACTTTGAACAGTTTCTTTATTGGTGCTAAAATGTGTAATAATAAGAGGACTCAATTTAAAGGATTCGCCAATGACGTCATGGATGTAGGCCCATGAAGAAGAGTCAATTAGTATTTGAAAGAATGAATTTCTTCTCTGTGAGTTGATGGTTCCTCTTCTACAGCCGATAATAATGAGTGGTACTTAGTGCCAAAGTGCCTACTCCTTTTTCCCCTCTCCTTTTCTATCAGCCAATCAGATTTCAGGAAGCACCACCTTTTCTCTATCTCTAACTGCAGAGTATGAATCTAATTATGTTGTAAATTTTTTTAATCACTATTATAGGTAGAAGTGACTCAAAAAAGTATATATAAATATATAATACATTAGAACATGGGTTCCTAAACTTTTCAATCCGCGACCCCCCCAAACGATTCCACTATCTTCTGAGGTGGCGGAAACCTAACAAAACTCGTACATAGGTCACAAGCATTGATAGGCATATATTAATGTGTACTAAAAACAATAGAACGAAACAAACAGCCTGACAACCATGATACGATTTTAATATAACAATTTACTATATTATAAAATCAGAATGCATCAATCAAAATAATCACCATGTAATTTTTAAAGAAGCATTGTTGCTGTTATATGCAAACTTATATATTTATACATTATAATTTTCATCTAAGCAGAACAAAATATCAAAGTAACAACCGTAAAGCACTGCGTAAAAATGAAACATCATTGGGTGAAAATTGACCTTTTGGGAATGTATACATATAATATCAATCCAAACTAATGAGACGGATGAGCACTATGTTTGGAGCATAATTAAATAATCTTCTAATTATTAAAAGACTATTTCAATTGTGACAAAATAAAAGAATTGTTGTTGTTTTCAAGTCAAAAGTAAGTTTTGGTCATTGCTTCTATTTTTATTTATTTTTTAGTTATACTTAAAAAAAATATATATATAATTACTCGAGTAATCTTTGAGAATATATTTATGTTGATGCACCTAAACATTGATGTTATTTGTTTAATTAACATTTAACATACAAACAATCAATTAAAGTCATAAATCATTTTGTAAACCTCGTTTTCTGTGTAATTTTAACCACGAAAGGAATTTGTTTTATTTACAATGGTCCTGATAGCACGGAAATAAATTTTATTCTAACTAAAATACAGATTTTCTTTTAAATTAAGAAGCACAAAATCCCCCCTAAATGTTTTTAAATATGCAATAGAATTGTTGATGATGTTTGATTCATCTTATTCAGATTCAGAGTATCTTGTTAAATTAACAAGATACTCTGTATTTAAATGTTCTGCCTTATAGTAAAATATTAAAACAACAAAAGTAGAAAGGTCGTCATAACCATTATGACCTTATAACGATTTATTATATATTCATGGATACTGCAATTGAATCAAACTAATTAGTTGAAAAAATACAGATCAAGTTTTATTTTGTTAATAATATTGTTTAATATTGGTTGTGTTAATTTCATGTTTGTACATAAATAAGGTTTTTGTGGTGTTTGGTAACACTCAAGAATAAATGTTGTACGAATGTACAAAAAAAATAAGTCATAAATCATTTTGTAAGCCTCGTTTTCTGTGTAATTAAATGAAATTAAAGTGTTACGTCGGGATTATATAACTCAAGCTACTACCATTTAATAAATAAGGTGGAGCCAGGACAATTTCATGGGGATATAATACTACTATGTAGTACTACTACTACTTAACCGATCTTCCCTTCAAGCTAAACAAGAGGACCATTGTGTATACGATTTAGTCTCTTTTTATTGTCATGAAAATGAAAGAGTCTTTAAGTAATGCTTGTATAAGAATGACAAACAAGAATGCTTTTAGGAAGGGGGGTCTTTGTTTTTTTAATCTGACACGTGTGAGAGTTTTCTTTCTTTTATATGAATGTGCTTTATTTTATATCATGCGTCAAAGATTTCTAACTAAATATTTTTATACAAATAAAATAAGAGCCTCAGTAATATTAGATTTGCATGTACTACAAAATACCAAATATATTTTTTAGTGGAAGGAGGAGAATAATAGAGCTAATATAAAATATATTTTATCAAAAGCTTATCCAAAATATTAAAATTTATAATCATAGTATAATAAACTATCATAAATATATTCAAAAAAATGCTAAACTAATTTATATATTATATGGTATTTTTTATTTAGGCTCCCGATCGGCAAGGTTACACAGAAAGGTTGGCGTCATGAATGGTTCGCAAGATTTGACAACGATAAAGTAAACTTTTAAAAAAAATTACTTTTCGCTGTTTTTTTTTGCAATCAACAGATCTTCCAGGATTACTTACACAGCTTGAAAAATATTTTATTTTGTATAGGAAACTGTATAAATAAGGTGTCGTCATTTAATGTTTGACTTTACGGAAGAAAACAGTTTTGACGTTGAATAATATTGGGCACGAGCTATTGTGAACGAGAATAAAATAAACAATTCTTGAGCTATAAGTTATTTCACAGACAACATACATTAAGACTTTGGAAATAAAATAATAAGTATTTATCGTTCCTTGAATGCATACAATAGAGAAATTATTTAGAAATATGACTAATTTTTTCAGAAGTAAGTTTTTGGCATTGCTTTTATTTTTATTTATTCTAAAATTATACTTTAAAATTAACAAGATACTTTGTATTCAAATGTTCTGCATTATAGTAAAATATTAAAACAACAAAAGTAGAAAGGTCGTCATAACCATTTTGACCTTATAACGATTTATTATATATTCATGGATACTGCAATTGAATCAAACTAATTAGTTGAAAAAATAGAGATCAAGTTTTATTTAGTAAATAATTTTATAGAAAAAAAAATTATTTGTTGGGGTCCTTTGTTATTTAGGCAAAACTAAAGTTGTTAATTATGAACAATGAATCAATAAATAATTTACCCGGCGTTCAACCTGGTAAGCTCGTCGAAAATTATCATTTTTTTTACGCCTCATATCTTGCATGATGTGTTATATAATTGCTTCCCAATATATATATATATATATATATTATATATATATATATATATATATATATATTATATATTATATATATATATATATAGATATTGTATATATATATATATTTATATATATACATTTAAACCATGGAATTGACAATTCATATATATATATATATACCTATATGAATTGTCATTCCATTGGTTTCTGTTATTTTATTCCTGGAAAATTGTCAAAATGTCTCCTTATTGAATAAATTGTAGACCTACCTCAGAACTGTCAATATTATAGTAGTTAGTTCCAACTCACTTGTCAAACAAACTTCTTATAAATATTATTGACACATAGTAAAGTTGTATTTAGCCCGCTTAGATTCATTGGGTTTTGTTAATTAGAGGGGGAAAACCTTGAGTTAGGTATGTATTATATTGATTCACAAGAAATGTCAAAACTACTGTCAAATAAACATGTACATTTATTTTCCTCTGCTAAAAAATAATCATTCCTCAGAATATTAAATATTATATTCTAAAACCATTTATTCTGATTTGTCTCTGTACAAATAAATACCTGTTTTTCAAATATTGGAAAAAACGATTTTTTAGATTTTAGAGTCCCATTTTTTATTTTTGAAGTTATATTTGTAGAATTATATGTTCCTATAGTAGTTTTACTTGTGAATAAAAATATTAGTTAGATATTGTTCAGTCTAAAGAATAATTTACTTTATGCTTGTATATTTGTCCGTAAACTGCGGAAGAAAAAAGCATACCCTATCATGCATCATGATTTTGGACTTGTATGGGGAAAAATGATAGCAAAAATGAAAGGTTTTCATAAAAAGTAATTTGTATATATGCAACATACTTACTGCATGATGTTAAATGTCTACAAAATAGATATTTTGTTACAGTACATAAATAATTGCTTGCTCTACTATTAGTTGTAAGAGTATTATATATATGTATATATATATATATATATATATATATATATATATATATATATATATATAAAGCAGATAGGAAATAAGGAATAAATTAACTTCTGACAGTTTCAATCATATACGTCTTTTCATATGGCCCTTGATCTATGCCCGTTATGAAATCTTTGAATATATATTTGAACCATTACTTATTTGCCTATTTTATACTAGTGAATTGCGTCCGTGTGGATATAAATATATAACATTATAGCATTATGATTATCTTTATAACCTCGGATCTTTCCAATGAAGGTAACCACAATTGATCCTCTCATGAGGGTTGAACACTCATGCTACTCTTGTATAGGTGTGTAATCGTCTTTATTTTTCCCAAGAAACATCCTAGCACTTCGGCTAGTCAGGGATGTCAGGAATTTAAAAAAAGTAATACAAAGTATAATATATATATATATGTATAACTATATTAATCGAACAAATTCTAATATATAAATATATAATTAAAACAAAAGGTTTTTTCGAAGAAAGAAAAAAACCCTCAAATTAAAACAAAATAATAAAGTATTAAAAAACACTATCGTCCGCTATAAAAGTATTATATAGGGGCACATTTTTTCCAAAGACTTGGCCACTACATGTGCTTCCCTCATGGTTTTGGCGTTGCGAAGTTTAGGGCTACTGTTCCAAATAGCTGCAGCACTGGTGACAAATGTGGCCACGAATTAGGGAGAGGAGATCAGATGAGGCTGGCAGTCTGAGGACGAGTCGATCTGACCCCACCTTGGCACCAAATAAGATGTTATCTATAATTATGCATTATTAATAAGTTACTTCAATGAGGGAAATTATCTCACTAAAATGAAATAGGAATTATTCTCTTTATTTTATATTCATTGACGATTAAAAAAAACATAATGGTTTTAAATTAAATTATTGGATGGGTGAGCTTACAAGAGCTACCATCAAATCATCCTTATCAAAGAGAGCACAATTGATGTAGTATAGCACTTTCACATGAAATATTGCATGGTTATTAGATGTTTACATATTACTTATACCTACATGTTTAATTATAAGCCTTATTTTTAAGAATAGAGGTCTCTGAAATATGATTTATGTAAGTCAAATATGTATGTGAAAAAATAAAAGCGGAAGTTTGTATGATATATATATATATATATATGCTGTCATAATTTATTTGTTTTAAATCCATATTTATATTATTATTAAACTACCTCCGTTTTAATTGAAATATGATAGCGTACTTAACGACCTATTTTAAGTACAACATATTTGCATTTATTTTGGAAGGCCATCCCTATGATTGTATCTACAGAGAACGTATATAAAATAGTATATACAATCAAAATAGATATTGTTATGAGGCACTTAGATTAAGGCAGAATGGTAATGTCACGCACGGGGTTGAGCTAGTAGACGACAGATAATTACCTAATGGTTGTGATAGGGAATATTTCATACCACCTAATTATGCTGATGTTGAGAGCCTCTTGTTGAGTTAGAAGTCGAGGACCTCAAGTTGTTGTGAGGTCTGTGTGGTTACCCAGTCGACGAAAAGGTCTCGTTGGAATTGCTGAGAGTTCCTAGGTACAGAAATGCGTCTTGATTGGGTTATGGAAGAGTCCCCATGTTTACCACATATCAGAGAGGATTTTAAGCGTGAGTTCCCTAAACTGTCAGCTCATGAAGTAGAATCATGGCTCTTCCGAGACCGGAGCCACAAATGTGTTACGACTGGCAAACAGAAATTGGTCCAAGAATTTGGATTGACCTGTTGGACACTAGTGTTGTCCAAGGGCGCGATTTTCGAGCCCGAGCCCGCCCGAAAGACTAATAATTGAGCCCCGAGCCCGGCCCGAGCCCGACCCGAGACAGAGCCCGAGTAGTTTGATATGCGCCGACTTCCGCCCGCCGCTCCATTTGGAAAATATATTGATAGAAGAAAGAAATTTCAATTCAAAGATCTGAGAAAAAGTGAGGACATTTTTTTTTAGAACAGGTTCTAGGAAAAAAGTGAAGACATTTTTTTTTTTAGAAAGAGGTCATTTTTTAAAAATTAGAAAAAAATTAAAAAGTCCGCCCGCATAGCCCCGCCCGACTTTCATATTTTTGCGCCCGAGCCCGCCCGCCCGCCCGTATGGACAACACTATTGGACACCCCCTTACAAATAGAAGGACAGAGAGAGTACCCATTCAATTTGAATCGCTGTATACACCCTACTTCTACTATCTGAGCCAAGCAATCAACATTCCGACACTCCATGACATCTAGCCACCCCCCAGCACATCAGAACTGAAGAATATATTAATATATAGATATAGATTTATATATATATATCTATATATTAATGTTATCAATGGACAAATGATATTCATAAAGATAAATCAAAAATAGTGTAATATATTTCTGATTTAAAATTAACTGATATGAATGTATGAAACAGATAAACTAGATATGAAAGCCCGTATGAAATACAATTGCAAGCCAGTTTTATAATGATTAAATCCTAAAAACATTACATTTATATAACCCCATAAAACAGATTCATCTTTTATTTGCCCATGAAATCCATGTTAGTGGAACCCCCATTCCCAAGCATACTGTGGAATAAATACCAAATAAATATCCATACATTACTTATTATTTCGTGCATTCTGTATGTTATCAAATCCAGGTAGAATTATTTTATCTGAACTCTAACTAAAGAAGCATTTATATTTTCCCTCTTATAAATACTACGAATAAAGCAAGACAAAACATTCTTCAAATGTATTTATCTCCCGTGGCAAGAAATCTGTTTACACAACAATTCCATCAGGAAGATCATTTTTCCAAGTATGGGCAGAAGGGAAAAGTTGAGGCATTGAATATAATTAAATCAAAACATTTCAATTACCCCCTTGTTGCGAGGAGGTATCGGGAGGAAAACACGAAGCCTCCAAGGGTGAAGGGAAAGCAATAAATGCTTCCATATAAAGAATTTAAAAAGCCCACATCAATTTAATTGTGCTAAGATTAAATATGAAGGAAAGATCCCATTTAAGATATATTTACCAAGGATTTCATATTTTATTTGGCTTCTTTTGTATTCTTAACGTTTTGTGTGCAATTGATCAACATCATCCTTGAGGTACTTCTAAAACCGGTGCATCTTCTTTAGATGTCTTTTTAAATGTAGTGAGGTGTAAAATTTAAACTCTTTGGACGATGATAGAGTTGAGGGTCATGTCAACCTGTCAACGCTCGCTCTCTTTGAGGCATCATCCCAATGGTTAATGTGAAATTTGGACCACAAAGTGCAATAACCTTTTGTGAGTGCATTCTCTTATATACATAGATAATATATATATATATATACATTAATTTATATATATATATATATATTATATATATATACAGTGTGTTCCATCAGAAATGGAATTTTTAAATTGCGAGTTGAAGTATTTAAAATTCGTCAAATTACCTATTAGATACCCATTTTAAAGGAAAAGAATGGATTTTAATGATTATAAAAAAATTCATTGTCCTATATCATAAGAGGCACATCTGAAGCTACACAAAAGTTGCTGAAAATGACCCTTCCAGCCCGAAGTCAGAACGACGCACGATTCAGGACATCTTGCACACGTTTTTGATGTCTCCTGGTTATATCCTTCAGCGAGGTTTGGACACATTGTATGAGAGACTCAATGGATCTGGTTTTTCACTTCGGGCTGCTGCACAAACTCGAGCTATCAATGAAAACCAGATCCATTGAGCAATTTAAAAATTCCATGTTCTGAGGAGCACACTGTATATAAAATAGTTTCTTTGAGAAAAGAGAAAGAAACGTCTGTCGCCCCATCTGGTGAGTAGTTATATAAGAAAAGAGAGAGGAAACAGATAGAAGCAGAGAAACGGAAAAAAGGACAGAAATGAACAGAGAGAAGAAAATAATCTGTTACAGTACCATTTAATTTAGAAGGTATTTTTTAAATACAACTATAATTTATGAATAAAGATTAAATTTGATAAAAATGTATATTTTTAAAGCTAAATTATTGTTTAATATCTTTTTGTAAGTCTCCAATACATGCTTTTTATCCTTTTATAAAATTTGCTGTATCCAAATCATACGACATATTTTGATGCAAAAAAATATAAAGCTTGTACTATTTTCTTTTGTTGTAAAAAGTACAATACACGAATGATGATCACACAAGCTAGCAGACAGTATAGCATTTTTGATTTGAACATGGATGGATTGTCCAATCAACTTCAAGAGTTTATATGTCCACAAGACATAAACGGAGGTCGATTAAATCAAAATGGCCTTACATAAGTATTAAATCCTTCCCACCTATAGGTCTTGATTTGTATAGTTCATTGTTTTTTTTTGGCTGGTAAAAATAATGTTTGCTTAAGAAATATCAATTAAAATAAATTTACAATAATTTGTCCCTTGTGCAAGTGTTTGTCGCGGGTTTAAATTATGTTCTTGAATATGATAAGGAATATCACTTTGTTTTTTATAACGACCGGGACTCAGATAAAAAGTGCCCTAGTTGCAAAATCTAATGAGACATTAGCTAACGGATCGGAGACAGGATGACTATATAAAGAATCAACTACCGGTCGATTTTTAATTTAAAACTACGCTTTACTTTTGAGATTTTATATGGCATGTTTGTAAGATATTTAAGCTCTGAATACTCATTTTCTATATAAAACATTCAGACATGAGAAAAAACAAACAATGTAAGCTTAGTAGGAAGAATTATGTTCAACAGAGATATCACTTTCTTGTTGAGGTCCACCATGAGCCAGGAAAGGTTCCCTGCTCCAGGACTTCTTTTGCATCGAAAGGACTTTAGAATAAAAGTGGATATCGATACTACAATAGATGAATTTGGGAGACAAGAAGGAAGGAACTACATGTTTTTCTAGTGTCTTCTGAAATAAATATAATGCAATTGAATAGTGTGTAATTACAATAAAAAAAATTAATCTACAAAGCTTTCTTTATTCGATTTTTTTCACAGATTTTACCGTTCTTCTTCAAATTAGGGCAAATGTTGAACGTTGCCCCTCCCCCCCCAAACCAAAAACCTCCCCTTTCGCATATATAAACATATACTCGCATATTTGGGCGCCTACGGCGTCCATACGTCATATTACATAAGTTTCTTAAAATTTGATCATGGATTCTATGGAGATAAAATAGGTTTTCTAAATGTCAATGACTTACAATAATTTTCTGTTTTGTACAAACATTCCTCATAAAAAGTTTGACTTTTTACAAAGAATATGTTTTTATTTCACATGAGATGCTTTTTTATTTTTCTATTTTCCTCTCTTTACCTTGAAAAGTAGGTAGTAAAATCAGAAAAGGTGATTTTTCTGGATCATATCTGGTCCCATCACTTGGCAAATAGTTTTATTAGGTCCGCGTTGACCCAAAAATTCCATAGGTACCTTCAAAGTTCAAATCTGACCAAAAATGTGGGAGGAGATAGCGTGCGGACAAACAGACGGACGGACAGAGATTGGTGAATTATTATATAGATATATACATATATAATAATAATAAAACAATTCCGTTCGTTCGTTTCCTTTATCTCCGAATGGTTCATTAGATCTTAACAAAAAAATTAGTGAAAAGGTTTGAGAGCCTATGGATCTTGTTTTTGATCTATTTTTTGTGGATGATTCTGAGATAGTGAGACGTGTTTTTTTGGGGTGTTTACTGAAAAATTCGTTTCCATATGATTACTTTTACAAAAGTTTTTTCTGTTTCTGTCTCCCCCCCCCCCCCTTATTTTAAGTTTGTGGAAAATAACAACTTTTTATATGTATTTACATATATATATATATGCAAATCAATTAAATATGCCTAGAGATGGAGATAGATGTCAATCACTCTCAACTTTCTTGATAAAGATGTGAAGTCGCACTCTCTCTCAAGTTTTTTCTTCTGCTGTTTCCTTCCATCAAAGAGGTGTTCAGTAATTTTATCGCGCGTGTCTTTTCTCCCTAAAAAGTGTCAGCGGTAGATTTAAATCCCATGAGACCTCCGACTGAGTCCGCGAGATTAGATCTACAAAGTAAAAAAATAAATAGCGCGGAAAATGCTTCACTATAAAAAGCTTTGTGACAAAATGCTTCACTATAAAAGCTTCGTGACAAAAATACCCACGAAAAAAAGAAGAACGAAGAAATTGACTGACAAAAGAGCAAGCGAGGTAAATACCCACGACGAGAAAACGGCTATAAAAAGTTCTACGACGAATGTACGTGCAATAAAACTTCAGTAAACCCATCAAAGAGACCAAACAAATACTCTAACATTCAGCTCTACCATACATATATTATATGTTCTCTATGAAATGATATAAAATTACTTCTTTTTTATACCCAGCTTTCCGGAATAGAAAATATAAGAAACGGCAATGAAGACCAATGACGACCTTTTAAGGAACTACTATTAATATGAGAAAGAATACGCTACCATATATATATTCTCTTTGACAACATGTGAAGTCTCATTTTCAAATCTATCGAACGCTGTCTTTCCAATTAATGGCGAACAAACAAATACCCCGATGTTCAACGCTATCATACGTGACTTCGGCATTCTATTAAATGACTTAAATATAACTTCTTTTTACGATGTCTAAATATACCGCCTTAAGTAATAGAAAGAGGAAGAAATTATAATAAAGATCCATTGATGTGTTTATAAGGAACTGATTTTAATATGAAAAATCACATGCAATGAAATCACAAAAATTATTGGTATGATTTTTTCTATTTCATAGACTATATATATATATATCAGGAAACGACCGGGACACCTTTTTTCGCCGGGACCCGGACCGGGACTTAAATTTTTCCAGCCGGCCGGGACATAATATATATTTTCAGTCCTTCGACATTCTAAAGTCAAGAATTCCAAAAAAAGTGATGACGTTTTTTTCTAGAAAATAATCTCCAAAAAAAAGTGACGATATTTTTTTAGAAAAGAATCTCCAAAACTTTCTGAATTGTTGATTTTTTTTTAAATTTAATGACAAAAGAAATATTGAAAAATATTGATGTCCCGGCCCGGTGTATTAAAAACCGGGACACCGGCCGGGACGCTCAAAAAACTGTCGGGACCCGGTCGTTTCCTGATATAGATATATATTGTTATATTGTTTTGTATGTTATATTTCTATATCCCTAGAGTCACTTTTTATAAAAAGATTTACTTCACGATCAATCCTATATGAAAAGTAATATTAAAAAACAAGTTGCCCAAATAGAGTCATATGGACCATTGAGCTTTTGGTGCGTCAATACAATTTAGATGATAAGAAGAAAACATCATCATCAGCATGTGATATGAATAAAAACTTATTTTGAGGATCTTTTTCTTCCCCTCAAGAAGTTGACCAATAATAATAAAATAATAATTGGCTCCATATTTTAAGAATGCATGGAGCGTTTTTTATAATAAAAGTCCTTTCTGAAATGAGTCCTTTTACGTACCTTTGTATGACTGCCTCGTTCCTTTTCTCCCCAAAGGTCCATTATTTATAATTATAAGTCATTCAACCTACAACCTACAAGCCTAGTTACATATAAGCATGCCTCTTATTAACTCGGGAACTTAGTATTCCTTAAAGCATTTGAAACAAAGAAAGAATATTTGTTCATTTGGTAGTTCTCATTTCCTTGAGAAGAAGGAATGTAATGAATATAGATTAGCTAGATGCCTAAGACTTTGTACAAATCCATGAATTATCTAGACATTTGAAAATGCTTTTATGGGGCCTTATGGATTATTTTGTATTGTTTTGATTCTACATGTAGAATAACTAAATATGAGCCCAGAGTCTATAGGGTTTATTAAAAAACCCTTCAGACAACTGTTTTTACATTTAATTTAGGAAGATTGTATGTTCCAAAAAATATCATAGTTCTTAAATTATCAAAATAATTATTTTTGCAACTACTTCAATCATAATAGTACGAAATAAATATAAATATCCATTGAATAACCTTTGCGTTATTAATAAAATCTATGGTAAAATTCAAAAATTAATTTTCAATGTAGCAAAAATATGACATATTTTGTAGGCTTTTCATGAAACAACAATTGCTTGGGGATCACATTTTTTGACAAAAAAGGCAGGTGGAAATGGGTTAAAGATGAAGATATTTAATGTAATATTATCAAACTAACAAGAATATGTTTTTGCCAATCTCTTTCTCTTTGAGTAAACTCGGTTCTTATTACCACATATTTTTTAAACAAATATATTTATTATCAACGAAGCATTCTTAAATCTTTGAATTCCGATATATATATATATATATATATATATATATATATGTGTGTGTGTATATACTCTTCTTCTCCAATTCGAGCAAGTCAAACACCATCCTTTCTTGGCAAAGCTAACATTGTAAATGTTCTTTTAAAATATTTATTATCTTCTTCATTTTTTATCCAGTGATTGCCACGTGCTATAAAATCAGTGACGAATTAAATGTATCCTCCTTGAGATCTAAATTTGTATAGTTATCATTTATCATTTTGCTTAAAAAATATCGCTCATCATTTATCAGGATTTATCAAAAATGAGTGATTATAAACGATACATTTTTAAAATGAATTGCATTCCCAACCCCCTGAGAGAATATCGAAAATGGATTTCTAGTTTATAATTGTATCGCTATGTTCGATTGTTTGGTCCTTTCACCAAGTCATGCTAATAATTATCTAATAATATATCGACGGTTCTTAACCAAATATTGTTTTATAGGTATGACAAGTCGAAGAGAAATCTATTTTCTGAAACCCCTGGTTTTATAGTAAATTTGAACTATAGTGTTCATTTATGTTTGGTGTACACTACTTTTGAAAAGAGTTTTTTTTTGTACATTCGTACAACATTTATTCTTCAGTGTTACCAAACATCAAAAAACTTATTTACTACACGTACAAACTTAAAATTTTACACAACCAATATTAAACAAAACAAAATCAAACATCATCAACAATTCTATTTGCATATTTAAAAAACAATTTTCAATAGGGGGGGGGGGGGTTCATGCTTCTTAATTTATAAAGTAAAATCTGTATTTAGTTAAAATAAAATTTATTTCTGTGCCATCAGGACCATTGTAAATAAAACAAATTCCTTTCGTGGTTAAAACACGGCCAAACTTCATATAAATTTTTTGAACAACCATATCCCATATTCTTTTTTAATGCGTTACACTCAAAGAGTTTTTAGTTATCATTTTTAATTTATATTATGAATTAAATGAACTTTAGTGACGGAATAAAAATATCGTTTTATTGACGTAGAAGGTTGTAAAAAAACTTTTCTCTAAAATTCCTAGTCTTATCTACCTAGGACATTCTGCGAAAAGACAAATATATATTATTAAAATTTACTTTTAAGTATTAAGCCCAAGGAAATATTTTCTTAAAGAATGCATATTTTCTGTTCCGCTTTTTAACTTATGTAGATCCTTCTTGTCTTGTCTACCATCAATCTGACGTCCATCGTAGGATATGAAATGTTGGAATTTATTCTTCCAAAATAAACTTGACAGAAGAATTCCACATTGTCTGACTTCTAAAGGGGGTAAAACTCGTAGCTTGTAGCCTTGATTCTCTCCAGTTATTAAAATACTCTCATTTATAAAATATATATTTATACATATACAGGCATGGGAAGAAGTATATCTAAGTATTTATTTTGTTGAGTACTTTGCCCTAAGGCACCAGCATTTAAAAAAATCAACTTTTTACACATTAGTACATGCTTATATTTTGAACATGAAATATATACAAATAAGACAAAAAAATTAAGCAAAATGCATGATTTTGTGCACCTTCAAAATGTGAAAAAATGCTGGATTGCCAAAAAGCCTTTAAGGCTCCAGTATTAAATTGTAGTAATTAGTTCAAAGTAGTAACCTCATTGGTTGACAATGAAAGAAGATTTATAAATAAACTAGCGAGGACCCGTCACACAGTGACGCTTTGTGTTTTTTAACAGCGTAATAAATAACATAGAAAAATTCCTTTTTAAAATAATTATATTATTTTATTCCAATGAGGAATATTATAATACGACAAAGAAAAAAAAAATGAAGAAACCCCTTAAGTGGAGTCAAGCACTTCCCGATATATTACGTTGGGTGTCACTATATTATTTCCTCCAACATCACCCTTCACACCTGCCATACATTTGCCCTTGAGAGAGAAAGCCACATATAAC
>CP045895.1:14357442-14363898 GCA_013387185.1 Caligus rogercresseyi | reverse complement strand
TAATTTTGTACGAACGCTCGCTAAGATCATATTCTGGATGTCATTGCAAATTTATCACTCTACGAACTAAATTATGATTGAAAATTGTAAAGGCTTTAGACATTTCTCATGATCTTCTTATTTTACCTGAAACTTTAGTTGAAAGTTATTTTTTTACTTTATTGCTATAAGTATTGACGATTATAACATTATTATTAATAATTGAATCTCTAATCTAAGGTTACATATCAAATTTTAACCGTAAGTCTAAGATAACATTTAAAAATCATAATTTATAATTTTTTTTGTTTAAAGTATGATGTAGTCATTAATCTTTTTCTGCTCCTTTTTTTTCATAAGTGCAGACGAAGGATAGTAATTAATTTTTTCGGCTGCGATTAATCGAATTGTCGGCAAGGGAAGGTATCAAGTTAAGATTCATGCCTGTCTCTGCAGAAAGAAAAAAGGACCCTCAACTCAAAAGGATGGAGGGTACATACAAGCTAACTTGTTCGCGATGAGGTTTATTCCCGTAAGTCAATAATTAATAGCTTCCGGTGCAGAGAACCACTCCTGCTTTGCATTCTACAAAGCACAATGCAGTATTATTATTTTTTGACAGAAATTTATTGTTTTTTATAAGTTTTATATTATTATAATTATTTTAAACATTATACTTTACGCCATAACTAGTTGAAGAACTAGTGTTATTTTATAAGGTGAAAAGACGATTACACACACACACGCACTCTCCTGCCTCTTATATTGCGCTCCACAAGCGTTGAATTTTATAACTCCCCGACAGTTAACAAATGCATTCAAAATGTTATTGAAAAGCGTTCCACAATCCCCGTATAGCTTGAATGACCCGATCAAATCATCTGATGTTAGCAGTTGAGCGTGACGTTTTTCCATTCTTTAAACTTGGCAAAGACCCTAGGATTTTTTCCTTCACCTGTAAGGTAATTCTATGTATTTTTGCATATACATATTGTTAACTAAGTCAATGTCAGATGGTTTGGACAATCTTAGATGCCATGACCTAATAAGTTATGTTTTTGTGTCCTTAATAACGGGCATTTGACCCGACCCATCTACAAATGGGAACCCTGCTCTTTAGCATGAAGTATAAAAATAAATATTATCATTGGAATTCGTTACCTCTTGCAGAGGAACTTCGAGGTCTTTAAATTCATATATATATATATATAATATATATATATATATATATAGTATATATATAGATCTATATATAATATAAGTATATAAGAGTGAAGCCCATATCCTCACACATTAATTATGTCAGAAGCGTCATTTTGACGAATGGTAAACAGAAACATTTCTCCGACTAGGATTGGCATCATTATATGCATATTTGTTGATGCATTAATGACCAAACAAATTATTCACAAAAAAATGTGCAATGACAACACCAATGCAGAAGAAAAAAAATTTCTAAAGCCGCATGACTGGAATATCAAATATTGGGGTTAACATATTAAATTTCAATTTCCTTATAAAAAGACCTCGTAATCAAATGATTTTATTTGATGATGGCTTTATACTATATCGTATTATTTTTATGAATGAAAGTAAATCATTTTGATGATAAAAAAAATAATAGTTTACATTGATCAAGGTTTCCATCCTCTTGTTAGTACTATGAAGTTATTAGGAGGAAATGATGCACTGACACATGCCATCATCAGCTTCACCACGCCCATTGCCAATCAGTCATCAGGAGAAGCAATGCAGGGTTAAGGAGAGATAGGGGAAACAGGTTCGTCAAGGTAAAAAGGGACCACCGGGTGTGTCAAATTATGGAGGAAGCTGTGCAGGATAATAATAAAGATATCCCCTCATCGTTGTCAAATGGGCTAACATACTAGATATAACTACACAAAAAATATATAGGAGCATTTACGACTGCATCATCAACCTATATGGGCATCACTCCATGCCAGCATAAATGCATTTTATTAGGTTTCAGTGTATAAAAATATTACTTCCGAAGATTATAGAAGAGATAGTGGCATAAGGAACAGTATATTTTATTGACGGATCATCCTTTTAGTAAATCGGATGACGGGCTTGCTCGTTTATTATCTTTGACAACTGCAAGTCTTCCCTTTGTCAAAGAAAAAGTGATCCTTTTTAAACTTGATGGATTGGAAGAAATGGAGATAGAAAGGTAGTTGGTATTATTATACTTCAAGTATCCCTTCACTCTTCTTATAGGCCTCGATCTCTGGCTTCATTTTTGACTCTTCCATATTAATTGAATAAAACAGCTTCTCCTAATACTGAAAACAACATTATTTTGTTTCATCTTATCGTCAATAAGTGGATCATCTGACTATTGGACCTAAAAAATAAGGAAACAGTGTAACCAAATGAAACAAATTATGTTTATTGTGAGTTTGAGAGGCAACCTTTTCTTGTCCCTAGTTATTGGTATAAAAAAGAAGAAGAGGCTTCACTTGTTTTAATAACCTGCTCAGAACCAGACTGGAACTACCGATTTGTATTTAATAGATAAGTAATTATACTGGTCTTAATATTTTTAAATATTGTTTGTTCATCCTCGATTCCAGTTTATATAGCAAACAGAGATATAACCAAAATAAAAATACTATGAGAGAAGCACACATAAACAATAATATTATATAATTATTGATTCATTCGCGTAGATGAGGTATTTAATCAATTTGCAAAGTTTTTGCTTACAAACAAAACCCTATTTTAGTTTTCATAGCTTTCAAGGAGAATATATTTCATCGTTTTGATAGTTTTCTACTCCTATCCTTTTTCGATCCCACAAGCACAGGTCTTAAGACTATAAATGTACAAACTCCTATTTACTACTTCTTTTCTGGGAACTGTTTTTTCCTTAAGTGTGAGGTAAGAACGAGGCAATCAGCTATTTGGAGTGTTCCTATTGATATTTTTTTGTCTTATAAACTACCGATAGTATTACTTCAGTCAATCGGTTGAGGTAGATACAAATGTGAATACGTACATTTTTTATCAAAATCTTTATTTTCACGAAAATAATAATTTATCTGGATTTCTGTATGTTAATCAGATTTAAATCGACTTTCTCATCAATTTTTACGATACCAAGATCCAACTTTTTTGGACACCATTTAACATGTCTAGTCTGTTTTTAATAAAATGCAACCCTTAATAACTTTTTCTTTTGCTTCAAATCGTTTAAATAACCGATTCATAGTTTGTTAAAAACTACCGATTTCGAAAGTAGATATTTTCTGCCAAACCTTAGCTATGTTAAGATGAGTATTTCCTACTCATGATATTCTAATCAAGAATGAGCCCAAACAGATGATGAAACATTTCTCTTTTATCGGATCCCCAACGACTAAACTTAACCCTCTTTTCTAAAACTATGTCACAAACCATAAATCAAAGTCATAGGATCACTCTTTTCCTCCCTTCGACGCTATCTATCCTCTCAAATATGAATCAATAAATATTAGAGCAGCGAAGAATACTTGGTATAGCTCTAACAAAGACATCCCCTAAAGCCAGGTTCTGACCAGGACTACTTCAATCAGGACAGGACACTGCGCTCACGCTTTTCCCACATGGGTCTTATTAACCTGATATGGAATATATCTTGTTAGTGCTTTTTAGGAAATAAAAGTATATATTTCTAATACAAATGACATTTTATTAGCACTTAAATTACAATAAAATAAATATTTAAAATATAACAAAGAAAAGACACTATCAAAAATACAAAGTTAGCCCAAGCCTACAAATCAGATGATTTTAATTGTAACTTAGCTGCTTTTCTTTTTGTATTGGATATCTTCTCTGAATTTCTCTTTTTTGGTATGGATCGGATGTCATTATTGAGTTTAGCAATTAAATTTTTACCCATAACATTAAATAAGACGAAGGATATTCTTTGAAGAAAAACCGACCACAAGTGACCTTCTTCACACTTAACTCCCACAACGGCTATATGTCAGAGTTGGAATTGCCTTGCATCTTTTCAGTAGATGTGGCAACAATGAAGCTTAGTATTTGGGGTGCCAAGTAACTGTCTTTTTCTTTAGGAGTAACTGTAATATAGCAGAACATGGAGTGATCATAAAGACAGGAGAGGTAGAGAAGATCGGATGTAGTCGACAAGCTCCCTCGGCTCCAATAGATGACTCATGAAACACAGCATCAGCCAATTTCACATTAGTCTTCTCCAGGTTTGTAGGATTCAGTGCTTTGAGGGTCAATTTGTGGGCCTGTTTGACTTTAAACTGAGACTCCTTGAAGTGACTCTCCCTGAGGTGGGCAAATTTCGCCTGAAAGTGCCAGAGCTTCTGAGTGTTGATGGGCACTCGAGCACCTCCATCCGTTGGAATCAGTTTATATGTTCTTGAAGTTGTGCACAGGATCGAACAATAGGTAAACCTTCTTTGTTTCTTCCTGAGAATGAGTGATGGAAGACTTCAGTTCTTTGGATCTGCTTCTCTAGGAATATCCTTCAGCCAGGCGGAATGAAGTCCGGTTTTTTGTCTTTGTTTGGCCACAGATGAACAGTAACACCGACTGTTGTGGCTCATTGCCCTTTCTGCATCCTGGAACCAACATTTGGTGGGCATGATTGCAATCACACGCAGTACTAATGGAGTCCAATAAACAACTATTATCTTAGCAAACACTCTGCTATTTTTCTTTTTCAATTGACCCATGTGAGACAGGTAGTTGGACCCATGTTTTCGCATGTCGGTCCTGATTACAGGCGTCTATGGCTCTAACCTCTACATTTACTTGTGCTAAAGCTCACAAGGCTGAGTATCCAACTCTCTATGTATTCATCAGTAGTGAGTCGTTTAAGATTAATATTTATCTCTTCAGCTCCAAATTATGGTGTCTTTACTCTGAAAATTCCACTTTGTAAGGTGGTAATGATATGAGACTTCTCAGCGGATATCGTTATATTTTTTCCTCGACAGTACAGTCATTTTTACTTTCTTTTGAGACACAAAAAGCCAAAATCTATCCGTTTCATATAATGATTATTTAAAATAACTTTTTTCGCAAATTTTGCATTCAACATTGGAAAAAATACATTCAAATTGAATTATTCTAAAGTCAAAAACTCATTGGACATTGTATTTCTAGTTATTGAACCATGCCTTCGTATGAATCCTATAAGATGCATTCTATAGGTGATATTACATTACTTAGTCATTCATAGGTAAATATATCTATTTTTAAAGAAATGACTGACACGAAAAGTGCATTTATAAAATGCATACAAATTGCAAGGGTAGCATCCTGCTCTTCATCGTAGGATAGTAGAGAGACACATAATGCATGTTAACAAAAGGACTACGATGCTTGTTTACAGCGTGACATTTCAAATACATAACCAAATAAATAAAAAACAATAATATAGAATCGATATATGTTAAACTTGAATAAATATCATAGAACTTAATTTATTATTGATTAATGCATTTTTAAATCCTTATTTTTTATTCAAGGTTGGGATCCTAAGTATGAATTGAGGTCTTCCAAGACAGAATCGAATTGGCGATCTTAGCCAATTCACAAGAACACTTTAACCTTTTATTTAAACCAATGATACCATTTGTAAGAATTGAATATAATGATTATTCTATACGACCATGTTCAAACATAGTGCTAGTATAATCATAAATCATAAAATTGCTTTGGAGAAAAGTCTCCATCTGTATCTTGTCAATTTAAAAAAACATTTGTTGTTCATCTTTCTCTTTGATTATATTTTTGGATATAATCTTAAGTATATGAAAGTGCTAGAGAACATATATATTAATTATATATTAATATACGAGTATAATCTCTTTACTATTATATGTTTATTAATGTATATTCTTCAGTCACAAAATTATATATATATATAAATATCTTAAATTATCATGTTCTAACGTTTTACAAGGGTCATTTATGACCCCTTCAATATATTATATAATGAAAGAACCCCATATATATATATATATATATATATATATAAATATATATATATATATATATATATATATATAATATATATATATATATATATATATATATCTATATATATATATATATGTGTGTGTGTGTGTGTGTGTAGTTACTTAATGTAACCTATTTTAAGGAACAATAAGTCATATTTACATGGTTTAATTACGAACACATCATGTGAGGAATGGCTTCATTATGAGTAAATGCGTTGAAATTACGCTCTTTCGATTAATGTTTCCTAAAGTTTATTAGATTGCATCCTGCATGCTATTTCCTCGTTCATGTCGGCTCACGTGTTGTTATAATTATTATCAATAATAATAATAAATACATCCACAACCATTTTTCGTCTTTTAAATAGTATATCCTTTCGTGTTTAAGGATTATTTTATTTAAAATACGAGGGCTTAATTGTGAAGACGGGGGAAACGTGTGAAGCCGGTGGAGGTGCATGAGGTACAT
>CP045895.1:14332442-14352442 GCA_013387185.1 Caligus rogercresseyi | reverse complement strand
ATTACAAGTGTCATTTTTTTTCATTTTTGAGAGAGTTACTGTGATTTGGAAAATTGGATTCCAATATTGTTATCAAATTATTTAAGGAACAGGTAAATAAAAAGGCAAACCTGTTTTTTTTTCTCCCGTGGTCCTGGAACAGCTTCAAGAGGTCCTGACAGCACTTCACTCGCTGCGTCTTGTTGGTTCAGAGAGGTGGTGAGGGACGAGCACGCTGAGGAGGTTTCGGAGCCCTAGATCCTCGTCAGAAGCCTGAAAACAGTTATAGATGGTAGGGACACCTCTGCAGCAACTGTCGAGTGGTCATCCGGGGGTTATCCTCGACCAGATGCTTCACACAGGCCACATTCTCCTCTGTCCTCGTCTCACGGGGAAGTCCAGGACGGGTCTTCTTCTCCAGGGCAAAAACACCCTTATCGAACTCAGTGCGCCATCTCTGGAGGGTGGAGAGGCCAGGGCAGGAGTCAGGAAAGGTAGGGAGCAGGTCCCCGTGGATCTCGCTGACTATCCTGGCGAG
This sequence comes from Caligus rogercresseyi, assembly GCA_013387185.1. Taxonomy (NCBI): domain Eukaryota; kingdom Metazoa; phylum Arthropoda; class Copepoda; order Siphonostomatoida; family Caligidae; genus Caligus; species Caligus rogercresseyi. The sequence goes on along the minus strand of CP045895.1, from coordinate 14,351,925 downwards.
CTTGATCCGGATCAAGAAGTAGGAGCGAAAGTCGGGTGTCTCCATTTTCAGCGGCGAGTAGAATGAATGATAGAAATGACACGATTACTCACCTTAAATACTAACCTGAGTGGCGCCATACAGTCTGTTCCCATGCAAAAATATGCAATAAGAACGCTCCCGTTGAAATTTTTGAGATAGCGTGTGAAATTTTGAGATAGCTAACCTACCTCATTATTTATGGAACAACCTAATATGATTAGATTTTATTTCTTAAAAGGACGACAAAATTAATATGATTAAACACTCATACAGGCCTGGACCCCGTGGACTCGAATATTATTATATTTACTTAATCATAATAGAGTGTCGAAGAAACATATTGAAGCGCTTAATGACGTCATATTTGTTGTTATCAGCTATCCTTTGATGTCACAGCACTTCCACTTAATGAAAATTAAATATGAAGTCTCACTCTCTCTCTCTTTAGGTCTGTTGTCTGTCTTTCCCAAGATATATGTATGTTTTAGTTTATCTTGATCCACATAATCCTATATCATATAATTATATCATAATTATTATGATATTACATAGTAAAAAAGTATAGAAGAGGAAAATAATATGATTAAACCAAACTATTTGGTCGAAATTGTCCTTTCCTCTTAAATATATGTAATTCGCATAATTTATTTATATATATATAAACTGTATAAAATATGAGCACTCTAAATAATCATTAAATGTTTTCCTTGAATATGAACACAGGGCCATTTAAACAAATTGGCACGTTAAAATGAATAATGAGTAACAATGGTCAATCAATTTCACGCTTTTGTAGGTTTTCCCACTTTTTCAATGATTTACAATCTTATAATAATACGTATTATATTATTATTATTCAGTAACTGCATTGCATTTGGAAAACTTGTTTCCGTCAAAAATGACCATGTTTTTAAGTGTGTGTAGCTCTACCTTATATACAAATCAAATTTAATTGGGGGAAAGGTGCCTACTACTGCTGCCAGGATGGGGTTCATGGTGATGAATAAGATAGATTCATCAGGCCGTTGGGTGCCAAGGCTCTTTGCACATAATTTGAAAACAATTAGTGCGGAAAAAGTCTAGATATATTAAGACCCGATATTAGCAATGACTTAGATATGATGGATGATGGTATTAAAAGTGAGGAAAAAATTATTTTTTGCTGGAGAAGAAAAGAAAGTCAGGACATTATACTGTATGAGTCAATCTTAAATATTTTTTAATAATAACTTTGGTTTTAATTAATAAACGAGTCATATTATATATTATATATATATATATATATCCAGATGGAGAACAAGGCATTTTACACAAGATACTTGAGATGGCATTGGCAACCTCCTAAGACGGCGTGGACACCGCTTTCTAGTGATAACTGCTTTGTGAAGCAAATATAAATGGGCCTAGTGATTGCATAAAAGGTGACCTAGTCTGAATCAATAATAATCGTATAGAATGTCCGGATACAATAATCTATATTGACGGTTCTAAAGACCAAGACGGAAATACGGGCGCAGGATGGGCTATCACTAGGGGTGACATGACTCTACTTCATTCACTGGCGTCATTAAAAATCGAGGCATCAGTATTTCAGGCTAAGGTCCTCGCCATTTCAAGATCTTTGGAAGACCTTCTGAAACTGGAAAAACCTACAAGGAATATTGTTGTACGATCCGACTCTCAATCGGCAATTGCAGCTCTCCTCAATCCACTCACGAAGAGCTGCATAGTCAAAGAATGTAAAGAAACTCTGATAAGAGCAAAAAAGGGTAAACACATATACTTGAATGGTGTAAAGGTCACAGTGACATAACTGGAAATGAATTCGCCGACTATCTTGCAAAAGGTGGCTGTGAGAGTCAAAATCAAATATGCACCGGAGTACCGCCGAGCTACGTGTAGAAGGCAGTACATAGTTGGTTTTATCAAAGGCCGTCACAAAAACAGCGTAAATATGAAGCACACTCGTCTAATGTTGAAAACTCCTCAACAAAACACGATCAAATTTCGACGAGAGAATATGAAACTGCATGTTCAAGCAGTCACTGGCCCTGGACCTTTTCTCTCGCACTTGAGTAAATGGAAGAATATCAGTCCAATTTGTGATCTCTGAACGGAAGAACCGCAGACTGCAGATCACCTCATAAAGATATGTCCTGCTCTGTCCTACGAGAGGCATGAAGTTCCAAGAGTAGGACGAAAACATTAGAATAATTAAATTATGCAATGTAAAATAATGAAAAATATTAGTTTAAATAATTTTAGTATTTAAGTAGGAATAAGTATATGTACATAGGTATTATACCTCCGCCGAAGGAGGTATTGTTTTCACTGGCGTTGTTGGTTTGTTGGTTGTTAGTTTGTTGGTTTGTTGGTTTGTCAGCAGGATAACTCAAAAGTACTGAACGGATTTGGATGAAATTTTGTGGAGTGTTGGAAGTGCCAAAAGGAAGAAGTGATTAAATTTTGGCATCTCTGAGTGCAGAATTAAAGCGCCAAATGAGCTAAATACTACTAAATTTTCCAAGTTAGCCTACTCTGCCAATAGATGTCGCTGTGCTGTGAAATTGGGTGCCGGGAGCGTGTTCCTCTCGGAATTTCCGTCTAGGGGAACCCTCCCCCGTCTCTCTACGCCTCCCCAGTCGTGAAAAAATCCGCCTCGGAAGGCTCATGACGGCGGAGGTTTGCACTCTCTGAGTGTATATATGCCTCTAGTTATATTATTATTGAAACACAGATACCCCGTAGTGTGGTTGTGTTCTCTACTTTAGTGTTATATGTGCGTTTTCGTGTGTTGTCTATCGTGGATGATAATAATAAATATAAACAAACAAACAATATATTATATATACAAACACACATATTTATTATATATATATATAAACACACGAACATATGTATATATATATATATTATTATCAAGAGCATATACACCTCATCATAATTTAAAGTCAATTTTATATTTATAAATCTAAATCAAATATATTAGCCCTCCCCATGGTTTGATATGAATTGCTTATTATTAATATTATATTATTTATATATATAAGAATCTTTTTTTAGTTAATAAGAAAAGTATGTTATTTAATGTATGCGTTATATACCTTTTATATATTTGTATTATCTACAAACAAATATAATATAATTGTAAATTACACTAAACCCCATATATCATACTATCAATTTGGAAATATATATAGATTTTATTTTTTTAACTGTAAGTCGAATATATTACCATTTGGAACACAAAGCAAATTGGAAAAAGTAGTTTTTACTGGTACTAAAAAACACAAGAAGAATACTAGATTGTGATGAAAACGTTAATAAGATGGGGAAGGTGGTAAAAAAGAGATATGTATGATATAAAAATTAGTCGAAAACTGGGCCTTTTGAAGACTCTGTGTGTGTATTTTGTACAAAAAGTCCAGAACAGATAAATCCAATATGAAAAAGGTCATTAGTATTTTTCTAGAGATAATATTAGAAGATATGGTAGATTATATAATTATGAGCAAAAAAAGAATACAATTATTTGCAAGAATATCTACAACTGAGTTGCATTGGTAGAAAACATATGAGTTACTTATTTCTTTATCTCGTAGTAGACGTACTTTTTCTTTATCTTTATGAGAGGAACTAATTGGATTACTCAATAATATATTAATACCGAAACGTATTTCCATGCATATGTTGTTATATTTTGCAGAATATAGAATATATACAAAAATAAGTAGTCGAACCACGTCTAGCATAATCTGAACACGCAACACAATGCTAGTTGATTTACTTTTCGGCTAAAGGGATCTTTCGGCTCCAAAACGGCAGATAGCTGTACCAATAATCACTCGTCTAATAAGCTTTCATCATTATAATATAAATGTCCAAATAAATGGTATGAACCCAACAACATATTCCTGTTAAATGTTAAATGCCTTCACAAATTTGTATCAATGATTCCAATATATTCAAAGTGTGCCGTACTCTTAGGCATATTAAAACTACGGACGTGTTAACACTTAAATAACTATATTCTCACTTATTCATAATGCTGCCAGAATATATGAATAGATATGTGTATATATCTATATATATATATATATATATATATATATTAGGGTTGTTCTTATTTTTCAAAAGTTTGAAATGTTAGCAACATTGTGGATTTTCTGTTTCTTGGTGATAAAAGAAGACGACATACAAAGTTTGAACAAAGTCGGTCAACATTACGAGGTCGCAGAACGAGGTCAAAGTTTTAAAAATTTAGTAAAAATATAGTTTTCCGCAAATTTCTTCAAAATGGTGGACGTTACAGACTTCAATAATAATATTAATTTAAAAGAAATCTAATTACGGAAAACTATATTTTTATTAAATTTTTAAAACTTTGACCTCGTTGGGCGACCTCGTAATGTTGACCGAATTTTTCCAAACTTTGTATGTCGTCTTCTTTTATCACCAAGAAACAGAAATCCACAATGTTGCTAACATTTCAAACATTTGAAAAATAAGAACAGCCCTAATATATATATATATATATATATATATATATACAAACTCCCTCCTAGTGATAAGATGGCCCAGAGTGATGAACCGGTCCAGTTCATGGTTCGAACTCTTGCTACACAAAGATAACTTAAACAATATATCTTGTTAAATGTGTAGAACAAATATTTATAAACATATCAATAAATGGCAATTCAAATATTATAAATTTAAATTATATTTATTTAAAAAAACTTCTTCCTTGCTCGACTCTCAATAATGATGAACCAAGTTCAAGAGGGAAGGTCAATTTCGGTCAGCTTCATTGAAAAGATCCTTGGTTCGATAGAGTAATTACACGCTATTATCCACATAACATCCAGACTGATACTACAACTCTGTCGAATGAAATAAGCAAAACAACTTCTTCGAGTTTTCTATTATTTATTTTTCTCAGATTTTAAATGGATTTGGCATTGAATGTTGATATATTTCGACTGAATGCTACTACGTATTGTATTCTTTATTAATCCATATTCTGAATATTGTCATAATCTCTTTATATGGGATTTTAGCTGAGGAAACTGAGCTCAGGGCAAAATAATTATATTGGACGACGTCTTTTGGACTCCGGATGGACTCTGGGAGCCTCCTATAAAAATCCAAGCTCTTAACAAAGAACACTAATTAAGATTCAACTTCATTATTGGCATTTAATTCCCAAATGCTTGTTAACTTCTGTAGACTAATCATTACGCCTTTTTACGTAACATCCTTGTAACATTTAAAACATGGCTCTGGAATTGGCATTTGAAGTGGAGTAGTGCTTCTATTTAAAACAAAGCGTGAAAATAAGTTGGAGACGGTTTCAAAATGTTTTGAAGGCTGGCTTTAGCGCTAATTATATAAGACAAATATTTTTTTCGTAATTAAGAATTATATGGATTTGGACTTATTTATAAGATACTCACTTTATATTTCTGAAGTAGTAACATTGTAAAAAATATATATATGAATGTAATCCACCCTCTTTCTTCCTCGATAGATCAATGATTCCATGTTCTTTTTGAAGGCCTCAGAACTTAACTCCAGAATGACCCCCTCCAAAGCATTTTTGAATGCTCACAGGACTGTAACCACAGAAAGATAACTACATACAGACTGTGACCATACAGAACTCTGAATATACAGGATTGTGACTATACAGACCTGTGATCATAAAGAAATCTGACTATACAGTATTGCATGTTTGCTATCGCTGTTTTTTTTTGTATTGATAAATATGGACTCCGGGACAACATTCCTGTAATCACTACATTTTTGACCTCGGTTTCCATGTTTAAAAAGTACAGCAAGTATTCTTTGGCCTCGAGGAATAGACAGAAACTTACTGAGGCAAGTTGTGCGGTTGATCGATGCAAAAAAAAAATCCGCCCCAAAGAAACTTTTCATCTCACTTGGGGTTATACATTAACCATATGGAGAATTCATCCTTTTCCGTTCCCCAAACCAGCATTTCTTCAAATAACGTTAATCTGTCATTTTGGCCTGAATAAATAGACAGGAATTTTGTGTGTGTATACAAGGGTCTTACTAGTTTAAAAAAACATATGATTATATATATTTTTACGGGTGAAAGTCTTTTTAGCATTTAAGGGAGTTCCCCTCTCCTTTGAAATGTCTGGAGATGAGTTTGGTCTCAGGGATTGATTAGAATATACAGGACTCATTGGGTGTAGAGTTCCTAATGGCTTGTCCCGAATGAAAACATTTTCTTTAGTAAATATTTAACTGGAATTAAAGACAACTCTTCTTCCTGAACTAGAAATCGCATTGGACAATTTTCCAAGCAAATTGAAAGAGACAATTGAAAGACTTCAAAGAGTTCAAATACGTTAATTCAGTGATCTTCCTTTTGTCCGAATTTCAACAAGAACTGTTAAATCGATGAAAAAATAATAGAATGAAGAAAGCTATGTAGATTATTGTTTTCTTTTTAGTAATTGCATACTATTAATTACATTATATTATTTGGTTATAATTCAAAATCTGGTTGCTTTCATAATTCATATTTTTCTCTTCAACTTAAATGCCCGAATTCTCAACCAATTTGCCCGAATTTGAGGACTCACCCGAATTTTGGGGGAGCAGTTGCCCTCCCTGCCCCCCCCCCCGTCTCCTACGCCTATGCTTAGATCCATACATATGTCCCCTTAACGTAACGTTTATCTTATGTCATACCTATAAGCCTAAATATTGTTTATCCAATTATAATAAGTGCCTACCAGACAACGTCCGTATCACCTTATATTAGCATGCATGATATTCAAAAAATTTGTATGTAAAACATACCCCTTACTATTATTATTATTATCTTGTTGTTTCATTTCGACGAGAAATCAATTCAATTAAATGCTTCATGAGAAGTATATTTACATAAATACGACGACTAGCATCAACCTTTGTAAGTCATGCATAATTTATACCAGCCATAAATACATGGAGAAGCCTAACTATATAATATCCTATTGAATTTGTACATTGTAAATAATATATGTATGTTTACATTAATGTTGTACTCGTGGATACTTCCTATGCATTTAGAAGAAGGGGGATTTTAACAGATAATCCTTGGATATTTTAATGGGACCTCAAAATATATACAAAATATATATGTAAAATGACACATTTTTGGGATGCAATGGAGAGCCAACGAAGCAAATATTAAGACGTAATTGGATCAGACGAATACACACTAAAAACATGTTCAATATTAAATACATTGCTATGGAACATTGTGGGTGCCTTTGTAAAACAATTTTCCTTGTAAACACCTTAAACTAAACATTACCATAAGTTTTTATGTTTATTCTGTTTAATAGTAGGATCCCAGAGTTGATATTACGTTGAATCGAATTAAATACTATAATTTAAGATAGTGCACAACTAATTTAACCAAGTTTTTAGTCACTTTGCCCATAATATAAGTGTGCATTGAATAACAAGAAAAATATTATATCTGTCTTTGATTTGAAAATCCCTTCATCGTCATCATCAACTGGATGGAAATGGGCAGGAGACATGGTCCGTTTTGTGCCATCAAGTTCAGTCCAGTATATGACTGCTATCAAGTCTATGATTAGAAGACATAGACAATTTTATCTGTTAACAAGTAGAATTTTATATTAGGTTATTTAATCCCTGGATAGTAATTTTAAACTACAATTGTCCAGTGAGTTTTTATTTCATTTTATGTCTACATTGTTTTTAGTGTATATATTTACGCTTTTATTGTAGAAGGAAATAAAAACATATAACCGGAAATGAAAATAATAATAATTAATTTGAATATATATATATATATATATATGTTGAAAACATTACACCTTTAAAAATGAAAATATTATAAAAATTAGATACTACAGCTTTTTGTATAACTTAAAATTGGTTTTTTACAACTCTCCTTGTTAGATTTAAAAGTCAATTTAGTTAATTGACCAGGGTGTATTAATATATGTACTTTAAAATCATGGAATATAATCAGTGAACATTATATAACTTGGGCGAAGTTTTATAATTACTTACTCACTTACGATTTTTGCTTCATATTTATGAAACAAAACAATAACTTACAACATCTGACATTTTTTAATTTTAAGCTCCATTAACAACTAAGTTTTGCATCAATTGATAAACAAGATACCGATCATTGATATACAAATTAGGTTTTTGTTAATGAGCCGAATCATGCAAAATACTTCTCATCTATTGAGTAAAATCGTTTTTTTCGTCATTCATATTGAATCAAAATATTAGCCACAGAACGGGTTAGAGTTTTTTTGATTTAAAAATAGAGCTGAATAAAATATATATTTGAAAATATATTGAAATAATATTAATTTTTAACAGGCGAGTCACATACATACATAAGAGGCATAGCAAATTACAAAAATGAATGCTGTTTCAATTCAAACTAGTTTATCATTAATGAATACATTGAATGCTCTGAATAATAAGAATAATAATAACTGACGTTCCGGATGTCCTTGGTCAAAACAAAAATCTTACTCGTATTGGTAGAAACTATAGTTAGGGATAGGAAAAGTTTGATCTCGCAAACTCACCAACATATATATATATATATATCAGATTTGTTGATTTATCGTTCATTTGTTGTCGTTCGCGAACGATGAACAACAAAGTTTTTGAGGAACGACAATGAAAATTCCTCATCGTTCGTTTTTGGCGCCAAAAAAAGACATAGAAAAATTTACTTCCAAAAAAAAATCATCATTTTTTCAGAATGGCGAGAAAAAATTCTTTTCAATGAATGACGAACGATAACTTTTGGTGAACGACAAACGAATGACGAACGATGTTTTTCACGAACGTCAACAAGTCTGATATATATATATAAAGTTGGTAAAACAGTTTTCTTTTCTTACGTCCAATAGTTAAAGGAATGATCTATTTATTACCAGATATGAGCAAACAAAATATAAATTCATTATTTACCTTAACATGAGGAGTTGCTTTATTCAATTATAATCATAATATTAACATAACAATCATAATAATATGTGATATTGGAGGAACCCAAACAAAGGATACGCAAATTACATGAATGTAGACCATTGAAAAGAGACTTTTTGTATTTTTAATGATAATATACTTCTTTATTATAATACCAACTGTTTATTATTATTATTCCATCTCACTTTCTTTCAACACCTCCTGAAATAATAATACCTTTACCCCATCCCTAACTATTCTAGGTCTACTCATCAAGATGACACTCTAAAAAAAATCAAAGGTTACATCTAGTAAAGCGTTAAAGTAAAGTGGCGCATGCAGGGAAAAAGTAAACAAAAACAATTGGCCAAAATTTTGGTTTTTTCTTAAACGTTAGATGTCGTTAGTCCATAAAATTACGTCACAATCCTAATTAAAACTGTTGAAAGGGATTAAATTTGATGATTTGAAATATATCAAATCACTACAAGATAAAAACGTCTCCAAATATAAATAATAAAAGGACTTTATTGTTATATTCAAAGAGCTCTAGCATAAAAGCACCACTTACGGACTAAAGAAGAACTAATATTCTGTCCAATTTTTGGGGGAAAAAGGAGGAATTTTATGTTATGCATGCGCTACTTTACTTTAACGCTTTAACATCTAGGAAAAAGGAAGGAATCGTAACATATTTCTAAATAATACTGTTCTGTAATGGAAAAAACTAATATCTATAATTATATCTAGGACACAACCTTAAAAATATATACCAGTTATTTTTTTATCAGCAAGGTCTTTATTCTATTTAAAATATATACAACGCATAATTATATATTAATAACAGATAATAAAAAGGAAAATTGTGTTATATAACAACATAAATAAACATTCTACTTTAAAATCATTTTCCTTTTAAAGACCACAAATTCATATAACAAGTAAATAGACATACTTTTTAAAATATCAAAGATTAAAAATAAAATTCCATTTAGTATAAATGATGAAACAATAAAAACATAATCAACTTTCATTCATGTCTTTTTGAACTTTTTAAACTGTTTAATTATAATTCTGAGCGATTTCGCATATTGTGGTGACAAGGATGGAAAATACTTCACGACTTCGGCTGCGTGGTTCCAGAGCACACTTTGCGGTTTTGGGATTCTCAGAGAAAAAGCTGCGTATCGAGCGGCGGCGGATATTATTATTCCTCTTAGTTCATTGTCCTCGATCAGTTTTCCTTCCGTAAGTTGCTTAGCTATGTACGCCTTGCAATTGCTCAAAGATGAACTAATTGCTTTTCCTCTTCTTTATAGCCTTGTCCTTTGATCGGGAAGCCAAAAAGAATAGTCGCTTCCACATATCCATCTTCATAATCGGAAATAAAGCCAGAATTCAAATGAATGAACCTTTTGATAATTGCCAATGATGGGCAATCACAGAAAGCGTGTCTGATGTTCACATACATTATTCCACAGTCCTTACAATGTTGTGAGAAACTAATTAAGTTGGCGGAGATTTGTAGCTGTGCGGTGAACTTTTTCCCATCATTTATGCCCATCAATGACCGGATTACTCTTTTCGCCCATTCCTTGGGTATTTTAAAACTGTCTAAGTGCTTTTTGACAATCTCCATCGCGTCTCCCGATTTAGGTTCATTGGTGGAAAATTTCAAATGCCAACGAGTCAAAGGAATTTTTTTTGGCTCCCCTCATAAGGGGATAATAAAACCTTCCTGTTTGAAAAATAGTTGTTTGGTCCAGGTCTCTGTATGTTAAGATGTTTCTATCCAGGGCAATATTTCCAATTCTTCTGGTTGATATTGTAACGATTTAAAGAAAGGTTTTCTTTTAACATTTCGCCGAATGATGTCCGTGGTGCTATTAAAGTCAAAAAGAGACTGAATGCTCCATATTAATCTCTGAATAGCTCCCCATTCCTCCGAATGTTTAGATATTTCACTATTTGACAAATCTTTGCCAAACATAAGGTTTTTTTAAATAAAAGAGTCTGTAAAATATTCGCGCCACTTCATTTCAGGTTTTAAAACGAGGTCATTAAAAACTTTAAAAAAATTATTGGTAAAACTTTTTGGAGCAGTACTAGACCTCCACCAAGCTGTGATTTTTTTTTTCAGCTCCAAAAAAAATATACAATGTATAAAAGAAAAACGATGCTAATGCGTAAATTTTTACATAAATAAGCATTCTAGCTTAGATTTTTAGGAACGTAATGGAACAAACAAACAAGCAGATAAAAGTCATGAGATACACTCAACAATCAAATCTAAAACATACAGATAATTAACAATCATAAAAACAGTAATTTACACGAAAATTTATCAATAACAGTTCTTGTAAAATTTCAGTATTCTCTTGATTGTCTTCCTATGGCAGAGTGAGGATGAAGGATAAAATTTCACCTCCCTCGCCGCTAACGTCCATGTGGAATCCAAAAGTGAGGGAATCTTTAAGTCCAGAGCAGTATACCTTGCTGCAGCAGAGATCATGATGGATCTCAAATCAGAGGCTTTGATGGGAACATTATTGGTGATGCACCTCGCGATGAGACCTTTAGCGTTTAGAAGGGAGTTATTAATTGCTTTCGACCTAGCTGACTTATTTTTTTCTTTTTAACGTAGGTATGTACTTGCTGTCGAACAAAAGGCATAACCATTTGTTTTCCTCCTCTATGAGCTTTTCTCCAACTGTTGGTAATGCAGTGGAGGTGTAAATTACTTGGGAGATCAATTTGGTGTTATAGAGGTCAATGCGTTTTTGTAGATTAAAACCCCTCCACGCTTGACACCACCTGTATGCCTGACCATTCAGGCTTTCAAAATTGCAGGGAGAAGGTCGATTGGATTCCCACTTAATTCCCAAAATATTGAGTGTTTCAACTACTCTGCACCCTCCGATCGTTAAGGATGGTAAAGGACGCCAAATGCCTATTGGAAGTATTGCCATCTTGTTAATATTCACTCTCAATCCTGTAGTCCGTGATAATTTTTCAAAAAAAAGCAACCAAAATTTCAACTCTCTTTGTGAGTTGTTCCTCTGAATTTCCTTGTACCATTAACGTAATATCGTCGGCGTAGAGGTCAATAAGATGCTTTGTTTTGTTCATTAAAATGCCAAAGCCTCCATATTTGCGCTTTATCAATGTGCTCAAAAGTTCCATAGAAGCCACGAACAATAGAGGTGATAATGGGCATCCTTGCCTACAACTCCTTCCCAGGATTATAGGATCGCTTTGTTGACCATCTATCACAATTGCAGACGAACCATTATATAAAAAGAGTGTATGGGGTTAAAATATTTTCTAGGGAGAAACTTTTTTATAGTTTTAAAAATGAAATTGTGACTAATGGAGTCGAAGGTCTTGCTAAAGACGATGTCAATTATTGCTCCATATTTCTGTCCTTGGCAGGTGGAATTCATGGTTGTTTGGATGTTTCTCGAAATATCTGCAATATTTCTTTTTTTCAAAAATCCCTTCTGTTCATGTCCCAGTTCCTTGTTAAGAATCAATTCTATTTGCTGTGCTAAAATACCCGCTAAGATTCGGTATGACTCGTTCATTATCGTCAAAGGCCTCCAATGATCTATTAAATTTCCACTTCCTTTTTTGGGAATGAGCTAGATTCTACCACGAGTTGCATTACCCCTTGGTTTCCATTTCCTGTCCAAGTTTCAGTAAATAGGGAGTTACTTCATTCGCACAATATGTAAAAATTTGGCCTCTGATGCCGTCCGGTCCAGAGGCTTTGTTGTCTCGATAAAACTTTTTAATATGTTGTAGAATATTTTCATGCGTAAAAACAGATGCTGTAATTTTTTAAGGACGAAGAAAGCTGTTTCTCGTACAACCTAGTAACAATTGGTAGGTGTTGTGAAAAAGTTTAAGAATTGATTTTGTGTCCCTAATAACTATTCCATTGTTTATTATTTTATCTATTCCTTTGCATGAGATGTATTTTTCCAAATTCAAATCTAAAAGGGTTTCGTTCCAATTCAATTTTTCTTTTCATCTCCCCCTCCACTGTTTCAGCCACTCCAATGGTATTAAGGGTTTCAGAAGTTATCATTTTTGCGAACAATGAGCCATTATTCATTATCTCCTCTATGTCCCCTCGAAGTTGCTCAATTGTTTTTTGTTTTTGACGTAAAAAAAAGTTAGTGTCGCAGCTCTTATTGTTTTATTAAATATTTTTATTATTTTTTTGCATGTAGCCACTGGGTTAAAAATTTCTTGTAGTTTATTTTTTAATTGTAGTAGAAATTTTTCACTCTGGATAAGCCAATTAGGGATCCTAAAAGGCCTTAGATGAGTGATTAAGTAGTTCGATCTCTAATATTTTGTGATCTGAAGATGGTTCAAATCTAAAACTTGCTTTTTTGTAAAAGATAATATAGACCATGATATAAGGATATGATCAATTCTTGAGGTTTTGTTTCCGTTCCTCCAAGAGTAAAAACATTGACCTCTATTGAATTTATCCATTACATCAAACAAGTGAGTGTCTTTTATTAGTTTTAGAGCTATAGACTTATTTGGATGCAAGTATCTTTCAAAGTCCACATTGAGATCTCCAGCCACAATTCGTGGTAGTGGATCACTTATGAGGAGATTTAAATTGATTCGAAGAATACAGGTGATTTCTTATTTGGTCCATATACATTGATAATATTAAACTCACAGTTACTTGAATAGACTCGAATTTTGATTTTGTGCCAGTTGCTATCAATATCACTTTCGTGGACACATTTTGAACTTGCTACAGACTTAGATACCATCGTAGCAACCCCACGCTATACGCCGTTTCCACTAAAAAAGACAACAAAATTAATTGGGATACAAAAGGTATAAGAAAGGAAGAAGAAAACAAAGACCTTATATCCTGAAGACATATTACATCAGGATGTAAGTCAAGAATTCTCTTCATCATAGCATGTCTTGTTCTTCTGTCCTTTCCTCCCCTCGTATTTAAAGAGATAATTCTTCTCAAGCCTATTGTTTTACAGTAGGAGTTCATGATGAATTGGCCTGGAGATGACACTAAGAACCGGTTTTCGACTGTTTCACTGGAGCTTTATCTTTGTCCGGTGAGTTGTCTGTGTCTGGTTTGCTCCTTTTCCCTGCAGATTGGGAGCGGGTCCGGTGAGATATGATCTTTTGTATTTCAATGTGGGATTTGGGAAGTCTGGCACTTTTGGATGATTCTCTAATATTCTCATTTTGTCCTTCACCAAGGTCAGTATTTTTGTCTTGAAGTGAACTATTATCTCCTCGCGTATCACCCGGAATAGTTTGAACATTTGATTCAATTTTACTTTGTACTTCGTTGTAATTAGAAGGTAGTTCTTTTCCGTTTGCAATTAGAGGAATGTTGACGTTTGTGTCTAAACCTTCGTTATGTACAAAAGAACAAATTTCCCGGTTTTCATTTACATTTGTGGAAAGAGTAAGGTCGTAAACAGGCCCAATTGCATTATTGCTCTCCCTGCGATTTACTATTTCTTCACTTAGCACCGTCCTGCATTCATTTTCTTTCTCCGGCTCTTTTATCTCATTACTATCTTTGCTACTATTGTCCATTCTACTCATGTGTTTTTAAGGTCCTTCAAATAATCTGCCCATCTCATATATTGATTTGGGCAATCCTTAGCTACGTGGCCAGTTTGAAAGCACTTAGCACAGGTAATTATTTGACCGGAGTAAGTAATCCTTGTTTTAAAACCTCTAAAACCGAGGAATCCTGGTATTGTTTTATTTGGTATCAACATAATGCTAAAACTGCCATTGTGAAGTCCTTTCAATCTTCCGTCACTAAAGACACATTCTTTTGCAGGACTTACAATCTTTCTGAAATGTTTAAATTCTTCCTCTATTTCTTTTGCTTTGACCTCCTCATGAGGAGAGTGTACAATTATTTTCTTCTCGAAAACATCCATCTTTATCTTTGCGTTGAGCTCTTAGGCCCCTCATCTCTCCTTTTATTCCATCTTCTCCTTCTTTCGCATTCCTCATAATAAATGTGTCCTCAACATGGGAAAAGACAACACTTATGTCTATTTTTTTCTTTAAAGTGATGATGATAATTGGGCGAGAGCCCGGCTATGTGTAAATTCCCTAAAGAATAGAAGGTTATATTTTCAGGGTCTCAAAAATTAGAGTTTCAGTTTCATGTATTGTGGGGCGTCTAGGAATACGACTTCCATTAATACAAGACAAATCAATAGTTATCTTATATTTAAAAGCCTCTGCAGCTAAATTTTTTTAAAGCATTCAAGTAATTATTTTGTGGAGGATGACTCGATGATTCGTTCATTGAGAAAAAATCTCGGAACTTTTCCTTTTTATGTAGTGAAGAACTATAATACTTCAACTTTTTCAATTTTCTTGATGTATTTTCTTCTTCTCTCACCTCATCAAAAAGGTAACTAATTCATACACACTCTCATACCAAGAGAGGGAAGAAACAGATAAAGAGTAAAGATGATAAACAACAACCTCGCTCCTTGAGAGATCCTTAGACACTGAAAATGATCCGAATCCCGGTCTTGAAGCGCACGAGGTCCTCAAAAAGTTCCCACACCGATAGTCCCGGCACTTATATCACTTTTTATGACAATAAAAAAGACAAAACACTTCTAGACAGAGGGTATGGACACTTTTCACAGGACGAAAAAAACACACGTCCACACCAAATACCTACATAGGTAAGGAAAAAACATTATTTTTTTTTCTCATTTGGAACTATTATTTATTATTGTTGAAAAAATTCTTAGCTTATATGCATATAACGTAATAAATGTGCCCTTTCATATTTTTTTCAGCGGGTACATCATATTTAGGAATTTCTTGAGCATATTAATAATTCCAAACGATTGAGAGGTTTTTTAAGATTAACAGGGTAACCAGAGCAGCTAGTACTTCAAATATACAATTGTTCACACACATCCGAGCCTTTATCTATATATTAATTTACCAATCTCTGTCCGTCTGTATGTCCGCACGCTATCTCCTCCCACATTTATGTTCAGATTTGAACTTTGAAGGTACCTATGGAATCCTTGGGTCAAGACGGACCTAATAAAACTATTTGCAAAGTGATGGGACCATAAATGAAAATAAAAAAATTCAGACCTTGTCTGATTTGAACTATCTACTTTTCAAGGTAAAGAGAGAAAAAAGAAAAAGAAAAGGAGGAGGAGGAGTTAGAGAAATAGAAAAGGAAAAAAGCATCTCATGTAACTTACAATATATTCTTTGTACGAAGTCAAACTTTTTATGAGGAATGTTTGTACAAAACAGATTTTTTAAAGACTTTATTGAGTTAGAGATATTACATATAACAATATATAAATAAACATTTTAGTTTAAAATTAGATCTCTAATCTAAAGTCACACCAACTATTATTTTTATCTCCTCTCTTATATTCTTTAAGGTCTGTTTCACTCACAAACTAGCTCCAAAACCTACCCATACCCGAAGGGCGAACATATGGGCGCTGTAGGCGCCCAAATATGCTAGTCATTTTAATTAATATATTAAGAGAAACCAAAGCTCTCTTAAATCCACCTACGTCTACGGATTTACATGTTATTCGGACATAATTCTCAATAAAGACAGCTGTTATTTCCTTTCGTATATATAAATTGAATATATATTCATGCAAATTCAAGCCCTAATATTTATACATTCTTTTGCGCTATTATTAATAGAGATGCATCCATAAGTATATAAAAAGTAGGAATGGAAATCTGGAGCTTAGCCTTGGTGCTTACAGATTCACTGACTGTTTTTGGCCGTGAAAAAGAGAGAGGGGTAAAGAAAGGGATAGAAGGAAAGAGAAAGGGAGAGAGATAAGTTTCTCTCTCACTTTTTCTTTCTCCCTCTCTCTTCCCTTCTATTCCTATGAATAAGCATCGATGCAATCAAACTACAAAATTAATTGTAGATTCTTTCAGCGGTTCCCCTTGGATACTTGCTTTAAAATAACATTTTGACCACATATTGTTCATAGTCTTAAAAATATATATTTCGCAAATCGTATTGGTGCTTTATTATACGTTTTTTATAAATGTTTTTTTGCGTCAAACTATTATCGTTAAATAGTAGATCCCCGCCAACATAGTCCTGTAATAATTGTATCCAACAAAGGAATAAAGTGACTCGACTTATCAGCTGTTGAGAGCCATATTATTTTGCTTTTATGACGAGATGTATATTCTTAAAGTCAATTAAACAAGAAAGAAAACAGTCTTAGCAGTCAGATATCTTAAGACATATAAAGGGGAAAATGTCAATACACATAGAGTGGCATCGTTGTAATCACTGTAATATATTTGGGATTTCCATTTTTCCAAGACATAATTATTTTACACCATGATGTAGCCATTTTAACACTAGAACTACCAAGGGGTCATTTTTGACATTTTTACAGATTAAAATAGGAAATTCTGGCTCACAAATATGGCCAAACTCTGATTTTACGTATAGTTCTAGTGTTAAGTTACTATACGTCATCAAAAAATAAACTCTATGAGCTGAGCAAAATTTCTTCTTGGTTATTATGCAGTTATTATATATAGACTGGTATAGAACACACGTTCAATAATTAATTATATATTTATTTTTTCTTGGCCCAATGGGCATATATTTTTTTTTTTTTTTTTTTTTAGTTTAAAGGTTTATTACTGTATACCGTATACATACATATATACATATAACATTACAAAGACATAATATAATAGTACAATACATGCATAAAATAAAGAGCGCGACCACACAAAGGGGTATATGCGCTACAACAGTAAATGTTAGTTCTAGTTTATAGTATAGTTTTCTTTAATAAGTTTTTTCATTTTTTTACATTTCATTAATTTTAAATACGAAGTACTTCATCTTCTTCTTGCGATGAATCATGCCTTTCATACGATAGTGCTGGACATCTGTTGATAAGATGATCTGCACTCTGAGTCTCTTCCATGCAGACGTTACACATTCCATCAGTTGACTTTTTCCATTTGCTTAAGTGAGCGAGGAAAGGTCCATGGCCGGTGTAAGCTTGAACTATAAGTTTAAGGTTTTCTCGTTCATATTTGACAATCTTTTGTTGAGGCTTTTCTAACATTAGATGAGTATGTTTCATACTTTGGTCTTTTTTGTATCTGTTACACCAGGCAGCATAAAAGAAGTCATTTACTTTTTTCTTGATGTAGCTTGGTGATGTTCCTACAATTTTCCTGTTTTGACTTTCTGTGCCACTCTTTGCTAGACAATCTGCAAATTCGTTTCCTGTGACATCAGAATGGCCTTTGCACCAATCTAAGTGTATCTTTTTTTCTTTTTCCACTTCATGCATAATTTTTTGGCATCTTTTGACTACGTCACTCTTGGTGAATGGGTTTAGGATAGCTGCAATAGCTGATTGAGAATCCGATCGTATTACAACGTTTGCTGATGGTTTTTTCCATTCGAGTGAGCGTTTCTATTGATTGTGCAATAGCAAAGACTTCCGCTTGGAAAACTGTAGCTTCTTTATTTAATGATACAAAGGAGTGATGGAGTGATGTATCACCTCGGGTAATAGCCCAGCCAGCACCAGTATTTCCATTTCATCTTTGGATCCATCTGTGTATATAACAATGTCAGGTTTGTTGACTTCTGGTTATTTATCCATGTGCGACTACCTTTGATGTAATCACTGGATTGATTTAACTGTAGTTGAGTAAGTAGTTTATCACTTGAGAAACGGTGGCCACGACGTTTGGGAAGGTCACAATTCCATCCCAAGTGTCTTGGAGGAAGTGTTTAGTTCTCCACCTTGATTTTGTAGCCTGGGCTTGGAGGAACAAGTCGAGAGGAATTATGCCCAGACAGCTTCCATACCTGCTGTTGGGGTTGATCGAAGCGTTTGGGTCATTGCTAAAACTTTTCTCTGAATGGTATTTAATATTTTAATTGCACATTTCTTTTTAGCAATTGAATGTCCCCATATGAGGCACCCATAGGAAATAATTGGTCTGGCCATTGCTTCATATAGCCAGAGAATTTTTTCTGGTGTTAGTCCCCATTTTTGGCCTATCACTGCCTTTGTCATGTTCCATAGACGAGCTACCTTGGCAGCCTGTCTTTAAGGTGTTCCATCCAGTTGAAACTTTGATCGAAAACCACACCTAAGTACCTAATTTGTGTTGAATAATTTATCTTTTTGCCGTTTAATATGGGCATATATTATCAACAGGTTCATTTTATATAATAAAGAGGTTCTTAAAATTAACTTTCTAAGATAAAAACATATCAATCACAAAAATATTATCAAATAAGACATAGAATTATTTATCAAAAAAAAAAAAAAGATAATCTATAAGTGTAATAAGATATTTGAGTGTAAACTAGCTACTGGAGGATTCCTGACAGGTCGTTGTCGTTGATGGTACGCAATTTGTATATTAT
>CP045895.1:14309193-14332342 GCA_013387185.1 Caligus rogercresseyi | reverse complement strand
ATTAAAAAATATTACCAAAAATCAAAAAATGTGACCAGGATCTTTCAGAAAAAGAGATCCAGTACGGAGAAATACAAGATATATCTTGAATTATAAGAAATCAAAATAAATCACCGGGCCCAGACGGATTCCCGATAGAATTCTACAAGAAATACTGTGCTCTATTGTCACCATTACTACAAAAGGTGTTTAAAGAGGCGGAGCTCAAAGGTTATTTTGAACATCATATTTCAGTAGGCAAGCTCATAATTATCCCAAAAGCAGACAGGGACCCCAGAAAAGTAGAAAATTATCGGCCTTTAACAATGTTAAATAGTGCTTTAAAATCCATAGTGGAATTTTGGCTGAGAGGTAAAAAAAGTTGCCCCTAAACTTCTTCACGTTTCTCAGAAAGGCTTTGTACCGGAAGAGTTATGGAAGATGTTGGTAGGGGTATAAATGATTCAATTGCAGAGGTTAAAAAGCAACAAAGTTGTTTTGCAATCGTTGCATTAGATTTTCAAAAAGCCTTTGACACCATATCGCATGAGTGGATTGTGAAATGCCTTAAGTCACACGGCTTAGGGGAAACATAATCCGGAGGATAGCAGTGAGTCTTTGTAGTGTTCAAAATTATTATGGGAGAAAAAACAACACTTTTCAAATAGATAGAGGATGCCGCCAAGGTGATCCCGTTTCTCCAATTTTATTCGCCTTTGCAATCAACCCCTTATAGAGAGCATTCAGGCAAACGAAAATATTAGGGGTATAAAGATAGGAGAAAAGGAGAAAAAAGTTGAAGCCTTTGCAGATGATATGAGTATTCTCTTGTCTGGAAATAAAAAAGTTATTGAAACATCTTTTAATGAGGTTTAAACACACTAAAAAGTACGGGAAAAGCTCCGGCCTTTATATAAATTTTAATAAATCCAATATTTTAGCCAATTTTAAAATACCGTTTGATTTGGGGGGTTTAAAAACATGTCATTTGATAAAAGTTCTTGGTTCCTTTATATCCTTAGACATGAGTCACACAGAGGAAAATTGTAGATGAATTTTAAATAAAATTGAGAAATCGGCGGGTTTCTTTTCATTTTTGTTAAAAAATAATATATTCCAGCAAGAATAAAGGTATGGAATTCTATTATTCTCCCCCAAACCACCCACATTTTGAAACAAACGTCTTGTCAAGCTCCATATGGCAGTTCCAGCGTTATGGATGTGACATTTGGACACAAAATGACAACAGATGACCTAGTTATTTTTTATTCTTTCCCAGTATTTAAAGATGTCTTGTATATTTTTAAGACCTCCCATATTGAAGAAGTGGTAGGGAAAAAAATAATTCCCTTAGTACATTTAGAACACAAGAAAATGCCAAAAAAGACATGCGTTATGGATGTGACAGAAAAAATACCCCGTTTCTCAAGTGACTACAGATATTCAACAAACTCTGTGAAATTTTAAAGATGATATCCAAATACAGATATACATTTGATAAAGGAGTCTTAGTTGAACATAAAAAAAACCTTTTTAAAAATATTTTCTATTTCATGCAGAATCTAGGAAGGAAAAACCAGCGTTATGGATGTGACATAATTCCGTTATGGATGTGACGTGTCTGAAATACAAATTGTTTCTGTTTGAAAAACCAACAATTTAACCATCATATCCCCCCAAAAGTCTCAATATTTGTTAAAACTACCTTTAAGTTATTGAATAATATAGAATGGATGCTGTTATTCAGTTTTTCAGTTCAGTCCAACCTGCTTGCTGTATTGGCATGTGGCAATAATACAGAATAGTACATGATCACAATTGATTTTAGCTTGGGTCTTAAATTATAAAACAAACTGAGAGACATGAGATAAAGGTGAACAAATTATTTATTAATTAAATAATGAATTAATGTAATTATTTATTTGCTTTCTTTCTTTTTTTCTCTGGATTCTTTTTTCTTATTCAGCCTGGACAGCCTCAGTGAAGTGGTGCCTTCCTCTGTTATCTACGACAGGACTCAGTCGTCTGACGACTTGGTCACGAGCCACCCAGGACTTGTCCTCCTTTGTTGGCAATCTATAAACATGCCCCAATTCGTCGCTTTTCCTCAGAAACTCCACCTCAACTGCATTTTCATCATAGTCGGTGACTAGACCCACATACTCCCTCTTCAACCTCTTTCCTTCATATTTCACCAGCACACAATCCCCAGTGGTGAGGTTTTGCATTTCAGATGCAGAATTGACAGATGCAGAATTGGCCTCATCGTCCGTTGATTCTTCATCTGTTGAAGAAGGTGGGTGTTGGATCAGTGTGTGGTGAGCGGTTGTTGTGGCGGTGGAGTAAGCCTTATGTTGCACTTGACCCCATGACACAGGGGTCACTGAATGAACGTTGAGTGTGCCTGGGAGAGGGGTGACCTGCTCCCAGTACTTGGCAATTTCATGTGTATTGCAGAACTCTCCTATGTCTTCCTTTGTGATGTACAGCACCTCCATTTTGGGGCAAACCCGCCTGGCAGTCTCAGCAAACGTGCTTGCATTTGCCACCACCACCTGTCTGCTAAGAACTGCCATAGACACCGCCCTCTTCACAGTCCCTCCAACTCCATCCACAGCACCTTTTCCATGACTGGTGGCAAAATAATGCCATTCAGTGGTAATGTGTGGAAACATTTCTTTGAAGGTGGAGGCCAGGAAAAACCAAAGAAATCGGTTTTTGAATTGGGAAGCACACCCATCACTAAAAATGTGGAGCTGTGTCATTTCAGGATTTTTTTTCTCCAGGTCCTTCATAATGCCTGTGAGAAATGTGGTGACTGCTTTTTTGTCGTGCTGCGGCTCATCACTGACAATGACGTAGGACTGTGCGTCCTGTCTCCTCCAGGCTACAGCCGTGAATACTGTAATCTGGTTTTGGTTCCAGTGGGCAGATTGGATTTCATCTTGGTAGCCCACGGTGTAATTTTCTGCGAAATCTACCTGGAGGACAACACAGCCTTGATTGCCCTCTGCCTTTTTCCCTTGAAAAAATTGGCTTTGTTGTTGTTTCACAAAGGAGTGCCGAATGAATCTAGGGGCAGTTTGAACCAGCATTTCAAGGACATCCCTAAACAGTCCAACTTTTTGAGTCTTCGTGTGCACCCCCTCAACAGATTCCCACACATTCCAGCTGGTGCTTACGTCTTTCTCCTCATCTGGAATGTTGGAGATCAGCTGTTGGAATTTGCGTCCCTCACCACATTCATCACACTCGTTCAACATGCATGCCACACTTCCAGAGCCACATACAACTGCATCCACATAATTGATCACACTCTTAAATGCCTGTCTTGGCAGGTGCTTGTAGGCACAGTTGAGGAGTAGTGAGGTGTTCTCATGATACTTACAGAGACACACATTTTTTGGAGTGTCCGATCTGAGGAGGACAAATGGCGGGCGCAACTCTGCAAATTTGGATTTCCCACTGCAATCTCTGGATGGTCTTCTTTAAATAGACGGTAGGCCTCCATCAGTGACATGGTCATATGGCGCTTCTGTATTTTGTCCCCCCCCCCCACTCTGATGGTAACAGCATCCTTCTTTCCTGGTGCCTGCCTGGATATTTTATTTATTTCAGTTCAACACGAAGACTAAACGGTGGCAGTGGCATGACGATTTTGTATAGTAACGTCCGTAACAGTAACGTCCGTAACGTGGGAAAATAATATTTAGAAAGGGAGTACAATGGCCAATTCTTGTTAACATACAACCTCAATAAAAGTTAGCTTTGCACAGAGAGTTTGTTTACTGTTGCATTTTAAACGGATGTTTAATGAGAACTTTCTTAACAAAATGTCACGGACGTGACATTGGCTGTCCTATAAATCCGTCCCACTTTAACAAGGTTCCACAGCGAAATGGAAACTTGAAATCACACAACTTATTTACACTTCGCTTAAGTTAACCCCTTAATGCCCCAAGGGAGGCTGAGCATTGTTGTGGGCGAAAATTTTGATCATATATGGTTGTTTAAAAAATCGTTATATTACATGTATTGAAATCACAATATTCTTGATTGCCATAAGCTGAAGTAGAGAGCGAGGAGGGTACAATTTCTTTGAAATATTGGTTGAACTCATTTAGTTCTGAAAAATATAGACCTTGATGATATATTTAAAAGTGATTTTGTTATGTTACATGTTACTTTATTTTAACATGGTGAGGTTGACATTTACATGGAATTGCCCATATGTAGAGACGTCCAAGAAATATGTAAGAAATTATTATGCCAGATAGTTATAATAGAACAATTACTTGGAAAAGAATAACTACACCCTGCAAAATGGGCGGTCTTGGGCTAATAATTTTTGAGGATTCTGGAAGACAATAGTTTTTACGTGGTTTAAGCGAATCGTTGAAGATTCAACAGCTTGGAACGATATTTTAAAAAATAAAATGAACGTCGATATCAGCAATTAATTAGTGGAGGTTAAAGGAAATGGTCCCAGTAATATTTTAGAAGAATCTACCAAAATAAGTCCATTCTGGGAGGAAAATTTGAGGTGAATAAGGAATTATCATACAAAGCATTGGAAAGAATGGGTAGCAAGAACCAGTTAAGGAGAACAAACGCTTATACTTTATGTCTTGCACATCAATAAATAAAATATTGATTTTTGGGAGATATTTTTAATAAAGAAAACAACTTCACATTAAATGAAATTTTAGAGAGAGAAAGAATTTTAACTAAAATACGTTTTAAAAAGAGAATTATAGGGCCAAGGGATAGCTTTTACAAATTTTTAAGTCATTTGAGGAATGCAGAATTGAGGGCATCTCTAATTGATAAGTCCAACAAAGACAATTATTTTAACCAAATAAAAAGGAAGAAGGAAGAGTATGGTATAATGGCTTCAGTTCCCAAGATTTTAAATTGTCTCAGAGCCAATAATCTTACCTTTGAACTCT
Source organism: Caligus rogercresseyi (assembly GCA_013387185.1). Taxonomy (NCBI): domain Eukaryota; kingdom Metazoa; phylum Arthropoda; class Copepoda; order Siphonostomatoida; family Caligidae; genus Caligus; species Caligus rogercresseyi. Next base: position 14,327,414 of record CP045895.1, on the reverse strand, counting down.
ACTGGCTCAAATACAGAATAGTTACCAATACACTTCCGTTGGGTAGTATATTTGGCAGGACGCCAGATGAAAGAAAGTGTTTTTTCTGCAAGTCGTCTCTTGAAAAGTCAAGACATTTTTTACTTGAATGTCCTATTGTGGTAAAATTTCTGGATCTTTTAAAAAATGAGTTTTTCGAAGATTTTAAACTTGAGGTCTAAAGAATTTGTTTATATTTATATAGGCCCACACCAGAATGAAATAAATTTTATTGTTACAAGATTGCAATTTATTTTATATAAATTTAGATGTTCTAAATCCCCCCTCCCAGAAAATGTTGTCCCTATTTATAAAAATATGATTAAAATTTGTACACAAAATTAATAACTCTATTAAATGACATGATAAATTGAAATATATTTGTACCGATAGGTATAAAAAAAGATATTTAATAAAATTAATCAAATACCGATACCTAACGGTATAAGGTATTTACCGAATACCGAACCGGCGGTAGATTTTTCTACCGAATCCCAGCTCTGATCAAAACCATCACTGCACCAAAAAATTCCAAGAATCTGCAACTTTGATCTAACTTCATAAGAACGAACCCGAAATCCACTAACAGGGTATAAACGCCAAATGGAATATAGAGGTTTTCGATTTATTCACTGAGAGGCCTGATACTTAACATAATGGTGAAGTAGTCCTAATATATCTATTCTCTTAATCAATTTGGCCTCCAAATTAGGTTCGAGAGTGATGATAATGTTGTCGGCATACATATCTACCAGATGACGGGAGCCTTCTAGGTCAATACCGAAACCATAAAATTTGTAGAATACGTTTCTTGCAAAGTATTCGACAGCTGCAATGAAGAGGAGAGGGTTAGAAAGTCTACAATTCTTTACTAGCGTTCTTGGATCACTTTCATATCCATCTAGAGACAGAATTGATGAATCACTATAAGGTAAGGCTCGCACAGGATTAAATAATTTCCTTGGCAACAGTCTCCGAATAGCTTTAAAAATGAGTGAATGAGAAATTGAGTCAAAGGGTAACTCTGAGAAGCAGATTTTAAAGTGTGTGAGAGTGATCCTCGACTTTTTTAAATTAAATATGAGACGATATTCTTTCTCTCAACAGGACCAAGACAGCCATTTTACCACTAGGATCATGGACCCCACCCCTGGATATTAATATTAGCGAATGCAAAGTTAAGAGAAGAATATAAATTCTGGAGATCGAATGGTGTCGAAAAGGTTTTGATGAAAAGAGTTGGAAATATATTTCTTCGCCAATTCTCCAGAGAACTGGGAAGTGGCGGAGTTTGACTCTTCAGAAAAGAATAGACTTTTATAATAAGAAAATCTTTCCGGCAGTTCTCTACAAAGTAACCTCTATCCCTTCCATTACTGAGCGGGCAATCGAGGAGGAAGGAAATTGGATGGGGAACATAATTCATAAGAATTATATTCCTGCAGTGAAAAGGCCAAAAAAAACAACAATCCTTTGGGAACGTTTCTCTCAACTCTCTGTTATTTTACCAAAAGTTTATATGAAAATTCTTATTGATATTTCCAAGAATCTATCAATACAATGGCGAAGAACAATAAGTTTTAAAATAAAATATATAATTGGCTCACTAATGCCATGACCTCTAAATTATCCCTTGTCTGGGGGGTAGTGCAACGGATTATTTTGAAAAATAAACCTTTTTTGAGAATAACTTGACTGTGGATATTATAATAAATAATTATAAAAAGACATTTTTCTTTCAAAACTTGGGAGGCCCCGAAGAATTGGTAGAATTTGCATTAACTCATGGAATTTTAACTTTCCATGATTTATGTAGTCAAACAATTTTCCAAGATGGAAGATCTAAATTCCCTTTGTCAAGGTCCGCAAAGTTTCATGATCTTCCAAAACCTTGAAGTGGAAATATATATAAAATAAATATTTAAAATTGATCGACCTCCAGGGAATATGGAGAAAAAGAATCACTGGTTGCTCTCTAAAATATATGACGAAAAAAAAATTACTTCGCAGTTACAATATCTGTAGATTGCATCAAGTTTTGGAAGCCCTGTAAGGACTGTGGCAGAATATATAACTCCACTATTCATGCTTTTGTAGAGTGGCAGGCAATGGGCTTCTTAAGCGATTGGTAGTCCTAAATGTGAAAAGTCTTGGAAAAAATCAGCAGACAAATACTCCAAAGCAATGGGTTTATTTGGTATGGGCAATAATGTCAATTCGTCGTTAACTAAAACCATAAAATTCGCTATTTTGAACTCAAAGGCCTTATTTGCTAAGAAACTTTCAACGTGGGACCCTCTTCATCACTAAGCTAAGGAGTGTGCTTCTCTTGGCTACGGCTAGGTATGGTACATTGGAGTTGAAAATTCCCTCTCTTTAGAATGAAGTATGGGCGTATGTGTCTAGGGAGATCCAATATTATCCATCTTTATCCCTTAATCATCGCCGAACAATATTTATAATTTTTATAATTTTTTAAAAGATGCAAATAGTTTATTTAATATACATATTTATGAGCAATATTTTAAATTCACCTATATTATTTACTTTATGGTTTAAGTTCTTATCGTAGTAAAAATATGTTTTAGTTCAACTCCAATGATAAAATTATAAACTAAAATGTGTATTTGTGTTTCATTTTAACGCATTAGCTTTAGTTTTTATGTATTTACGTATATTCTGTAAAATTGAATTGTGAAAAAAAGTTTCATTTTCTTTTTTAACGCGTGCGTGTTCCATATGATTCACGGGTTCCATGAAAAATATAAATACTTTTTCATACATTATCATTTTTTATATTTATAATTTAAAGTTTTCACTTCTTATTAATAAAATATATCTTTCATACCAATTATTGAAATTCAATATCAATATTACTTTCTTGTAAATATTCCGGATTTTTAAAGGTATTTAGCTAAATTTTTGTTGTCCTTTGTTTATCTTATTCTTCTTTCCTAGTTTTTTTTCTATTTAAGAGAATCTTTTATCTTAATCCTTCGGAACCAAAAAATACATATTTTCAAACAAACTTACAATTATGAAGGATACCAACTTGTGAGCAGAACGGAAAATTGAATGCCGTTCCCTGGAAGGTCGATCAATGAACACGCTGAGAAAGAAGTATGTCTAATGGAACGGAATGATATCACTGTATTATAAAGTTCTGTTTTACTGTTTGTTATAATACGCTTCAGGAATATGAACTTTGATTTCCTCACCATAAGAACTAAAGAACACATAATGTGCGATACAGAATCATTAGAATGATAAATCTATAATTTTTTTGTAGCTTTAGTCGACGACAGATTCTTATTCGATGTGTTGAACACTGTGTAGCTGGTCCTACATCCAGGACAACAACAAGTAAACAAAAAATATCTTAATTAAATGATTCAACAATTTTTTTAACTCTGATTATGTTTATAAGTTTTCCTTATTGCTACGGAATATGTAATATCACTCACTCAACCTTTCATTATGTATACCAAGGTAGTTAAAAGTGATGTATACATAGTATATAAATATGGAAGTGAGGTTTAGTTCGACAAAAAAGTCAAGTGAATCAAAATATCCCTGAATAATTCGTACTACGTCATCGTAAGCTGATCATAGAGATATTATATCTCTATGATCAGCTTACGATGACGTAGTATAAATTACTTTGTTTATAGTGGACACACAGAAACAATAGAACGCTGTTTCTCTGCTATTGAAGGGAATCAGCTCTTTATATCTTATATCTCTATGTATGTATCCCTATCTACGCATTAGCATAAAAACAGAGCATATTCCATGTATTCCTTGAATTAACAAAAACTTGTGTTGTTTAGCTTCATCATTAACATATAATATTTAGTTCATAATTGACCAAATATTGCTTATATTTTGTTGTTTGAAATCCCACCCAGTTTATTCTATTTAAAGATATTTCTAGTGACTCCTTTGTTACATTAAAAGTTTTTTTTTTTGCTTTATTGCATAAAAATGCAATCAAATATATATTGGATGTAAGTTTTTCTATAAGAATGCATCATGGCCAAAAAAACAGATGAATTAAATTTTCTTATCAACATTTTTGCATTCAGCATCAAGTTTCATTCCACAATGCTAAACGGAAAATATTATTTTCAAAAAGGTAGGATAGTAATGTGATAAGCTGCTATTCAAGACATAGTCATATAGCAGGGATTACAATTTAATGGATCCTACAGAAAGTAATCAATATATTATGAAATTTTGTATAATAAAGTGAATTTAATTATTGCACGCTTCTTACAATAAAAGTTTTCCTTTTCATTTGTACATAATAATACATAAAAATTATAATTCTATTTAATTTTAAAAAACTGTTAATTAATTGATCATATCTTTTTGATGAATTAATTATAATAGTTTAATAATCAAACAGCCGCCACCTCACGATTCACTTTTTTAGGTTCTTCAGTACATGTCAGATTAAAAAATATAAATGTTGCAAAAATGAACTGGATGTTTTAGTGAATATTTCATTAATTTTTTGCTAGTTACCAATTTTATGATATAAATTACGTTATTATGGAATGTTGCAAAATATGAAAGAACTATTTAAAATAGTAAATGGCCTTAAGCAAAAGACACAAGAAAGTGACAACATGGACCGGACTAAAGAATTGGTGGATCAAATCTACTTGGCAATACAAAAATAAGTATGTTAGTAACATTGTTACACGAAAATGAAAAAAAGTCAAACAATTGCCTCACCTGATTTTGGATCCTAATATTAAACACGTTCGATGGAAACGCTTTCGAGGACAATCATGGATATTTGTTGGACGAATCGGACATGATCGTCAATTTTTGCCTCGAAAAAATCACCTTTGTATCTCAGGGCGGAGCCTATTTTTGAGTCATGTGATTATACTATAGAGATATCAAAACAAAAACAAAGAGAGCTGATTGGATTCTTCAGAGGAATACGTCATTGTGCCCAATATAAACAAAAAAATGTATCTCTATGACCAACTTACGATGACGTAGTACAAATTACTTTGTTTATGATGGGCACAGATTACAGCTGAACGTCGATGTTTTCTGCTATTGAACGGAATAAGCTCTTTATATCTTTATAGCTCTATGGATTCTACTTCCTGCTGCTGCAGACTTGTTTTATGTCTATATAAGCCCCAGCACACCAGAACTTGATCTGGTATCAGCCGGTAGAGGTCTAGCTAAGAGCAAGTATTATTGATATTTACATGACAATTATATATTTTTATTAGTTGATCGTTTAAGGATAGCTCTTTTTTTTTCTTGTGCAGACGCCGCAATTTCAACCATTTCCCGTACTGTGCAGCCACAATCGTTAATCAAGTGATATGGAGTTTCCTCATCATCTTCAAATAGCCGCCATCATGTTGAGTCTTTTGATTTCCCCATGATAAATTAATGGTGTCTTAGACTATATCTTCTCAAAATAAAATAATTAAACCCTCCCTTTTGGTAATGTAATGCAAACTCTTTTAATATATTTTAATAAAATATGAATAATTTTATACGATTTTTTCATTATTAAAGTTTCCCAAACACGTAAGAAATGGACCACTATATAAAACTTCTTAATTGGAGATGTTGATTGATTTTTAAACATCGATGGAGGAGAGGGAGGAGCAGAATGAGTTGGAAATTAAATTTTGGGGCGGTGAATATTTGAAATTGCACTTAAAAAATGTCTTTTGTGGTCATGTATACTGGTGTCTATTTATCTCATGGGTCTTTGATGTTTGTTAACTTCAGGATTAAAGTTAAATTAAGGATTCATGAGTTTCGATTATATATATATATATATATATATATATAGATATATATATATATTCCGAATCGGTAGTACTGAATCCCAGCTCTGTTTATTACACAGAGAGGGTAATGCACACTGACCTATATAATAAATAGATGCTCAATAGTCTGATGATGAGTGCAATCTATGTATTTTTCTTTTTTTCACTTGTATGGTCCGACAGAATAAGATATTAACAGACAACACAATAAATTAATAGCAGCCAGGGTTGATCCAATGACCAAAAAACATTCACCTCTCGGGAGGAGGCACAACTGTCCTCTGAACAATGAGAGCTGAACTCATCTCAGCAAGAGCTGACCTGCTCTACATTATTTTACGCATTAAAAAACCCTCATATCTCTACTAGTCAAATGCACAAGTATCCTAAATATGCAAATTGTTCCAATACGGCAACCTTTCCACTTCATACAAGTGGAGTCTGTTATACCGCTTAATAAATCAATGTTATTTCAATCTAACATATTTAAGATCATGCTGTACTTATTTTTCGTCAAACTATGATATGATAACTATACTCTATTATGTATAAATAATAGTATACTATAACAAAGCCTGTCTCAAATATTTTACCAAAGAGTGTTCAATGCACGACTACCATGTATTTTGAAAGGTCTATTAGGTGTAAAACCAGAATTCCACTAACCTTTATAAATACTTTAAAAAAATTATATTGTTAGTAGGTTTCGGGATTGCCTCCTCTTATTATTACGCGACCGGCAATTCATTAATCCTTGGCTACAATAAATGTAATTTACAATAGAGCTCATCTATTGTTGTAAATTACATTTATTCTGAATGGATTCTAAGTTGGAAGGAGCACAAGTCATTGAAAACAGGTTTCATGCATCTCAAAATAAATATATATATAGAAATAGAATACCTATATAAGGCCTGTTTTCTCCTATTTCAATGCGTGTCAGACTTTAAGGCGGATTTTGTTGTTATTTGAATATTTATATTTTCAATCCTATTTTTCTATACTTTATTATAAAATACTTTATAAAGGATAATTTGTCAATATAATTAATTATATTGTATTATATAATATTATATATAATATTATATTATCCCCCTGACCGTCCACCTGAAAGCGCGCTCGGTCCCCTGAGAAGAATAAAATATCTTATGCTAAAGCGCTCTCAAAGAGAGAAAAAAATGTCAAAGATGCTGTGAAAAAAATAAATTTGAACTCAATGTTCAAATGGGATAAGTATGTCATTCAATTGACTGAATTGGAAAATAATCGTGTCTTTAATAACAGACACATGAAACAAGTAGATGTGTACAAAGCTGCAATGCATTTTGGCTTTACAGAAGATGAAATTGCCGGTGCTCAAGCCAGGTATGGTTTTGGCTATGCTTCCTTCTACACAAGTACCCCAATGGACATACGTCCTCGTATTCAAATGTTGAAGAAACCCTTCATTTTGAAGATCAAAGGTTCAAATGGAGATTTAAAACCTGTTTCAATGGCAATTAAAGATATCGACAACTTTGAAGTGGATAACAAAAGGAATTTCATTGTAACTGCTATTAACACTTTTAAACGCGTCGACGAAAAGAAACTGAAAAGCTGGATTGATAAATTTTGTGAAGTAGTTAAATACTACCCCGAACTAAATCCTCAAGATGAAGATGCCGAAAAGATGTTTAGAAATTATAAATCAGTATGGAGGACATCAAACTGTACTTTCGAAGTTATTGGGGATCCTTCTAATATCCCGCAAATTATTCCGGTGGATGAATCCCTAGTGAATCTAAAATTTGATGGCGTTCGACAGCAATGTCAGAGATGCTTCCAGTTTGGTCACTTGAGAGTGAACTGCACGGAAAAACGACTTCAAATTAATGAGTATAAATCTGTACTTTATTACAAAATCACTGAAACTGAGCACCAAAAACGAACTCTAGCGTTTCATCCTCCAATTCTTTAACTGAAGCAAGTGCTGACGATATAGACAAAACATTAGATAACCAAAGTGTCACAAATGTCGAAATTGAAGACAGTCTGCCTGAAGCCCCTCCAGGGTCCCCCGAGATACAAACAAATGAAAATACTTTCAGTGAACATGATCCTGTTGAAACTCAGCCCGAGCCTCTTATCTTACCAGAAGAAGACACACCTTCTACAAATTGCACATTAGCCAACACCGCAGAGGTTGATGTAACCGAACCTGCAATCAACGAAAACATTTCTACAGGTGACACTGACACACCTGAGTGTGTAGATAATACAACACAAGACTCTGTAATTAAAGATAGCCAATCCGTAGACTTATTACCAATTGAAAACGATCACTCAGCCGAGTTAGATTTTTCAAACACCAATAGGCCATGTGAAGTCACTAATTTAAATGGAAAAAACAGACATACTCATGTGGAACCAAGAAAGTCCAGAAAACCACCTCCAGGAATTTGTATAGATAATATTTTACACTCACGATCAAGGTCGTCCTCCTTTACTAAGAAAAGACCTGCATCGGAATCACAGACTCCGAAAAAGAACACTTCACAGCCTCAAAAATTATTTAAACAATGATGACTACAATTTTTTCCTTAAACGTTAACTCCCTCCAATCAATAAAAAGAAAATATGGTTTGTCTAGATTATTAAAGTACCTTGAGTTTCCCGACATTGTGCTTCTAAGTGACACGAGATGTTGCCTAGACAGACATTTCTCCCTGCCCACTGGCTATGAATCTTTTTCATCCTACGACTCAAGTCTTGTTCATCCAAAGCGTGGAGTAGTGGCGCTTATTAAAGCAACATTTCAACCACGTATGGAATTTTGCAGTTCCGATGGTAATATCATCAAACTAAATTGCATTACATCGAATTCTTGCTTTGACATAATTGGCGTCTACGGACCCAACAACGATGATGAAGACTTTTTTTCTCGAAAACTAACTTCAATTATTACTAACAGGGCTACCATTATTGCTGGCGATTTTAATGTAAAATTAAAACCTGGAAGGGACTCTTGTCGTAATGTTCCAAGCTCCAACCCTCGTGCTACGAGGGCCCTTACATCTTTAATTTCGTCCTATGGTTTTCTTGAAGCCGGAGACGTCTTTGAAGACTACAGTCACACTTTCTTCTCTAGAGACAAATATTTACGTCCAATATCTTCTAGGATTGACCTCATATTATTTAAGGGCTTCCTTAGTAGTTCATTAAACTCATACAAAGTGGTTGACACTGGTATTTCAGACCATCATGGTCTCTATGCCGCTTTTAATATTACCAAAAAGAATATTAAGCATAAAAGAAGCTGGAAACTAAATTCCGACCTACTAAACGACCCAATAGTAAACTCAAAAATCATAAACATAATTGAAAAAGCCAAGTCAAACTTTAAAAACGGAAATGACATTTTTATCGAAATTGAGAAGATGATTCAAAAAGTGAGGGGAACATGTAGGAGCGCTGGCGCCAAAAAAGCAGAAGAGAAACGCAAGTTGATCTACGAAATTCAGAATATACATGAAGAGAATATATCAAAACAAGAAAAGCAGTTTAAGTTGGACCAACTATACCGAAAAGCAGATCTCATGCAGAGAGTGAAACACAAAATTGAAGCAATTTCGGACCTATCTAACTCGAGGCTTCAATGTATGAAGTTGGACAACAAAAAGCATAATGCAAAAATATTTCACTCACTACAAGTAGCGGAAAAATATCAAGCCACCCAGACTTCGTATGCACCGAAATTAGCTCCTATTTCACGAAGCTTTATAGCTGCTTCAATTGTACGGCTTCTATACTGTGTACTCGATGCGAAACGTCAAACGCCGACTTCTGCCAAAGTTTAAGATGCCCCATGGACAATAATCTTCACATTTCCCGCAAGGATAATGACCATATTGAAACACATCTTACCATTGATGAAGTGAAATTTGCCATCTTAAAAAATACAAAGATTAACAAGTCACCAGGTCCAACTGGCCTAACCTTCGAATTTTATAAAAAATATATTCATTATTTAGCGCCCCTTTTACTCAGTTTTTACGAAAAAGTTTTAGCCGTTGGTTATTTTCCCGAGTTTGCTTCAGATGGAAAAATTGTTTTAATACCTAAAAAAATAAAGATCCAACGTTTTAAAAAAATCTTCGTCCTCTTACAATGCAAAACGCTATTTATAAAATCTACTCCTATGTCGTGGCCAATCGAATGGAAAAAGTTTTAAATAAAATACTTCACGGATCACAATACGGTTTTTTAAAGAACAAACTCATGGACATTGTTCCTTTTACACTTCAGACAATTTTTGACTATGATTTTAACTCATCGTTTATGGCAATTGACTTTGCCAAAGCATTCGATACCATATCTCATAATTTTATCATCCAAACCCTTTATAGCAAAGGGTTTGGAGATTTCATAATTCGGATGGTTGGTGTCTCCCTTGCCAAAACAAGAACCTTAATTGAATACGGGAACCGAAAGTCTTATTTCCATAACAAAAGAGGCGTTCGACAAGGTGACCCAATGGCTGGAATACTTTTCGTCCTATGCGTCGATCATTTACTGCAAAGAATACACTTCGACGAAAAAATTCGCGGGTTTTGTTCGTCTGCAGAGACACTAAAATGCTTGTGCTACGCCGACGACCTCACAATGGTTTATTCCGGCAACCCGCTGCAAACCCTTATTTCCATGAAAAGAACTTTTAACATTCTAGACAATTTTTCAAGATGTTCTGGGCTAAGGATGAACATAGAGAAGACGGAACTGATAAGCCCTTATAAAGGCATTATAGAAAAAGCCTGGCCACTCCTAAAACTCTCTGACGATCTAAATATACTCGGGTCATGGATTGGTCCAAACAGCTCAATACTGAACTGTGAAATGATTTTAATGAAACTAAAACGTAAATGTTATTTCTTCAACAATCTTAATTTAAATGTTTGGAATCGAATTCAGGCATGGAATTCCTACGTCGTCCCAAGTGTTTTACATCTACTACGAGTCACCCCTTTTAACCAAGCTATACTAGAACACATCATGACTATTGAAACGTCTTTACTTGTACTGAACAAAAAGAAAAACATATCCTTTAATCGAATTCATAACCCAATAAAAGTGGGAGGATTGGGTGTTATAAATTTCAAGATTTTGTGGCAGTCTCTTAACAGTTATTGGATACGAAAGTTATGGGAAAAAAATCATTTTTGGAGTATCCACTTTAATCACTTTTTAAAAATCTACGAAAGCGAATACGACGAACACCCCTGTAATGGTCTATCAAAAATTTACAAATAGTCTCAAAACACTCGGCTCGTATGCAACAATTCTCCAACGGTTCTAAAGACATAATCGAAAGATATGAGTCGCTTTTAGGATGGGAGAAGCCTGTTGTCGAGAGTCTAAACTCTCATACTCCAAGAACCCTTAACGCTCAAATAGCCGGCGACGTTATCAATTCTTCTTCACTAATTAACAAACTTGCTCATAATTTCTTGCTACACCAAATTGGCAGGCCAAGCGTAATTCAACGGCCACTCCTACCTTATCGTCTCAAACTATCAACCGTATCAACAAGGGAGCTTAGAAAATCATCTATTGTCCCTACCCTAGCACCTTACGAAGGATATTTAAGAAGACGCGGGATCGCGAGGAGTACAAGTGAATGTATTGCGGCAGTAAGAAGCAATTTATTAACATCGTCGGAAAAATGGTTTAAATACCGTGTACTCACTGGTTCTTTAGAGGTGGCTGCAAAATTTTTCAACGACACACGCCAAAATTGCTTCTTCTGCAAAGGTCAGCCCGAAACCACGGATCACTTATTATGGAAGTGCCCAGCTCTAAATGAAACATACCAAGCTGTCCGTCGTATCATCGAAGGAAGTTTTAACACCACCATCAGTGAAGAGGACTTCCTCTCAACTTCCTCGAATGCCAAATGCGACGCCGTCATCACCAAAATCCAATTTATAATATACAAATTGCGTACCATCAACGACAACGACCTGTCAGGAATCCTCCCAGTAGCTAGTTTACACTCAAATATCTTATTACACTTATAGATTATCTTTTTTTTTTTTTTGATAAATAATTCTATGTCTTATTTGATAATATTTTTGTGATTGATATGTTTTTTATCTTTGAAAGTTAATTTTAAGAACCTCTTTATTGTATAAAATGAACCTGTTGATAATATATGCCCATTGGGCCAAGAAAAAAAAATATATATTAATTATTGAACGTGTGTTCTATACCAGTCTATATATAATAACTGCATAATCAACCAAGAAGAAAATTTTGCTCAGCTCATAGAGTTTATTTTTTGATGACGTATAGTAACTTAACACTAGAACTATACGTAAAATCAGAGTTTGGCCATATTTGTGAGCCCAGAATTTCCTATTTTAATCTGTAAAAATGTCAAAAATGACCCCTTGGTAGTTCTAGTGTTAAAATGGCTACATCATGGTGTAAAATAATTATGTCTTGGAAAAATGGAAATCCCAAATATATTACAGTGATTACAACGATGCCACTCTATGTGTATTGACATTTTCCCCTTTATATGTCTTAAGATATCTGACTGCTCAGACTGTTTTCTTTCTTGTTTAATTGACTTTAAGAATATACATCTCGTCATAAAAGCGAAATAATATGGCTCTCAACAGCTGATAAGTCGAGTCACTTTATTCCTTTGTTGGATACAATTATTACAGGACTATGTTGGCGGGGATCTACTATTTAACGATAATAGTTTGACGCAAAAAAACATTTATAAAAAACGTATAATAAAGCACCAATACGATTTGCGAAATATATTTTTAAGACTATGAACAATATGTGGTCAAAATGTTATTTTAAAGCAAGTATCCAAGGGGAACCGCTGAAAGAATCTACAATTAATTTTGTAGTTTGATTGCATCGATGCTTATTCATAGGAATAGAAGGGAAGAGAGAGGGAGAAAGAAAAAGTGAGAGAGAAACTTATCTCTCTCCCTTTCTCTTTCCTTCTATCCCTTTCTTTACCCCTCTCTCTTTTTCACGGCCAAAAACAGTCAGTGAATCTGTAAGCACCAAGGCTAAGCTCCAGATTTCCATTCCTACTTTTTTATATACTTATGGATGCATCTCTATTAATAATAGCGCAAAAGAATGTATAAATATTAGGGCTTGAATTTGCATGAATATATATTCAATTTATATATACGAAAGGAAATAACAGCTGTCTTTATTGAGAATTATGTCCGAATAACATGTAAATCCGTAGACGTAGGTGGATTTAAGAGAGCTTTGGTTTCTCTTAATATATTAATTAAAATGACTAGCATATTTGGGCGCCTACAGCGCCCATATGTTCGCCCTTCGGGTATGGGTAGGTTTTGGAGCTAGTTTGTGAGTGAAACAGACCTTAAAGAATATAAGAGAGGAGATAAAAAATAATAGTTGGTGTGACTTTAGATTAGAGATCTAATTTTAAACTAAAATGTTTATTTATATATTGTTATATGTAATATCTCTAACTCAATAAAGTCTTTAAAAAAATCTGTTTTGTACAAACATTCCTCATAAAAAGTTTGACTTCGTACAAAGAATATATTGTAAGTTACATGAGATGCTTTTTTCCTTTTCTATTTCTCTAACTCCTCCTCCTCCTTTTCTTTTTCTTTTTTCTCTCTTTACCTTGAAAAGTAGATAGTTCAAATCAGACAAGGTCTGAATTTTTTTATTTTCATTTATGGTCCCATCACTTTGCAAATAGTTTTATTAGGTCCGTCTTGACCCAAGGATTCCATAGGTACCTTCAAAGTTCAAATCTGAACATAAATGTGGGAGGAGATAGCGTGCGGACATACAGACGGACAGAGATTGGTAAATTAATATATAGATAAAGGCTCGGATGTGTGTGAACAATTGTATATTTGAAGTACTAGCTGCTCTGGTTACCCTGTTAATCTTAAAAAACCTCTCAATCGTTTGGAATTATTAATATGCTCAAGAAATTCCTAAATATGATGTACCCGCTGAAAAAAATATGAAAGGGCATTTATTACGTTATATGCATATAAGCTAAGAATTTTTTTCAACAATAATAATAATAGTTCCAAATGAGAAAAAAAATAATGTTTTTTCCTTACCTATGTAGGTATTTGGTGTGGACGTGTGTTTTTTTCGTCCTGTGAAAAGTGTCCATACCCTCTGTCTAGTAAGTGTTTTGTCTTTTTATTGTCATAAAAAGTGATATAAGTGCCGGGACTATCGGTGTGGGAACTTTTTGAGGACCTCGTGCGCTTCAAGACCGGGATTCGGATCATTTTCAGTGTCTAAGGATCTCTCAAGGAGCGAGGTTGTTGTTTATCATCTTTACTCTTTATCTGTTTCTTCCCTCTCTTGGTATGAGAGTGTGTATGAATTAGTTACCTTTTGATGAGGTGAGAGAAGAAGAAAATACATCAAGAAATTGAAAAAGTTGAAGTATTATAGTTCTTCACTACATAAAAAGGAAAAGTTCCGAGATTTTTTCTCAATGAACGAATCATCGAGTGGGGAGGAAAATCCTCCACAAAATAATTACTTGAATGCTTTAAAAAAATTAGCTGCAGAGGCTTTTAAATATAAGATAACTATTGATTTGTCTTGTATTAATGGAAGTCGTATTCCTAGACGCCCCACAATACATGAAACTGAAACTCTAATTTTTGAGACCCTGAAAATATAACCTTCTATTCTTTAGGGAATTTACACATAGCCGGGCTCTCGCCCAATTATCATCATCACTTTAAAGAAAAAAAATAGACATAAGTGTTGTCTTTTCCCATGTTGAGGACACATTTATTATGAGGAATGCGAAAGAAGGAGAAGATGGAATAAAAGGAGAGATGAGGGCCTAAGAGCTCAACGCAAAGATAAAGATGGATGTTTTCGAGAAGAAAATAATTGTACACTCTCCTCATGAGGAGGTCAAAGCAAAAGAAATAGAGGAAGAATTTAAACATTTCAGAAAGATTGTAAGTCCTGCAAAAGAATGTGTCTTTAGTGACGGAAGATTGAAAGGACTTCACAATGTCAGTTTTAGCATTATGTTGATACCAAATAAACAATACCAGGATTCCTCGGTTTTAGAGGTTTTAAAACAAGGATTACTTACTCCGGTCAAATAATTACCTGTGCTAAGTGCTTTCAAACTGGCCACGTAGCTAAGGATTGCCCAAATCAATATATGAGATGGGCAGATTATTTGAAGGACCTTAAAAAACATGAGTAAAATGGACAATAGTAGCAAAGATAGTAATGAGATAAAAGAGCCGGAGAAAGAAAATGAATGCAGGACGGTGCTAAGTGAAGAAATAGTAAATCGCAGGGAGAGCAATAAGGCAATTGGGCCTGTTTACGACCTTACTCTTTCCACAAATGTAAATGAAAACCGGGAAATTTGTTCTTTTGTACATAAATGAAGGTTTAGACACAAACGTCAACATTCCTCTAATTGCAAACGGAAAAGAACTACCTTCTAATTACAACGAAGTACAAAGCAAAATTGAATCAAATATTCAAACTATTCCGGGTGATACGCGAGGAGATAATAGTTCACTTCAAGACAAAAATACTGACCTTGGTGAAGGACAAAATGAGAATATTAGAGAATCATCCAAAAGTGCCAGACTTCCCAAATCCCACATTGAAATACAAAAGATCATATCTCACCGGACCCGCTCCCAATCTGCAGGGAAAAGGAGCAAACCAGACACAGACAACTCACCGGACAAAGATAAAGCTCCAGTGAAACAGTCGCAAACCGGTTTTTAGTGACATCTCCAGGCCAATTCATCATGAACTCCTACTGTAAAACAATAGGCTTGAGAAGAATTATCTCTTTAAATACGAGGGGAGGAAAGGACAGAAGAACAAGACATGCTATGATGAAGAGAATTCTTGACTTACATCCTGATGTAATATGTCTTCAGGATATAAGGTCTTTGTTTTCTTCTTCCTTTCTTATACCTTTTGTATCCCAATTAATTTTGTTGTCTTTTTTAGTGGAAACGGCGTATAGCGTGGGGTTGCTACGATGGTATCTAAGTCTGTAGCAAGTTCAAAATGTGTCCACGAAAGTGATATTGATAGCAACTGGCACATAATCAAAATTCGAGTCTATTCAAGTAACTGTGAGTTTAATATTATCAATGTATATGGACCAAATAAGAAATCACCGTATTCTTCGAATCAATTTTAATCTCCTCATAAGTGATCCACTACCACGAATTGTGGCTAGAGATCTCAATGTGGACTTTGAAAGATACTTGCATCCAATAAGTCTATAGCTCTAAAACTAATAAAAGACACTCACTTGTTTGATGTAATGGATAAATTCAATAGAGGTCAATGTTTTTACTCTTGGAGGAACGGAAACAAAACCTCAAGAATTGATCATATCCTTATATCATGGTCTATATTATCTTTTACAAAAAAGCAAGTTTTAGATTTGAACCATCTTCAGATCACAAAATATTAGAGATCGAACTACTTAATCACTCATCTAAGCCCTTTTAGGATCCCTAATTGGCTTATCCAGAGTGAAAAATTTCTACTACAATTAAAAAATAAACTACAAGAAATTTTTAACCCAGTGGCTACATGCAAAAAAATAATAAAATATTTAATAAAACAATAAGAGCTACGACACTAACTTTTTTTTACGTCAAAAACAAAAAACAATTGAGCAACTTCGAGGGGACATAGAGGAGATAATGAATAATGGCTCATTGTTCGCAAAAAGATAACTTCTGAAACCCTTAATACCATTGGAGTGGCTGAAACAGTGGAGGGGAGATGAAAAGAAAAATTGAATTGGAACGAAACCCTTTTAGATTTGAATTTGGAAAAATACATCTCATGCAAAGGAATAGATAAAATAATAAACAATGGAATAGTTATTAGGGACACAAAATCAATTCTTAAACTTTTTCACAACACCTACCAATTGTTACTAGGTTGTACGAGAAACAGCTTTCTTCGTCCTTAAAAAATTACAGCATCTGTTTTTACGCATGAAAATATTCTACAACATATTAAAAAGTTTTATCGAGACAACAAAGCCTCTGGACCGGACGGCATCAGAGGCCAAATTTTTACATATTGTGCGAATGAAGTAACTCCCTATTTACTGAAACTTGGACAGGAAATGGAAACCAAGGGGTAATGCAACTCGTGGTAGAATCTAGCTCATTCCCAAAAAAGGAAGTGGATATTTAATAGATCATTGGAGGCCTTTGACGATAATGAACGAGTCATACGAATCTTAGCGGGTATTTTAGCACAGCAAATAGAATTGATTCTTAACAAGGAACTGGGACATGAACAGAAGGGATTTTTGAAAAAAAGAAATATTGCAGATATTTCGAGAAACATCCAAACAACCATGAATTCCACCTGCCAAGGACAGAAATATGGAGCAATAATTGACATCGTCTTTAGCAAGGCCTCGACTCCATTAGTCACAATTTCATTTTAAAACTATAAAAAAGTTTCTCCCTAGAAAATTTTTAACCCCATACACTCTTTTTATATAATGGTTCGTCTGCAATTGTGATAGATGGTCAACAAAGCGATCCTATAATCCTGGGAAGGAGTTGTAGGCAAGGATGCCCATTATCACCTCTATTGTTCGTGGCTTCTATGGAACTTTTGAGCACATTGATAAAGCGCAAATATGGAGGCTTTGGCATTTTAATGAACAAAACAAAGCATCTTATTGACCTCTACGTCGACGATATTACGTTAATGGTACAAGGAAATTCAGAGGAACAACTCACAAGAGAGTTGTAATTTTGGTTGCTTTTTTTTGAAAAATTATCACGGACTACAGGATTGAGAGTGAATATTAACAAGACGGCAATACTTCCAATAGGCATTTGGCGTCCTTTACCATCCTTAACGATCGGAGGGTGCAGAGTAGTTGAAACACTCAATATTTTGGGAATTAAGTGGGAATCCAATCGACCTTCACCCTGCAATTTTGAAAGCCTGAATGGTCAGGCATACAGGTGGTGTCAAGCGTGGAGGAGTTTTAATCTACAAAACGTATTGACCTCTATAACACCAAATTGATCTCCCAAGTAATTTACACCTCCACTGCATTACCAACAGTTGGAGAAAAGCTCATAGAGGAGGAAAACAAATGGTTATTCCTTTTGTTCGACAGCAAGTACATACCTACGTTAAAAAAAAAAAATCAAGTCAGCTAGGTCGAAAGCAATTAATAACTCCCTTCTAAACGCTAAAGGTCTCATCGCGAGGTGCATCACCAATAATGTCCCCCCTCTGATTGAATGTGCGCCGCATTTCTCTCCGTTAGGGATAACTCCCAATAAATAACCCTCAAGATTCCGAATAACGAAGACG
>CP045895.1:14216371-14309093 GCA_013387185.1 Caligus rogercresseyi | reverse complement strand
ATATATATCTTGACTCTCTTTTCGCAACGAGTATGGGATCCTAACTAATTACTATATTCTAATCTATACTTATAAAAAAAGAATTCCGTTCGTTCGTTTGTGCGTTCGTTAGTGCGTTCGTTCGTTCCCTATATCTCCCGAACGGGTCATTAGATCTTGACGAAATTTTCAGTGAATAGTTTTGGGAGCTCAGGGAGTGTTTTAGTGGGGTTGTCAACTCCGGAAAATTGTCATCGACATGCTTATTTTATTCGCCAAAACGTTTTTTGTTGATTTTTTAAAATTTGCAAGTTAGATTTTGCCCAAATTTTCTGTGGATAAGACTGAGGTACTAAGACGTGTTTTTGTTTATTGAGTGTTTCCGGGAAAATTCGTTTGACACCTTGAAAAAAGGCTTGAAAATTTTGGTTGTCCATAGTTTGTAAGTGAGATGTTTTAGAGACAGAACGCAAACTAAAAGTTATCTGCATCTCTACTCAAAGAACCTAGATCCGGAAAAAAATTCCGGATCCAGAAACTCCCGGACCCGGATTATGTCATTTCCTTAACTTTTGATTCTTTCCCATTTCGAAAAAACGCTACTCTAAAAGTACATCAAGAATAGAGTTTACAATCGGGTCCAAAAGAAATTTCCCGGA
The DNA here is from genome assembly GCA_013387185.1 of Caligus rogercresseyi. Lineage (NCBI taxonomy): Eukaryota > Metazoa > Arthropoda > Copepoda > Siphonostomatoida > Caligidae > Caligus > Caligus rogercresseyi. The sequence goes on along the minus strand of CP045895.1, from coordinate 14,308,455 downwards.
AAACCGGACCGGCCTGTCGGGAAATTCAAGAAAACCTCTGGGACGACTTTTTAATGCGAAAAAAAGTTCAAAACAAAACATACGAAACGAAGGCCTTGCAAAATAAGCCTAGGTTGGTTAAGTCAATGTCCGGCCTCCGGGACATATTTGGGCCGGGATCCGGATTTTTTTCAATTTGCAAGTTTTCGCAATATACTTTTGCACAATCATATTCAGCTTCACAAAGGGAGCAACTTTGATGTTATCAGTATCCGGATCCGAGGTCATTAAGAGCCTCAAATCCGGGATTGAATATTAGGTCGAATTTCATGGACGAAGCGGAATATTTTTGAAATCCTAAATTCTGGAGGGCCTTCTTTGGGTGTCTGCTGAGTTGATTGCATCAAGTTATAAAATAGTATCTATAGAGTTTTGCATTTCTAATACGTTCGTGTCGGATATAAAATGAATTTTAGTTAATAATTTTTGAGTTTTGGCATAAAAACTGGCAAAATGGAAAAGGGTTGTTTTCTCCGCTCCTGGGGAACTCACAGATTTCAACTTGAGTTCATAAGAAGGAGCTTAAAAAGCCTGGCAATACATTATAAAAAAGTCCTTCTCAATGTTTTATATTTTTCAGAAACCCAAAAAACTGATTTTTTCAAAAACTTAAGGGGGTTCCCCATGATTTTTGGCATTTTTTATTTTTATTTTTGTTAATATAGTTGTTCCCAATTGGGAAGTATAATGCAAATGTGAAGAATTTTTAAAATTGGATGAAAACAAAAAAGTTTTATTTGTAAGCATTATTTCATAAGTACATATGCTACATATATATAGCATAGGAGTTGGTTATAATGTTAGTTCTTTTTTGCTCCCTAGGGGGTGCTTATTAACTTATGAATCTAATGTAACCTCTAGGGAGACTTTTTACTGCATAAGTGGTTTTTAAATTATAAAATGCAAATGAAGCCCTGACCCAATGACACCTGTAGAAGGAACTGATTTGAATATGAAAAGAAAAGCGATGACATCAGTGAAATTAATCGTGTGATTTCTTCATTTTACGATGTTTAAATTCCCAGCCTTAAGGAATACAAAACGGAAAAATGGAAGACCCAATGACCACTGTTGAAGGAACTTATTTAATATGAAAAGTCACATGCGATGACATCACTAAAATTATTCATCTTCTTTTTACGATGTTTAAATAACCAGCCTTAAGGAATATAAAACGGAAAAATGGCAATGAAAACCCAATGATAACTTTTTAAGAAACTGATTTTAAAATGAAAAGTCACACGCGATGACATCACTAAAATTATTAGTGTGTTTTTTTCTTCATCCAGACTATTGTCAAGTTGGAAAATCCGGGCAGCGCCGGGTAATATTCGCTAGTAGTAATTAGACAATAATAATAAAATATTTGGACCTTTGAAGGACCAAGACAATCAGTTAGGTTGTGCTATTGATTTTTATAGTCCCTAAAAAATTGTTCCCCATTTTTAGTGAGAAGAAAAAATAGTGAGACTCACGAAGAGAGAAAATATTTTATAGCATTTTTTATGTAAGAACTTAAGCTAACTAACACATCTGAAAAATCGATTTCCTTTACTATTGAATTTGAATGGCCTTCTCACTTTGATGAGACAAATCCCCGACTGGAGATAAGGCCGTGGTTTTCGTGAGCTGTAGTTGCATATGGGGCTCATTTCCCGATCCATAGCGATTATGACACCAGCGTGAATAATTATCCAGGCACCTGGGGCTTACAGCTTGGGCTGTAATGACAGTCTTCATCCATGATTGAAGCAGTCAAATTTGCTTTGCTTTGGATAGAACGACCATGGAAACTGATTTGGAGACGCTTCTTCACCCCTATGATTCGAGCTCCGGGATTTTCCTTTCCACAAATATCTACGGGAATCAAAACAAAAGATTAGTTTGACAATGAATGACGGCAAATGAAAGAAAAAGCAAGTTCACCTACTTGGTATTTGGGATTGGCAAAAGCCTGCAAAGGAATAAAAAAAAAGAATAATGATTTAGTCGAAAGAGATACTTTTGGTACTTTTTGGTTTTTACCGCGGCAACCAGTGCCAAAGATAAAAGTATTCCTCTCAAGTTGATCACAATTGAATGAATGATTAAACTTGTTCTAACAGGGGTATTTATATAAGGAAGTTTTTGCATTGAATACGTAAAAGCTGTTGAAGTCTCGTAATTGTTATTAGTCAGAAAAAGTCATTTTATTCATGAAAACTTTGAACAATAAAGGAGATAATAAAGGAATCATTGGATGTCAAACATTCAAACATAATGAAATGAGCATATAGATATTACTTACATATATTGTAAATTTTTTGTCTGAAATCTATCAACTACTGTTATATAACCCAAAAACAAAACGTAAGAAATACAAATCACTACAAACATGGACTGTAAAACACTGTTTTAGCTTTCGATGGTATACTTTTAAATTTTATTATTTATACCTCTTTTTGATTTTATTTGCCTAATTTACTAAAAAAAGGTATACTAATTCCCGTGCTTTCCCAAATTATTTTCTGAAAGACTACAACATCATTGAAGCATATGAATTTGGTCCTAAATATCAACTCAATCCTTTATGCAAAGTCATTGTCATATGGCCGCAGTATAATAATATTGTTAGGCTCCAATATATATATATATATATATATAATATTTATATATATATAATATTTTTTTTTTTTTTTTTTTTTTTTTGGCTGTGGATGATTTTAATACCGACTTGACATAGAAAGAGAAAAAAACTGCAAAACATAGAGACATCTCTCTGGCCTCTCTTTTATTATAGTATTAAACCCACAAACCTCTCCCTTTTTCATAACATAATTTTTACTAATTTTTATTATTTTTTACATTTATTACAAAAAATGCAATACATTTTGATGCGTTGTTTCTTTTATCTTCTAGATGAATTATGAGGGCGGTCTTACTGTCTTCCTCCTTCACTTTCGTCGTCAAATCGGCCAGAAAAATGCTAAGAGAATTAATAAGCTTTGAGAGGAAGCCTAGAGAGCCTCCGTGACGAGGGAGGCATTGAACTACTTACCATAAGAACAAGTCATCCCGACAAGAGACGATGAGTTCCTCTCGTCCAGGAATCCTGTCGAATAAGTGACTCCGGACACAGGGGGGAACTCCGTATCAAGGTTCCTCCTCTAGAGTTAAATAACTCAAGCTGTTTAATGTAACGCAATAATAATAATAACAGCTTTGTTATGAAAAGGGAGAGGTTTGTGAGGTTTAATACTATAATAAAAAGAGGTCCAGAGAGAACTCTATGTTTTCAGTTTTTTTCTCTTTCTATGTCAGTCGGTATTAAAATCATCCACAGCCTATATATATATATATATATCTATATATATATATTATATATATATATATATATATATAATATATATATATTTGATATATATTACATTTACACCTATACATTGTATATACAATAAAGGGTGGTAAGTCAAATCCGCGCGTTTTCTTCTCTGACTTAAATAACATAAAAACGTTAATGTCTATTCAATTTTAACATATTTATTTAGACATTCAAATGCTCGTAAAGATGTGTCGCTCAAGGTAGCCCCAGAAAAAAAAAGTCCGGAGGATTCAAATCGGGGGAGCTAGGGGCTCCTTCTGCGTCAACAGCTGGCCAACCTTGAGTTTGTAGCTGTGACAATGCAAATCCTAATTGCAAATCCAACAAGTTACGTGAGAAACGTCCAGCTCCTTAGAAACGTCCCTGAAGACCTGCTGGGGTCGTGCTCGAAGATTTATGACACCCTCCTGATGAGGTTGGGGCTTAGCTTTGCGGGCGCTGCTGGAGGGCCAGGACAGAGATTTTGACGTCACTAATATACTCTTATTTATTAAAATTTGATGAGAGTTACAAAATAAAGTCGTATTTTTACTTACTATTTGTTTTGAAAACACTAATATAAAATATAGATAGTAAAAATGAATAAGATCTTATTTTTAACCAAAACTGGTGCCTTGCAAGTGAAATAGGAATATCTAGGTCCACAACTTTACTTCAATAACTGCTTGAAGGAGTGGCTTTAAGTATAACATACATTATTAAAAGTGTTAATTATACGCCTATTAAGAAAATAAATGACCTCAGTTCAATTTTTTGACTTTTAAAAAATAAAAAAAAAAAAACAAACACAAAAAACTACTTCAATAGGTACCACTAGGGGTTGTTTAGGCAACGACGGTTGCAGATTTGGATTTGCAAGGTCAATTTAAGAAAATGAATGGGATGTTTTTCTCAAATTCCCAAAATTTGAAACCGACAACCCTCGATTTAAAAAAAATGATTGGGCCCTTTTTAACCCTAGCCAGAACCCCAATAACCCGAAAACCCCGTTCTAAAATCATTCGACGGTAACCCGAAAATGACCCAGATCAAAAATCAACTTTGCATCAGGAGACCCGATTGCATATAGCCTTTGCCCCGCTTGACCCAATAACCCCAAACCCCCAAAAAAGTCGAAACCGCGGGTTCCTGTGGCTTTATGCTATTGGTGCCCTATATAACCCATGAGGTGCCTTTGATCTAGGTGCTAGTAGTAATTCTGAAACTCAGGAGCAACAAAAAAAAGTTAAAATTATGAACTTTTTGAGTGGTGACATTATGTCAGTTGAAAGTGCCCCATTTGAGTATCTGAAATGATAACATAAATCAGGACCAGGACCTAGATTTGGGAGGAGAAGTCGATTTTTTTGCTAGGACCCTATTTTTTCGATGAGTTCTAATCAAAAATCAAAAAAAAATTAAGATATAGTATATAGCCAGATAAATTTAATAACAGTAAAAGGTAAAAAAGGGTCAAATCGGACTCATTCCGGTCGAAAATCGATTTCAAAAAATGACTCCAGCCGAATACTGATCCTTAAAAAATACCAGGCTTGTGAGCGATCAGGAAAAAAAAAATAGCGATCCGATCAAAAATAGCGATAAGAAATCTTTGCGATATGCGATATAACTGTATGTTTAATCCACTAATAATACCGAGGGTTATAGAAGGATTACTAATTAGGTAAATTCAGAGCTGGGATTCGGTAGATAAATCTACCGCCGGTTCGATATTCGGTATATACCGAATATCGATCGATATCTGTATTCGGTAGATTTTATTATATATCGACAGTATCGATCGATATTCGGTTCGGTAGATTAGAAAGAGAGAGAAATTTATTATGTATCTGCTCTTACTTCTTCATATGCACTTAATATCGGACAATTTATAACAAAGGACAATTAAAAAATACATCATTTATTATAATTTATTAAATTTAATAATAGATTATTTAAATTATACATGTACTTGGATTTTGTACAATGGAATATAAATTTATTTACATGTATTGGATTTTGTAGGAAAGGAATGTCTATTTATGTTTTTATATTTGAATGTACTGATTGTACCATTCAAACATTCCCCCCCTTTCACACGCCCAAAATATCCCTCGCTTTTACGTGTATAATCATAGAAGGCTCTAACTCTCTGTTAGTCTTCTATGGTCTAATTATAGAGCAATTATGGACTTCGGAAGTAGTGATATGCCAAACGAGGAGGATCTTAAAGGCTCTCTCCAAGGGCTTAATGAGTAAGTAGTCCATTGAGGTTCATAAACTTTTTTTTTAAATTAGTAATTTATTATTTCTTCTGAATCTTTTCCTTTTAAGGTTTTTCAAATTTCATAAATTGATAGCTCGAAGATAAATCCCAGGGTTGAGGGCAAGATGGTGCATAAGGGCGAGGCCATTTGCTGCATATGTCTGCAAAAAATTAAATTTTACAGTGACTCTAGAGGAAATTTAAAGAAACATTACAAGTCCAAACACCCACAGTTGTGGCTTCTCTGGAGGCAGCCATGTCCTTCAACCGGTTTAAAGCCAAGGCAAATGTCCAGAAAGAATTGACCCGGACTCCCATCCTCCCCAAGGAAGTGCACAGGACTGTGTCACAGGAGCAGAATCAGCAGGCATATGTGGTCTGGTTCGCTGAGGGTCTCAAGCCTTTATGTGACACCGAGGACGAGGCCACAAAGACCTTCCTGAAATCACTTAATCCAGATTTCAAAATGCCTTGCAGAAAAACATTGACCAAAAGACTGAATAAGTATTCTATACAGGTGAGCTATTTAATTCAAAATCAATTTTAATAACATACGTGAAATATTTGTTTAAAAACGATTACTTATGTACATCAAAAGTACATAAGTACATACAGTTTATGGGAGTGTCCTCATCATCCTTTGATGTTTTCAAATGCCTCAACAATACTCAGTTTGATTGCTCCATGTATTGGTTAAAGTACAGGATAGTTTTGAGTACTTTATCTCTGGGAAGCATACATGGTAATTCGTACGCTGAAAGGCTATGTTCTTTTGCAAAGACAAGACTGAAACGCTAAATCATTTTCTAGTCGAGTGTCCATTTATTATAAAAATTATCAGTACATTATCAAACATTTTTTACAACAATTTAAACTTATTTTATGCCCTAAATAATTTTCATATTTACATTTGGGTCCACATAGTAATGAAGTTAATTTTATTACAACAAAAACACAGTTAATTTTATATAAATTACGTTCTACAAGATATGTCCCTCCACATAGTATTGTAAAGTATTTTAGTGACTTTTTAAATATGTTAATGTAATGATGTAAAAAATTATGATGTAACCAATTTGATGGCAAATGAATTGTTGTACTGAGGTACCAAATAAAAAGTACATTCTACTTATTAATATGAAATTTGTTAGCTAAATAATATCACTGTTTTAATTATAAAATTATTACTAACAAAATATTTTATAGAGATTTCTATTAAATTAATCTTTCTTGGCAGGTTAAGGATGAAGTCAAGGCCATCTTACAAAATGTTGAACTTGTATCAACCACTGCTGACTCCTGGACGTCCCACAGAAGGTCTTTTCTTGGCTGCACTGTTCATTGGATCGATCCAAATACTTTGGAGAGAAAGGCGGCAACTCTCGCATGTAGGGAGTTGATGGAAAAACAAACGGGGCGACTACTAGCAAGGAACCTAACCGACATCTTCGCTGAGTTTAGTCTCCTTGACAAAATTACTCATTGCACCACCGACAACGGGCGCAACTACGTGGCAGCTTTTGAGCACTTTGCCGCTGATTCCACCACCAGGCTTGAGTTGACAGAGGAGGAGCTTCAACAAAAAAAGACGATGGGAACGAAAAATTGAGATCGTCGACGTTTTTTCGTTGCTGCACAGCTGCAAAGATGAGGAATTTAACCTTCCACCTCATTTTAGATGCTGTGCCCACACACTTAATCTTTTGGCCACAAAGGACATAGCAGAGGTGCCCGAGTGGAATAAGGGGCTCAGGGCTGTCTTTAAACGGTCTGGAGCCAAGGCACAAGCCCTATGGAACCTACAAAATAGGTCCACTGTTTATTCTAACAACATAAAGGAAGCCCTGGGTGGAAGAAAGCTCGTCACACCTGTAGCTACAAGGTGGAATAGCTATTTCAACTCTATGAAGGCCATCATGGAACTTGTTTTACAGAAACAAGACGCCAAGGTCGACATTAATCACATCCTTGCTGACCAAGGCTACAACGGTTTCGACTTGAGGGACACTGAGATAATACAAGAATACCTTGACGTAATGGAGCCTCTTGCCACCTGCCTAGATAGGATGCAGGCAGAAAAGTGGACATACATGGGCAACCTCTTGCCTGATTTGATGATCCTTAAACATAAATTGGAAATACAAAAAAATCGAAATTTGAAGTATGCAAGGACACTTGTTGATTACCTCCTCGACCAGCATAATAGAAACAATGGCTTTGCTTACAGGTATAATAACAAACTTTGAAATCATAAAAATAAATATATATATATATACCACTGTAAATAATTTAATGAGATTCTTCATAAAATAAGAAGACTCTTCTTAGAAGAGCATTATTAATTTTTATAAAAGTATTTTTTAAATAAGCCATATAAACTAAGCTTTAACTTCATAAAGAAACTGTTGTGTCTCTGCCATTAAATATTTTAAAATTGATTCAAACCCATTTTATTATGTTCATTACACCCAAGAGATCCAAAAAAAGGTTTGATCTTCGCTGTAGCAAAAAAAATGTGGCTTGTATGTATGTATATATATATATTACTACAAAGTAAAAAACTTTATTACCTATAAGAATTTATTTAAATGAAAACTTATTATTTCAGATTTGATCACCTATTCGCGGAGGAACATCTTCTGATGGCCACTGCCACTCACCCAGCCCACACACTTCAGGCAATTTATCGCATTGCAGAGTCAAAATATGTCACAATTAGAGAAAAAATAGTCAAGGAGTTGTTAAGCCTTGCTAATCCATCACCTACGCAGGAGGCATCTCCTAATCAGGGTGATGAACAATTTTTTTACGACGACCTCTATGGGACTCCGAGCACTCAAGCCAATAACTCTACACATGAGGAGGACATAAGGCTGGAGGTCATCAATTGGTCCAGATCCAGGAACCACACTGTCAGTAGAGATCAGTTTCCTGCCGGCCATCGCGATGCTTGGATCAAGCTTTTTTGCAAATATAATACCTCTCTGCCAAGTTCCGCTGCTGCTGAAAGGTTATTCAGCACGGCTGGAAATATTCTTCGCCCCAAGAGGTCTTCTTTAAATGCCAATAATTTTGAACAGCTAGTTATGCTAAAGGGGAACAGTAAAAAGTTCAAGTCTTTTCTAGAGAAGGACCCTGACCTCAATTAACATTGATTATTTATTTGTACTTGTAAATACTACCGTTATAGAATAAATATTTTGTCATTTTTTTATATTTAAATAAGCATTTATACATATATTCATAAATTATAAACCATAAAGTCTAGATTAGGGGTCCTCAAATACAAATCTTGAAGGTTCACAATTGTTTTTTCATATAAGCATGGTTCCATTTATTATATATTATTATAGAATATTATATATTATGTATAGAAGTAAAAAATATTTCCCGATAAAAAATAATGGCTCAGATAATAATAATTATTATCTCAGATAATATGGTTCAAGATACGACAGAGATGAACAACTTGTCGAACCGAATTATATGGTGCAAGTTGGTGCCACATGTATTACTTGCCAAACATCTATAGATAATGGTCAAAGGAATTGTGAAAATTGTATCAACACGATATGCGACAATACCATCAAAAAGAAGCTCGTTTGAAACAATTGGAACAAGCTCACTAAATTTTTAATGGATATTATGTATGTTAGGCTTTGCAATTTTGTACAAATAGTTATATGAACAAAACTTAATAGTGTCTTTAAAAAATATTTTAGTCTGAGAGTAATACACATAGAAGCAAATACCATAATGCTTTATGTCAGTTTAGCTTAAGCATACTTTAATCAAATAAAACAAAGTGGTAGGCGATCCCGATATCCGTTGATGGCATTTATAATGTCTGCCACAAATTTCCATAGTATTTGAAATCCTTTGTTTTCATCGACTTACTAAGATCCAAATCAATGGTCCATGGGCCACCCAAAAAGTTTTTTTTTGTTGTTAAAAGAGCCTCGAACTTAAAATAAAATATTTTATCAACCAGTTTTAGTACATCAGAGGAAAGAAACATCGAGTGAAAAGAATGAGTATCATTTGAGCACCTTTGTCAATATTATTATTGACATCATTGAATCCACTGCGATCAGGTACTTGCAAGTTTTAACAAATCAATTTGAATGTATTTAGTGATGTGTATGAAATCATTAACTGTTGAATAGTTAATATACAACCCCTGCATATAATGGTTGAATAAGCCAACGGGGTAAGCAAAAGCAATAAACATTAAATTACAAAAAATATCTCCTCTGCAATAGTGTCTGTGTGCAAAAACGAACAATAGATTTTAGTATTTACTTGTGTATCTGATTTAGTAATATAAATAAATGAGTAAGTGACCAGAGAGTTTAATTTTATGACTGTAATATATTTCAACTCATATGTAGAAGAGGAAAAAAATGTATTGATAAGAAATTAATATATCTTATTTAAAGATGTAATCGAGCAAGTTGCTTCAGTTTCATCATATATGGTGGATCCCTCCTTGGGCTCAACTTTGATGACTGATTAAGTGTTCTCAGCCGTCAATCCTTCCATCATTAAAGAATATCAAATCCGCATACCAACGTTCTTCTTGGTTTGACACTCCTCATCCTTATCTTGAGCATGAATCTGAAATCAATAAAAGCTGTTTTAACACAAGAGGAAGACTGACTACGATTCCACTCTAGAGAGTTAAATTAATGATTTTTCACCTGTGGCTTGAGCTTGAGTTCTAAGACGGTGAGGAAGAAAGTCAGTCCTGGTCAAGTCGACTATTATCAGTATTGGATCATTTCACACGTCTAACAATTGTGTCTCAGATCCAAGCATTGTCTGACTCCATGCATTTGATCTGTATGCCTGCAATCCTTCATAAGGCTTATCGAAGAGAGAGCTTGGAATGGGGACAAAACATTGGATTGATGGACTTGATTCAACAAGTGAGGAGCCAGGGATCAAACACATCTTTTCCAGACGAAGAACCACGGAGAAATATGACAGATGTATGACTTCAGTCCTCGATTCTTTCAAAACGTCCTCTTTCTCTGCTTCTTCTCCTCCATGGTTTGTCCAGTAGGAGTGCTCTTGGGGTTTGTAAATCCAATATCACCGAAGCAATCCCATTTACTCTTGGATCAGAACTCGACGCAGAACTCGACGCAAAGAATAACAAATGATAAATAAACAATGAAAGATAACAAAGTAGCATCAATACTAATGCTTCAATTACCGTACAAAGTATTTTATAGACAACAGACTTTTGACATAAGAAAGGTTTTGAAATAAGCAAAACTGACTTGCAGCTGGTTGCAAAAAATAGAAAATCAAAATTAGTTTTCCGGGAAAAAATAAATACAAATTTGAATTCGATCAGTTATTAACTTATTATTACTGTTTGCAGTGTCCGATATTACAAAATTATTATTCATATGGCCGGGCATTATGAATAATTCTTAAGACTCAACCAAAGACAAAAGTAAATGCACAAACAAACAGTGAAAGAGAACAATCGAAAAATTATAATAATGGCTTTGATTATCGGACACCACATAATAACGGACAGTGATTTTTTCATCATACTAAAAATAGCTCTAATGACATTTTAAACAACTATAACTGCATTTAATAGCTTAATTACAATATGTAGAATCATTTTTCAACATCAAATACTAAAAAATAACATACAGTACCCTAAAAAATAATATTTTTCATATGGACCGCTGCGTCGGCCATTATTCATAATGCCCGGGCAATATGAATAATGCCCGCTGAGTCGGTCATTATTCATATTGCCCGGGCATTATGAATAATGACCGATTTTTCAAATGGACCGTAACATCTATAATTAGAGATGGAAAGTCGAGGGATATTTTTGGGCGTGTGAAAGGAAGAATGTCTGAAGGGTGCAATTGAGTTCAAGCTCCTGTATCACTATTCTCTCTCCTCTCTTGAGGAATATTTATTTCATTTATGAAGCAGGCCAAGTCGGCCAGAACAGAAGGTATTTATTTTATATTGAATCTCTGTTTGCTTCCGTTCAGAGGAAAGAGAATAGTGATAACAAGAAGCTTGAACTCAATTGCACCCTTCAGCATCTCCCTTTCACACGCCCAAAATATCCCTCGACTTTCCATCTCTATCTATAATACTACAAGTTATAGTTGTTTATTATTTTTCAAAGTTCAAGTTCTTCACACAAGGGAGCACTTCCACTTTACTTAGAAAAACAAAACCTAAAAAAAATATCGAATATCGTACCGATTGACAATCGGTACGATATTCGATATTTTCTACCGAATATCGTAAAATCGGTTCGATACTTGAAATCTACCGTCGGTAGTATCGAATACCGATTTACATTCGGTAGTCGCAGCTCTGTGTAATCCCATACACGTCGGCCCTGAGGGTTAATGAGAACACGAGGGGAGGATGAGGACATCTTATTAAGGTAGAAGGTGTGCATAGAACAAGGAGTAAAGACAGACTGCCTAGCAAATAATAATAAAGGGGGAACATGAAGAGAAAAGGGAAAAGGAAGATACGTAGACAAGGGTCAAAGTTCAGGGATGCCAATAGATGGCTGAGACCCACAGGGATGCCAGTAAGAATACATAACATCACCCCCCATCAACGATGCGGCGGGGACGGAGTTGGTTCACATGCCTCGTCTTGATGGCATCGTTGATTCTGACTTTCCAAAGCGAGTCAGAGATTCTTTCTTCTGTCAACCCGGGAACCCACTTCGGCATTTTTGCGTTGAAGTTCTTGCACCACACAGGTGCTTTCTCTCGGACAGGTTCTTTTGACTGGTTGACACTGAGGGGTAGAAGTCCGTCGAGGCGAGTGCGGACGGGACGCGCAAGGAGTAGTTCCGAGGGAGTTCTACCTGAGGAGAGAGGAGTAGCGCGGTAGGAGGAGAGTAGAGTGTCGCGGTAGGAGAGTGGATAATCGCAGTAGGAGGAGAGAAGTTCTTTCGACGGGAGTTTGCATAGCTTCTTCAAGGGAGCAGAAGGAGGCGGCTTACGAGCATGAAACTTCTGCGGGGCGTTCTTTTTGGCTCGCCAAGGACCTTTATACTCTGACGCCATCGCAGTATGTTCCGCCACCATCTTGCGAGAGTGAGCTTCCGCTTGTTGGACTTGATCACGAGGAAGGAAGGTTTGTGGATCGAAATGAGGCCAAGGTCGATGCAAGCTTGCGAACCGAGGATAGATTGCTCAACGTTAGTCACGAGGAAGGTGAGCGACTTGGGTTTGCATCTCCTAGACAGAGGGGAAGGGTAACACTTCCAAGAGTAGGGATCTTGTCACCCCCGAAGGCAGAGATATGGCCTTCTTGGCTTAGGACCATTTTAGGAGGGACTAGTCTACGAGGAATTACATTGACATTCGCACCCAAATCTAGCAGGAAGGTAACAGGAGTGCCATGGACTACAGCCTTCACAAAGGCTCTCTTTGCACACGGAGTAGGATGACGGGAGACTTTGGATACAGTCGGGTTGCCCATACCTGACCTACAGCACGATGCTAGGTGGTTCATGCCGCCACACTTAAGGCAGGTTTTCCCAAAGGCCTTACATTGGGACTTCAGAGGAGGATGCATCGCGGCACAGAATTTGCACTTGATATTCTTAGGGAATTGAGAGGGTTTCGCCTTCCACGTGGGACGTGTGCCCTTGGGGCCTTTATACTCCGAGACCAGGACGGAGTTTCCTTGCACATCTCACGGGAGTGGGCTTCCGCGGACTCCAGTGATCGTCCCACCTGGAGTACTTCATCAAGTTTGGCAAATCTCTTCTCGAAAACTAGTTGACGGAGCTTAGAGGAGGTTGTGTTTTTTAAGAGAGCTCCGACAATTGCGTCTTCTTCGTACGTCACGCTGCAAGAAGAGCAGATCAACTTGCAGAATCGGGCCTGAGTTCTCAGGCGTGTAGCGAAGTCATCAATCGGCTCTCCTATTGACTGCTTGATTTCGCCGAGACGATACCTCTCAAATAATACAGATTCCACGGGAGAGAACGCGTCGTTCATGGATTTGAGGAGTGCAGCGTACGAGTCTTCGTCCTCCAAAGGGGTGACGGAGAGGGTTTTCCGCCACTGTTGCACCTCCGAGCCGGCACAGTGTAGGAGGAGAGCTGTCTTGCGCTCTGGAGGTAGGTCCCCAAACAGAGAGGCATAGGTCTGAAATTCGTCAGCCCATGTAGCCCAACGATGTCCTCTTCGTGGGCCAGAGAGGGAGAAAGGAGGGGGCTGAGATACCCCGAGTTGTAGGATGGGAGCTGCAGAAGGGACGGCTGCACGTCGGGCTGGCGGCGACCTCAGACATGGCCCGTGCTGAGGAGAAGAAATTGGTTTTCCTGGGAACATACTTTTCCAACAAGATGCCTCTACTGGAGATGACGTCGATCCTCCTTACGGAGAGTGCAAGGCTCCTGCAGTGTGGCCCTGTGCCACAATACTGCAGATGGCACTCATAGCGGAGTGGTGTCAGCCGGAGAGTGTGGACTCATCTCCCTAGTCCGGCGCCATAACGGGGAGGCAGGATATGAGCGGATGGTGACATCCGGTTTTCGAAGAATCACCCCATCCCAAAAATACCCTTCTCTCGGGAGGTTACTAAAAAATATTATCCCATCCTCGTCGCCAGATGTAGTGTTTAAATCCACTAATAATACCTGAGGGTATAGAAGGAGTTACTAATTAGTGTAATCCCATACACGTCGGCCCTGAGGTTAATGAGAACACGAGGGGGAGGATGAGGACATCTTTATTAAGGTAGAAGGTGTGCATAGAACAAGGAGTAAAGACAGACTGCCTAGCAAATAATAATAAAGGGGGAGCATGAAGAGAAAAGGGAAAAGGAAGATACGTAGACAAGGGTCAAGTTCAGGGATGCCAATAGATGGTTGAGACCCACAGGATGCCAGTAAGAATACATAACAATAACGATCAGGTATTTTTCCGATCAGCGATCCGATCAATTTAATTGCGATCAACAAAAAAATTACCTATGTAATACTGATTCTAAGTAAAAATTTAAATGTATATACAGTCAAACCTTATAAGCATTCATCTTATATGGCAATGGAATGGTTGTTTCTCATAGCCTATGAGCTCCAAAATAACGACTTCTTCATAGGCGCCTGTCTGTATATTTTAGGACAAAAATATCAGAATGATTGTTCTCATAGCATATGAGCTCCAACACTCTGGCTCCAGAATTGACATATGTCTTCATACTTTAAGACAGGAGATGCCAGAATAAATGTTTCCCATAGCCTATGAGCTCCAAAACAATGACTTACATAGTCGCCTGTCTGTATATTTTAGGACAAAAAATATATCAGGATAGCACACACTGGCTTTTTCCATTAGTATTAGTCTGTATTTTGTGTTTTCTAACCAAATATTAATTGTTGGAATGGATTTTGGTCAATGTGACAGCTAGTTAAGTTTTAAGAAATGTAGGGTTTGTCTCAAAAATCCTTATTATAAACATTTTTTATTTTTTAGTTATTTTATACAAATTGATCGGATCGCTATTTTTTGTGATTTTCTTACGATCAAAAGATATAAAGATCAGGACTTTTTGCGATACTCCGATCAGCGATCAAATATCGCTATTGATCGCCGATCAGAAAAAACTCCGATCAACAAGCCTGAAAAATACATGTATGCATTTTTATTTGCAAGTCCTTAATGGAATTCTCTAAGAGTTTCTTAAATAATCTAAATCCCATTTTCCAAAGCACAGTAACTCTCCCAATATTCAAATCATTTAAGGAACTTGCAAATAAAAATGCATACATGCTTTTTTCTTCGTAACAAATCACAATAATAGGTAACGCAACCTCATGATGTATTATTTATATAATATGATCAATACTTGTTCATATTAAATTGATATTTTCTTTACTTTCATCCCAGATATCGAAATTATAAAAACTGTTCTGAAATGCATTGACATATACAAAAAATATATTATACACTTTGTATATTAATTATAGTCAACAAACATGAACAAACAAAATATAGCCGCTTAAATAGAACACCATAAAATGATCAACTTTTTGAAATATACAGCCTATTTTTTCGAATAGTACGAAAGATATTGAAATTATAAAAACTGATTTGAAATGCATTGACATACTAGAAAAATAAGTACTCATGGCATTTGTGGTTATTCCTACTTTTCTCGAATATAACTGGGCAAGAACGATTAAAAATGACGAAAATCCTGATTTTCAAAAAAAGGCCATAAAGTCCAAACCTTTTTTCGGGCGATATTTTGAGTGGCATTTTTGAAATCTACGTAAAAAAATGGGACTCAAATTAGGAATTTCAGCCCAGGGGCAAAAAAAGACCTTAATTTTGTTACATAGTGTTATCGGACAATAAGGGACAGTAAATGGAAAAAAATATATAGCCTTCCATTTCATACAAAATCTAAGTACATAGATAATTTATATAAGATTAGTATGTATTAAGTTGTAACACAGATATCCCATTGTGTGGTTGTGTTCTTTACCTGAGTGTCTATTGTTTGTATAACAAATTATGTACTTAATTGTCCTTTGTTATAAATTGTCCGATATTAAATGCATATGAAGAAGTCACAGAGCAGATACATAAATAAAATTCTCTCTCTTTCTAATCTACCGTACCGAATATCGATCGATACTGTTATATAAAATCTACCGAATACCGATATTGATCGGTAGAAGGTATATACCTAATATCGAACTGGCGGTAGATTTTTCTACCGAATCCCAGCTCTGATTATGATATAGAACATGAACGAAATAAATGAGAGGTCTTTGGAAAGTCTTGATCATCAAATTCAACAGAAAAATGCGACAGTTGCCCAAAAAACACTAATTTGTTGTAATTGTTTTACTGTACAAACTACTTTGACGTTTTTATTAAACAAACTGAATATACAGTATTTTTGGCCTAGGGATTACTTTACCCAGACATTAAATAGAAAGAGAAAAACAGCAGTCGATTAGAAAACAGACATTTTTCTTGCAAAGACGCGTTTTTAAGATTATATTTGGTGGAATCCAAGAGCCCATTAGCGATGGATGTGTTACCCAAATGACAGGTTGAACCTTTTGGCCGTGGGTTTGTAACAACATTGACTTAACAATCATTGTTTTAGGGCATGTTTTAATATACAATAGGGCTTGTAAGGTTACATCCAATCTATAACATTATTTCAATGGAGGAGATCTACCTCATCCTAGTTCCAAGGTATTGTGCGAAATAAGTAGTGTAATTCTAAACTCACTCCTAACTTCTTGGTATACAAGAAGACTTGTTAGCTATCACACAATAATAAGGAAAATATATTTCAAAACAAACTTTTAATCATGGAATCTTTCATTTCTACTCTTAAATATATAATCAGCTTACATACAAGAAAAGTTCCAAGCATGTAAGCAGTTTTACTCAAACCAGAGCACTCTGACAATTCTCTGGGAGGCTGTGTTGCTCTTCTTGTTATATTTGTGTTGTGTTCCACTGGTTAATAATGAGGAAGATTGGGGCTACCAATCCACAGCCAATGGTTCCTGGAGATCCACCCATTTCAACTACAGTATATTGGGATTTGTAACCCATTGCCAATGGGCTCTTTGGTGTGATTGGCGGAGCATGAGGGCCCATTGTCAGTGGTTTGAAACGCCAATATGTTTTAATTGTAATTGGCGAAACCCAATGTCACATCAAACCCTACTATACCCTTAGTGGGATTGGCAGGACCCAGGGCGATGGGTTTGAAATCCAAATAAACCATTGATGGAATTGGCGAGACTCGGGGGTCTATGGGATTGAAACCAAAATATGATATACTTGTTATAAAATACTAACAGTTATATCCTGAATAAATATGATCTTTAATTCAGCGTTTCAAAGATGCTAAATAATCGAAGGAAATAAATTCATACATGTATAAACGGATCGTGAAGTGTTAACTTTTGTTACTATCATAATACAAATAAGATTGAATCTATGTTCTAGGAATAAGGAAAATATTATTACTAAATTTATAGTAAGAACTTATCTTTCATTACAAAAGAAATAACTAGCTTCACTTGATGTAATGATACTTTTCTTAGTTCAATATGTTCTTATCTCCTTTTCTTTCGGCAAACGCGTTTCCATTCTTATTATATGGTACACACCAGACTCGTTGATTTGTCGTTCATTTGCAATCGTTCGTTGAAAGCACAAAAAAATCCTATCGCTCGTCGTTCATTTTTGGCCTCAAAAAAGATTTTCTTTTTATGGGAAAAAATTCTTTTGCTAAAAAAAAATCATCACTTTTTTCTTCAGAATTACGAAAAAAAAAACATTTCTAGAAAACGTCAATTTTTTCAGAATGACGAACGATTCAATCTTAAACGACGATGAACGACAACTCTTGGTGAACAACAAACGACAATTTTTCGCGAACGTCAACGAGTCTGGTATACAGGGACATTTATCAAAATAAACATTAACCTAAGAGAACCGTTCATAATCTGACGGCTGCGAAATAAATTCATATATTTTAAAAGTCTATCCTTTCACCTCAAGCCACCAAAATAAGTGGGAAATGAATGGCACCCATACAAACAAATGGAATATATTTTGCTAAATAGTTTTCATCATATTTTTACGTATGTATTTCAATAATAAACGATAATAAATAATATGTGTTTTCTGTATCTTACTCGTCAAAATATTATCACAATTATATATATATATAAAGATAGATTATATGTTCTTTGATCATCGCAAAAAAGTATAGAGAGTTTGTGGTTGGCGGGGAGGTGTGTGTGTGTATATTAAAAATGATACATCAGATTGTACAAATTATACCCCATGAAAAACAAAACCAAAAAATGTATATTGCGAAGAACCACTTGCTTGCTGTTTGTTTTATCTTTTTAAATCGATCCTGTGGAGCAAAAAATAATAATATAGAGTGATATAAAAATATTACAAAACATGGCATTTTTATCATCTTAAGTTAGTAATTTGAGAGAAGGAGGAAAATATGCTTTTATAAAAAACACGTTTCTACTCACAGGGAAATATTTATAATAATAATAATCTTAAAAAGTTGGTAAATGAAAGTAATAATTTTACTATATGAATTTTTGAACAAATTAAGTTTGTTAGCAAGGGGGATATATTGGGCAGGAAGGGGGATGAAGGAAGTAGATTTTGAATGCGTTTGATGTTTTTTCTAATGAATAATAATAAATATGTTCATAAGAAAAATATTATAACCTTAAAACTTATAGGCATATAAATAAAATAATTATTATAGGTTATATAAGTAAATTAGATTTCCATAAATAAAATTGTGCAAACGAAAAATATATATTAAATATTATATTCATGATGGAAATATTTTTATTGATATATATATATATTATTGTTGTAATATATAATAGTTTTAGAAGAAAGAAATTAAGATATACCCTTGAATAGTTTATATATATAGTAATCATTATTTTACAATGCAGATTCTTGAGCTCTGAATTTGTGGAGGGGAAGGAGCACTATATTAAATATATTTATATAATTCGGGCCCGTTTTATGTGTATATCCATGGAAAAACATCCTCGGGAGGGGGAGAAGGAGCATAAGAGCCCTCTTTGTATATTATCCTAATAAATAATAATAATTTTCTGTATGAATAGTTTAAATTCTGGTAGAGGGTCAAATCATCTCCGTGAAGCCTTTTTTACGAGGAAAGGGATACAAATTGGATGAATAACATATATATATATATATATATGCTTTTCCTTATCAAAATGATTTTTGAGCAACAAAAAAAAAGTAAAGTAAATAAGAAAGTAATAGCGAGAAATGAGGAAAAAAATGATTTCTGTAAATAATTTTTGATCTGTATAACTAAATGGGGAGAGAGAGGGAATGTTAAATTGGTCTAGCAGTGTTGGTCATTTTTAGGATTATATATATATATATATATATACATGAGCAAATAAATGTTGCTGTATAAATGATAATTGACCGCATTTTAACATTAAGAGAGACAAGACTTCACACTTTTTGTTAATTTAATTTCAATAGGTATTTTCTTACAATGGCCTGTATATTATAATCATAATTTCTTCTTTTTTTAACCAGGGGTTTTTTCTTTTGTTGTTGTTGAACATCTGACAAATTTTATGAAATATTTAACTATTTTATTTAAAGGAGAAGTACTGATTGTGATTCGGATCTCACATTTTTCATTTGCTTTATTTTCTTGCTGCTGCTACTGTTCTAATTGTTTTTCCCGCCGATTTCAAAATGAGCTTAAAAAGAGGGAGTAGAATGCTGTTGTTGTTTTTTAGCTTTTATTATTAATAATAATATCACAGATACGACCAGTTTCTTTCTCATCGATTAAGGCTTGATTTTTTGCTTCGCCGGGAAATGAGGCTTTGGAGAAATTTACACTAATATTATCATTTTTATATACAATAATGGTTCTTAAATATTTATTACTTCTTTTTTATAAAAGTGTCTCCTTTTTCAGTTAATCTCTTTAAAATATTTTGTTGTTGCTCGTGCTGTGCTTTAATTTGGTCAACATACACATACAACAAGATGACATCATTGTTTAATTTTTGCTAATCATTTAAATAGTTACATTATCTGACGTGGTGATTCTTGGTATCATTATATATATAAAACATTACTTTTTCTTTCCTTACGCATTTGTGTTAATCTCTTTTAAAAATTGGGTTCTTAATCATTCACGCATTTTTGCCGGTTAATTTGAATAAAAGCAGGCAATTGTTTTTCTGGCTTTTAAATAACTTAGTTGCCGGTGGAGTTTTTAGTTGATAATATCAGGGGTGCCGCCTTCTGGGGCGGCGCCGAGACACATAGCAAATCAACATAAATGCTTAATCATAATAATATCAAGGAAAACAAGAGGGTGACACGTGTAAGTATAAATATCTGCTGCTTGTCTTAAAACTGTGAAATATCCAGGCACGGGGCATTTTTAAGTAAAAGGCACCGCGAATCCATATTGTTCCCCTCCGATGATATGATGCTGAGGCGTAGGGACTAGAAGAAGGCGAGTAGGAACGCAGCGTGTGGTTGAGAGGGGTCGCTGCCCTTGGGCGCTGAGTCCATCTCAATAAACCCCTCACACACACACCACGTATCTCCCTTTACTACGAAGAGCTGGCCGTGTTGTTGTTGGATGCGGTTTCTGAGGAGCCCTCTCGCTCTTTGGACCAAAAGTTTAAGCCCGTTCGAATGTATTTCACTAGGTCCTTGAGTGCACTGTGAAGCGTTAGAGTCCCACACTTGCTATCCAGGCGCTTGATGAACTCTGAAAGAAAAAGAAAATTTGTTTGGATATAAGAAATATAAACATTTTCCTATCATTGGTTAAAAAAAAGATTAAATAGAGGAAGAAAATATAGATTATTACAAAAACACAGTATTTACAAATAGCTTAATTATATTTAAATAAATCAGTTTACTTAATCAAAGCGTTGTTATGTATATGGCAAATATTGATTAAAAAAATATTTATTACACAGAACTTGAGAATAGAAGATTTCTCTTAAATGGCTTCAATTTTAAGCTTACAAAACCTAATGGTTAGCAATGATAAAAAGACGCGTCTTAATGTATAACCGTTTTGTTTACTCATTCAACCTGGGGAAGATGCCCAAGAGAGAATTTACCATTGTTATAATTCCTAAGAATTGCCAGATTCTGTTTTAGTTCAAAAGGAGGTTGGTTAAAAATGATGTGTCTAATGTATGAAACATAAATATTTTTTGATTAACCAATTGTCTCAATTTCTTTCATAACCATGTTGTTGTTGTTGCTTCCTTACCTTCACAGTGCCCCCGATGTAGGTACATGTCAGCTTGTTCCCAGAGGTCGTGGCATTGAGTAAGGTACGTTCCGTACTGAAAGTGTTTTTTCATGACGCTTTGTGGCACGGTGAGACACTGAGGAGGGAGGTGTGATGAGGAGGGTCCCGGTAGTGAGGATGTGGGTGGCGTGTTGACGCCGCCCACGTAGCGACCGCCGCCCATGTTGGGGATCTCCCCGGAGGACGTATAGCCAGAGGACCGGGAGCCATCCGAGCCCGCTGGAGACGGAGTATTACTATTCGGAGAGTTCTGCTGGGAGGCCTTCATGATATGCTCACCAATGATCTTTTGACACTCTCTGTACTCATTCTGAGTCAGTTTGTACATTTTTAAGTATAAAAGGGATTGACACCGGAGACTAACATAGAAAGAAGAAAAGAAAACAATCTTATAAAAACTTGTTTTTGTAAATAAATTAGCTTATTATAATAATTTGATCAATAAAGATATAAATATATATTAAGTGTAAAAGAAGGGTTTGAATGTAACGTTTTTCATACAGAGCAGATCAGACAAAAGAGATGCTTTTTAGTTGTATGAAATTGCATCTGTTTGGATATGAATAAGCAGTATAGGATTAAAATTGAAGCTAAGATCGATATTTTATCATTTTTATGATCTCCCCCTTTAAAGTATAAATATCCATGTTTTATTTTATATTTAATTTTGTGTATGATCTAAATGTTTTGATCAGCTTGTATTCCCAATAATCTCTATACATTTCAATCCCTGTATCCAATAAATAATGATTGACACATCCGCCAAATATTTCTTTAGAAACCATGCTAAAGCTTGACCTTCATTTTTATATGTGGGCCGTCAAATAGAAAGTTTTTAATGCATATGGGTGAAACATTCCATGACATTTGAATATATATCGTTCGTATATAGAAGAGAGTTTTTGGTGAATGTAAAAAAGAGTAAGAAAGTTGTTAATCAATTACAATTATGTTATAACAACTAAAAAATAAATCTCTTAAGCTATGAAGGAAATCATTCTTTTGTTGTTGTTGAGCCTAGCAATTGATGGAATGATGTCTCTTTCTACTAATTAAAAATGCCATTTATTGATAGGCGGGCATTCCTTAAGTAACCTTCATCAATGTATTTAGTAGGGCAAAAAACTACTTAATTATCCATTGCTTAAAAATGGTTTCTACCTGACGAATCATAACATATAAAAACGCATCAAAACAATACCTTAAAGCAGCCAGTTTGTTGTCGAAATTTCCAAATTCCGAGTTTTTAAAGGGCCTACAAACGTCCCTGTTGAGAGAAGAAAGAAAAAAAAAAAAGAAAGCGTTATTAAAGCATAGAAAAATACTTAAATCCTGACTCATACACAAACTTTCCCCTAAATCCTACAACAGTATAGTAATAAGTATTTTTGGCCAATGTGTGACTCAAAAGAACAATGATGATGAGAGTGAGAGACGATTAAAATTCTTAAGTAGTAGTACGAATACATATTTCATCAGATTCGTAATTCAACCTTGATTGATGAAAAAATAATAGTCATGGGCTCATTGTTTGCTAGAGTTTCAAATCCCAAACGAATCATAAAAGAATGATGGGAAAATGATCATTATCGTCTTCATCGTTTCATACAGATGCATTAGAGAAGAGATATTTTTAATGAAAAAGTTCCCCATCCACTTTAAGTTCATCTATGCCTAATCTTACTGGTTATAACTAATCTAATGACGTCAGCCACACATGATGTATAATATGAAATTGAAACTTTTTCAACATTTTCTTCATTGATAATGTAATCACTGATTGGATTTTGATAACATATCATACAGATATTAATTGGGAATTTATTATGTGTTTGGCCTTCAATGACATCTAGATATTATTTTCTCTCTCTCTCTCATGTTCCAATTGTTATTAGAGAAAACACCTTATGGTTTGAGACCCCCCCCCCCCCCCTGGATCCGTAATCCTCAATTATTATTATTATATATTTGTTACTCATTATTTCTCCTCACATTATCAAGGCTTATTTATCATCAACATCCATTACACAGCATTTCCAAGGTGAACGACAAAACAACAGTAGTAGTAGCCGCCGCCGCATGTGATACCCCTGTGACGTCAAACTATCATGAAGTAACCTCTTATTAATATAGCGCACACATACACACACTCTTTAGGGGCTAAGAGTATTATTATTGTTATTGAAGGCCTCATTAATTACATCATTAGTAGAAGATTCTCCTACAGAACAAATAGTTAAAATTGCATTATTTTACCCTCTTCTACCATGTGCTGGGTATGTGCTTGCTGCAATGAGAGAGAGAGAGAGAGAGTCCTTGAGAGTTGTGTGAATTAAATTAGAAAGGGTAGTCGTAGTAGATTTGTTTACGGCCTGCAAGTGTGTGTGTGTGTGTTTCACTTGATTTATTTCATTATTTGTAACTTTTTAAGAATAGTAGATTGTTCTAATAATTAGGAGTATGTTTTTAGTTACGTGATAAAGGTTTAACTCTCGATGGTGACTGATCCTCAGTATCATCATGAGTAAACCGCAGTATTTAGAATAGAAATAATAATAATAATAATTTGAGATGAAATATTTGAAAAATAAAGTACATTATAAATACACATATACACACATAAATACGAGACGCCCGCGATAGGTTCTGACGACTTTTTACAAACAGTTATTGAATTACAGTTAAGAAGAGAGAGGGAAAAGAGGGAATCAATTACTATTACTATTATTATGTATTTCTTAATTCTTCTATACTTCAATCGAAGCAAGAGGAGAAATCCTAGTGTACATATGAACAAAGGCTTTCTGAGCCTAAGAAAACATGGCAGGCCATGGATTATATACATATGAGTGACATGCGCTTTTTTGCCCCCCAAAAATATATTGAATTTAGTGTAGCGGACAGTTTATAATAGTCGCCATCATATCGCTTAACCCCGTTATATTCATTAAATAAATATGCATGACAATGAATTTATAAAAATTGAAAGGAATAGGCAGCACAAATACATGTACATACATATATCTTCATACAATTATTATTTTTACTACGGAATGAGGAGTTTGGTTTTCTATGTAATATGTATGTCTTAAAAAGTAATACACTTGACGGGGGAAAATATATTGGAAAGAATCATCAATCATGAGCAATAATATGGAAGAAATATTAGATGCAGGTGATCACAGACTAATGCAAATGTAAAGCAACGCTCTTCATTTATTAAAAAAATAACCCATAATCACATATATTACTTTACAGGTTAGCGAATATTAATAACTGCTTGAAATATTATTAAGATATTGCTAAAAACCCTTCCAATGACCTATCTTCTACATTTTCATTTATTGTATTGCGCATCAATTTATGTTAATACAGGTTAACGGGTATTTACATAGTTTTCTATATGAATATAGAAACTTGAGAGAACCGTTGATTTCATTATAACAAATCAAGGCGATCCTTCATAAAAAGAAGGTTTTTTTGTGTGTTGATTAACACATGTTGGCGAAATCCAGCATTGCGCATATACAGAAACGACGTGTGCGAGTGAGTATGTAAATAAATCACACTCAAATGACGACAGTCTCTTCCCGCGTGCGATAAGGAGGAGAAAAACAAATCTCTTATTTATCCATTATATGTGTATATGATTGTTGTATGTCAAGCACATATTAATAATGATTTAATAAAGTCAATATTTGTAGTTCCAATGGAACCAGGAGTGGTTTAAACCCCGTATTATTTATTATGATATTAATAAACACAACTGACTTCATTTTGCCAGACAATTGAGAGGAAAGGAAAGAGAGATAAGAAATGTATGTTATATTTAAAAAACCAAACTGGTTTTATGGGTGTGCTTACGAGACACTTCATCATGTCATGGAGTCTTGAAGACAAATGGGAAGTGCACACTATATATTGCTTTCATTATACCTAGGTAACTATGTTTCTATAAATATCAACCGAAATTCGCTATGACGTTTATGAATGATGCCATTAATCAAGAAGCATTTAGTATGGCAAAGCATGGAAAACAGGTGAAAACCTATTCCATCTGCTGATATTACATCATTCTCCTGTGTCTGTGTTAAGGATTTTACTTTCTCCAATCAGTTGAAATGGAACGGCGTTTCTTAAAGCGTGTTAGGCAGAAGCTTACATTTCTGATTTAAATATATCATATACTGATTTCTATACATAATATTTATCGAATAATCTATATAATGTTAATTACTTTTTATAAAAGCAAGTCATCAAATTGATTATCTAGGTCTAAGGATAATTGATTAGCCATTTGATAGCAAATTGCCGTCTTTTTTACCAGAATTATGAAGAGTGGTATAGGACACATTCTAGAAAAGGTAATTTATAAAAAGTAAATATGTCTTACCGTATGAAAGAAAGAGTTTCGTTGTACATGACGTGAGCAAGATTTTTATCACCGCTCCGCTCCGTGATGTTTCCACAGAGAATGAAGTAGAGGACGGCCTGAATGTACTTCATGGCCTGTTGCTCCCTGTCCATTCCTTGTCTGCTTCGTCTTTGAGCCTCTTGGCTTCGGACATGCAGAAGTTGTGCTCTTCCTCATTGTCTTCCTCCTCATGGTCCTTGTGTGAGGCGTCCAGGAGATATGAGGAGGAAGAGGACCTCTTGGACGGAGGGGGCATCATGCACTTGAGGTCCACTTGCTGCTCATCGAGGTAATCCTCCTCGCCGACTTCTTCGACTCCTTGCCCCCCCTTCCAACCGCCTCTTCATCCTCCTCCTTTGAGATATCGTATTTGAGTCTTTTTTTGGAGGGGGTCTCGTGGGCAGAAGAGGAAGAGGAAGAAGAAGATTTCCGCTTTCCCTTGTCCGGGGGCTTCGACTTCTTTTTCTTCTCATCCTCCGTGTCCTCAAAGAGGCTTCGACGGGAGTAAAGATTCTCAATGGTAGGGGGTTGGTCGGAGTCTTTGGTCGTCCGTCGATGAGAGTGTCGCCGGGAGTGACGGTGGTTCAGGAGTCGTAGAGGTATTCGGCAGAGGAGTTTGGGGCGAGGAGAGAGTTGTTTGGCCTTGGGGGCCGCTAGTGGGGTCGTCTCTGGAGGATTTTCTGCAGACTGTCGCTCTATGACTTCCACTTTAATACCCGCCTTTCCCTTCCCCCCACCTTTGGAAGAGAAAGTCTTGACGCCGAAGATGTTTCCCAGGGCCATGTTTTTCTTTTTGTTAGAGGCGGGTGGGCTGTGAGTCTCTTCGGGCTTGGATGACTGCTCGACATGAGGGACTGCCGACTCAGGGAGAAGGGAAGAGCTGCTGCTGTTGCTACTACTACTATTGCCAGCTACTACGGCAGCCTTAGAAAAAGACTCCTCCTCACTGGAGAGGCTGACTGTTCGCTGCTTAGAGGAAGACTTTCGATGTGAGGATCGCTTTCCACTATTGCTATTGCTACTACTGACGCTATCCTCCCTTTTGGACCTCTTTTTATTTGTCCTAGGGTTTCTTTTGGGAGCTACGGTGGGGAGAGAGGCTTCATCTTCCTCTTCAGAGCTTTCCATGAGCAATGCAGAGTGTGCCGAGCTGCTTGCAGAGCGTCGCCGTGAGGATGATCGTGTGGGTACTTCCTTGTGCGGCCTGGGTGAAGGCGGATCAGGAGGATGTTCGGGGCTCTGCTTCATGGGGCTGATGGGTCGATCAATAGGGAGCGTCGTGGAAGCACCTGCAAAGTCTAAGTTAATGTCTTGTGTGGAAGTCGTAAGAAGGCCGCTGATGAAGTCGATGTCTACATCCGGGAGGCTTTTTTTCCGGAACTCCCTGAGAGGAGGAGGCTTCGAGGCTCTGGGCGGCCTTCTTCTTTTTCTCCGGGCTGTGTGTGTCCTTAAATGAGGCACTGCTGGGTGAGAATTTGGACAGGTTCGCCTTCTTGGCCAGGGTTGCCAGGCTGAACTCGTCCTCATCCTCATTGGAGTCTTCCTCCTCCTCCTCTGGTTTAAGGCACTCCTCCACTTCCCCCGAGGTCCCTCCCCCGCTGGGACCGTCCTCATCTTCGTCCTCGGATTCGGAAGATGAGGATGAAGATGTGGAATTGGAGTCGGAGTTGCTGGTTTTAGGCCCGGGGGAGGGGAGTTTTGAGGGGAGGGGAGTTTTGAGGGGAGGGGAAGTGGAGGAGGGCACGTGATGAAACGGACCTCCGGGACGACTTCTTCGATTTCTTCCTTCTATAAAGAAACAATGAAAACAAGAAATATAATATGTGCATTCAAATTCATATTTAACCCATCAAATTGAAAACAAAATAATGAACTTGAGAAATCTTGAAATTAAGCCTCCTTAAATATATATTCCTTCATCCTTTTTATTACTTAGACATTTTAAAAATTAACTGATGGGCATTCGATTTTTCTTACTTCGCTATCAGAATCCTCGGATAGACTGGACTTGGATCCTCCGTGATGATGAAGAGGCGGTGAGGCAGATAGCTGATATGCCAAGGGGGGAGGAAGAAAAAAAATCCGTGCTTAAGCCTGTTCTAGTAAAATTGATCTGCAAAAAAATACCTTTCCAATGGGAAGTGGAAGAGTTGGCGTGGGAAAGTACTTTGGAACGGATCGGCTGTTGTTTCCTTCATGTTCGGTGATGAGGGGTGTCACGATGGCTGGCAAGAGGGCTGGCATTTGATTGTTGAATCCGCTGATGGGATCTTTCATTTGCCGAATCATATCTTGCACTTTCTTACTCTCCTCATACTATGAGATATAGGAGCAAATCAATTTAATATAAAAATATTTAAGAAAGCTCTTTTAAATACATATATATATGTTTGGAGGTACAACTATTGCATTAATTATTGGCATTTTTAATTAGCATTGCTTTTAACAAAAAAAACTGATTATATCATCTGACTTTAAGGCATTATTTTCTGAAGTATAATATATTTAACATAATAAGAATATGTTTATATTTTGTTATACAAATTTAAATTAACATAATAACTATATATATATATATGAAGTCTGTAGTTGCAGCATTATTATCTATTGTGACAGCTAAGTTGCATCACAACAAACGTAGCACAAAACAGTGAACATTTGACCAATAATAATAGAAATATGCTCTTACATACGGCATAATATTAAATAATGTTCTTCGTCAAAAGCATTGATTTTCACAATTTATATCACAGATTATTTGGCTTTGAGGATTTACTTAATTAGTATATCTAATAATATCTCGAACATAAAAAGTAGAAAGTAGCCTTTTTATTACTAACTATCAGATGCGGTAAATATGGTAAGTAGTCCCACTATAATATATTTCCATCAATTGGTTGCATCGCTACAAATATAGCACAATTTAACGTCCAACAAGAATTTATTATCAAATGGTGTTTACCTGCTCTTCAAACTTTTTAATATGTATAGCCTGCAAAAGTTAAGGCACTGGCTACTTTCCGATTAAAATAGATATCAGTTTTAAAACAGCAGACAGCTCTTATGTGAACAAACATAAATTTTAAGATTCAAAAACTGAAATACAAATGGGAATTTTATTCATTACTTTTTTAATATCATCTCAGATAGGACTAGTACGTCTCTGATCAATTACAGCTCCCAAAACTTTAAATTGATTGAAACATCTGTTAGTTCAGGAGAACATTACGCACAATAAAAACATTATTCCATAGAACTTTTTAAATACCAATACAAGCATTACAAGAGAGTGATCCATTTTACACAAAAGGGACATGAATTTTTCTATGACTTAGCAATTATTGTATAATAATAGTAATTATACATTATTCTAAAAGATCGTTTCTTATACAATTTTAAGCCTTTCTTCAATAAAATTAGATATAAAGCTAATTGAAGTCTTTCAGTTCATCTCCGTTGGTATACAATAGTATTCTTCTGTTCTCAACTGGACAAGGAGATGAGAAGAATATCAATTATATACCTACGTCGACTCATGAAATAATACTTAACTACTTAAAAATTGATTTATAACATAAACTATAATTATATTACAATATATATATATATTGCATATATAATAATTATACGAAATCATATCTTATACGACTTAATATATATTAGATGTAACCTCATTCTCTCTATAATGAAGTATTTAAAAATCTGAGTATTTTTTTCTTCCTTTTTTCTTGCTGCTTTAAAAAGAGAAGGTTACTTAACATAAACACCACATATTATATAGTATGTAATAGTCCTCTTTTTAAATAATAATAATAAGAATAAGAAGAAAAAATAAACAACTCCTAGATATTGTTGTTCATAAGCCCGTTCAAGGCTAAAGAGGGGGTCAACGAATGGGACTCACTTCAGCAGATGAGCGACTATTGCTCCCGCTACTGGAGGACTTTGGCCGTATTTTGTTCGGCGCGCTCATATTTGAGTCTCCGGGTCTCCTTGATGAGGAAGAAGAAGAAGAGTTTGGAGGTGGATGGAGATTGCCGGAGGGGGTGGTGGAAGAAAGGACGTATTGTTGCTACTGCTGTGTTTAGACGAGCGTGATGATGGAGTAGGAGGTGGCAGCATAGCGGAGGAAGGCCCTCTGGCAGCGGGTCGATGCGTCTGGGATATGTTCTCCGGGAGGCGGCTACCGCCGTTGGGGCGGGTGAGCGTGGGAGGACGTCGGGGAGGCTTTGGATCATCGTCCTCCTCACCTAATAAATGATCAAGATATCAGCCAAGGATAACATACATTAAAAAAACTATCCTTTTCATTACAATATTAAGTAATAAAAATATAAATTCACAATTTGTACAAAGACTAGACATTGAATAATCACCTCCTCACCGAATTATGATAATCATTATAAGCAAGATGTAAGGGAGGCATAAATATATATAACACCCTTTTTATAACTTAAAAATCTAGGTACTCTTTTAATAAATATGACACTAATATATAACTTAGTTAATTATTAGGTTTTTTATATCAATTATGTCTATAGAAGCTTTTTAAAACTTTTATTTATTTTACTTTTGTATATATTTGTGCTGTTAAAATAAATGCTTTAATCATTAAAAAGACGCCTTTGTCAAGAGTTCTTCAGGATAATTATGTTCATTTAAGATTAGTGCCTTAAGTCATTACTTACATGTCTCTTACTATTTTACTTTGTTCACATTTTTTATTTCTTGAGTAATAAATATATATGATTCATCATTAAAACATTATTTTGAGCGATTATGGATTCCACTGTTTATTAAGACGTTTTTTGTGTTCAACGTCTTTAAATATTCATATGAATTTGTTTTCTATCATGTTTTGCATATAATATTTTACAGTGTACACAGTCTACAAATGTATTGTGATACTAAAGGTAATCATATCAACAAGTAATTGTAACAAATGTTTTATAAATATGTATATTATTCAAATTTTTACTAAAACAATTAAAGTAATATATATTATCAAATCCTACCACCAATTATTATATTAGTTAGACAGGCAGAATAACAAATCCTACACAATATCCTTCTTAGAAAGGATAACAATCCAATATCCGTTTGTTTTGAATCCTAATGCTTTTTTTCCTGAACAGCTGAGCGAACACAAATTTCCATAGAATTAGCTTATTTAGCAGATTATGAGAGGCAAAACCATAGATATAAAAATAATATATGTATGCCAAACATATATCAGTTCTTTGAAAGAATAAAGTCCATCAGGCTAGGAAAACTCCTAATTTGAATTCTGGATTATTTTATTTACCAATGATATGCTGAACCGGAGCTGGTGTTTGTGGCTGGTAATCGATCCCAATACATGAGGGCGTATCGATGACGCCTTTTTCGAAGCGTCCCAGGACTTGATTGACAATTTGGGACTGGGGATCAGCTTGAACCTGTAAATAAAGAAAAAATGGCATTAGATGTGTGAATAAGAGAGTTATGAGATTCCTTAAGACTCTATTTGAAATGAAGGAAATAATATTAGGAGGTGGAGAAACTGTAAGATATCCTTTAGACTCCTTTGGAAATTATTAATGAAGAGTACAACGCTAGATTGCTATGCCGCTTATTTAGTATGAAAATTATAGAAGAATAAAACATATGGTAATGTGTTTAACTCAAATGTTGAGATCGTAGGCTCGGCTTCTTTCGATATTGATCAACTTCATTGAAGAAAAAAATACCTAAGGTTCGATGGACTAATTTGAGTAATCCACGAGTGTACTACAAAAAAATGAACTACTAACACCATATATCATAGCATTTTTAATCATTTATAAATTAAAATTGTGAGAAGGAACTATTTTATTTGACTTCTGTGCCAAAAACAAGAAGAGGAAAGGAGAAACTTCTATAAGATAAATAAATTGACAAATCCATTTTAGATCTTTTACGTACATATTTTGTTTACTTTCAATTTGTAGTAGAGTTAAAAATTCCAAGTTTTATAATAAAGGCATTTCATTTGTGCAATAATAACATTTAGTATCTGCTGGCAAATTATCGAATGGAGCTTAATATTAGTCATTTTACACATATTTTGTTATATATAAACATCTTGTTCCATCATTTTGACTGCATTATTTGAAGGAAAGTTCTTGCTTTTTCCCCTTCTTCTAAGTAATTCTTATTTCGTCTTGAGTGTTAGCTTGACCCCAATATTCATCACTAAAGCGTAAGACACCTTTACTCAATTTCCCCCTCAATACGATATCCATCACATGAATTATCATTTAAAAAATGTTTTGATCGAGCAAACCATTTTTGTCCCATACTTGTCATATTCATGATCCAAACATTTTATTTGCCTCAAATTTTAAACTGTTGACATTTTAGCATTTAAAACATGGAATACTCCTGGACTCAATTATTAGATGAATATTATTATTATTGTATCCAAACGATTTCTATTAATGTGACCTTCTATTTTTAAGATTAAAGCATTTCTTATTGTTTCATAAAAGAGTCACATATGTTTGAAGCATTCATATATGCAGCTTTAAGCATTTACATGAAGCGATGGAATTATATTAAATATCATTTTATTGTCTTTTTATCCAAAATTAGCTTTCAAAGTCCATTCAAAACGATTATTAGATTAGTTTTAGCTGCTCAATGTCTGCTTCTTTGGGCACTGTACTTTTTTAAATTGCAATCTATACTATCTTTGAATCTTAATGATTTTGACGATTGACCTCAAAAATAATCCATAAAATAAACCTATGATACAAGGCACATATGTGATTGTAATATTCATACTTGTAACTTTCAGCCGTGGATTGTTTTTAGGACATGGGTTATTTTCTTACGCCAACGTTATTGGAGTTAAAATTGTTTATCTATTTTCACTAATTTATTTATTCATTTCACATCATTTTAAGAAACGTTAACATGTGTTTTTAGCAATAATATCGGTCAATTGAAGATATAGTCTTAAAGAATGGTTATTATTTGTGCACCTGTAAAGCCTCACTTTATTAGAATTTATAGAACATACTCCTCCTAGTAGCCTTAGTGTAACTCAGATAAAACATTAATTATAAAGTAATATGAAATTATTTGCTTCAACGGATCTTTGATTCATTCGAGTCATTTTTTCCAATTAAAAAAAAGCTCGGAAGCCCAATTGGAATCATTTTCCTCTTCTTATGTATCCAGCCCGGACAATAACATTTTATGGGCTATAATGGTCATATACTTCGCAAATATTATTAAAATATGTCAATAGGGTTGCTTTAATTTAATTGTATTTTTAAGGATACTTTCCTACATAAAATAAAGAATCTAGATCGTCTTGACATCATAGAATGGACTATATTTAATAATTATATATTTTATATGAGAATGGACTATATTTAAACTGAAGCTATTATAGACAAGGTGACTGTAAATACATAAAATGAAGAACAGACGTTTTTAAAGTTAAATATTCTTCGGTTAAAGGTCCATTGGCTATACTGCTCATTATTCCTTTAATGCAATACAAAATAGCTTTATGATAGTGTCACATGTGCTTGGATATACTCATTTTTCTTAATATAGATCATTTTGAGCAGGAAGAGCAAAAAGATAGTTTAAAATAATGATAAAGGACTATTTAGATGCATTGTCATGATGTGAAAGGACCGGATTGTTTTGATGCTGTATGCGTTTTGAGACCCATCGTCAAATAGTGAACAAAGTGATAGCACAGATTGTTTAAATGCATATGTAGATGATCATTATGAAAGGACTTGACTGTATTTCAGTTGTAGGCCTTTTTAGACACATTTTCATAAAACCCTATCCACTTTGCGGCCATTTGAATACATTCTTATGCAAGTGAGAGTCAAAACGGTTTCAATGCCTAAGTCAAGCTATAAGCTCATGGGACTGGATCGTATTGACGTTTGAGGTATGACGTGAGCCATGATGGTGTTCATCCGTGTGGATGTACTCCAGGACAAGACGTAAGTTGTCTCTCCGGGATGTCGTTCTTGGGTGGTGCGTGTCCTACCTTTTGCGGGCAGTCAAAGAGTCCGGGTCCCGCTTCGTAGAGGTCATCCTTGGCGGCCTCTCGTAGCTGTTGCTCCTGTCTCCGCGATGCTGCAGCCGCCTTTTTCTCCTTTTGCAGCTCTGCCGTCCGAAGGTTATTGGAGGAAAAGGCGGACTTGGTGGCGTTCATGCTGAGAATGGTGTTTTGAATGGAGGAAGGCGGAGGGGGGCCGCCGTGGCGACGGGATGGAGGAGGCGGATGCCCCCGCCAGGACGTGAAGCTCCCCCGGAATGCCCCGGAGGGAGGGAAGAGCCCGAATAATATCCACTTCCACCGCCGTACATCCCTGAGAGCTCAATGGAGCCAAGAAGGCAAGGATGGATGGAAGGAAGGAAGGGAGTGAGTGAGTTCGATTCTCCGGAGAGAGGAAACGAGAGCTAGCTAGATAGCTAGATAGCGAGCGAGCGAGTTGCTTGTGTTCCTCCTTATCCAAGGGAGATGAGCTCTTTCTTCTTCCTTTTCACAAGGCTTTCCTCAAGGATCTGAGTCCAAGCTGGATGTAGAAGAAGCATGGCGAGGAATCCAGAAGGATGAAAGGCTCCTTAGACCAGAATCCACACGCAAACCCTCATCCTCACTCACTCACCCACTCAATGACTTCCTGACTGACTGCCGGAACCCAAACTGTTTTGATGGAAGGGAGAAATAGATCGAGTGATTTGGAGCGATGAGGGAGGGAGGAGGAGGGAAGGAGGGAAGGAGTGATCAAGTGATCAAGGGATCAATGAATCAATCCCACACTTGAACTAGCACAGCTATCACGCTTCAAAGCACACACACACACACGCACGCACGCACGCACTGTGGGATATCCACTCACTTCTCAAATGGGTCTTGTCTCTTGTCGGAGAGTTCTTGTTGTTGGAATACCCGCGGATGATCCTTGAGAGGGACACGAGGATCCAGAGAAAAGTCTGTGAGGAGCTCACTGATGCCGCCTACAGAGATGAATGCGACGAGGGTAAATGCGACTCTTCGTCGTCGTCGTCGTGTATTTGTCCACAAGACACCGAATTCTATGAAGAATCCGTGAAATTGATCTGATGGTGATGGTGATCAAACCAATTCCTTCTTCTTTCCTTCTCTTTCTTTCTTTCCTTCTCTTTCTCTCTCTCTCTCTCTCTCTTGCTTCTTCTTCTTTTCTTCCTTCGTCTATTTTTTCTGTCTTCCCCCCTTCTAGGATGTACCTACTCGGTACTACATTTACTATTACTACTACGACAACAATCGAGAGGAGTCACGACGCGGACTCACTGTGTGCTGTAGGTCCATTGGACAACGACCTACCTAGGTAGACAACTGCTGCTGCTACTGCTACTGCTTCACTCTGTCTATTGGCCAGTAAGAGAGAGAGAGGGGGGGGGGAGAAAGAGAGAGAGAAAGAAAGAAAAAAAGAGTGTGAGAGAATGTAAATGGCGAGTGTGTTATTTTGTTCTTCTCTTTCTTTCTTCTTCTCTTTTCAAAATGGCAGAAACGGCTAAAGAATCCTTCTTTCTAGTAGGCGCAACAGCATGAATTCTCAGCCACTCTGCCAATGTTCCACCACCACCAGCCACGACTTCGGTCTCCTATTTATACACATAGAAGATACATTCATAGAGTGTTATGTTCAACTATTTCAAAACACTTCTCTATAATAATAATACTAAATGGAAGGAGACGTTCATTTTCGCGTCTCCTCGATGCTTCTTTGGCTCTATCTCCTCTATGTATAAAAATACATTCTCTCACTCGTATCATGTTGGAGGATGACGACCATTTTAATATAATGATGATGATGATTATTATTACTATATACTTTTTGATGCGTATTAAGAGGGGAAAATGACATTCGAGGGGGACTTAGTTGTTGTTCTCCTATGAGTGTTTATTAAATATACGTAGTCCCCCTTTTCATAGACTTCCTGAATCTTTTGACTGACTCTGCTTAGAAGAAGGGAAGGCCCGAGCTATGAAAAAACTGGTTCAAGGTCCCTGTCAGTTAAAAAGGGAGGGATGCTCATAATAAGGAATAAAAAAAGAGGCCTGACGGAAAAGTACAGGAACTGCCAAATGAATACTGCTCCCGAGTGGACCCCCATATTTAAATCCCTTTCTTTAACCAAATATCTTTATTAATCTTTGTATATTCTGCTCAATGTTTAGCCTGGGCCTTGCTAGGTTTATTTAATTATTATTATCATTATTGAAACGAGTAGAAAAAGCATGGTGAGCGAGCGCTTGATCCATGGACGGATGTTTTTGAGTTGTGAAATAGGCGTGCCAGTTGACAAAAGGGAGATTTGTTTAGTGGAAAAACAACAAGAGTTGGGATTTTGGCATGCCTATGAAATAATAATAAAAAATGAGAACTGAACGGGATTAAAATACTTTTGATAATTAGATTCTTGGTTGGCTAACAATATAAAGTCCAACTTGTATTTGAGGTCAATCGTCCATAGCGGCGATCTAAAATTCACCACAGTAGTATTATTAAAATGGTATTAAAGCCTTCTCTGTATAGCGGTCACTTGTCTTTAAATGCCACTTTTTAAGGTCCCTTTGAGTGGCCGTTAGAGACCACTTTGACAGGTTATTGATATTAATAAGAGGAAATGGCTTAAAATAGTGTTATAATATATATAGTTTAAATGTATTTTTGGCTTTTTAGCGCCCTTTAAACTCAAGGAGCAATAATTATCTCCTTATAAGAAGAAATAACCTCGACTTAAGATGACTCTCTCTCTCTCTCTCATATGAAATGTATGAATAAATAATAATCAAATGAATGTCATCTGACCTTGAAGGAAACAACAAGGCTTCAATTCTAAAATAGAGGGCTGAGACCCTATTCATCAATCGTTGTCTAGCTTTACACTTACGAAGGGATTTACTCACCATTTTTCAGTGTTACACGGATTTTTTGGAGCAGAAGTTCAATGATTTGACTTATTTGACATATTATGTAGAATGTTCTGTTGTTGAATATGCCGTTGTGTTCACTTGAACTTGTTTATTTTATTTAACTAAAGGGACAGACTTTAAATATGAGATCTCCTATAAATGCATAGCCCTTAAAAATGATGCTTAAGAGAACATTGCAAACCAGCCGAATGTTATGTGCGAGGGGCAGGTCTTAGGCTTAAGCTAACAGACAGCATTGTTTTGGTTGTCAAGAAGATTGCATTTTTTTTTGACACAAAAAAAGGAATATAATTTGGTAGCAATGAGTAGACCCTTGTTTTCGTCTAGATTTATTTTTATAAGAATAACATATATTTATTTGAATAGATGTATTTTATAATATCGTGGAAATGAGCTCTATCTGAATATTAACAAGAATTGAAATCAAAAGAACTGCCTTGTGATTGTTGAGACAAAAAGCTGAATTCACCAGCCTAAGGAATCTCTTCTTAAACGTTTTGCTGGTTTTACAGTTCAGCAATTTTAACTACATATCTCCTATAAGGTTTTAAACACACAAGTCATCGTTCCAGAAGCCCAAGTTCATGAATTAATATCGTTCGTGCAACGTTAATATGTCTATATCGCTTAATAGTTTAAATTAGGCTATGAATTCACAATAAACCTAATTGCTCACTACCAAATCATTTTAACTACAATATATAAACTTATAGATCTAATATATATTTTCGTTCATCTGAAATAAAGTACCTCTAAAGCAAGAATCAATATTTTCGAGTATTGTTTCATTAAAGCGATAGCATTTGATATATTTAATGTTTAAGTTCTTAAAAAAACAATACAGAGGAGTTCCTAACCGAGCCCAGACTCACACGCCGTCCAGACCCAGACCTACAAGTATGAAATCAATAAAGAATTTAACATTTCGTCAGGTACTTTTATTTTTAACCGACGCATATTTTGAAATGCTTTTGAAACATACTTCATTTGATTTGGCAGTCAGATGTAATTACATGCGAAAACTGAATTAACTACCAGGCCATTTCAGTTTTTTTTACATTAAAATCATACCACAACTTAGGCCTTATAATTAGTGTTGTGTCGGTTCCAATTTATTCGGTCCGGCCCAGTCCAGTTTTAGGACCAGTTCTATCGGTCCTTAGGACTGTCGGCTCTTGGGATCGGTCCTTAGGGCCGTCAGTCCTTGGGATCGATCCTTCAGATTGTCTTTTGTCAGTCCTTTAATTTTCCGTAAAAAGTTGAAAGAGTTTTTATTTTATACGTTCTAACTGCAATTATTATTTGTATATATTATATTATAACTTGGCGTTAATTCAATAGCAACAAAAGGTTTTAACAATATAATATTAGACAATTCAGAAACATTTTTTATGATATTTGCTTTTCAGTATACAATCGTCGGTCATTACTCATTATATGTTTATAAAAAATAATTAATTC
Source organism: Caligus rogercresseyi (assembly GCA_013387185.1). NCBI lineage: Eukaryota > Metazoa > Arthropoda > Copepoda > Siphonostomatoida > Caligidae > Caligus > Caligus rogercresseyi. The sequence goes on along the minus strand of CP045895.1, from coordinate 14,270,057 downwards.
ATAAATTTTCGTTTCAACCGTTTTAAGCAAATTTTTAGGTATTACCATCAAGCATCGACGATTGATTGTTGTAATTATAATCGATATTTGTACTTATTCATAACATAAGTAAAAAATGTTATATTTGTCACCAGCTCATTGAAGATGTTACTTTTTTATTGAGGCTTAAAATATTTTTTGATATAAGATATAAAATACAACAAAATATAATACAATATTTAGGGGTAGGAATCATGTGTATAAAATCAATAAAAATTGTAGTTTAAAATTTTTCCTCGCCTGAGTCGCCTTTCAAAACATTAAGTATAACAATAAAAAATCAAAAAATGCCAAAACATCAAAACAATACATATTTAAACTCAAACACACACAAACGTTAAAAACGTAATAAATTATTCAAATAAATTAAATTATTTTATAAGTAAGATGTTACCTTCCTCATTTAAAGGACTTTCCCTTTCATAGCATCAAGAGATATTGACAACATGGCGAAGGCTATGACGTCATAATTAAGCAATTTTTCCGTTTTAAGGACCGACAAAAAGGACTGGAATGCATCGCCGGACCGGATAGGACTGGACTGCTGTCATCGATACTATATAAGGACCGCCACACACTAATTATAATGTCCCGGACCTTTGCTTTATGATAAATTTTTACTAGATGAACCTTCTTGAATTCAATGACCTGGTTTTAGAATTTGCATTTATTCTCTTATCTCTCCCTCACGGTTTTAGGTTTTTTTATGAAGTCTAACGAATATCTTTTATCTGAAATAATCTTTACACACACACACACACACAATATATATATATATATATATATATATATATATATATATATATATATAGATAACAGGAAACGACGGGTACCGGCTGTTTTTTGAGCGTCCCGGCCCGGTGTCCCGGTGACTTAAATATTTTTTTCGTTTGTCATTCATAAAGTGACGACATTTTTTTTTTAGAAATAATTTTCGAAATATTCTTTTTTTTAAAAAAACGTCATCAATTTTTCAGAATTTTTTTTTTGGAAATTCTTTTGTAAAAAAAAACATCGTCACTTTTTTTGGAAAGTTTTTCTAAGAACAACGTCACTTTTTTTTTTGGAAATTCTTTTCTAAGAAAAAACGTCGTCACTTCAGAATGTGGAAGGAACGAAAATATATATTAAGACACGGCCCGGGTCCCGGCGAAAAAAGGTTGTCCCGGTCGTTTCCTGATATATATATATATCAGGCTTGTGGAACGGAACGCAAAATTGAACGGCGTTCAGCTGAACGCACGTTCAATGAACGGAACGCTACTTTTTTTTGAACGCTGAACGTTGAAGACAAAAAAAGAGGTTTGCGTTCAGCGTTCAATTTTTCCAAACATTTCTTGGACTTTTTTGGAAAAACGTCATCACTTTTTTTTGAAATTCGCTCTTTAAAAAAACACCGTCATCACTACGCAGTACTTTTTTTGGAATTTCTTTTCTAAAAAAAACAACGTCATCACTACGCAGTACTTTTTTTGGAATTTCTTTTTCTAAAAAAAAAAAACGTCATCACTACGCAGTACTTATTTTGGAAATTCTTTTCTAAAAAAAAAACGTCATCACTACGCTTACTTTTTTTTTGGAAATCCTTTTTCTAAAAAAAAAACGTCATCACTACTTGGGAAATTCTATTCAAAAAAAAAACGTCATCACTACGCAGTACTTATATTTGGAAATTCTTTCCAAAAAAAAAAACGTCATCACTACACAGTACTTTTTTGGGAAATTCATTTTCTAAAAAAAAAAACGTCATCACTACGCAGTACTTTTTTTTGGAAATTATTTTCTAAAAAATTCTTAACTGTATATATATATATTATAATCATTCAGAAGTAGTGGAATATATAAATACTATGATGGAAATGATTTCATGTGATAATTTGAGAAATGATGCACCTGAGTAATTTTAAGAGTAATACATCGTTGGACAATAAATTCCTCTTTATTTAGATCATCCTAATATAATATTCATAATTTTGTACAGACGCACTAGATATAACATCTCTGCCTGCACTTAAGCTTGAGGTTTATCCCCCATACTTCCCTTGAAGAGTCTTACGTAGCGTTTTGCAATTGCCTTTCTTAGTATTTTTTTATTTACCTCCTAGAGTGAATCAAATATACGTTATTTCTTCTTCTTCTTCTTCTCCTACTAAGCATAGTTTCCCTCCCTCACAGAAGAGCTGCTTGACGTTGGAAGCATCAAGCTGTAGTAGAATATACTAGAAACGAAACTCCCATCTTTAAGGATGAATGTATTGTAGTTCTCAGTTCTCAGACACTCGCCCATAAAGAATTTTTATTTTTTCCCGCGGGCATCCCTTTTGTGTAGATTCTTTCGTCAGAGTGATGATCCGATGAATTGATGAGACAAAAGCTGTAAGTCAGGAATTAAGATTATTGTTATTCCAACATCAATTTAATAATTTCATTTGCATGTGTAAAATGTGATGAAGGCTAATTCTATCCCAGAGTTGAAGGAATTAGTTCCCTTTGTGAACAGTAGATTTATCATTTCAAATAGTTTGTAAAATAACTTAGTGAGACCCATTTTTAAAATAAAATATGTGGTTAAATGGATGATATTATTATCTTTGAGTTGATGTTTCCATGCAGCTATAAGCAGGATTGTGGATTGGACGAAAAAAAACGAAACACCGTTCGCACACACACGTTCTAAATCGAGCGCCTTTTTTGTTGGCGTTCATCCGTTCAATTTATATGATGTATATCAATTTGGATACTTATTGTGGATGTTTTTTAAAAATAAAAGAAGTTCAATCAATGTTTCATATGTCCCTCCAGGGAAAAAAAGTGAGGACGGGTTTTTTTTGACAAACAGAAATGCAATTGCAATTACTTAGAGTCATTCTGAATAAAAGTGACTTCGTTTTTTACCATGTATCTTCAAAAAAGCAACAACGACGGTTTTTTTTTACACAAGAGACAACACTAATGGGCTATGAAGAGTACTTTTCCTATTTTGGCGCCAGGGGTAGACATTGAATAGAACAAACCTGCAAGTAACTTTTTTTTAAACGAACAATATTTTTTTTGTCGTTCGGGAACGATTACAAAAATGACAAATAAACAAGTCCGAATCAGTGCAATTAATTCAAATTTGAAACAGGAACAAATTAAAATAGTTGGTATTTTTTCCACGAACGGACCAACGCTACACAATTGAACGGACGAACGCATGAACGGAAAAAAATGAAATCGAACGGACGAACCTAAGGTAGCGAACGCCCACAAGCCTGCCCATGAGTGAAGTGATGATGTATTTCATAGTACCAACTGTTTTTTTCCTTCCTTCCAACCAATCATCTTTTAGAAAAGTTATCAGAGTGTTACCCTATAACATATCCCATATTAAGTTATCTTATGTAGGACGCAAGGAATACTAGAAACTAACTTCTAGTATTCCTTGGTAGGACGTGATTGGTTAAGAGAAAAGGAAAATAAGATTATTTTGCACTGTTTACTTTATTCATCAAGCTGACTACTTCTAACTGTTGCTGTGTTAAAACGAGTTGCCGATTTCATAATAATAAAATGAAGGAAAACATAGAATATGAGGATTAGTATAGGAAAAATATGTTCTTGAGATTGCTTGCTTAAAAAACCACGCTGATCTTGCATGGCAACAATTACTCTAATTAAAAAAACTGTTATATGAGAAATCTTTAGAAAATATGACGATATTTTGTATTGTATTATTGGATTACATATTTTATAAAGAATATTAGTTTAATAATCGAGTATCTAAGAATCCTTAATAGTTATAAAGTGTTAGGCTTGCACTTGAGGTTTGACGGTTATTCAGTTCCGAAGGATTGTGTTTTCCTCTAGTCCCAAGAGTTTTGTGGAATAAGTAACTTCGGGCACAGGAGGGAACTCCGTATCAGAGTACCTCCTCCACAATAGAAGAACTTAAGCTTTTTTAATTTATAATAACACCAACAGCCTATTAATACTAGAAAAAAGCAGGCTTGTGAGCGATCAGGAAAAAAATAGCGATCCGATCAAAAATAGCGATCATAATTTTTTTGCGATTATAGCGATAACACCGATCAGGGATTTTTCCGATCAGCGATCCGATCAATTTAACAGCGGAGGAAAGATTATGCTTTTTTTTGCGGGGATTCGCTGGAGACATCAAAACATTTTTTATTAGAGTGCATATATGTGGTAGAAATTTTAGAATATCTAAAATTGTTATTTGATGATTTTTTTTAATATACAGTTACGGAGTAAGGATTTTATTTACTTTTATAATGGACCGTACCAAGAAGAAATTAATTTTATTACCACTAAAACCCAATATTTATGTATAAAATGAGATCTACTCGAGTCCTTTACCTAAAAATATTACTTCTCTGGTTGATCATATTGTTAATAACACGACGTTTTAATGTATTTTTATGAATATTATAGGATATAATCTAATGTGAATAAAGTTTTTACCTTGGTAAAAAAAAAAAAAATTTAATTGCGATCAACAAAAAAATTACCTATGTAATACTAATTCTAAGTAAAAATTAAATGTATATACAGTCAAACCTTTATAAGTATTCATTTTTATATGGCAATGGAATGGTTGTTTCCCATAGCCTATGAGCTCCAAAATAACGACTTCTCCATGGGCGCCTGTCTGTATATTTTAGGACAAAAATATCAGACTGATTGTTTCTCATAGCCTAGAGCTCCAACACTCTGGCTCCACAATTGACATATGTCTGCATGTTTTAAGACAAGAGATGCCAGAATAAATGTTCCCCATAACCTATGAGCTCCAAAGTAATGACTTGTACATTGTCGCCTGTCTGTATATTTTAGGACAAAAAATATATCAGGATAGCACACACTGGCTTTTTCAATTAGTATTAGTCTGTATTTTGTATTTTCTAAACAAAATTAGTTGTTGGAATGGATTTTGGTCATTTGACAGCTAGTTAAGTTTTAAGAAATGTAGGGTTTGTCTCAAAAATCCTTATTACAAACATTTTTTCTTTTTTAGTTAATTTATACAAATTGATCGGATCGCTATTTTTTAGTGATTTTCTTACGATCAAAAGATATAAAGATCAGGACGTTTTGCGATATTCCGATCAGCGATCAAATATCGCTATATCGTTATTGATCGCCGATCAGAAAAAACTTCGATCAACAAGCCTGGAAAAAAGGGAAGGGTTTGTGATTCTTTCGATACTATAATCAAAGAGATGCCAGAGAGATGCAAGACAGATGTTTCTAATTGACGGCTTTTTTTTCTTTTCTATATCATGTAACGTAGAAAAAATTAAATGCATCACTTACAAGATTAGTTTTAAAGAATAAATTCGGCCAATAGGCTCTTCAATACCCTCCTAAAGACTCACAAATCATCTTTGTTTATATAAAATAACTCTACAATAAACAAAAGGCAACCAAAAGAAGTAGCTGGATACATTAAGAGTAACTAATCGATTTGCCTTTTTTGTATTCAAATAGAGTGTAAATAATTAATTATTTAGAGGAAAACTTTATCTTACCAGGGAACTAGCAATTAGATAATTAATTGCTTTAGTCGTGAGGGCAATAAGTAATTCTTTCAAACTGTATTTCAATTCGTTAGGATACAAATGGGGACTTTGTTTTTTAACGTGATTGATGTAAAGTATTTGAATAAAAAACCAGTTAGCATTATGAAACAATGCATCACTTCAAGCGTGACTGTTTTGAGATGTGAACATCATCTAAATATATGAAAATATTAATTATATCCTCTAAATATTAAGTGTCTACTATCATAAGAATCGAATCATGTCATTTACAACACGGTTATGGTACACTGTTTTACTGACCTGCGATAGAAAAAAAACAGCTGTCGATTTACTCAAGGGCCAAAAAAATATTAAAGGCATCGTTGTTATTTTAAAAATATCCTTGTGAATAAGAGGGTTCAATTGAACTACTATCTAAACTAACAAATCAGTTCCTCTAGTCCACGAGTTCTGTCGAATATGTAAGTCCGGATACAATAGGGTACATCCAAATCAGTGTTCAGAATAGAAGTGCTTCGACACAAAACTAATAACAACAATAATTAGTGATGAAATATCTGCAACGACTCGACGATATCAATACCCAATCAAAATTCTAGCAAAATAGTTCGTACCCATATCAGTTTATTTTGGTTTACTGTAATTTCATCGCGCGTAAATTCGTTGCAGACCTTTTTATAGCCGTTTTTTTGTCGTGGGTATTTACCTCACTTGCTCTTTTATAGTCAGTCAATTTCCTCGTTTTCCTTTTTTCATGGGTATTTTTGTCGCGAAGCTTTTTTGTAGTTAGTATTTTCTTCGTTCGTCTTTTTGTCGTGGTATTTTTGTCACGTAGCTTTTTCGTAGTTTTCCGCGTAGTTTATTTATTTTTACTTTGCAGACCTAATCTCGTGGGCTCAGTCGGGGGTACCATGGGGTTTACATCTACCACTGACACCTTTTAGGGAGACAAGACAAGCAGCCTAAGAGTTTTCCACACCTAAGCCTTGGTTGTTCCACCAGGAGTACTGTGGGATTGTAATCGACCATCGACTCTTATTAAGGTGGAAAACACCCGGCAAAAAACGGCTATAAAAAGGTCCGTGACGAATTTACGCACGATGAAATTACTGGACACCGTTTATTTTTGTATATTCGAGACCAAACGACAAAAGCACGTAATATTTTGAAGTACGCTTTAAATATTGTCCTCTCACTTTAGATTAAAAAACATTCATTCCTAAATATAAAGTAGGTACACATTTGTTATAACAGTTGTTATATATTTGTGCTTTTTCTTTTAGCCAAACTAAATGTATAGCTATACTAAGTATTTATGAATATAATCATCGTAACATATGCCTCCATTTAATAATTGTAGATACATGAAGAATTAGTAATAATATATATATCTGATTCTTATATTTAAATATGTATCAGAAATCTCATTCATGAAATTATATATTTTCTATTTTTTATTCACAGCTCAGAAAATATACCTACATAAAAAATTATATATAAGAATCGATCATAATGCATAGTTAAAACTACATAAATAAGCATTTAGCTTAATTTTTTTGCCTAATTGCCTCGATAGAACTTCATCTAACAGGATATAAATAAGCATTATAGCATTAAAATTAGTCTATCGAACCTAGGATCTTTTCAATATGGTAGGCCAAATATGACCATCCCCTCTTGGGATTCAAACCTGCGCCCCAACATTGAGAGTTGAACACGTCTTAACGCACACGGTTATCGCACTCTCTTTTTTTAAATTAAAAGTTTGTTTAACAAAAAAAGTTGTGAACATTCCATTCTTATGAAACCAAATAAATTAGATAAACATTCTAAATAATTGGCGTAAGTATCTGATTCTGGCATTATTAATGATCTTGGAGGGAAAAAGGATAAAAATATATATTTTAAAATTGATGAAAATTCCTTCATATATAGAGAAGGCTCTATAATTTGATACATACATCTATTACTAGGGATCGGAAAAATATTCTTTTAATATAATATATTTTTTAATTTTTTCCTTTTTTAAATTCTTTTAAATATTTTCCAATTTTTTATGTTGTTTTAAATATTTTCCTGTTTTTATACTGTTTGAAATATTTAGCGATATTTATTTAACTTTTAAACTAATAAGCAATTTTGTTAAAAAAGTATATTGAAAATTTATATAAAAGTTTATTTAATACACATGTTATGCTCATTGTACACGTATTTTTGTCTTGAATACCAATTTTACATGGGTATAAAAATATTTATCAACTTTTGTCTCCAGTTTCGCACTGGAGGAAAACCTGACAATATACAGTATTCATCCGTTCTTGTGGAGACTGCACCCTTTCACGTTAACTCTGCGAGCAAAAGTCAGACAGTTGTTATCCAAATATATTCAATGGCGCCAGGAGTTTTGTATTGCATTGTATTTCTTATTTCATTTTTGGATTTGTAACCTTTGCAAAGATTTTGACTGTTGAGGCGAGAAAACATTTATCCAGCAGAGATGTCAGGAAGCAGTTTACAACAAAAGTGGCTTCAACAGCAACGATGACATCAAGCTTGTCGACATGAAGACTACTTTTTGCCCCCATTGTGAATCCAGCTGCTATTCTCGGTAGAAAGGTCAAGTGAAACTACATATCAAGTCCGTAAAACACAACAAAAATATGCAACTCAAGACGAAAAGGAGCAGCTCTCAAGCACAGCTTGAAGACGTTTTTGAGAGAAGCGCCCAGAAGTCCAAGTCGTTTGACCTCAATAAAAACTCTGTCAAGCTTTATTGGCTGCGAACATCCTATGGCACAAATTGCAGGTTCCCATGTTTCGTCAATTTCTTGAAGAGCGTCGTGTAGTATCTTTTCCTGACGAAAGCACTTTGTGAAAGACTTACCTGGACATCTGCTATCAGGATGTGCTCACCAAAATTAAAGTTAATATTCAAGATCAACCCATCTGGCTCGCCATCGATGAAACTACGGACGTAGAAGGACGATACATTCTAAACGTGGTTGTCAGAAAACTTGCTGCAGATTCATCCAATCGAGGCAGAGTAGCGCACTCGATGATATTGGAAAGAACCAATGCTGAGACAGTATCTCATGCCGTAAATGGTGTATTGAATATTTTGGAAGTTAAGGCTGAAAACGTCAAACTGATGCTGCTGCTTATATGCTGAAATGTGGTGGACAACTGAAAATTTTCTATCATAATCTTCTTCATGTGACATGTCTCGCCCACGCTTTTCATTAAAATCGCTGAATGTATTAGGAAACATTTTCCGAAAGTGAACGAATTGATCTCAGTTACTAAGAAAGTGTTCCTGAAGGCTCCATCACGGATTCTAGCATGGAAAAATTTCAACCCAAATCTTCAGCCTCCCGATCCAATACTAACCCGTTGGGGAACATGGATGACGCCGCATTGTTCTATGCTGAGAACCTTTATCCAGTGAAGACTGTGGTTGAGTCATTTGACCCACATGATTCGGAGGCCATCAAAAGGTGTCAACTTATTCTTGGCGATGATTAAATGAGGTCAGGATTATCATACATGGCTACTAATTTACACTTCCTTCCACCAGTCATTCAAGATCTTTAGAGACAAGGATCAAGCCTAACATAATCTTTTGTATCCGTCTCTAAGGATGAGGCTCCTATTTATAGCTTACTAGGCATAAAGGTGAAACAAAACAAAATATAAATCTGCCTATGCCCGTAATACCGATATCGCTGTTCTACGTTCTATTGAGTCTGTGATCTCAGAAGGCAAAGAAGTTATCCCTGACGGCATGTCTCCACAAAGGGCGGCTGAATACAAATTTGCACTTGTCACAAGTGTCGATGTTGAACGCTCCTTCTCTATGTATAAGACTCTTCTCTCCGACAACTGCCGCTGGCTCAATCAGAAAATCTTGGAAAAAATTTGGTGAGCCACTGCTTTATTTGGTGGGATTTTCGTTTTGTATGACTGGATTTTGTTTTCAGCTCATAATACCAGTAGATAGTTAAAATGTCAGTAAACTGTGTAGTATATTCCGGTTACGCAGAATAAATATATTGTCGTTGTCATTAAACTTTTTGTCATTTTTAGTAAATAAATATTTAAGTATTTCATGGTTTTCTATTAAGTATTTTGTCATTTTTAGTAACTAAATATTTAAATATTTTGGTGTTTTCTTTTAAATATTTTCCGATCCCTATTTATTACCATACAAACCTATTTAAAAAAATACAAATTAAGAGTTTAGAAAGTCCATTTATCGAAAGTCATTTATATCCTTCTTTCATCTCAGATTCATATAGTATTCATTATTAATGTACAGTTGTGCAACACGTAAACATTTACTATTTAGTTGTATGTATATGTCTTTATTTGAATAACGGAGGAAAAACAAAGAGAACAACTCAGTGTCTTTTGTGACTTAAAACTTCTGTATGTTAAAAAAGGAAAGGCATGGCTCATGGTTATACTCTTCAAACGACTTTAATCAATGTGAATCTATGTTTGCAAATGCTCCGACATGATGAAGTGATATGGGATTAACGAAAAAGGAGTCGAATTGAGTATTTTCAAATATGATTCTTTGGGATACTGTTGATTTTTGGGCAATTTTACTAAGGTTTAATTTTACTCCAATTAATCCAAAGGATAATATTTTTATGAAATTTAATGATATGGAAGAAAAGAAAGGAATAAACATAGTAGCTTTAAATATAAATACTCCTCCAAGGCAAAATACATAACACAGAGCAAGGTTTTTACTTGCTGAACCATTTCGATAGGATGTCATGAGCAAGGTGCCATTTCATAGCAATGCTTCGGTTAGATTGCGAGACAAAGAAGGTTAGAATGTGAAAATTTAATTGGAACATTTACAAAACCCCTCTATCAGAAGATTGTACCTTAATTTGATGATGTGTTTTTAACGAAATGCCCTCTATAGTTTAGTTTAATATTTAAAATGTCCTAAGCATGTGCAGAGTTTCTAATCGCACCGGAATTCCCACCCCACCTCCCAACATTTATAAGCTATTGTAACCCCTATTATTTGTGGCGTGTTATGTTTTATAGATTGTAATATATGTATGGGTAAATGAAAAAAAGGAGGTTTAGATGTGAAAATTTAATTAGATCATTTACATTAAAGAAGTTAGTTAATATTTTGTAATAAAATTATGATCTACTGAGACTGAGCATAATTAAAGTGAAGGTAGATATTTCAACTTTGTAGCTTGTGTGACTACGATAAGGTAATTTATATGTTTTTCTTTGCAGCTTAATATGGATTTGAATCGCTATGTGCTTGTTGAAATTGCATACAAGAATATTATAATTATGTAAAAATAAATCCTCTTCATATGAAAGGTGAAAGCCATAGACGTCAAGAAATAATATCCTTCACACCACAAATTTAGTATCAAGACCTATAAGTAGACGTAATAGATCCGTTTATATAAATCAAATAACGAAAAAAGAAAGAAAACTTGACGCTTGAGAGGTTATGCAACGAGTCATCAACATCGTAAAAAATGAAAATAAGAGAAACATAAAATTCGAGAGGCCCTTTTCATGTTATGTGTACATGAAACAATGAATAGTTTATAGGATCAGATGTATATAAGAAAAGAAAAAGCTCTGCCAATATTTATACTATTCATATGCCCCGTGATATAAAGTATACAAGCAAGTCTATAGTATTTTATAACAGCAACTTCTTCTTTAGTTTGAAAATAAAGTCTCTAAATTGATATTAACATCATCAAGCTATTTATACTGATATAAGTTAGAGCAGTTAGGAGCTAAATAGTTGTAGCAGGTGTTTCTTTATTATTATTATATTCGCAAAACAAACGTTATCCATGTGTAAATAGTACAAAAGATCAGAAGAGAGTTTTGTGCACACAATCCACAAAACTACATTTTGATTGTCTTAGTTGACGGAGACATTATAATTATTATTTACAACAAAGTATTGAACTTTATAGCGAGAAAGATGATATAGTTTCTTTGTAAGGATTTATATATATATATATATATATTTCCTATCAAAAAGTGCAACACTACTTTTTAATATTTTTATATTTAAAAAATATATTTAAAAACTATTTCCAAAAAAAACGTTATCACTTTCAGAATGACGAACGAACAAATATATTAAAATCCCGGCCTGGTGATTTTTAGACACCGGGCGGGGCCGGAACGCTAAAAAACAGCCGGGAACCAGGGTGGGCCGGGTACTTGGTCGTTTCCTGATATATATATAGGGTGGTAATCAGATTTAATAAAAGTTTTTAAATACTTATAGGAAAAGTAAAATACTTAAATAATTTTTTTTTGTATTCTTTAAGCTCAGATAAAAATATTTATACGAAATTACATTAGGAATACAAGCGGGAAAATTTTCGAATTCAAGCTTTTGCTACAGGTCTCCAGGAGCATTACATGAGGCAAAATGTCTTACCAAAGCCAACAGAATTTTAATATCCTATATTTCACAAAAAAGTCCATGTGAGTCTCATATAAAACTTGTAAAATTTATACTAAATTTTACGCTCCTATATGGTTTCAAACCAAGTAAAATCCTCTTTTTATTGAAGGCTCAAAGCATTACCAATTCACCATAACTTTATTACAAGAGATTGATGAAAATTTAGTCCCTTCAATAGAAAAAGTACTCAAGAGAAACGCTTTTTTCCCCACCCTGAAAATATATTGCTAGAAGGCCTAACCGATAAATAAATGGAAACAAGAATATATGCCCTGGAAAAAGTTTTGTTTGCAAAAAAGAATATAAAAAAACAAAGAAACTTTCAACTACCCAAAACTATCAGTTGTAATTCCAAGAATTTTTTAAATCTTATCGACTGATCAAATATAAATTTGTCTGTTCCTCCAATTGTGCCTGAGGAAGATCTTATAAAAGCAAAAACACATCCTTTAAAATTAATAAGTATCCTTGCCATTCACAATCAGTGGAAAGAGCTGTAAAACTAGTAACGGAGGCATCTACAAAAGTTTATGGATAATCACGTCATAGATTTATATTCTCAACCATGTGAGGGAGTTACTGTATGAAAATTAAGATGTGAAAAGCAAACGTATTTAAAAAATAACTTAAAAATATCAACATGAGTACCCTCTTTTTTTTTTCCTTCTTGAAACTATAAAAGAACCCTAGTAGGAGCTGTTATTTAAAAAATGGTTGGTGCGTCAGCACTTATGTTCATTATTGGCTCTAAATATTATTTGACAAAAATTTGCAAAAAAAAATATGCAAGTCATAAATTGATCATAGCTAAATTTTGTAAAACTAAATTTTTCAAAATAAGTAATAACAAAAAGTTTTGTTTCATAACGAACCTTTGAATGCAATTTGGGGGGGGGGGGGGTAAGGGAGGGGGTCAAACCAAAATCCATTTTTCTACGATTATTTAGTTTCTTTTGACGCAACTTTCTAGGAGCTGTTATTTAAAAAATGGTGGGTGCGTCAGCACTCATGTTCATTTATTGGTACTAAATATTATTTGACGAAAATTTGCAAAAAAATCCAAAATCATAAATTGATAATAGCTAAATTTAGTAAAACTAATTATTTTCAAATAGGTAATAAAAAAAAGTTTGCTTCATAACGAAACCTTTGACACCAGTGACGTCCGATTTCTAACAATGCTAGAGATTTTTTATATAGATAATCGTTTTCAGCATCAAAAAATTAACCAGAATCGCTGGGTATATGTAAAAGAACTAAAAAAGTGGTTTCATTTTGGGAGGTCTAATATACAGGGTGATTCACTTAAATTGAGACTCACATATTACAAACTACAATCTTTGTATTAAATTTTACATAAATAATTTTTAAACAAAAGATAGCACAATGTGTAATTTACAAAATGTATTTCAATAAATTTTCACATATCCTCCTTTGGACTTCACTACAGCTTTGAACCTCCTCATGGTGGAGGCAACACAGGCAGGAATCTCTTCCTCAGACAAAGATTTTCACGGTCCAGGCCACCCACAACAGTCAGAATGACCGGGTTTTATCTTGAAAAAGGAAGACATCCCCGTGCAGCTGAGGACTCTCTTCAGAAGGCAAAAGCCACCCTCAGTCATGGTCTGAGCTGAGAAGAGATTCCTGCCTGTGTTGCCTCCACCGTGAGGAGGTTCAAGCTGTAGTGAAGGCCAAAGAAGGATATGTGAAAATTTAATGAAATACATTTTGTAAATTACACATTGTGCTATCATTTTTGTTTAAAATTATTTGTGTAAAATTTAATACAAAGATTGTATGTAGTTTGTAATATGTGAGTCTCAATTTAAGTGAATCACCTGTATGTATATGTATATATATATATATATTATATATATATATATATATATATATTATATATATATATATATATATATATATATATATATATATATATATATAAAGCAAATTGTCATAGCTTTTTAAAACGTTATTACTTGCTACAGAGAAGGTCTCTACGTATTAATAGTTGTTTAAGTTGTTAGTGATCTGACAACTGAGCACATTGTTGATCAAGTATGTCCTATGCTGTACTAAAGGGAAAGCTGAAAATCTTTAATCTACAGCTTCCAAAGCAGTATCAACTGATTTAATTGTTCACCTATTTTTTGCTTCCCAGGTAAATATAAACCAATTAGGACGGATTGCCAAGACAAACTTTATGGTATATAATTTAGAAGTCAACAAATTATTGTACGTTATGAGAAATAACGATAAATACATAGAAATGCGATGTATGTGCAAGGATAGGACATCTTTTGATACTTTCATATTATTATTGATTATTTTTAATAAAAGAAAAGAGTACTTGGAGAATTTAAAGCAAAAAAGATTACTTCATCCGGAAAAATTACTTGTTAAAAACCTCCGAATATTTACTTCAATAAAACATATTTAAATGCATTTTCTTTTTATTTATTTATATACTTATTTATTTATATAATAACAACAAATCAACTAAACATTGGTAAAGTATTAAGTAAATTCGATAAAACAAATTACAAATTTATAACCGCAATAAATAATTAAAAATAAATAATGAGGTACTACATCCCTCTTCAAAATACATACTAATATTAATTGTTTTTTTTTTTCCATTCTCTGATATTGTTAGACATAAAAGGGTATACGATATTCATAAAGTGGCTCATTAATGCAAATAAGGTCATTTATATTATTATCTAAATGAATGCCGAGTCTCATATTAATTATTAAAAATCTGCAATCTACATCGCTCGTATAAAGGAGGCTGTCATCAATTGTAATACGCAATTGACCTTTGCATAAAATGCATTGTTACTCCACCTCTCTCAAGAAGATAGTCGCTGAGTATCACAGTTGTTTTGACTCTATATGACTTGTTAGAGATTAAATAGTTCGTCTGCACCTCGGGGTATCTATCAGTAATTAGTATATATATATATATTTTTTTTTTAATATTATAATTTATTGCTACACAAAATTTACATTATACACACGTATAGACATATATTCAGTACGGGCATTGTATAAAATATTTAAACTTGTGGTGCCCTCGCATAGTTGGCCGATTGGTTCTCCTACTGCAATCCGTCCTGAACGTAATGTAGGGATGGTGCATTCTTCAGCCAGCCTCCAATATCAGTACTTGTAAGAAACTGGAAAGACTGGATATTGAATGGCCCTGAAAGGCTGTTGATGATCAAAATTATATATATATATATATATAATATATATATATATATATATATATATATATATATATATATATAATATATATATATATATATATGGTGTTGTCCCATTTATTCGGTCCGGTCCATCTTAGGACAGACTATCGATCTTTAGGACCGTCAGTCCTTGATATTGTCTTTTGTCAGTCCTTTAATTTTCCATAAATTGTTGAAAAAGTATTTATTTCATACGTTCTAACGTATATATTCTAATATAACTGAGCGTTAACTAATAGCAATAAAAAAGGTTAATAATGTTTATATCAGACAATTTGGAAACATTTTTTCAAATAAACTCAAGGATTTTCAGTATACTCATCGTCGTCACTATTCATTAAATGTTTCTGTAAAATAATTCATTCACAATCCTTCCGTTGAAATCACTATAGGCTAATTTGTAAGTATTCTCATATTTATTGATGTAATAATAACTAATATTCAATACTTATTAATAGCATAAGTAAAAAATGTAATATTTTTTCATCAGCTCATTGAAGATGTAACTTTCTTCATATAAATGATTTGCCCATTTCAATGCAGTAACAGATGTTGCCAACATGACGTAGGTTATGACGTAATTTTTTTCTTCATTTTCTAAGGACCGACAAAAAGGACTGGTCTGCAGTTCTCGGTTCTTGATAAGGACTGACATAACACTATATATATATGGATATATAAAAAATACATATATATCACTCAAAATATAACTCACACAAATAAAGAAAATAATTTGTCCAAAATAAATGAGTTCACTCATTTTTATCCTAACTCTTTTTAAACTTTTGTATGTTCTTGCACATTTGGTTCGTTTGAATTACAGTATCCGTGTTGATAGGATCGAGTCTAGGATACTTTTTGAAAAAGGTATATCAATATTGTAGTACTCAACTGAGCTAACGGAGTTACTTAAATTGTATTTTAGCTAAGAGTTCGTCATTAACATTACTTAAGCATTCTTCAAATTGATGTTCATATTTTAGTTGCGCACTGGGCTTTACGATTGATGTATAAAGAAATAATGATTCGACGACCCTCTTGCAGACAAAAGGCTTTATTAGTTCTTATTTTTTCTGTGTGTTGTAAAAATAAATATATGGACCACATCCACATTAAAGTACATACTAATACGTATAATAATACTAATACACGGAAAAAGCACTTAGGACCCAAAAGATGAAAAAGGAAAAACATTACAAAAAAAAGAATATGTCAAGACCATGATCCATTTCTTTCTATGTTTTTTGTTAGTTACACCGAATAAAAAACAACTGTATGTATATATATATATATACTGAAGAATAGCTAGAAAGTGCTATTGGGTGCCACAAACTACGTTGTTTTATTCAGTCTATAATTTTATTTGTATTGTAGAAAAATATATTCATACTTTTCACTTCTCAGCTAGGTTCTCATTTCATTCTTAATTACAATCAATATACATAGTTAGGGATAAGCTCTGCTAAACTCCACAATAAAGATAATTTTTACCTCCGCCGAAGGAGGTATTGTTTTCGCTGGCGTTGGTTTGTGGTTTGCTTGTCAGCAGGATAACTCCAAAAGTAGGGAACGGATTCGGATGAAACTTTGTGGAGTTGTTTGAAATGCCAAAGGAACAAGTGATTAAATTTTGGTATCTCTGATGCAGAATTACGGTGCAGAACGAGCTAAATACTAATAAATATTCAAGTTAGCCTACTCTGCCAATAGATGTCGCTGTGCTGTGAAATCGGTGCCGGGAGCGTCTTCCTCTCGGAATTTCCGTCGAGGGGAACCCTCCCCCGTCCCTCTATGCCGCCCCAGTTGTGAAAAATCCGCCTCGGAAGGCTCATAAGGACCCCGTGACGGTGGAGGTTTGCACTCTCTGAGTGTATATATGCCTCTAGTTCATTTAAAACCTCTATTTTCTAGCAGTTAGAGTCATGGTACATTTATCGACCGCATTGATTATGCAAGATAAACTTAATCATTTCTCGTAGTAATGGCTGTTACTTAATCTGATTATAAATATATATGTGATATTGTTGGAATCCATTTAAAGGACTCGTAAATGTATTGTTTGTTTCTATTGTGGATAGTAATTTATTAGGTTTTTTTAAGATGAATGTTCTCTTTTTGAATTCCTTAACACATGCAAATGAAGTGGTATTTGGTAGCATAATGCCAACTTCTTTTTTTAATTCCCCTTCCTTTTCTTTCAACCCACCATCTTCTAAAAATTCCCCCTTTTACCATAGAGATATAAAAAAATAGAGGGCTTATTAGATTCTTCAGAGGAATACGTTTTTGTCTCCAATATAAGCAAATCTTTCCTTCTCTATTATCAGCTTACGATGACGTAGTACTAATTACTTTGTTTATATTGGACCATAGAGATATAAAGATTTATAGAGAGCTTATTGGATTCGTCAGAGAAATACGTCATTGTGTCAAGAACATATGTATCTGCGTGTTCAAAATAAACAAAGTAATTTGTACTACATCATCGTAAGCTGATCATAGAGATAGATTCTATCTCTATGATCAGCGTACGATGACGTAGTATAAATTACTTTGTTTGTAGTGGACACACAGAAACAACAGAACGCTGTTTCTCTGCTATTGAAGGGATCAGCTCTCTATATCTTTATATCTCTATGTATTGGACACAGAATACAGCTGAACCACGATGTTTCTCTGCCATTGAAGGGAATAAGCTCTCTATATCTTTAAATCTCTATGCTTTTTTCTAGCCCTATATTAAGCATTAAAAAGAAGGAAAATATAAAGAAGAAAAAAGGATAGTTTATACCAAGGCCTGTTTATACTGGTTGCTGAAAAAGCTTCTGCTCGCTCTTATAAAGATGTACAGGGAATACTATAATCTGGAATAGGAACTCCCTCCTTTTTATTTCAAAGTTTAACTACCTTGGTAAAAGAAAGGAAAAGGAGGGAGTTCCTAGTAGGAACTTTCATCTTTTTCCTTTTACGAAGGTAGTTATATTCTTAACATAAAAAGGAGTGAGTTCCTATTCCAGGTTATAATATCCCTGCCCTGTATGACATGGCATCAATTGATGGAGAAAAGATAAAATCAGATACTTTTAAGAGGGATACTATTATTGAAGAGGAAATGACTACCAGATCTATTGAAGTTATTGGATTTTTTTAAATCATACATGTAAACATATTTTATTGCAAAGACGCACACAAATGTATTGAATCGGTTATGTAATCTTATTACTTAAACCCTGGCTTGTCGTGAAAAATGGATCGCCGAATAAAACCATTTTTGATTTTATTATTTTATCGCTCCTTACTATATATGAGCTGAAAGATTTGTAAGAAATTTGATTTTTTGTTTAACAATTAACATTATAATAGTGGCATTAATGAAGTCACATCATCTTAATGTCAGAACAGATATTTCTTGTTTGAGCCTTTAACGGAACCAAAAAATAAGTATGGAGTTAAATAAAACTATCGTTTTTTACACTTTTACCAAATATGAGACAAATCTCAATAACAAATAATAACAAAAAGTATAAAAATAACTTTATTGATATTTGTCAATGTGTTTTAAACATTTCCAGCTTTCTATAAAAAATATGAAAATCAATTAAATATTTGATTTTTAAAAATATTATCCTTGATAAGTATTTTCTTATGGACCTTGAATAAAACATATAGTATGCTTCTCATTACGACTTTAGATGATTGAATTGTTAAATGTTTAATTATATATACTTTATTCACATTGACTGATTAAGAATAGTTTCATTGAATAATTGCACAGTTAAATATTTACAATAAATGTTTTATCACGTTTGCATATAATGAAGCAAATGTAATGAATCGTATTCGTAAATTACACCTGTCCAAATAGTCGATCACGATCATCTGGTTGATTGCACGCTTGTTCCAAGTCGACGGCAAGATATTAAAAAAAGAAAGAAAAGTATTTGTTACAAGTGATTCACCCAGTTCGGTCCTATGACAGGTTTTTTTTTTTTGGCTGCACATGGTTATAATCTCTAGAGATCACCCAACACCGGGGGGCTTTGACGTCTTTACCTATCTCTTTATATTAATGGCTCAGCAAATCGAGTTATTTAAACAATCATTTATAAAATTGTCAACCGTTTTTGCCCGCTAAAGAATATAAAATCGTGATCTATTCTTTATATGAATAATAATAACAAGCTTATTACGCTTAAAATTCATGGGTAAATGATCCCGTCTTCAAACGGTCACGGTTATAACGTATGGGGGTTAAAAATCTACCACCAATCTATATCTTCTCGGATATAGTGAATCACAACTATATTTATCAGGGATTCAAACTCTCTGCCAATTAACCATGAATGCTGTCTATCACATCAATAGTAAAAAATAGGTTGACAAATGGATTCGGCGAATATATATATATATATATATGTATATATATATATATATATATATATACATATATATTCGTTCCAACTACATCATAAATTTACTGACCACCCTCAAAAGGAACTCCTTAGATCGGCTTCGGATGTATTTATTCTTGTGGAAGGGTTCGACATCCTTCTACAGTGTAAGTTTCGAATACATTGAATTGAATTATTACTGATACATAAAACAAAAACTCGGTGAATGTAAAATTTCATGATTTTAGTGAGAAAAATTAGTATAAATATATCTATTTACTTGGATGAGCGGATCAGAGTGATAATTTGATTTTGGGTAACCAACCGGAATTGTATATATATATAATATATATATATATATATATATATATATATATATATGGAATTGCTGACTGTTTTTGTGACTCCAGAATAGATTTTTTCATAAAATAATATTACCGAAAATTGAATGAAGTACTTACTTTGAACAAAGAGACATAATATCTATTGTTGAATTTCCAATTCATGACCCTCATCTGAAATCCAATAAGTAGTGATTGCTTTAAAAGATCTACAAAATACACTTTAAATTGCGTTTTGGGTCAAGATGACAGCCTTCACAAATGATGATCTAGGCTATAGTAAAATTATATGAAATAAAAGGTTTTGGATTTGTAAGACCAGGGCTTGGTTAACATTCGCTCCTAGAGTAGTTCCATTGCGAGGATGCAATTTCATGGATCGAATTATGACGGGGCTAAAGTTTCTTCTGATTCCTACCATTCATAAGAGTTCAGCAGATCTTTTAATCCTCAAAAAAATTACTTTTACAGCCAACCATGGCATACTTAGGAAGGAAATGATTTATGAGGTTCCGTTCTAAGAACTCTCCTTGCTTTATATTAATATATTATGAGGGTTATATCCAAGGAGGATTATATATATTCTTTTTTTTTTCAAGGGAAAATTCCATCGTAAATTATCATTAACTGAAACCAAGATTTTGAAACGTTTATGTATCTGAGCTTTGGGGGATTTCAACGCAATAAAAGAAAAACTCAAAAGTTATTTATAGAAGCAGAACTTATATAAAAATACTTTGTATAAAAAAAATCCAATTTATATATATATATAGTTTTGCAGATATCAACTAAATTGGTTATTTATTTTAGAATATACCGTATTTATGTACTATAAGGTGCACCTTCAATGAATGACATATTTAAAACTTTTTATATGTATAAGGCACACCCCATTATAAGACGCATGAGTAATCGCCTTGAGTTTAAATTCTACTTATTATGCGTGTATCTTAATGGAGCAATGCCGGGGTCTTTAGACAAACAGACAAATATAAATGAAACGCTGGTAAACTTATATCCAGCATGATCTGCACACTACTTTTACGGGGGGAATGGAGAAGCGGCTGCTTACCGTAATTGCAAGACTTGTATTAACTCAATATTGGTCCATTCATAAGGCGCATGATCAGCTTAAAAAAATGAAGGCTCCTAAATGCGCCCTATAGTTTTGAAAATACGGTAATTAAAAAAAATAATGTCAAATTATGAAAATATCATCAAAAATATTGTTTTATTTTTGTTTTCTAGAAAGAAATTCGATGTCATATATTCTAGTTCACAGTTGCAGATACTAGAATAAAGTCAGAAGAAATAAATACGTTTGCGTTCGGTAAGGAGGTGCGTTCATCCCTCAATTTTGTGAAAGTAGGTTCAATATCGATCAACCTCATCGATAAGATCATAGCTTCAATATGTGATATGTGGCAGTGGATTAGTTCGTTCAAAGGATTTGTCAATTAGGAAAAATAAGTTTAGTGTTGTAATGAGGTAATTCGCTGAGTGAATGCAGCCCCAATTAAAAACAAATTGATTTCACATAACATAATGTTTTAAAAGTGCAAACTTATCATTATCATTCACAACCCTTTTTCCTTCAACCAATAAGGATATAAAGGGAGTGCGATAGCTTTGTAGAAGCCTGTTTAACCCTCAATGTTGAGAGCTCAATTATAAAATATGAATTGTAACAATCTTCCAAAATCTGAAGAGAGAATTGAATGTTTTGATCACATTAGAGGTAGTTTTTCAAATATTATAATAATGATTATTACTTAATTGTTTTAATTGAATTTTAAGCAACGGTCCATTCAACGGACGGGTTCTTAAAAACATTAATAATGCTCTTTAAATGTTTTTTGGTACAATAGAGGAGAGTAACGTTCAGCTTCCTCCCAGGTCCATCTTCTTCCTTTTCAAAGTTTGGATGTAACGATAATGAAACCGAGACTGAAGACATTAATCTTCGTTGAGGATAGTTTTTTCTGTCACAAAAGATGACGAAGTTGCTCTGTAGAGTGTAGATCACCCATGGGATTATTTTATAGTTGTAGAGGTCAACTCTTTTTTGAAGATTAAAGTTTCTCCATATGCAAGTTTTTTGACAAATGAGCAAACTAATTTCTGTCCAGTTCTTCTCGTCACTTCCCCACCGGTTCCAAAGCATTCCAAGCACGTCTATGTTATTACGCACATCGCAAGAAAGTCCTTCAATAGGAAACCACGATCTCAGAGGAAAATATTGATTTTCTTTTGGTTGACAGATAGCCCGGATATTTTTTCAAATTTATTGAAATAGTTTAAAATCCTTTTGTCTGTTGGACTTCCGAATTAGCTTCCAGATCTAGAGTTTAGTCATCAGCGTACATATCTATAAGATGTCCGGATCCCACAATGTCAACTCCACAGTCACCGTACTTCTTACATGTCTTTCGGGCGAAGTCCTCCATCACGGCTATAAATAAAAGAGGGGCGGAGGGGCAACCCTGTCTACAGTTTCCTCCTTCACTATAGAGATACAAATAAATGCATATTTTGTTTGATAAAAAGTGATGTCATAGTTGTAGTCCTACTTGAGAGGTAAATCATATTTTTTTACAACAGTAAAAGCCGTTCAAACCTATTTTTGTCTTAGATCCAAAGACCCTTTCCACGTCACACCTTGAATTTGTTTATGCTTTTCTTCTTCCTAAACACTGTTATGTATACCTACTTCTAGTCAAGATACAAAAACTACATAACAGCTGTAATAACATGTGGATTTTATGTAGATACTTTTGGAGCACAAGCATTAGTTTCCTTGCGATTTCATTATTATATGACGTCATAATCAAACTACCTTGGATAAACGGAAAAGAAAACAGGATTTTAATAAATTATGACTCATGTGTTTGGTTATGCAAGCTAAGATATTAACTCCTTGTATAAAAAGAAAAGTACTTTGCCCACTAAATACTTTATTTATTCCGAAAAAATATATCCAAAGAGATGAAAATAATATGCATCTTAACAGAATTAATGAAACTTTAAATGCATATTTATGTCTATTATAAAGAGACAAAACGGATGAATACTCTTTCATAAATTCCTCACTAGATCTTTTTAAGAAGACACAGATAAGACAGCTTTTCTGTCACCTTAACATATGAGAGTTTCTAAAGAGTCTTTGCTTTATTAACAATATTAATTATTTTTATGATACGTCCGTTGAAATATCGATATTTAGATATGTCACGATAAACCCAGCAATACTATATTTATCTCTTTTTACTTCCTTCCTTTGGCATGTTACTTTTCCCGCGGAATCTTTGTACTACAAGAAATTTTTAACTTCATAAATAGCTACATTCACATTGTTTACTTTGTTTAAATACATTAACTATACTAAAGGTTTTAAGGAATTAACATTTTGGGTGAAGCTTATCCGATAGCATACATCATATATTAAATATCGCTTATATATGCTCCCTGATCCATATGATTCTTGGCGTCCTGTTTAGCATAGCGCCTCTTTATGAATTACAGTTGATGTGGAAGATAATTAGGTTCTTAACTTAATTGCTTATGTATAAGGTAAATCCTATTTTATTATTATCATCAAAGGAATCGGCTTCCATATATACTGGATAAAGATATTAAAAATCGTATTATATAAGGTACATAATGACATTAAGCATTAAAACGGTGTATTGCAATAACAAATTATAAAGACATATTATATGAACTTACTATTAGTACAAAGTATTAATTTTTTTTTTTTTGTACCTTCGTACAACATTTATTCTTGAATGTTACCAAACATAAAAAAAACTTATTCATTACACGTACAAACATAAAATTTCACACAACTAATATTAAACAAAACAAAATCAAAACATCATCAACAATTCTATCTACATATTTAAAAACATTTTCGATAGGGGGGATTTTGTGCTTCTTAATTTATAAAGTAAAATCTGTATTTTAGTTACAATAAAATTTATTTATTTAATACAAAGTATTAAATATTGCATAGGAAACCAAGGTTTGGGATGAACAGGAAAACGCTAATCAAGTGAATAAATTTATATTGCTTTTATACAATAAAAAAAACAAAAAGTTAAAAAAGGTTTTGTTGTATATTTATCGATTGTAAACGTAAGAGACAGTTGGCATCAATACACAGGAGGTTTAAGTGCTTAATTTCTATTCTGCGTGGAAAATTAAGGTGTCCACTACGGACAAGTAACCTTTATAGACATTGGACTGCTAATAAAGTTTTGAGTGTATCATATATATATATATATATATATATATTAGGTTGTTCTTATTTTTCAAATGTTTGAAATGTTAGCAACATTGTGGATTTTCTGTTTCTTGGTGATAAAAGAAGACGACATACAAAGTTTGAACAAAATCGGTCAACATTACGAGGTCGCGCAACGAGGTCAAAGTTTTAAAAATTTAGTTAAAAATATAGTTTTCTGCAAATTTCTTCAAAATGGTGGACGTTACAGACTTCAATAATAATTATTAATTTAAAGGAAATCTAATTTACTACCAGAAGTATGTTTGATGTTTTTTAATAAAACAAAGTTTTCAGTAAAAACAAAGAAAAAAATGGAGTGTGTATTGTTAGCATATTTCATAGCTTTTTTGTATCAATTAACTTCACTCGCCTGTAGAAGATGACTTGTTCGCTTCAGAGTAAAATAGTACTTTTAAGTTTAGTAAAAATTTAGATGATAAATCCAAAAATGACCTTGGTTGCATTCTATCAATTCAGAATTCAGTACAATCTGAGTTTACATCATATGATTCAGAGCCTGTATTGACCTATAAGAAATCGATTATGAAAAAAATAAATGATAATGTTTTCTTAGATATGCGTCAAGGTATCCTCTCAAAATTTTACTTTGTCTCTGACGCATTATAATCCATTATATGCGTCATTTTGTACGCGAGATAGGCTTTTTTAATGTACTTATAACTCTCTACTTATTAAATTGACATGATTTAGTATACCAAAATATTAAAGCTGGTTAACCAAGCTTTCATTTGATATATTTGGTGTTCTAAAAATCGCTATACTTTAAGAGATATAAGCAAATACGTACTCCCCCCCAAAAATTGATCTTTTGATATGAGAATATACGATTACCATATGGTAACTACTGTTAGTGTTACCTGGATAGAAGAGAGAAAGAGAAGGGAGAGAGTATTTTGCATCACTTCTCTCCCTTCTTTTTCCTATCCAGGTAACACTAACACTCGTTACCAAATGGTAATCGTATATTCTCATATCAAAAGATCAATTTTTGGGGGAGTGTACGTATTTGCTTATATCTCTTAAAGTATAGCGATTTTTAGAACACCAAATATATCAAATGAAAGCTTGGTTAACCAGCTTTAATATTTTGGTATACTAAATCATGTCAATTTAATAAGTAGAGAGTTATATGTACATTAAAAAAAGCCTATCTCGCGTACAAAATGATGCATATAATGGATTATAAATGCGTCAGAGACAAAGTAAATTTTGAGAGGATACCTTGACGCATATCTAAGAAACACATTATTATTTATTTTTTTCATAATCGATTTCTTATAGGTCAATACAGGCTCTGAATCATATGATGTAAACTCAGATTGTACTGAATCTGAATTGATAGAATGCAACCAAGGTCTTTGGATTTATCATCTAAAATTTACTAAACTTAAAAGTACTATTTTACTCTGAAGCGAACAAGTCATCTTCTACAGGCGAGTGAAGTTAATTGATACAAAAAAGCTATGAAATATGCTAACAATACACACTCCATTTTTTTCTTTGTTTTTACTGAAAACTTTGTTTTATTAAAAACATCAAACATACGTCTGGTAGTAAATTAGATTTCCTTTAAATTAATAATATTATTGAAGTCTGTAACGTCCACCAATTTGAAGAATTCGCGGAAACTATATTTTTACTAAATTTTTAAAACTTTGACCTCGTTGTGCGACCTCGTAATGTTGACCGATTTTGTTCAAACTTTGTATGTCGTCTTCTTTATCACCAAGAAACAGAAAATCCACAATGTTGCTAACATTTCAAACATTTGAAAAATAATAACAACCTAATATAATATATATATATATATATATATATATATTATATATATATATATATATATTATATATACTATATATATTAATATATATATCAGACTTCTTGACGTTTGCAAAAAAATGTCGTTCGTTTGTCGTTCACCAAAAGTTATCGTTCGTCGTTCATCGTTCGTTGTCGTTCGTCATTCTGAAAAAAATGGACGACGTTTTTTTAGAAAATAAATTTTTCTCACCATTCTGAGACAAGGAATTTTCCTTATCGTTCGTCATGAACGATACGTCAACAAGTCGGATATATATTTGTATCTCTTATTATTAATTGAAGATTCTTATTTTTTGAAATTAATATTTGGTATCCAACAAATACTAGATATCCCGCTTTACTTGCGTTATGTTGATCATGTTTAGACTTTCATTTCATGAGATGTGTAATTTCTATTTTCATTCATTTCATGGTTATTTTTTTTATTATTGTTCCAGTAGAACTACTAACTCAATCTTTTTAATACAAAAAATATTTTAGCCCTCTGGATGAAGGTGAAATTCATTTCAAATGTCCATGTTAATAATTCTTTTAATTAATAAGTCTTTTGAACTAATAATTGATTCAAAATTATCAAAATGTAAATAATATCAGACAATTTCTTAAATTTAGTTTGACGTTTTGACACACCATAGCTACAATTTTCGATGCTACAGTTTTAAATTTAACTCATATATGCACATATATTAGAATGGGTCTTAGAAAATTAATTTGCCCAAAATCAAAACTCCTTTACAATTTTTATTGTATTAGTATTTATATAAAGATATTCCCCATTGAGATTTAGTTCACCCCAAATTTGTTTATCAGTATAGCCTTTTTGAAGTACCAGGTAAAACGGTATTTGATTTTACAGTCCGTATTTCGTGGCACTTACATCCTATTATTACGACAAACCTTTTCCTTTTGATTTGGAATCTTAGTGTAAAAGTATTTTTCTAATAATAAGCATTTATTTTAGGAACTAATCCCGTGTACTATTTTATGAAGCTATCTATATCTCTCTTGTCTCTGTTAATATTTCTAAATATAACTTCTGTTTTATATGGCCTCCAATGAGGGACAGAAATATCCATTCATTCAAAATGTATTACTTCCTATTTTTGTTCTTGAACATAATATTTTTCCACTTGAAAAAACTATACCCCCCCCCCCCCCTAGTCACAAAGCAATTCAATTTGCATTACAAAATATAAAACCTTTGTTAGCTATAAAAATTACGACAAATGCTTAGGTAGTCGAAGAGGACCGAAGGCCTATCATGATTGGTGCTTCAGCTCGATACGCTGCTCTCTCCATCAAAATCCCAGATTTAGGAGCACCAACGTGGAAATGGGCAGGCGATATAATTAAATATGTGCCTGAAAGATCGAAGCTCTACATAAACAAAATCAAAAGGATTTTGAAAAGACATTCTGCATTTTTAACCAATCTAAAAAATGATTTGTCCTTTATATAATGTTATTCTTCAGGGCAGTAAATATGAACTAAAATGTTCATTTATGTATTTTTGCAACTGCCCTGAATAGTTTTACTTTGTTTTTGTATATAATTTTAGTGTATTTTATTTTTACACTATATAAAATTTTCACTGTTAACCGAATAAAATGTTTTTGACCGGAAAAAAACTATTTCTACGAAATAATTAACTTTTCGATAGTGTGATATGAGTGCATTCATATTTTTATGGCCAATGTTAAAAGTAAGAAGAGTTACAGGTATTATGCGTAATGATTTGGAACATCGGGTTCGGAAAGGCACAGTTTCAATTTATGAATGGTCCAAACCATCCATCGTTTAACCTTCAACAGTCACAACGATTGGACATCTGGAAGTTTCAAACCAAACATCACTTTGGGTTCTATCAATTTATATAGAATACTGGGTATGATTATTTTATGTTTTCATAAAAACATCATAAATCTGATTATAATTTGTGATATTAAAAAAAAAATATTGTAGAATTAGAGTTTTATGTAAGTGACAAGAAAAAAACTACAAAACTTTATTCTTTCCGCTTGCCGGTTTGACGTCAATAAAAATCGCTGGCAAGCGAAAAAACAACTCTCTTGTCAATATGGACGATCCTTGTTTTAAATATACCTTGGGTTCTAAAAGTCTCACATATGACTGTTATAAATGGAACAATAGGTGTTACAAAATATTGGGGCTTCAAAATAAGTATATATTGGTTTATGCTTACACATAGGTATATAAATAGGAATTATATTTTTAATTGATGAACAATCGTTATTTAAGATATTGCCAAAAGAAGGAAAATACATTTATAAAGCAACTTCTTGCACTACAAAAATATGATGTTTACATCACCAGATAGGAGATATTTAAATATATATATATAATGTCATTAATTTCTTTAAGATATTATCATTTGCCACCGAGGCAAATTGTTTTTAGCTTAGGGAAATATTGTTTAATCCACTTTTGAGCATAACACTTTTTTATTGAAAAAGTCCCAGATTAAAATTAAAGAAACAATATAATATTATTATATTGGTATCAGCTTTTATTGGTAGGATGTGTACCAAATATCATGACACACCTGTCAATGTCTCGCAGCACTCAAGTATGCTGCGGCATTGAGGTTGAAAAACGCTGACTTAGGGCATATAATAAACTGATGAATGAGGAAATTGTAGCACTGCATTTACCTTCGTGTGATTGTACTAACACCAGTATATGGACAACTAACCATTTAGATTTAGAACTTGGTTTTTCCTGATCTATTAATCATGTTTGATTATTGGCATCCCGAATAATGGGATTAACATTCTTCTTCAAAAGTAAGAGTAAACATAAAGTTGTTTGCTTTGCAACAACATAAACAGATTTAGGCGGTTCCTCAATTAGGGTTTCATTATTTCACATCCCAAATCATAATATACGAACAGTTAGTATCTAAGTTATTTATGGACTTATATGGAATTGTAGTCAGGAAGATAAGAAAGGACAAATCATATATATATATATTATATATATATATATATATATATATATATATATATATATATATATATATATATATATATATATATATATATAATACAGTAAAAAACTGTTGTAACCTCACGGCATCAATTGTTAAGAAAACCGAAAAGGGACTTTTTTCTTGAACGTGATTGGTTTAAAAGAAAGGAATGTATTTAGTATAAAAAACTGTTGATAGTTGTAGAATATATGTATCATATCCCCCGTGGCTTATGAGGTGTCCACTAAAATATATATGAAAATCATCTTTGAGAACACTAAATGTCCTTTCTCATTGGCTTTAGTCCATGTCATTTATGAATACTTATATATTAATTAAATAAATGAGACATTACCCCACTCATGGGCGTTGGGATGTAAAGATCAATCAAATGATAAAAATATTATTCTTTAAGAAAACTTGTGTCTCTTTGGGTTCGATCCTTGCTATTTACAAATCATTTGAATAAACACCACTAATAATACTTGTTAATATTAATTAGTGGAATATTAATATTAATTAACGGAACCTCTCACACAGACCATAAGAATTTCTTTAATAAAGACAAATAAACTTTCACTCTGACAATTAGACGTAGAAATAGATAAACGTTACAACAGATGCCAGCAATTCTTAGGACTTGTAACATTGGTCACCTGATCGCCTTCCGAGGTAGAAGGAGTAAACAACATGGTAGAAGTGGTTGTATGTTCGAAAGAATGGACTGAGATCGAAATTCGATTCTGCCTTGGATCCAAGGCTCGACCTCAATTTGTACTTTTGGATCCTATTCTCAAACAAGCAAAAAAATAAATAATGGTTACCAACTGATAAAATTAGATTCATTGATGTGTTTGCAAGACTTATAATAATAGAATCCTATACTCTATCTTATAAACAACATCCGACCTGTAAATAAACTCTCAATGCTTTAAAAAATCAGACACAAGGTGGTGTTTTTCCAGAATATAAAATAATGAAGAAAAATATTATTCAGTAGCTGCTTATAATTAATGATGATCTTGAGGTTAATTATGATAAACGGCTGGTCGGTCTTAAGACTGTCATCAAACTACAACATTTAATGGAAGGATAGATAAGAGCGATTTTAAATTCAACCCTTTTTTCGCATATTGTTTTTATATATCGTCAAAGAAATGTTATGCTGTCTTTCCTTTTCGATTATATATTAAAGTTGCGATGTCAAACCATAGTTACTTTTGATTAAAGGATAACAGCAAAATTTATATGTTTTAATTTGTTTCTATTATAAGCAATTCCATCAGGGAGTCATTTTGTAGACCAAGGAACTAATTTCTTTCAATTTAGACATAAAGTGTATAACAACATATATATGCTCTTGTCTGTTTGCCTTCTAGAATTGACCTATATCACCGGAACTTAATCCGGTATCAACATGACACTTTTCACTCTGTTTTTTATTGACCTCCTTGAATTTTATTGAGGTTCATAAAACAGAGTGTCTTGCTAATACGGATTGAATTCCGGGGAGATAGGTCCGGTGAATTGTGGCATATTTTCTGGTCTGTACGGCACCGGTTAAGGTGACCAATGAGAGTATTGTCATAATATAATGCCACACAGCCAATCAAATGTCTTCATTCATTTGGTATTATAGCTGAGACATATATAGGATGTTCATGAACTTTGTTTTTATTTATATTCTTGAATTTTATTGAGGTTCCAAAAACAAAGTTCACGAACATCATATATATGTCTCAGCTATAATACCAAATGAATGAAGACATTTGATTGGATGTGTGGCATTATACTATGGTAATACTCTCATTGACCACCTTAACCGGTGCCGACCAGACCAAAAAAATATGCCACAATTAAACTGGATGTATCCTCTCAAAACTTTTAATCTCTTAATGAAACTATAGTTATATGAGGGTGTATGGGCCTAGACTCGGACCACGTTTATCAACTGGGAACCCCAGACATTAACAAATAAAACTTATAAATATGCATTATATGCAGGGACGTGCGGTGAGGCCATGGGATATGATGTTCTGACGTCAACAGTAAGAAGGGTACTTAATCCTGTAAATCTGATGACGTCACCTTCCAAATCCTCACCACACATAATCCCTGATTATATGGTACTCATTAGTCCATGGAGCCCTACATCCTTGCCATGAGGTTAATCACAAAACCCCTTTCCCTTCAAAGAGTCGAATCCTATTGGCCATCTTCATCGTTGAGAATCCAACGCATTCCTAATAAGCCCTTCCTTAGTTAGTTGAACCAATCAAAAAGCTGAGTAATAAAACTCAAAGGAACAATGAATAGGGATCCTAGGGTGATGAACCATGTTGAATGAACATGATAATATGGAAGCGTGAGATAAGACGATTACCCCTCATTAACATGTAAATATAAATATATACATCTATAGAAATAGACTACAAATTAGTTAAAATGATACTTGTGCATTGAAAGTATAATAAACAATCAAGAAGCTGTGAATATTTTAATCTATAAAACAATAGTTTCACATGAGATTGTGAATCCTAACTTTTATAATAAAAGAGTATAGTTACAAAAGTATGAATTATTTTTACTTAAAAATACTTAATTATAAATAAGTAAAGAGCTTAACTAGTGACTAAACATTTGCATAACAGCATTGTTAACTAAGACAAAAAAGTGTTGTGTCTGAGTTCTATAGAAGCAAATATTTTGATCAAATATTAGGGATAATTACCTTAGTAAAACTAACTAGAGGAGAAGTGAGTTCACACATTAATAACTGCTTGCACAAAAGGTTCAATTAAAGAAGAGAAAAAAAATGCCTGACTAACTAATCAGTACCCTCGTATCTCACTTTTTAATAATGTTTGGTAAATCGATCAAGCAAATAAGAGCAATAAGGAATCACTATTATCCCTTAAGCAATCAAAGTCGAAATATCAAGTCTTAAGGAACAGAAAAAGGAAGAAATTTTTATGAAACACCAGTTATCGTTAAACGGGAAAAAGTTATTGGGATATAAGCAACTTTTCATCCTGAAAGGATCTAAACATGAGATGTCTTGTATGCTTGATTACTTCAAAATATAATATTAAATTTGGCTCCTTTTTATCTAAAAAGTGAAATTAAATGCATATATTATAAACTTTGAAATCCAATTAAGTTTTGAGAAGGCTCTTCATTGTATTGATTAACTTATTTAAAACTTTCGAAGCCTCATTATTTTAAAGAAAAAAAGAAGGGAGAGAGTATTTTGCCTCACTTCTCTCCCTTCTTTTTTTTTCTTTCTCTTTCTATCCAGGTAACACTAACAGCAGTTACCAAGTGGTAATTGTATATTCCCATATCAAAGGATCAATTTTTTGAGAGAGTACGTGCAAAAATGTATTTGCTTATTTCTCTTAAAGTATAGCGATTTTAGAACACCAAACATATCAAATGAAAGCTTGGTACACCAGCTTTAATATTTTGGCATACTAAATCATGTCAATTTAATAAGTAGAGAGTTATATGTACATTGAAAAAAACATATCTCGCGTACAAAATGATGCATATAATGGATTATAAATGCGCCAGAGACAAAGTAAAGTTTTGAAAGGATACCTTGACGCAAATCTAAGAAACACACTATTTTGTTTTTCATAATCGATTTCTTATAGGTCAATACAGGCTCTGAATCATATGATGTAAACTCAGATTGTACTGAATTCTGAATTGATAGAATGCAACCAAGGCCACTTTTGGATATATCATTCAAAGGTGTACTAAACTTAAAAATACTATCTTACTCTGAAGCGAACAAGTCATCTTCTACAGGCGAGTGAAGTTAATTGATACAAAAAAGCTATGAAATATGCTTCATTACACACTCCATTTATTTCTTTGTTTTTACTAAAAACTTTGTTCTATTAAAAAACATCAAACATACGTTTGGTAGTAAATTATATTTCCTTTAAATTAATAAGTATTATTGAAGTCTAACTTCCACCATTTTGAAGAAATTTGCGGAAAACTAATTTTTACTAAATTTTTAAAACTTTGACCTCGTTGCGCAACCTCGTAATGTTGACCGATTTTGTTCAAACTTTGTATGTCGTCTTTTTTATCACCAAGAAACAGAAAATCCACAATGTTGCTAACATTTCAAACATTTGAAAAATAAGAACAGCCCTATATATATATATATATATATATATATATATATATATATATATATATATATATATATATATATATATATATATATATCATCATCACTATTTCTTTATTTATAAAATAATTTCGTATATGTTTTGAGATGATTAATAAAGAATTATCCTCTATATTAAAAAATAATAATATGATCAGTTGTCAAATATTACTGTCAATAAGGAGTAAATAACAACATAACTTATATAGGGAAAACCCCCTCATTATCACTTCTAATACGGTTTGATTGTGTACTATTAACCTAATTCAATAAATTATTGCTTGCTTAACGTAAACATAATTTTGTGAAGCGCCCCAATGAATATTTAATAAGCTTTTCTACATCTAAGGGTAAATCAATATTAAATAAGTACATTTACTTGAAGCTCCATATATATGAGGTAATTTTTATACGAAAGATAAACATATTCATATCACTGTAAAAGACTAATATTTATTATCATTTTAATATTATTTTGAACAAGAAAATATACAACTAAATTCAAAAGAGTTGTATTTTTTTCTATTGAAATTTCTTCTATGGGAAAAACTAGGGATTCTCTCTATATATAATTCACCAATCTCTATCCGTCTGTATGTCCGCACGCTATCTCCTCCCACATTTATGGTCAGACTTGAACTTTGAAGGTACCTATGGAATCCTTGGGTCAAGACCAAGGAGAATATAAATAAGGTGATGCAATGGGAATCGACGTAGGCAATTGCAGGGCGACAGCTGACTATTTTGTTGTGATATCACAAGTGCTACGCTTGAATGCTAGTTCAGTTTGTATTGTAAAGCAAAAATGTGATATCTTTGAGGAAGTAATGGTGTTAGAGCCATCCCCTCTTGCTATAATCCTCGAGATGCATAATATTTTGCACTTCCGACGAGGGATCCCAATATCCAACATCTGTGGATTGTACGATGCAGAAAATCCGACAGGATTAGCTTAAGAATGCAAAGATCTGCGATCGTCATTTTACTCCAGATGACTTCCAAAGGAATATTCAGGCTGGAAGAATAGGAAGAAGCTTTAGTCTCAAGTTGTTCCTTCACTCTTCATCCCTGGATCACCCTCCTCAGTGTGTCCAAGTCCTTCAGACAGGTTCGTTAAGAAGCCCGTGAACGAAAAAAATTGTGAGTTGACTAGTGAGAAGGAATAAGGAACTCTCAGTCACGAAAATGAAGCTGTCCTGCTACAAAGCTAAGTGCCTCAAACTTAGCTCATCAAACTTTAAGGAAACTTAAATCAGA
This sequence comes from Caligus rogercresseyi, assembly GCA_013387185.1. Lineage (NCBI taxonomy): Eukaryota > Metazoa > Arthropoda > Copepoda > Siphonostomatoida > Caligidae > Caligus > Caligus rogercresseyi. Next base: position 14,235,452 of record CP045895.1, on the reverse strand, counting down.
ACCTCATTGAAAAAGAACTACACAACGAATTCAAATAAGAAGGTTAATTAATCCTTTGATAAAGTTCATTCGTGGCTACTCAAAAGAAGATGTAACTACCGCCCTCATTCTACGGAGCATATGTACCCGGGCCTTTGAGTACTTGCGCTCACGGAAACTCCTTCCTCTGCCTAGTCGGCAAACACTGAAAAAATTCCTATGACTGTTCCAACGAGTGTCTCTCCTATATTGCTGGATACTCAGGAGTTTAAAGAACTCCAACCACATTTGGTGAAACAGAGGAGTAACATGGAAGGATTTGAAGAAACACAAAGTCCTTGGATTGAGTTATTACCGCCCCTTCTCCCGATTTTTGAAGTTCTGACACCTCTTAGAAAATCATTTCCATTTTTTTCATAATAACCATCAAGACGCAATCGATAAAGACCCCATGTTTTTCTAAGAATTTTTAAGCCACTTATCAATTTATATCCATATTGGTCAAAATAAATAATAAGGGAGCTCGATAGCCGTGCGTGCTAAGGCGTGTTCAACTCTCAATGTTGGGGGCGCAGGTTCGAATCCCGAGAGGGGATGGTCATTTTTGGTCTACCTCATTGATAAGATACTAGGTTCGATAGACTAATTTTAACGCTATAATGCTTATTTATATCCAGTCGGATGCAATTCTATCAAACCATATAGGCAAAAAAAAAATATATATATATTATTGCTTTTGTAATAAATAAAAGAACACGGATTCGAGTCAATTTTCTTAATAAGCTACTTAAACTGAAAAATGCTGGTGAAAACTTAAACACATAGGTCAGGTTACTAATGAGCGTAATTCTATTCATATTCCTATGTTCCCCTTTTTTATATGTACATATGCATATGTAGAATTATATTATTGTGATTTATAAATTTCTTGAAATAAATGAAAATCTTGAATTTAAAAATTATTTTTATTGTTTGAAACTATTATTGGCTAATTACTTAAAATAATGAATACTAATGATAAATCATTTACTTAACAAATTTTTCATGCAACATGGGTTCTGTACATTAGCACAGAACAGTATTGTAATGAAATATTTTCAATTGGAAGATAAAGTTGTGAAATAATTACTAAATCATTGCAATAAAAATAATGTTTTTTCATTGTAGCATTCGTGACGTCACAAAATTCTTCCTTTTGATCAAGAGCATAAGTCAAAGATTTCCTCTTTGACTCACCTTATTTATATTCTCCTTGGTCAAGACGGACCTAATAAAACTATTTGCAAAGTGATGGGACCAGAAATGAAAAAAAATCAGACCTTGTCTGATTTGAACTACCTACTTTTCAAGGTAAACAATGGAAAAAAGAAAAAAAAGGAGGAGGAGGAGTTAGACAAATAGAAAAAGAAAAAAGCATCTCATGTGACTTAAAACATATTCTTCGTACAAAGTCAAACTTTTTATGAGGAATGTTTGTACAAAACAGAAAATTATTTTCTCTCTCCTCTCTTATATTCTTAAGGTCTGTTTCACTCACAAACTAGCTCCAAAACCTACCCATACCCGAAGGGTGAACATATGGGCGCCGTAGGCGCCCAAATATGCGAGTTAAAACAATTCAAACCTTACAGCCAAAATATTTCCATAGCTGTACATCAAAAGCATGATCATAAAAAGATACGTTAAAATAACTTTAATCCATTAATACTCTATAAGATCCTGATGTATTCAAAGACTGTATTTGTACACATATCTTGACATAATTAAAAACTAAAATTTGTTCTTTTCGTACATTTCAGTAGCCAATCCCATTGTATTAATCTGGTTAATGTGACATGTTTATTGTTTTATACTGACTTTTGGATAAAAGTCAATATAATATAAATTCAAATGAACTAAGCGACTATTCGTTCAGTCGTTGGATGAATAAGACCTAGACTAATCATGTGGTGAGTGAACGAAGTGAATACATCATATCTGACGTCACGTCACACATAAAGACTGTATATCCAAATACTTAGTCAAATACGCTTTGTAATCCTTATTTTATAGCATTACTAGTAAAAAATACCTTATTATCTGTTGTCTATGACCTCAATGAAAAGAATTACAGTAAATAACACAATCAACCATGAAAGAAAGAAATGGGGGAAAAATATATTTTAGTATATAATTATAAAGGTGTTGCTTATATCTCATATAGCATTCAGATATACAAATTTAAATAAGAGATATCCTACAACTTAGTTTCTGACGTAAATATGTAACAAGTCAGCTAGAAAAGCAAATATTGTTCCATCCCATGAAAACTAGAAAATTCAATTATATACTTCTACATATTTATTTTATACGAAAAGCATGCTGCGTTTTACCAAATTTATATTACTTTTCATTAGTGTCTTTTATATGTAAGAATGGGTTACTTTTATTAAATCATACACCACAAGAGCCCTTGTAATTTTTTTTTCTTGGCCAACAGGCGTAACTATATTTCATAGTGAGACAAAATTTCAATTAAAAAAGACAACAAAATATACAAATACAACAATTAAAAAATACATTGCAGAATACTAGTAAAAATAATTAAAAGGATTGTAAAACTTTGGTATATAACTTAAAAATAGGTAAAATCGTTGCTACGTCAGGGTCCTCCGACGATCTCTTCGCATATATAATTTGTTGTACTTTTGTGATGATGGCGTTGACTTTGGATTCTTCTTCTCCGCGGTAGGAGGCTAAAAAGTCTTCCCTTCCGATCTCTACTCCGAATTTCTCCTTGAGAGTTTCTGAGACAGAGTTAAGGATCTCTCGGAGCGAAGTGCAACTCCAAAAAATGTGATCTGTCGTTTCGGGGCCTTCCTTGCAAAAGCGACACATACTCTTCTGCCCTTGGAAGAACTTGTCTCTCACCTCCAGAGTTCCCGAAAGGAGACGGTATTTCAACCATTTTTCCGGAGCGGAAAGATACGTGTTTTTAACCGCTTTGACACTATCTTGTGCCTCTCTTTGGATACTTCTTCTATTTAAGTAATTTTTAAATGGGCTCATTGCATCTGTTGTAAAGCTTTTTCTTATGTCAGCCGTAGAAGCAGTTGATACTTTCATTTTGAATGGTATTAAGGGTCTCTGGATAATTTTATTTTTGCCGAGGATCGTTTTAAATCTGCTATCCGCCATCTTGTCGATAAGTGAGGGTGACCAACACAGATCAGCTGCTATGTCGCCAGATACTGTGTGTATATCAGGGAGACAAATACGCTGGGTTACAGGAATTTCCCATCCCAAGGAAAGTTCATACTTTGCTGCAACTTCTTTGGATGCCTCGCATATTTTATTCATCCTAGGTGAGTAAAGGGAAAGACATTTAAGGACCTTTTTAAAACTTGCACATGGATACTCGTTGGGAAAAAAATCCTTTTCTTTTAGAAATTTCTCCAAAATTAGGACCCAGGGTTCCCGTGACAACCATATTTTCCTTATCCAATAAAAGTTTTGAACTTTCCACATTCGAGACTCACAAATTACAGACAGGCCACCCCTGTTAAGATTGGTATGTAGTCTGTTATAAGAAATGTTCCTTTTTTTCTTCAACTCAAGTAGTGAGTTTTTCAGTTCAGATATTTCTTTGCAGGCTTCCCTATCGTAAGGGGTTATCCGAAACAGGTGAATCACAGTCGGAATTATGTATGTGTTCCAGGCAACGATTTTGTCCCACATGCACAGATTCAAGCTTCCAAAGAATTGACACGAGCGAGTTACCTTTTTGACTATTAGCTCAGTATTCTTCTGTTGAGCATTTCTCCCAATCCATGATCCTAGTAGTCTTATGCTTTCAGATTCTCGGAAGCTCGGCCAACCTTTTGCAATTAGTCCATTGTATTTGCTGATAAACTCGGTTTTTGCTTCATTGATTTTTAAGCCGGAGGTCAGTGAAAATCTTTTTAGTAGGAGCATTGTTCTTTGTACAGACTTTATTGTTTCTAAAAGGCTTCCATTCAAGACTAACGTGAGGTCGTCTGCATAGCAGAGACACTTTGAATGGGACGGTGTCGTTGGCACACCAACAATTTGGCGATCCGATTGAATTTCCTGAAGGAGTTTATCGATTCCTATGTTGAAAAGTATAGATGCCACAGGATCACCCTGCTTAACTCCTCTTCTTACAGAAAAGGAGGCTGCTACTGTTCCATAATTGATGGTTGTTTTGGAGCCAGCGAGAATGACACCGACCATCCTTATTACAAAGTCCCCGAACCCCTTCCGAAACAAAGTCTGAATATATATTGATGAGATAATGAATCGAACGCCTTAGCAAAATCAATCGCAACTATAGAGAGTTATTGTAGGTTTCAGTAATTGTTTGTACTGTAAAAGGCACAATATCCATTATTTTATCTTTTTGGAAGCCGTATTGACAAGGATGTAGGTACGGGCTTGATATTTTTCTTATCCTATTTGCAAGAATATAGCAGAATATCTTATAAATGCAATTCTGCATCGTTAAGGGCCGATAATTGTCCAGGTATCCTGTATCCTTGTTCTTTTTTGGTATAAGTACCATGCGTCCCTCAGAAGCAAAACTAGGAAAATATCCCACTGCCATCACTTTTTCGTAAAATATTAACAATATTGGGGAGAGAAGATCTTCATATTTTTTGTAAAATTCAAACGTGAATCCAGAAGGGCCAGGTGACTTATTCAGTTTGGCGTTCTTTTGAATAGCAAGTTTTATCTCGTTTCTTGTCAGATGCGTTTCAGTGGTGGTTTTGTCTTCTTCTGATATTCTGTAGGCCTCATCCGGCTGGCACCGAAGAGCTTCACAGAAGGTAGCTGAATTGTACATACACCTATTACACTTTTTATCTACCTGGCAGTCGTAACAAGAGTATATTTTAGAGTAAAAACTTTTGATTTTACTACATATGAAGTTTGGTTCATCACACAACACGCCATTGCTATCGAAAAGTTTGATGTGCTTAGATTTATCTTTGGCGTTTCCTTGACGTTCAAGTTGTAATCTTGAATGCGAGAGGTCGTTTATTTCGCTCAATTTTGCCTGAAATCTGTATCTCAGATCACTTTCTCTGTAAAGGTTATCCAGCTTCGCTTTTTTTTCGTCATGTGTATGTGAACTTCTAGATATTGATTCGATTTTATTTATTTGCTTTTTTTGTTAAAGGCTATTTTTGCTCCTTCACCCCTGCAAAATGTTTTAATTCTTGCAAGCATATACTCGACGAGTAAAAAAATATCCTGCTCCGCTTGCAGGTTGTGTGATGCTTCCTGGATGATGCTTTCAATTTTCTTGTTTATTTCAGGCTCTTTCAATAGCCTTGAATTTAGGATCCATTGTTTTTTGTTTCGGACTTCTTTTTCGAGGGGGTCTAAATCCATGTGAATAGCTTTGTGATCCGATAGCTTTGAATCAATGACGTTATACTTCTTGATAGCCTCCTGTAGGAATCCCTTGATTAGAAATAAATCAATTCGGGAAGAAACTGGTCTATGATTTTTGTCAGTGGAGAAAAATGTAGTTGTAGATCGTTGGCTTCACAGGCCACATCCTTAAAGCGAAAAGAAGAAATTATCGACGATAATATCTTTGTGGCTCGGGGATGGGAATTATCTGCTGTACTTGAAGTATCCCTGTAGAGTTTCAAGAGCCCCTTGTAATCACTCAGCAGTGACCTGTAAATTAAAAGGACAAGGAGATCATCCTTAACTCTAGGCAGGGGTCGGTAACCCAAAATGTTGAAAAAATGTGTCTGGAGCCGCAAAATAATAATTCCTTATATAACTTTCATACGGTGCACATTTGGTCCTATATATTTTGCTATCCCATCTTTTCTCCATTTTCTAATGTTTTAAGAAATTTCCAGGAGCCACAAAGGCAGCTCTAAAGAGCCGCGGGTTGCCGACTCCTGCTCTAGGCTTCTGATTGTAATCTGACGCATGTTGTTAAAGCCTCTACTTTCATAAGCCACTGTCACTCAGTATATTGAATCAAATGACAATATAATTTCTTGTGTAACATCAAATGCCATATTTTTCATCCATCAACTTAATGTCGACCCCAGAATCTTTTTCACACAATTAAAGTGTCTACATATAACAGGCACAACATCCAAAGAAGTTTTTAATACGACACGCCAAAAACACAAATTCGTTCAGCAGCCTTTTTAATGGAGTTGATCATTATATAAATCTCCTCCTCTTGTAAGAGGAAAGACAAACAGGAACCAAGGTGTCTCGTCCTTGAGATTCCTGAGGCTTCGAGTTCGTTGACGTTAAGGGTCAATTCTTTCGAGTTCTAAAATTAAGAACCCTGACAATGAATTACATCAATTGTAACATCGTTGCTATATTTTCATAACCCTCTGAGAGGCTTTGAAAAAGTTATTATGCATATATATTAGGGCTGTTCTTATTTTTCAATATTTGAAATGTTAGCAACATTGTGGATTTTCTGTTTCTTGGTGATAAAGAAGACAATATACAAAGTTGAACAAAATCGGTCAACATTACGAGTCGCTCAACGAGGTCAAAGTTTTAAAAATTTAGTAAAAATATAGTTTTCCGCAAATTTCTTGAAAATGGTGGACTTACAGACTTCAATAAGAATTATTAATTTAAAGCAAATCTAATTTACTACCCGACGTATCTTTGATGTTGATTGAAGGAAAAAAGAAGAAAAATATTCACATTGAATGGTGCAAAGGTCATAATGACATAACGGGAAATGAATTTGCGGATCATCTAGCAAAAAATGGAAGTGTGAGCAAAATCCGGAAAATGTCGGTGTTCCTCCAGTTATATAAAGAAAACACTTAACGATTTCTTTTACAACAAATGGTGTCACCGATATAGAAATGACCAAAAGATGAAGCATACACGCTCCATGCTTAAAACCCCGAAGCCAAAACCCATCAAACACCGACATCAAGATGCCCAACTTCTTGTCCAAGCCTATACCGGACATGGACATTTCTCTCTCATTTGAGTAAATGGAAAAACACGAGTGAAATATGTGATCTCTGTTGGAAGAACCACAGACTGCTCATCATTTAATCTACAAATGCCCCGCTTTGTCCTACGAAAGGCACCTAGTTTCGCAAGAGGAAGATGAGGAAACAAAAATAATCAAGTTTTTAAAATGTACAAAGATGAAAAATGTATAATGAAAAATTTTAATATATAAAATGATTACTTTACTTTTACTGTAGTAACACAGATACCCCAATGTGTGGTAGTGTTCTTTACTTTAGTTTATGTAATCTGTATTGTTTGTCTATTGTAAACAGTAATAAATTTCTAACTAACTAACTAAAGTATCTTGATGTTTTTTAATAAACAAAAGAAAAAATGGAGTGTGTAATTTTAACATATTTCATAGCTTTTTTGTATCAATTAACTTCACTCGCCTATAGAAGATGACTTTCTCGCTTCAGAGTAGACTAGTATTTTTAAGTTTAGTAAACCGTTGGATGATAAATTCCAAAATGACCTTGTTGCATTCTATCAATTCAGAATTCAGTAAATCTGAGTTTACATCATATGATTCAGAGCCTGTATTGACCCATAAAAAATCGATTATGAAAAAAATAAATAATAATGTGTTTCTTAGATTTGCGTCAAGGTATCCTCTCAAAATTTTACTTTGTCTCTGACGCATTTATAATCCATTATATGTGTCATTTTGTACGCGAGATATGTTTTGTTAATATACATATAACTCTCTACTTATTAAATTGACATGATTTAGTATACCAAAATAATAAGCTGGCTTACCAAGCTTTGATTAGATATGTTTGGTGTTCTAAAAATCGCTATACTTTAAGAGAAATAAGCAAATACATTTTTGCACGTACTCTCCCAAAAAAAATGATCTTTTGATATGAGAATAAACAATTACCACTTGGTAACTACTGATACTGTTACCTGGATAGAAGAGAAAGAAAAAGAGAAGGGGAGAGTATTTTGCCTCACTTCTCTCGCTTCTCTTTTTTCGAGTTAGCAACTGATAAAGTACGTTTGTTTTTGAGCTTCCAAGATCACCATTATGATGTTCTTAGTTTTTTGACGAAGCATTATAATTAGTGCATAATTATAATAATTATTCGTATTAAATTGGATAGGTGTGACGTCAATATAATAATTCATGTTACTATGCATGTGTTAACGTTAATCAAGTCAATTTAAACACAAATCATATAGACAAAAAACTTGATATATATGATCGTTTTGAATACAAAACAAATTCTATCCAGAACTAACTCAGCGGCACAACTAATGACAGGGTCCTTGTAACTTTTTGAGAAGCTTCAAAAAGATCTGGGCTGGCTCGACTCAAGAATTTCTAAACGGAATACCTTAAACTTGCAAAAGGTTACAAATGGTCAAAGTGCAAGTGTGTGTAATCCTTTATTTGATTTAAATTATCAGCTTTTTGCTGGTCCGTTTTAGATATAATAATATAAAATATTAAAAAAAAAAAAAACACATCATTCCTGTGTATAAACACATACACATATATATATAAACATTAAAAACACGTATAAAATTAAAAATACTAAAATAAATAAATAAATCCCCCTAAATTGGGGTACTGCGGCCAATGGTCCTGGCTACGTCCCTTGCCGCAGCTAGTGTCCTGGCCGACCTCAGGGACTCAAAATTGTTCCACACAGACACTGCGTGGGACGCAAATGTGTCTGTGCCGCCCCTTAATGGACACGCCACCGAAGTCGTAGACCTCGTCGGTCTCTTTGGGTTGGGAAGACGAGATCGCCAATGGGGTTTCTGGCACCACATCCCCCATCGTTGGAGTGGAAGCACTTCCAGGTCTCTACTGCCACAGCCATGACGGTTATCTCGTTGAGGGAGGGAATTTTTGCAATACTAAGGAGATCCTCGATCCGAATGTGGTCCCGTCTCCTGCAACCGGCGATGCTCCTTGCCACGTCATTGATGGCGACCTGGACGGCCCTGTGTGCGGCATCCGGCTCCTTATTCTTATCAAACCTAGGTGTCGTCACGACCGCGGCTGCATACGAGAGCTTACCAACCATAAGCCCCCTGGCCAGTTGCCGAAGGTATTTTCCTCTCGGAATATGAACGGCCAACCTTGAGATGAGTGCTGCCCGTTGTTTTGCTGCCTTTACCACGTAGGCATTGTGGGGTGCGGTGGTGAAGTCTGAGTCGAACTTGACCCCAAGGAACTCAATCTCATCGGATGGGTGCAACTCGACGCCCCCAACCCTGATGGTGAAGGCTGAAGTGTCTTTCTTCTTGGCTTTGCCCCCAATCATGAATTGGGTCTTGGCGGCGTTAAGGACGAGACCATTCCCCCCTGCATATTTAGAGAAGGCATCCGCCTTCGTCTCTAACAAGAGCCCAACTTCCTCAAGGGAATCACCGACAGCCCATAGGAAGAAATCGTCCGCGTAACTGCTATTTTCCTCGTCTCCAATGCCAACGCAGGAGGTGACGTCCGCAACCAGGACAAGGTAGAGGATCGGACCTAGGATGGAACCTTGCCTCACACCATACTTTACGTTCAGGAAGTCGGACTCGGCGCCATTCCACACCACACGCTGTGATCCGCCAGAGAGGTATGACTTGAACCACTCCAGTTGCATGCCCTCGATCCCAAGCTTCTTCAGCTTCGGCAACAACTGTAGCTGGTCAACTGTGTCGAAAGCAGCTGAGAGGTCAAAGCCGAGGACCCCTACAACCTTCCCTCTCTGCTTGGCTTTCAACCACTTTGCATGGGCAGTGGCCAACGCAGTTGTGGTCGAGCGGCCCCTCCTGAATCCGAACTGGGTGTTCGGAAGAGCCTCCGTCTTGGCCAGATGGATCTCGAAGTCGGTCTTTACGACGGTCTCTAGTATCTTGGAGAGTGCCGGCAGGATGCAGACGGGTCTGTATGATGCAGGATCAGCAGCAGACTTGCCCTTGCCCTTATAAATGGGTAACACGTTCGACAATTTGAGAGCCGTGGGAACTGTTCCGGACGCCAAAGATCGGTTTACAAGGTGCGATATTGGTCCGGCAAGCACCTCAATGCCTTTCTTGAGGACGGAGACGGGGATCCCGTCGACGCCCAAGGCTTCGGTGGCCCTCATGGCTTTGACGACCTTAGCAATCTTACCAGCGCTTGCAAAGGAGAAGGAGAATGGTGCAGATGACTTGGGCCACGATGACGGTGGGGGTTTCAACGAGGGGAGGCCGTGCCGCAGTTTAATAACTTTATCTATATAAAACTTATTTACGGCAGTCGCAGTCTCTGCATTGTCCATCGTAGAGATTCCATTCACCTCGAGCGAAGCCGGAGGGAGACGCTTGATTTGCCAATGGCCTCGTTTGCAAGGCGCCATAGTACCTTAGGTCATTGGGACTCTTTCGAAGTTCGCCCATATTCGTGCAAATCCGGTCCCGTTTAACCAAGGATGAGACTTGGTTGCGGATCCGACGGTATTCGCTCCCAGAGGCTCTGTCTCTCTTTCTCATGAGTTCGAGGGTGTCTGACGCCAGGTATAAGCTCCTTCCTGTCTTCACTTTGATGGTCTTAGTGGAGCTACCTCGTTGAGGGCCTCCGTAATGCCATCGATGAGGAACTGGTGCACTGTGTCAACATCTTCGATGCTGTAGATAGTCGTCCACGGCCATTTTTGAAGGGCATCCTCCAGTTCTTGAAGCTGAATTGCTTTGAAGTTCCTTCGTTCAATTGACCTGGTACCAGTCTTCCCACTCGGCACCAAGATCTTTGCGAGGACAGGGCGATGATCAGTGGTCGTGTCCTTGAGAACTTCGACGTTACAGTCCAACCCTGCAAGTAGACATGGTCGAGGCAGGAGATGCGGTGCTCGCCGTTGAACTTGCCGTAATACTTCCAGGTGGCCTCCGTTGTTGCATAGTCGAGGCTTGCGTCCTTCATGCCGTCGCCTAGGATCTGCAAGAGGTTCTTTCTTGAATAGCTCCTGTCGTTGTATCTCATTGTGTCAAGATTAAAGTCGCCAGAATGAGAACTCGTTTAGACATTAGGTATTCTTTTGGAAAACTAATTAGATATTTGTCATTAGAACAGATATATATATCTTGAATAATTTGTATTATTATAGACATACCTCCTTTACCTTGCAATTGAGCGCCCATATATAATACTATTTAAGGGCATGGTAATTATTGATTTCTGTAAAATAATGCTCTTGTGATTTACCTGCATAGTAAAGTCAACTATTTATTACTTCATGAATTGCTTATCAAGGTATAAATATATTTTTATATAATTAGGGTTGTTCTTATTTTTCAAATGTTTGAAATGTTTAGCAACATTGTGATTTTCTGTTTTCTTGGTGAAAAGAAGACGACATAGAAAGTTTGAACAAAATCGGTCAACATTACGAGGTCGCGCAACGAGGTCAAAGTTTTAAAAATGTTAGTAAAAATATATTTTTCGCAAATTTTTTCAAAAATGGTAGACGTTACAGACTTCAATAATAATGATTAATTTAAAAGAAATCTAATTAACTACCAGACGTATTTTGATGTTTTTTTTTAAAACAAAGTTTTCAGTAAAAACAAAGAAAAAAATGGAGTGTGTCATTGTTACTGGAGCACGATTATATCTTTAATATTATATTTATCAATCAATCCTCTCTATCTATCTATATATAAATGTATATATATAAATATTATATATCTATATATATACACACTATATATTATTTATATATATATATATATTTATATATATATTATATCTATACTAATGTGTCTGTGTGTTAAAAAAATTAATAAATAAATGATCTAAAATATAAATTATAAAATATATATATTCGTTCTGCTGACGTCATTACGTGTTATTAATTAGAGTAAACTGTGGATTTACATGCTTGTTTTTGTATTGCCCCCTACCTTATTATACAGACCTTGGGGGAACCGTTGTGTTAATTATGACGTTATATGGTGTCGGATATTTTTTTTGGTTAAAAGGAAAAGAACAACAAACGTGTGTTATTTTTCTCTCTAGTGGCAATAGTTTGCTCCGGTCATCAGAGGAAATCGAAGGATTTTTTTTACATCATTGTTTGCAGTAGGACTTCCTCGTTTTTTTTAAGCCTACTTGGAGGGGCCGTGGGCCTAGTTTGGAGACTTCTTTTGGGGTCTTTAGATTCCCTCCTACGGTCAATTTCCCTAAGGAATCCCTTTCCCCCTTCCAACGGCCTGCTTTGTGGCCATGCCGGGGAGGTTAGGCGAAAATTTATTCAACATCTAATACTGTAAGAAACTTTTATTTTTATTTGGAGTGGTGTGAACTGAAGAAGTACAGGGAAAAATGACCGTATATCCTATCAACTGGGTGAAATGAATCCAGCATCAAAAAAGTGGAAAAAAGTTAAAGGACACTAATGGGACAGAAAATGAAAACAGTCCTTTTACGAGCCCAGATCAGCCAGGGAACGAGAGGAATAAGGAAACAGACGACGGCCAATAAATCATCGAAGAAAACGTGTCGGATCACTCTCCTGCAAGTATTGTTTATTCTATTTTAATGGTCCTGCCCCCCTTACTTCCTAATTCAAAAAAGTATACCCACCCATCCCCTCCCGGAGTTGCGTTTTTTATATATACAAACTTTTTAATATGCTTAAACTCATTTCAGCAAATGTAAACTCTATTTCTGATGCAAAAAAGTGTGGGTCGGTTGTTAGCTATTTCATGTCACATAAACCCGACATATTATCGCTTTGCGATACTAGATTAATTATTACTGTGGTTATTTTAAAAAAGGAGGGTCCCACCTATTTTTTATAACATGAATCTTAATATCATGTCAAGTAATGTTAACTCTATCTCAGACCCTGCAAAGCGTCTCAAAGTAATTCAACACTTCGAGCATCTTAAACCGGACATTTTATCACTATGCGATACCAGAATTGTAGGGAATAAAATAGATTTGGATTTCCCACCAGATTACGCCACTTTCAAAGTTTCGGCAATCAGAAAGGGGGGAAGTCACCCCTCAAGGGGCATCTGGATGGCTATAAAGAAGTTTCTGCAGCCAGTATTTGTGGCTGGCGATGAAGCTGGAAACTTCGTCATTATAAAGATAACCTGGCAAAAAAAACCTATCAAGTTAATATCCCTATATGGCCCAAATAGAGATGAGCCGGAGTTTTATCAAAAAATGGAAAAAAACTTTTTGTCCGGGGAGGGTTCCTGGAGTGATGAATGCATAATTCTAGGGGACCTAAACATGGCCATTGATCAGAAAGAGACACCCAGAATTACAGACACGAAATAATAAAAAATCTTTGCGCAAAATGAAAGAAATTATAGCAAAGCTGGGCCTAAAAGATGCAGCTATTAAATTTCAAAGAATTCCTGACCATACATTCATCAGAAGGACAAAAGAAAGTCAGCACTCAATAACTGCTAGACTTGATTACATCTTAATATCCAGTGGTCTATATCCACTTCTCAATGGTTTCTGCACACTCGATAGTTTTCATTCTGACCATCGCCCAATAGTAGCTAAATTCTTGGCACCCAAGTCACATCGGGCTGGGGCGTGGAAGCTCAATGTGAGTTTACTGGAGGCTGATAGTGGCACAAATTGTAAGGTTGAGCAAATAATTCAGCACATACTGGGAAGGTTTGATAGCAAATACATTAAGACGCCAGCGCATGCGTTGAAGTTAATCTTGGACAGCTGTAGACGAGAATATATTAAATTAGGTACGAAGTTGAGTGCCGAGAGGAAGATGATGGAGAAGAAAATTTTAGAATTAAAAAATACAAAGGAGCAGAATGTAACTTTCGACGAGCGTCTTAGAGAAATTACAGAATATAGGTCCCAGGGAAGATTAATTAGGTCTAGATTGAGGATTTTACCCAAGGAAAATGTAGTACTGGAGAGTTTAAAGAGATGGGAAGCAAATAACATGGGAAAAAAACAAATTAATGCAATATTTGACTCTGGGGGCAATTTGTTAGAAAATAAGACTGACATCTCCAATGTTATCAAAGAATACTTTGGCAAAATGCATAGGTGCTGGGAGTGTGTGAAAAGAGACTTGGAGTGTGGCTTGGAGTGTTTTATAAAAAGAAAACAGATTCTGGATACAATTCAACCCATGAATTTCATACCTCATGGAGGAAATACCTTAGGTGAAGGAAATAGGAAGCTGCTTGACGAGAATATAACACAGGAAGAAATAAAATTATATATCAATAGCTACAAAAAAAAGAATAGAGCCCCAGGAATTGATGGATTCCCAATTGAATTTTATAGAAATTTCAAAAACTTTTGACACCCTTATTACAAAAAATATACAACAAAGCCTTAAACGATGGAATTTTGGACTCAAATATATCTGAAGGCAATCTAGTCTTAATACCCAAAAGTGGTAAGGACCCAAGGTATGTTCAAAACCTAAGACCACTTACAATTTTAAATACGTCCTACAAGATATACAGTGGCATTTTAGCTAAAAGATTAAAAGAGGTCCTGCCTACACTTATACATTCGGCTCAGAAAGGATTCCTTCGGGGCCGATGTATGGAGGACGTGATAAGGAGTATAAAGGATTGCATTGCATCCATGGAAGAGAGAGGTGAGAATATTGCTGTAGTGACAATAGACTTTAAAAAAGCCTTTGACAGTGTTGATCATCATTGGATCATCAAGTGCTTAAGGGCCAAAGGTTTTGGGCGAAATTTCATTCGAATGGTTAGCATATGTCTTGGGGAACTTGTCACACGAGTTGGATCAAAAGATTGCCAGTTTCAAATAAACCGGGGCTGTCGACAAGGGGATCCATTATCACCGTATCTTTTTATAATTGCACTGGATCCACTAATGGTTGAGATAGGTGCTGTGAAAGATATAAAAGGAATAAAAGTACAAAAAAAGAACATAAGATTGAGGCCTATGCGGACGACTTGTCAATCCTATTTTCCGGAGAACAGGAAATGATTGAAAAGTCTATTGAGAGTGCTTTCAATATTTTGGGAAAATACACGGAAGTCTCAGGACTTGAAATAAATTATGAAAAGTCTATGTGCATGTCAAACTGTAAAAATAGGTTGAAGGTAGGTGATTTGAAAACTGTCAAAATGTTGGAGATTTTGGGAGCTTATATTTCTCTGGACTCGGCAGGGGAAATCGAAAATATTAAAAAAATTGAAACTAAAATACGCAATGCCACTTCCAAGTATTCCAGCATAATCAGCAGAAACCTACCTGCCCGAATTTTTGTATGGAATAGCTTCATCCTTCCTCAGGTAACTCATTTACTTAGAACAACCACTTTCTCACGTGTGCTAGTCACAGAAGTCCAAGGTATCGTTACTGGGTTTCTTTTTAGGGACGGTCCAACAAGAATGATTACTTGGAAGAGACTTATCCTCCCTAAAAAGTATGGAGGACTTGGATTGATCGATTTCGGAACCTTCTGGAATATAATCATATTCTCGTGGTTCAAACGATCGCTTGACTCTGGAACAGTGTGGTCAGGGATTCTAGAGCAAAAAATGGGTGAAATCTTTGGATTGTCTCGAGATGATGTGAGAGGTAGGGGACCACACAAAGTAATTGAATCCTCAAAATTTATAAGTGAATTTTGGCGTCAATGCTTCCAGTCTAACATTGAAATTTCTAACATAGTTCTCGCTAAAATGAACTGGCAGGAACCAACAAAAGATAATAAAAGATTGACTTTTTTGGTATCGACTTCGATTAAAAGGAAAATTGAATTTCTGGGTGAAATCTTTAATGATAACAATGACTTCGTTCCTAATGAAGTCCTTGAAAGGGAAAAGGTCGTGCGAGAAATTGATTTTAAAAAGAGGTTAGTAGGCCCAAGGGACTGTTTTTTTAATTATTTAAAAAATATAAAAAATTCCAACATACGAGAACTGTTGGTAAAAGAAAATGATAGGTCTTTGTACACAAAACAAATTGAAAGGAAAATAGATAGATTAGGTCTTAAATATTCATGGAAAGATGCTCTGAAGTGCCTAAAAAATAAATACTTTGATTTTACATTATTTTGGTTTAAATATCGCGTTATAACAAATACTCTTTCGTTGGGAAGCATTTTTGGGGGGACTGAGGTAGAGAGAGTGTGTTTTTTTTGCAAAGGTTCAATGGAAACTTCGATACATTTTCTAATAGAGTGCCCAGAATTAAAGAGCATTTGGATTGTTCTGATTGAGGAATTGTTTTTTAAGTTTGGAATTGTTTTAAGGGTAAAAGATTTTAGTTATATTTATGTGGGACCTTTCCAAGAAAAAGTTAATTTCATTGTAGCAAAGATACAGAATATCTTATACAAATTCCGAAGTACACGAACACCCCTCCCAGAAAATTTTCAATTATTTGTCAAGGACATTTTTGGAGGGATTATCTGCTGATATTTCCTTACCAACAAACGTTGACCTCAGGTCAGTGGAATCTGTTTTGGGTTTTTATTTTTTGATATATTTATTGTTGAATGATTTGTTGAGTGTTTTTTTTAAATGAATAAACTTGTTGTACGCGTGTACAAAAAAAAAAAAAAATATATATATATATATATTCGTTCTGCAGTGACGTCATAAGTAGTTATACTGCTAGGATTACATGCTTGTTTTTGTATTGCCCCGACCTTATTATACAGAACTTGGGGAACCGTGGTGTTAATTTATGACGTCATATGGTGTCGGATATTTTTTGCGAGGGCTTCATTTTGCATTTCATAATTTAAAAACCACTTATGCAGTAAAAAGTCTCCCTAGAGTTACATTAGATTAATAAGTTAGAGCACCCCCTAGGGAGCAAAAAAAAACTAACATTATAGCCATCTCCTATGCTATACATATATGTAGCATATGTACCTATGAAATAATGCTTACAAATAAAACTTTTTTGTTTTTCATCCAATTTTAAAAATTTCTTCACAATTGCATTAGTCTCCCCAATTTGGAACAACTATATTAACAATTTTTTTTTTCAATGCCAAAAATCATGGGGGACCCTTGAGTTTTTTGAAAAAAACAGTTTTTTGGTTTTTCTGAAAAAATATGAAACACTGAGAATGACTTTTTTATAATGTATTGTCAAGTTTTATAAGCTCCTTCTTATGAACTCAAGTTGAAATCTGTGAGTTCTCCAGGAGCGGAGAAAAACAAAACCCTTTTTCCATTTTGCCAGTTTTTATTCCAAAACTCAAAAAATTTTAAACCAAAATTCATTTAAGAGAAAGGAACTTATTAGAAATGCCAACTCTATAGGTACTATTTTATAACTTGATGCGATCAACCCAACAGACAACCCACAGAAGGCCCCCTAAATTTAGGATTTCAAAATATTCTGCTTCGTCCATGGAATTCGACCTAATATTCAATCCCGGATTTGAGGCTCTTAATGACCTCGGATCCGGATACTGATAACATCAAAGTTGCTCCCTTTTTGAAGCTGAATATGATTGTGCAAAAATGTATTGCGAAAACTTGCAATTAAAAAAAATCCGGATCCGGCCCATATATATCCCGAAGGCCGGACATTGACTTAACCACCCTAGGCTTATTTTGCAAGGCCTTCATTCGTATGTTTTGTTTTGAACTTTTTTTGTATTAAAAAGTCACCCCAGAGGGTTTTGCGGTTTGCATGGATTTTTGAGGGTTAGGAGGCTCGGGATGTAATTAAATGTTTTGTGGGCTTTGGCCGTAGGCATCTTTTGGTATAAACACAACTAAGGCCTAGCGGCCTTGTAAAGGCCTGAAAAAAGGCTTGGAAAATTTTGGTTGTCCATAGTTCGTAAGTGAGATGTTTTAGAGACAGAACGCACAACAAAAGTTATCTGCATCTCTGCCCAATAATTTGGATCCGGAAAAAAAATTCCGGATCTAGAAACTCCCGGACCCGGATTATGACATTTCATTACTTTTTGATTCTTTCCCATTTCGAAAAAAAGCTTCTCTGAAAGTATATCAAGAATAGGGTTTCCAATCGGGTCCCAAATAAATTTTCTGGAAAACTGGACCGGCCTGTCGGGAAATTAAAGAAAACCTCTGGGGTGACTTTTTAATACGAAAAAAAGTTCAAAACAAAACATACGAAATGAAGGTCTTGCAAATAAGCCTAGGTTGGTTAAGTCAATGTCCGGCCTATATAACACACAGTCTCTTTTATATATTATATATTTATATATATTATAGATATAATAAAATATATATATATATATTATATATATATATATATATATAATATATTATATATAATAAGTATGTTCTACATCCAAGGGATTCATGGATTCGTACAATTATAGTTATTTTTAGCATCATATTCATCATTTTTAGTTTAAATAGAATAAAACTCCCTCATTTTTTGATTACCTCAGATTACTATAATCATTCTTAGCGATATAAAAATACACATCTTCAATTTATGATCTCTCGAAACCTCAGAGATGACAAGTTTAACCAAGTAATAAACTAAAGAGCTCTCTGATCCTTTTTATCTCAGATCAATACAAGCTCAAAATAAGTTCTCAATTAAACGGATTGTCAACACATATACAAGAAAAATTATACTCCTATTGATGACGTCACAAATTTACAAATGCACAAAAGATAATTTCATGATTATACTCATTAAAAATATATATGAGAGCTTATAAATCGTTCATGACAATTAATGAAATGTTTAAAAAGTTGGTTGGCCTTAAAAATCAACCCATTGATTCAATATATTGTGTTTGCAATAGTATTTGAGCCGTGGGAATATAAGAGAGGGAGAGAAAAGGAGAGTTGAAGAAATAAGATGAAAAATACTTAATAGTTTTTATATAATAAATGCACCATAAATAATTTCATTATGTTTGTATTCCAAAGATAATTAATCATTTTGATTATACTTATTCGAATTGACTACTTCTATATATTTATGACGTATTTTCATTAAATACAGAATTTGGCATATATTTATTTCTCTTGATTTTGGCT
The DNA here is from genome assembly GCA_013387185.1 of Caligus rogercresseyi. NCBI lineage: Eukaryota > Metazoa > Arthropoda > Copepoda > Siphonostomatoida > Caligidae > Caligus > Caligus rogercresseyi. The sequence goes on along the minus strand of CP045895.1, from coordinate 14,216,483 downwards.
GTCACATAAAAAAGAGCGCTTACATATAAATCAGAAATTGTAATCACCTCCGTCAGCGATAATTATTTGTTCCCAGAGTTCTCTCACAGTCCTTTACGCATCTCTACTTATC
>CP045895.1:14097847-14216271 GCA_013387185.1 Caligus rogercresseyi | reverse complement strand
TAGAGAGTTATATGTACATTAAAAAAAGCCTATTTCGCGTACAAAATGACGCATATAATGGATTATGTATGCGTCAGAGACAAAGTAAAATTTTGAGAGGATACCTTGACGCAAATCTAAGAAACAAATTATTATTTATTTTTTTCATAATCGATTTCTTATAGGTCAATACAGGCTCTGAATCATATGATGTAAACTCAGATTGTACTGAATTCTGAACTGATAGAATGCAACCAAGGTCATTTTTGGATTTATCATCTAAAGTTTTACTAAACTTAAAAGTACTATTTTACTCTGAAGCGAACAAGTCATCTTCTACAGGCGAGTGAAGTTAATTGATACAAAAAAGCTATGAAATAAGCTAACAATACTCACTCCCTTTCTTGCTTTGTTTTAATGAAAACTTTGTTTTATTAAAAAACATCAAACATACGTCTGGTAGTAAATTAGATTTCCTTTAAATTAATAATAACTATTGAAGTCTGTAACGTCCACCATTTTGAAGAAATTTACGGAAAACTATTTTTACTAAATTTTTAAAACTTTGACCTCGTTGTGCGACCTCGTAATGTTGACCGATTTTGTTCAAACTTTGTATGTCGTCTTCTTTTATCACCATGAAACAGAAAATCCACAATGTTGCTAACATTTCAAACGTTTGAAAAATAAGAACAACCCTAATATATATCAGACTTGTTGATTTATTATTAGGAAAATTCCTTATCGGTCGTCGTTCGTTATTGGCGCCAAAAAGAAGACGAAGGTTTTTGATTGTCATGGGACAAATTTCCTTTCTAAAAAAAACGTCATCACTTTTTTTAACCTTTTTTCGTCGGGACTCGGGCCGGGCCGTAACTTAAATTTTTCAAGCCGGGCCGGGCCAAAACCGGGCCGGTACATAATTATATTTTTGTTCCTTCGAAATTCTAAATTCAAGAATTTCCAAAAAAAAGTGATACGTTTTTTTTTATTAAAAAAGGATCTACAAAAATAGTGACGACGTTTTTTTAGAAAATTATCTACAAAAAAAAGTGACGACGTTTTTTATAGGAAAGAATCTACAAAAAAGTGACGACGTTTTTTTATTAAAAAATCTACAAAAAGTTTCTCAAGTGATGATTTTTTAATTTTTTAATGACAAACGAAATATTGAAAAGTATTTATGTCCCGGCCCGGTGTATAAAAAACCCGGGATACCGGCCGGGCTGCTCAAATAATAGCCGGGACCGGGCTGGGTTCCCGGTCGTTTCCTGATATATATGTATACATATATATTCAACATCCTTTATTCAATTAATAAGACGTATTGAAGGAGTATATCCAATTGACTCACAAATGATGTGGTGTCAGGCTCCTGAGAAAGGATGAACTTCTTATCTCTAAATTATTGATGTTCACATCTCAACAGCCAGGAGTGAGATGGTTGTTCACTCCTCTTTTCTTCCAACCAATCACGTTCGAGATACCCCTTTATTTTTTTTTTATTTTTTTTTGCCTATATGGTTCGACAGAATTGCATCCGATAGGATATAAATAAGCAACCCCTTTATTATCCTTAGCAATGACTTTCGCCACGTTAAATATATTCATACGAGAGGTAATTTGTATGTATAATAAAAAAGTGGTGCCCTTTTAACGGGATTGGTTGATAGAAAAGGAGAGGGAATAATGAAGAAGTCAGTTGGTATTATGTTAAAGAAATATAATTTTACTATCAGCTGTTGAGGAGAGAACATCACTTCAGAGAGAAGGATATCATCATTAAGAATACAAATGATCTCTCCTTCATTCATGTCATATATGAATGCTTTAAATAATCTTTTTCCAACCATAAATATGAATTGAATAAAGCCACTTGTTATATTCATTGTCTCTTGTCATGGGCCTACTACATCTATGTTGTTTACGTCTTACTTAAATAAAATCCTCTAATATGAATCATATAGAACGTTTATTTTGTTTTATCATATCAATAGCTAAGACGTAAAAAAAATCGAGTTAGCAACTGATAATGTACGTTGTTTTGAGCTTCCAAGATCAACCATTATGATGTTCTTAGTTTTTTGACGAAGCATTATAATTAGTGCATAATTATAATAATTATTCGTATTAAATTGGATAGGTGTGACGTCAATATAATAATTCATGTTACTATGCATGTGTTAACGGTTAATCAAGTCAATTTAAACACAAATCATATAGACAAAAAAACTTGATATATATGATCGTTTTTGAATACAAAACAAATTCTATCCAGAACTAACTCAGCGGCACAACTAATGACAGGGTCCTTGTAAACTTTTTGAGAAGCTTCAAAAAGATCTGGGCTGGCTCGACTCAAGAATTTCTAAACGGAATACCTTAAACTTGCAAAAGGGTACAAATGGTCAAAGGCAAGTGATTCCATTAGTTATTCTTTGGAAAACTAATTAGATATTTGTCAGTTAGCAACAGATAATATATATATCTTAAATTTGTATTATTATAGATATACCTCATTTGGCTCCATGCGACTTCTGGCTATTCAACAAACTCAAGCGGCTGATATATAATTGTAATTCATATTCGGTAGTGATAAAATCAAATACAGTCTAAAAAAAATAAAAACACAATACATATGCAGTTACTATTATATGGAAATAAAATATAGACATTTTCGTAAAAATATCCATGAATTTCATAGTTCAATGTATAATTTTTTTTGATAGTCCCTCCCTCCAACACAAAAAATACTAATGAAGACATTTTTTAAGGATCTAAAACATGCTAGCCTTTTCCATGCTTCATAATATAAATAATTTAGGGTACGGTTACTTCGATCTCCTACCTGAGCTAGAAACAAAGAGAAACCACACTTCAACACGGCCATCGTGCTAACATTCCTCACAAAAACCTCTCTATTAATTTACTTATTATAGAAGAAGAAGGAAAAAAAGTACTCGTTATCCAGAGTGTTGAACATATTCATGAGCCGAGTCAGTGCTAGGAGCGACCACATTGATGAAGGAGCTCCCAAACGTCTCCCTCCTCCTCCGATCATTGAGGAGGAGGATGAGACGAGACGGGGCAAATATAATGACTGGAATCATGCCACCCGTCCACTCCCATTCCAGAAATTTGATCCCAAGCAATGATGAATCAATGTAAGCAATAACAATAATAAAACAAGGCAGGAGCACTCTGGATGACGAATACCTTTTTTCCTTCTTCTTCTATAATTAGTAAATTAATAGAGAGGTTTTGTGAGGAATGTTAGCACGATGGCCGTGTTGAAGTGTGGTTTCTCTTTGTTTCTAGCTCAGGTAGGAGATCGAAGTAACCGTACCCATATTTATATAAAAATACCTGTTACTTTGTTTGTACACTGAACAGCATCTTTAACTTTTCAATATACTCAATTCAATTTCTATATTATAAAACAAATATTTCATACTATCATATAGAAACATTTTTCATAAAACTATAATATTTCTATTCTGTGGACAGCTTAAACCCTACATAAAATTTAAGAAGAGACACTTCCAACAATAGCATCCACAATTATTATAAAAACATGGGGAAAAGCAAATATATTATAAATATCAATGTAATAATAAATATTTAGTAATTGTTTCGTTGTATGTAATATTATTTTGAAACTATTCATTTAATACTTATGTAAAATCGGATGGATCTAAGAGCTAAAGTTTAAATTACAATAATGTTTTTCAAGTTTTTTTTGTTAGGCATTTGTTATGGGTCTAATCAAGTATGATTGAGATAGAAGGTGTATAGATATTTAAGGAATAGGAGAAAGAGGTGCTTTTTGAAACGTAATTGGTTGAAAGAAAGGGGATGGAATTATTTAAAAAAAGCATTTGGCATACTGCTACAAAGTATCACTTGACTCGCATCTGTTAAGGAGGGAACATCAGTAATTCCGAGACAAGAAAGTCATCCTTTAAAAAACACTAATTATTTCTTCTTCATGGACCTTCATCTATTTCTAGGAAGGGAAGGAATAATAATAAAAACAGTTGGTATTATGTTACAAAGTATCACTCATAGAGATATAAAGATGTAGAGAGCCTATTGGACTCGTCTAGAAATACGTCATTGTGTCAAGAATATAGCTGAACGACGATGTTTCTCTGCTATTGGAGGGAAGAAAATACGTCATGATGTTATGTTTATATCTCTATGATCAGCTTACGATGACGTAATATCAATTACTTTGTTTATAGTGGACACACAGAAACAATAGAACGCTGTTTCTCTGCTATTGAAGGGAATCAGCTCTCTATATCTTTATATCTCTATGGTATCACTTCACTCACAGCAGCTGTTGAGGAGTAAACATCAATTCATCCTTTAAAAAACGAATTGTTCATTATTCATGGGACTACATCCATGACGTCATTGGCGAATCCTTTGAATCCTCCAATAACACCTATAAATATTAATTATATGATGCATTCCACTCTTCACACTGGAAGGAAATAATTAATATTTAGCTTGAATCATGAGATAAATGGATCCTCACTTTGAATGTTAGGAATTATAGAAAAAGAAAAGAGTTACCAATTGAAAAATTTATATTTGAGAACTACCATATTGAACTGCCCTTAATATGCCTCACTTAAAATTTATTTACAAAAATCATAGCTATTGTGTTGCTATAAAACCCTTATTTTCTTTTTATAATACGATAAGTAGATTTTTTATACCTAAATAACAGCAAAATAAAATACAAAATAAGATAAAACGAAAAAAAAACACTTTGTGTTCATTGCTTCAAGCGATGTTCAAAGTAGCATGAAAAAAATATATATTTTCTTTGTTCAGATTTGCCTTTAATTTTAACTAGCAAACAATCAGGCTGAAGATTAAACAAAGCCTTAGGAATCATATTTATATGAGTTTTATATAGGAGTAAACAATAGGCTTATCTTTATTATTCATCCTTATCAGTTAGAATGGTAGCTCTCACATATCATATATGTATAACGACATAGCAAATTTGATAAAAATGACAGAATATTGTTTCATGATTCAACAAAGAAGTCAATTTTTTTAATTTATCTATATATATTTTTTTTTTGATAAGGTCTTACAGGAGATACAAAGTAAAAAAGGCAGTAGAATTGTGTACAAAATAGAACATAAATAAACAAATATTTGTTGAATAGCCAAAAGTCGCATGGAGCCAAATGCAGTAAATAAGGAGGATGTGGAACGATATTAGTCGAGTTTTTGGCTAAAAATCACGAATAAACAGCACAGTGTGTGGCGGTGCGTTATCATGGTGCAAAAATCGAGTGTTTTTAGCCTCTTTCGGGCTCTTCTGTCGGATACCGTTACATAATTTACGCATAACGTTCAATTAATATTCATTATTGACTGTTTGCATAACCTTGATTTTTGAGCGACTTTGGCGTGGCTTTTCGGTATCGACTCACCTTAGGCCTGATATTCACTCGATTGGTCGGGGATTGCTTGGAGATCGTAAGCGTAGTTAAAATGGATTTCGAATGTCGATCTAGTCGTAAAGCTTTGTTTCTCACACTTCAACGAGCCACATTTTTCCAAAAAATAATAATAATTTTGATACCAGTCGAGATTGACGCGGTTGAGAGCCAACACATCCTTCAAATGGGTATTGACCTAGCCTTTTAATAGTTCAATCTCATCAAAAAGGTCACTAATGGATAAACGGCGGTTTTCCTCACCACCAAATCTTTAACTTTTTGGACGTGAGCTTCGTGAGTTGCAGCTGATGATCGCCCAGAACGCTGCTCGTCTTCAACACATTCTCGACCTTCATGGAAGTCGTTGTACCTCTTGTTATTTTTTTTTTACCAAACACCAAAGGAATCCACAACGATTATGCAGCAGAACAAGCAAAAATTGATTCCTTTGAACAACAACAACAAAAATCGTAAAATAACCATTTTACCTCGAAATAACAACTGAATGACCAATATTTCCCCCATCTACTTGTTTATTCAACCTTAATGTTAACTGTATCCTAATTAAATATGGCTCCAAAGCTTAATTGACTGCTCAGAGAATGTGCGGCTTTCATTATAAGCCTCTTTAAATGCAGAGATGAATAACTTTATACAAAGACTTACAGGTCCATTGAGTAGGCTTAAGCATGGCCAAACCAACTTAAATAAGTACTTATTTTGCAGATGCATTTATTTTGTGATAAGTGATTCATATAAATTGATGCATGGAAAACATATTTAACAAACTTCTTAGTTTTGCTGAAGGAGAAGAAGTTCATAATTTGAATGAATGATTTTCTCTCTTTTTTTCTTCATAATTGAAGACTTCATTTGGATGAATGTTAGATGATCTTCAGGATGTAGACATGCCACTAATTTCTTCTTGATTTAATTTGTATAGCGTTAAAAGACTCAATTACTGGGAGGGTATTTTTATAACTTATTTGAGTGACTTAACTGCAGTTATTTTTTTATGTACATTGACATATTAATGAATATTTTGAAGGAATGTAGTGATAGTCATTGCAATGTGTTGTTTTTTAGGTTCTGCAAATGTTAACTTTGAGATTCAAATCCGTTTTGGTTAAGGAATTTATTGATATACTTGCAACCAATATAATATGAAATTAACTCATTTGAGGTTATAGTTAATGTTAACTATGACTTCAAATTTCTTCTTTTTCAAAATTTTCCTCATGCATATCCATACGAATGCAATTTATCGCACCAATTATATAAATAATACTGATTATTTCATATTCATTCAGTCTCAATTATATATTATTTTGCAAAACAATACATTTGCGCCAATCATATCTTTTTGTTATTTTAGTGTTTTCTTTTCAAGTTTACAGAAGTTGCTACTATTATTAATGTTAATCGAAATTTGATTTCAAATTTTGTACATATTCAATCCTTTTTTATGATTTTGATGGATTCATATTGTGTAGAACCTTAAAGTATAATTTAGCAGAATTTAAAGGAAAATCTTTTGAGTCCAATTATGCATTAGTAATTAAAGTGTTAATACAAAGTCATTTACTAAGGTTATCACTTTTTCTATCACATTTCTTACTTTAATAATTTGGACTAAAAGTAAAATATCATAACGTTGAAATCAATTACATTACATATCTTTTCCCCCCGTATTAATTTGATTTAACTTAAGTACGTGTTTGCATCGTAATTTTAAGCTTAATGTTCCTCTATCCGTTTTGCGGTTGATATAAATATATACAAAAATTGTTTTATTATAATGATAGAAAATAGTTAAATAGTTCACTTGTCATAACAGCATGTATTGTAACATTCTAACTTATTCTTTAAAGTCAATGTATCCTTTCAGAGAGCTCTGCAATCTAAATATTTAATACACTCCCCGTATGAAAATGCTACCTTCGAAGTAGAGTTGGCCATCAGTATCCATGCTTATTATACGTTAGGCCTAGTAGCTGAATTCTCGTGACATGAGTTTAACGGGGCGATGAAGAATGTAACAAATAGCATAACAGAAAACACTAAGAGAAATGGACTCCGCCTAAAGTCCGAAAAAGTACAAAATATGCTAGTAGGTATATATAGTTTCTCAACGTCATCGTCCCTAGGGATCCTGGGTGATACAATATTGGGTTGTAATCATAGAGATATAAAGATATAGAGAGCTGTTTCCCTTCAATAGCAGAGAAACATCGTTCAGCTTTATTTTTGTGTCCAATATAAACAAAGTAATATGTACTACGTCATCGTAAGCTGATCACAGAGATATATTATATCTCTATGATCAGCTTACAATGAAATAATACAAATTACTCTGTTTATATTGGACACAAAAATGCAGATGAAGGGAATAAGCTTTCTATATCTTTTTTTTTCTCTATGGTTGTAATGCATTTAGAGTACACACCGCCAAGGTAGCTGCTGACGTAAGAAAGAATTGGAAACGAGAGTATCAATGTTCCTCTTATTTACAACATCTCAAAACCATTACGAGGAGAATTATCCTCAATCGTAGAAGTGTTCTTCTCATAGAGATATAAAGATATTGAGAGCTTATTCCCTTCAATAGCAGAGAAACATCGTTCAACTGTATTCTGTGCCCATATAAACAATTTATACTACGTCATCGTAAGTTGATTATAGAGATATAAATATTTGTTTATATTGGGCAATATGACGTATGCCTCTGAAGAATCCAATCAGCTCTCTATATCTTTATATCTCTATGGTTCTTCTTCATAAAGTCCTCTAAAGAGCTCTTGTCAATGCGAGAATTCCTGTTGTTTAAGATATATTAATTGGAACTAGAAAATATCTAAGGAAAAATCAAGCAAGCGCTTGATTTATTTTATGACTGACTATCATTTTTACATTCTTGTTAATAACTTAACTTTTTGATACGGGACTCCACTCTTAATGTTAAGGACGAAAATTCATCATCTCTCAAGAAGGGAACGTTAATTCTATTAAACTTCATTCAAAAGAACCTTGGTTTCATTGAGTAATTATATTATTGGTATACTTATTCATATCTTCACAGATGCGACTTAATCGAACCATTGAGACAAACAAAAAACTTTTTTTTTGGAAGAATTAGAAACAATTAAAATAACTAATGATGTTTTTGTCCTTCAACATAAATCAAATACAATTTTTCATTGTATTTAAATTAATGTGTATAATTATTTAGTTAATATTTCCTTACAAAATCTAGTCTAGCAAATTCCCAATGTAAAAAAATACATTCTCATAAAAGTGTATTTAAATCATGGAAGTCTAAAATAATGAAAAATAAATTATTTAATTATCGTTATAATATAAATATATATATATATATCAGGAAACGACCGGGACACTTTTTTTCGCAGGGACCCGGGCCGGGACTTAATTTTTTAAGCCGGGCCGGACCAAAACCGGGCCGGGACTTTAATATATTTTCGTTCCTTCTTCATTCTCAAGTGACGGCCTTTTCTTTAGAAACGTATTTTCTTTAAAAAATCAAGAAAAAAGTGACGAAGTTTTTTGTAGAAAATATTTTTTTAAATAAAAATATTCCTGGCCCGGTGATTGTTAGACACCGGGCCGGGACACTCAAAAAACGGCCGGGACCCGGGCCAGGCACCCGGCCGTTTCTGATATATACATATATATATATATCAAAGCTTTTCCTCATATAACATTATTTCTTTTATGATCACATGACACTTATTTATATAGATTCACCTCTACATTATCGCCGATAATACAAAAATCATATAACTCATAAAAATCCTGAGGCTCTTATTTGGCTCATTATCTTAGAAACCTTATGGCTCTGATGATATATGGATTTCCCTGTAATTAACCCATATGATTGGTCCAATCCATCCCTTTGACAATTAAGGCAACATCAGATGAATATTTTGGAAAGTAATTGGGAGCGTATATATTTAAGTAATACACACACACACACATATATATATATATATATATATATATATATATATATATATATATATATATATATATATATATATATATATATATATTCACTGGCTATAGAAGACTCATTACTTTTCACGCAATAAACGACGTCCATTGAGGCCTATTTGAGGCTTACATATAAAATAGTCAAAACATGGGAAAACATATTTTCCACTTTATTCATGTGGGACTAAAGCCATCGTTAAGCTCCTTATAGGCCTCTCCATTGCATTTGCACCTCCCTCAATCGTGTGAAGCATTGAAGCATACACAAATATCCAATGTATATAGCAATAGTATTTTGTCGTGGGAAAACCTATTCAACTCTATGTTACATCTAAGTATCGTACATGAAAAAAAAACCATGATGGATTCATTTAACAAGAAGTGAAGAAAACCCATGAATAATAATTATATAGACAGCAACTCTAATATGCCATTATTGTCGAAATTAACATATATAGTAAAATAATATTTCTATTGTTGTTTATATCGAAATGAAGAAAAATAGTGGAGACATTCAGTTGAGAAATTATCCTACCGAATGTTTTTCGTACCTAATTTCCTTGAGTGAATATGAGATATCCGAGTTCACATTTGCGGGGTCTGAGTAGCTACATTTGAATAATTACTATCAATTAAAACCATAGATAATTAAATTGGAAATACGGATCATTTTTATTATTGACTGATATTTAAGGCAAATAAATAAAGTTGGTATATACAGGGTTAGGCAGAATTAGTGAAACATCGGATTGTAAGTGCAATATCTCTCTAAATATGAGTTTGAGAGGTTTTGTTATGATATAAAATTATGTTTGGCGTACAATTGTACATCTGCTGTGTTGTTTTCATAACTTTTGTTGAAAAACAACGACGAAGTGGACCTTGAAAGCAAGGGAACGACCATCGTCAAGTTGTTGGACTTTGGCCAGTCCCACATGGCTATCATGATCATGCTTGGGGTAAGCTGAAACTTCATCTGGCGTACCAAAAAAAGTTACCAAAGAGACAGGCTAAACCACAAGGAAGCCTGAGCAAGGAAAGAAGCGATCAGTGAGTACACCAAGGCTGACCAAGGCCGTCAACGGCAAGATACTTCGTAACCCGCCCGCTCAATGAATAAGATGGCTCAGGAGTACAACGTATCTACGAGGACCATCGGGAGGGTGGTCAAAGCTGACCTGGGCATGAAGCCGTTCAAGTACAGGAAGATACATCTACTAAAAGAGGCCACCATAGTCAAGAGGAAGGCTATATCAAAGTTGGTTCTCAAATGACACACAGACAACCCTAGTGTCGTTGTGATCTTCTCTGATGAGAAACTTTTCGAGACCACAAAGAAGTTCAATCCTCAAATGATCGTATATTGTGCAGGGATGCTTCCAAGATCCTAGAGAATACCAGAAACGTCTACCAGATGCAGAAGCCGGCATCTGTGATTGTCTGGGGGCCGTGGCTTCCAAAGGTAACAAATCACCCTTGCTCCGGATTCCAGACGGTGTTAAAATCAACAAGATCGTGTACTTGGACTTTCTAAAGACCAAAGTATTCCCGTGGATCCAGGAAGAGTTTGGTGGAGTCCCTATTTGCTTCCAGCAAGACGGAGCTCCGACCCATACTTCAAAGATTGTGCAGGACTGGTGTGCAGCCAATTTTTTCCACTTTTGGAGCAAGGAGCTTTGGCCTCTCTCATCTCCTGATTGCTACCCCCTTGACCTTGCCATGTAGGGGATGGTGTAGAGGAAGGCCAATGCTAAACTAAGGGTCAATAAGGACCAGCTGATGGCCACAGCTGAGGCTGCCTGGAACAAGATTCCAGAGGAGATTGTGTGTAATAGATGCACTGGTGTGGCCAAGAGACTTAGGGCTGTGGTTCGTGCAAATGGTGGATACGTGGAATAACTTTGTAATAAATGTTTTGAAGCAGTTTGTTGTCAACACATTTTTGAAGTAATACATTTTCTAAATTAAGTATTTTGGGAGCTATTGCGTCATTTTAATGTTTCACTAATTCTGCCTAACCCTGTATATATATATATATATATATATATATATATATATATATATATATATATATATATAGTATATATATATATGAGTAATATTTATAAGGACAGCAACTCTAATATGCCATTATTTCATTTTTATTATGACTGATATTTAAGACAAGTAAAAAAAGTTGGTATATATATATATATATATATAGAGAGAGAGAGAGAGAGAGAGAGAGAGCATTCAATCAAAAGGTTTAAGAAAATATAAGTTTGGTTTCTTTTTTACATTTCTTTAATGGAATAGCCAAAAGTGAATAGGTTTTTCTGATGTTTTAAGGGAACGCTACTTAGAAAAGTTTGGCATGTAATTCAAAAATAAATTTTATTTCAGATAGATATTCTTTAAAATCAAATGCACATTTGTTTTGTATTTAAACTAGTAATCAAAAGAGTCTTCTTCTCCTATAGCTATTCAAAAATAGTGGATTGTGTATTTAATATGCCAAAATTGTTATTTTATAAATGCTTATGTATTTTTATAAGTATGAGTGCAAATTTATAAATATATTAATGTATTATTTTCTTATTATGTTTTTTTCATATATGTGAGTTGAATGCACATTTAAATGGAAAGTAGTACAAAAAAGTTCTAGAACCCTAATAATACTTCCAGATAATTGCGCACAAAACATTTGATTTAACGGATGTCATTGACTCCACGCCTCAACTATTTTATGTATTACAATATTACCCAAGAGAAATATCCATCAAATATTTATTTTGTCATTTGTTCTTTATAATACTAATAGCAAAACTACATAATTAAATTATTGATTTAAAAAAGAATGCCAAAAGAAACATAATAAAACAATTTCATTTTGTCTATTGATTAAATCTCTAAAGAAAGTTGGTTTAAATAGCACTGATTCTTTCTTTCTATAAACAACAAGAATGCTCGTAATGCTTATAACATTTCTGTATTTTTTAACCACAATTTCACTTGCCTATGGTTCTGGTCGGTTTTATCTCTATGTCGCAGTGAATGTAGAACCACATTTTATAATGATCGTTTCAAAGCTCGATCATTATTATACAGTTCGTTATCATATATGTATTTCTTCCAGATGTATGTAATTAATATAGTTTTTAACACATTTACAATACATTTATTTCTTTGTAAAATGTGTTAATTCACCATAGAAAAAAATATTTTGAATTTAAGAGGCCAGTCTGTAGGGGACAAAAAGACATGTCTGCATCCATGTAAAGCGGGATCCTTGCTGGAGGAAAAAAAGCAAGTCACAACAGCCCAGACACCTTCAAAGCAACTTATTCCCTTTTGACGTTTAAGCCCGCCTCTTTCAGGCCTACAAAAAATGCCTTCATTATTATACAGACCGACACGTCTATAGCCAACTGCATATCTTAAACGCATTGATCAAGGTCTTTCAAAAAAAGTCATGGGAATAGACACAGGGATTCAAACTCTATACGTGACGTCATTGGCACACTTCCCCCTTTGTTCTTAAGGACTGGAGTAATAAATAATATTTTATATGCCGTGGCATTTAAACACTCTCTCAAAATTAATAAATTCTGCATTAAGATCGCAAAAATATTCCAACCAAGCATTATAATTTCAATGTAATAAATAAATGAGCCCAATGACGTCATTTTTAGATAGGGTTATAGTTCTTTACTTCGGAGACCTTGTTCTATAGATCTTGGCATTGACAGGCAAGTGAAAAAAAAGAAAGGGTTGACGTCAATAGCAGTAAAAAGACTACAAATCTCTTTGAGATGTGTTGTTCGTGTTGTTGTTGTTGTTGTCGTCGAAGAAGAAGAATAAAAGGCTCGCCCTGATAGGATAGGAGGGCATGCATGCTGCTCAGAGGATTGTAGTGGCCCTTCACGTGAGAAGACTTATTGCAAGAAGAAGAAGAAGAAGGAAGAGAGCGGTGAGATACGACTGGCAAGAGCTCTTGAGGAAGGAGGGAGTGAGTGAGTGAGTGAGTTAGGGAGGGAGAGGGATTCCTTCCTTTAATTCAGCTGGAAGAAGGAAGAGGGAAGAAGGAATTGTGAACTTTGGACGTAAAGCGAACTCCATTGTCTTTTTCTAACTCGCGTATTATTACATGACGGAATGAGGCTGTTGTATGCGTTCTCCTTCTTTCAGAGCTTCGAGGACCTCTAGTGCCTCCAACAGCCTCCCATGCCCACTGATTGACATGGGACTCCGCTCATGATGAGGATTCAAAACCTACATTTCCTGACCGTCCTCTTCAGGGTCTATCAGTGGTGTCTCCTCTGGGACTCATGTGAGTCCCTCCTCTGCCCCGAGGTCTCCTCCATTCACAATGCCTCCAGCTTTTCCCTCGGGAACTGCAGCCTGGACCCGGATTTGGAGGCTTACTGGAGCCTGGGAGGGGAAGAGCTCTCGGAGCTCAGTCTCGCGGGTCCCATCAGACCCAGTCCCTCAGAGCTGGACCTCTCACTCATTGCCAAAGCCTTTCCTCGCCTTACATCGCTCAGGATCACCGGGATACCTTCATTACTCAGAGTAATCAGACAGACAGACACTGGCAGCAGCTACACTCTTGATACACTGCACTGCTATTCAACTCATCTCAGATATTCAAAAGCCAACCGATCTATCTCCATACTCCATACTACTCCCTTTAAGAATGGAGTTGGGCCCACAATGACAGTCCCTACATACACCGGACGTAATTGCTATGATTCTTTTTCTGAATGACACCTTCTCCCTCCATAGATCCATTGATGCAGTCTTGTATCTCAATGAATTAGTGCTTTGAGTTAAGCATTTTGAATAGTTGATGGGTCCCAAATGGCCTCATGCTATATATTACTGACATTTCCTCATAAAGTTACTTCATTATGAAGAAAAAAAGAAGGTGCCATTATGAAGTAAAAACAAACGAAAATCAGAATCAATTATATTATTATAATTAATATAAATTGATTAATGTACGTAATACATCAATTCATACAGTCATTGAATATTGGGATTCACATTCTATTTTAAGGCAATCGTGTTCTATTGTGAATCGTATATTAACAACCTATAATTGGTTTACTTTCAATAACTTTTTCATGTCATGAATGTCGGCTAAGGTTGGCTTCTTTCATATGTGAAATGAGGTTCCATTTAGTAAAAGTGAGGACATAATAATAACACGACTCCATCCATCTCTTCTTACAGATCACATTCAAGAATGACGAAGCACGATTCCCTTATCTTAGTTCGCTGAACCTAAGTAGTAACCCATCCCTCCATCAAGTTTGCCCCTCCATCTTTCAACGCTCCCCTCAGCTCTCCTTTGCCAACCTCAGTCACACGCCCCTTCAACACTTCCCCTTCATTAACCTTCAACGCACCTTCCGTGTTGACTTAAACCAGACAGAGATATCCTGCGACTGCCACCTTAATCATCTCTCATGGATAAAGGAAGGCCACCTCCCCGACCTGACCTGCCTAGACCACAGATCACGACGACGCCAACTCTCCTCCCTCACCTGCGATTCTTCACGGCGGCTCCTTACAACCCTCCTGAAGCCTGAGCCCAGCTCTGTCCGAAGTGTTTGGTCCACTGTGCGCCTGGACTGTCGAGTGAAGGGGGCGGATGTGATAGCCTGGGTCGTCAACTCCTTCAATGACGAAGAGGAGCGAGTCTATAAAACCCTCGTGGGTCATGGGATCCCTCAGTGTCATGTGGAGGTTCATGGGCATACCTGTGGACTCCTTACCGTCTCGGAGCATGGTATTCAGATGGAGACACTTAGCGAGGATGAGCGCGTGCGCACCCTTTCCAATGGCTCTCTTATCATTAAGGACTTTGGATGGCAGGATCGAGGAATCTATAGTTGTATTGCGACGAATCTCTGGAATGACACAGGGATACGGCATGAGTGTCTTCTTAACCTGGATCCTGTCTACAGGTCCATTCTATACTACTGGAGCCTCATGTATGGATTCATTTCCGCTGCGGGGTTTCTTCTACTCACCCTTATAGTCAAATTAGTTCATTTCTTACTTCAAAAGTAAGTAAAAAATCCAACTCATTAGTAGGGCATTAGCAATCTGACAAGTATATTTTATGGACACACTTTTTCAAATTATGGTAGTATAATTTTTTTGAGGAAATTACTACCTAAGCAATATTTCCCCCCAAAATAATAAAACGACATTTTTAGTGTCTATAAATAAATATTTCTTAGTTCAAAAGTATGTTTAAATGCAATATCATCAAAATATGGGAAATACATTTTATGGTCATGAATATTTATAACGCATATTCAACATCTTTCGCAACGCAACTATATATTTCTACACATTTTTGAAGAAAAATTATTTTTATTTGATAATGTTAGGATATTTGTTACATTATTATTATTATTTAAAATGCGCCAAAGAAGAAATAGAATAATATGAATAGTATTTTACAAATTTTGAAGATGATCTGGGTTTGCTTGATATTTTTCTTCAATTTACAAGAAAAAGAAAAACAATACTACGTAGAAGACGCATTTTATAGGTAGTTACTCAGTGGCATGCCCATTATGCTTGAGTTGATTTAATTTCTTGTAATGACGTAATAGTCCGGAGTGAAGGCTTTGCAGAGCATTTTGAGATCAAAGCTACAGTCTCTTTATATGACAAAGAAGGGTTTATTATTTGAAAGAATTGCTTTATAATGACACAGTACTGTGGTTTTTATACAACTATGATCCTTTTTTTAAAGTCGAATCTTTCGATTTATTTAGCCATACATATTCCATATTTTTTAAGACAGAGCTTTATTTAAATTTTCATACATATAAGCTTATATCTACACTTTGCAAGCATCATTAAAATCTTAAGTGCTTTAAAAAATCATTAATTTTGAATATTTGGCATCTAATGAAGTTATATATCATATACATTTATATAGATACCTACCTATGTTATTTACTAGCAGCATAATATTGTTATGCTGCTTAAGAAGGCGCATATTTAGTACTTCTTCTGTATACTTTTTGGCGTTAAGATTAATAACATTTAGCAAATGAAAATAAAATCCCTTTTTATATGTTTCTCCTTATCAAATTGATATATATATTTAATCGTAGATCACTAGAATAAGAATGCCAATTCATAATTTCCCCCCCTGCATAATTATGAACCAATAGAACGCCGTTAGTTATCAAATTCTTACCTCTGTCCTATAAATTACTCTTAGTTAGATTTTATGTCAATTTGCCAATATATTTGTTTTACAAAGCAAAAGAATTCACAAAAATATAAACTTATAATAAATTAACAAAAACACAGAAAAAACATTAAGAAAAATATTCAAAAAAATCGTCTTAAAAAGTATATAAAAAATTACTCTCATTCATTTTAATTTCTTTTTTAGCTATGGATGTTGTCTTTGCTGCTGTTGCTGCAAGGATCGGTTGCCTCCCAAAGCCAAGAAGTTAAAGACTGCCATTGATTCCATAGAAACATACCGGGATCAACAGCTGGAAAGGCTGCGGGAAAATTATACACAGCAGGTAATATTTTCATCTGCACGATAAGAAAGAGAGAAAAAAAATAGATTTGTTTGTCATTTGTTAATTGTTATGATCTTACTATTCATTAATTATGGTCCCATTAATTAACATATGGGTGAAATAACTAATTGCGTCATTATTGTATTTATAAAATTTGACAATCGGCCGCAAATATCTTTTCTTTCTTAGCTCATATATTATGTTATGGCCATTTAATATAGTTTTATAAGTTGAGATAGGTAATTAATATACATTTTTTTCATTGAAGCAATCTCCAAGATATCCTCAGAAACGGATAATTCGACACTTGGCCCAAAGATAATAGATAATACAAGATGCGCAGAACACAATGTTTAGATTCCTCTAATTAGAAAAGAAAAACTGAAACGTCACAAATGACGTCACATTAGCGATTTGTTATGATTTATGGCATAAAAATATCTATATTCTCTTTCTTTCTTTCTTTCTTATCGTTCTGTCTGTTTGATAGAAAGGACTACTACTTTTATCGACGTGTGAAAAATATCAATAATCAAACCTTTTCAGATGTTAATAAATTGGCTGAGTTTCGGCCAGAAAATTGAAAATCTAATGCAAATAACATACTACTAAACCAATTTCATTTTTTTGCTGATAATCATTTGAATGTAGTTATACAGAGTCATAAAAATCTTATATTTTATATGAAATTATATACGAGGTTGTGTGGCTTCATTGATATTACTCCACCATATTATTATTTATTATTGTTTTTTTAGATGGTGTAGGTATTAGATATACAGGCAAATCGTCTCAGTGATGACGTCACATTTTTTTGATTTTTATTATTGGAAATATCCCTCTTTGTTTGCATGAGTTCTGCCCCCCCTGCACTTGGCCCAAGCTTTGATCATTTATTCAATAAAAACAGTGAAATGGAAAATTCCTGCATTAAAAAAAACATTCTCTTCAAATTCACAGACACTCACAAATACCTCGTACCTGTCACACTGTTCTCACACCAATTTTTGATAAGAACTGGCCTATAAAAGTGGTCATATTCTTTGTGAGGAAACTTCCCTCTGTATTTTCATTATAGGAAAATAAATTATGTGAATTTAAACAATTATAAAATTGAAAACAACTCATATTGTATGATTAATAAGACTCAGTCGTTTTTATCATTATACTTATGTGCTTTATTATATTGCGGTTCAAATTTGGACCCGTGACATCAAAAGTGTCTACTACATCTTTTTAAAACAGAAAATAATGTTTCTGAAGACTAATTATTGCAATTAATATTCAAAGCAGTTTTGTGTTCCTTTGAAGTTATATAACTCAATAATTATTGCACAATTGCAGAGCCTTTAGAAAAATGATCGAGTAATTATATATGTATTTAATACGAAGTGTTTAATTTTCCTTACGTATTTACTAATTTTATTCACATTTGATTCACATTTAAAATACTGACATTATTCTATACTATAAAATTATTCAAAATAGAGATTTTTTAATTCAAAAAGAATTTTTGACAAGCTTGTAAATATATTCAATCTTTAGAGCAGAAAACTTTTTAAATGCAAAGATAAATATATATTTAAGAAAATACTACTGAAACGTAATTTTATTTAGATTCGAAATGAGAAACCAATTTCCTTTGCTCATGAATTGATTTATTAAGCAAAATTGTTCTTTCTAATAAGAGTCCTGTTGGAAGTAATAGTTTGTAGGTTCTCAGGTTCAATGCCTTCATCATTTTTTCTATACGTCACTATTAAAAATTATTGGTGTTTAAAACAATATTTTTCCTGTGAACGAGAACAAGAATTATTGGCGGGCGTTTATCTTCTTATTAATTGTTACAAAACATTCAAATCTTAGATTTATCGTACAACTTATGTTTGAATAAGAGATTTTAGCATCCACAATTGATTGACCTATGGGTTTTTTCAATAATTATTAAATTAATATTAAAATATGTTATTTTAAGAATTAAAATGATTTAAAAATAAGGATTATGCCCTGTAAACGTTTTTTTGGATGCACCGCACTCATTGATAATTTGATAGGCCGATTTTTTAAATCTTCCCATTATACCTTTGGAGATAATTGTTGTTTCATGGCAGATATGAGGCCCAACTAGTTATCTTTTTTGATAAAAAGTTATTTAAATGAGTATAGCTTGAAATATTTTTTAAAGCTTTCTTTTATTGATTTGAAATTTTAATTAATATTATTATGTATTTTGTGTTTCAGAGTGATTGGATCCGTGAGAATTGCACAGTACAAATGGAGAGGGTCCGTGACAACTACGATAGTCAAGTCCAAAATCTGAAAGATATTAGACAATATGGAACCTGTCAGTTGGTTGCCGTGCGACAGCAATACTTTGATCAAGTAAGAACAAATTTGGGGGGATAATTCAAAATATTATGTCATCTTATAAAAGTTTAGATGAGTTATATATATACCTCCTCTGCGTTTAATATCTTGTGGCATTATCTCGATATAATACTACGTTTTGTTGTTCATGAAGCTATCCAGTGTTAGAAAATAAGGGGTGCGATAGCCGTGCGTGTTAAGGTGTGTTCAACTCTCAGTGTTGGGGGCGCAGGTTCGAATACTCCCAAGAGGGGATGGCCATGTTTGGTCTACCTCATTGATAAGATCCTAGGCTCGAGTGACTAATTTTAATGCTAGAATGCTTATTTATATCCTGTCGGATGCAATTCTATCGAACCATATAGGCAAAAAAATTGCATATAGAACGTGAATATGAGTCTAGTTAACAATTGTAAATTGCAGGTATGTTCATTCGTGAACCCTTAAGCTTTAAAGTCTTCATCCAAGGTTAGATATTTTGGCAATTTAAAACATTGAAAAGTAGCATTATATCCCTTTGTTTAACCAAATACAATCTTAACATGCAAAATAACGTCGTACTGTTTAATATTTTTGGGGTTAAGTATGTCTCATGATTCAAGTAAGACTTAGTCGACCATCAATCTGCTTTGTTGTTTTCCAAAAAAAAATACTGAAACTTGGTCCAACATACTTAAAACTTTTTACTTTAAATGAACGTAGGAATGAACATTGTTTTATACTTTTTTATTTAGAAAATAAAAAAAAATCAATTAGATAAATTTTTATTCCTATTGTAATCTATTTTCGTATCGTTTCCTCAGTCATGAACGTCTAAAAAACATGAATTATGATTTCCATGTCTCAGGGTAAAGTTGTTACTTTTGTTAGAAAATAATACTAACAGTCTACCCTTCAATTGGTTTGTATTTTCTTATTGCACAATCATAAATTTGAAAGTTCTCTTTTAAATGAAATTGTTTGGTGGGAAATATTTATAACTTATTTTGGCCAAAGTTAAATATTACATTTCTTGAAAATGAAGGAAATATGTACTGTGTTTATTTCATCAGGCGTATATTCCATATCCCTTATATTATGGGATCTATATTAAAATACTGGCTGCCTCATAAATACTCTGTCAAAAAATGTTCACAAACAATAATTGAAAATATTTTCGTAAAGAAAGAAAATACTTGAATAATATATAAGAGCCTACTATAATAACGTAATATTTTATTGGAAAATGTTCTGGAACAATAGTTTTTTTAATAGTTATTTTGTTGTTTAAATTACTTATGATTATTTAAAAACCACTTTTTGCTCTAAAAAAATATTACGTTTGACAATTATCTGGGCACGCATTGTACATTATTTGAAGGAATTTAATTGTCTCAGCATTACTTAATGAGTAGCATCGTCTGTTGTCCATCTTCTGATTTCTAATTAAATTATTAAGAAAATGTTGAAAGCTTCTCCCAATTTTACAGTTTCTCATTTTTATGTATTTTATAAAAGGTAAACGTATATATTATATTCAGTATTGAACCACTTTCTTGATCTCCTTTTCCGCTGCTTGCGAAGACTAATGGTACTTAGTTATCTTAAAAAAAGCCACTGGAACACGTTTTCGGGTGTGAAGAAATGAATATAATAAATTGAAAATAAAATTTATATGTCAACTTATTAGAGTTGAAGAGTTTTTGATTTTCAAATAGACACTTTCTCCAATGATTATAGTCTTCGATTTAGGACAAGTGGTTCCTTGGTGAAATCTCAGAAAATAGATTAGGACCTATATGAGATAAATAAAATATTTTGAGTTGATATGTTACAAACTGTATGATTGTCTAGTTGTACATAGATAGCCCAAATATAAGGTTTAAGACACGAAATTTGCAAATTTATGCACGTTTAATTTATACAGATTCCAATTTCTAAAGAACTGGGACTGTGTGCTATCCAGTGACGTCGCCTTTGTTAATAGCTGGAAAGCATAGTTAACTTCATAGTGGACTTTTAGAGATAATAAATATTACTAACGGGGGGTAAATACCCGGGGGGTGATTGCCCTAGAATCCAACCATATATATATAAAGACAAAAAGAGCTTATTTGATTCTATGTACAGAGAATACGTCATTATGCGCAAATTAAACAAATCTCTCTATCACTATGATTAACTTACGATGACGTAGATCAAATTTCTTTGTTTATATGGGTACTGGCTACAGCTGAACAATGTTCCTCTGCTATTGAAGGGGAAAAGCTCTCTATATATTTATACCTCTATGCTGCCAACAGGGAAGAGTACTTAAAATTAAGAACTTACTGAGGTGCGAGATAAGAGATTGACTTCCATTAGTGAGCAGGCCAATCCGTCACAGTATGATAAAAATACTGTAAACAAGATGTATATTTATTTTAAATGACATCAATGCATATTTGAATTCAGAATTATCCTTTGTCTCAATCACTTTTTATCAAAAAAAAAATAGTTAATAAAGCTATCTGCCCATTTTTCAAAGGGTAAAACAGTAAAATCACATTTCATAGTTGTTTTATGTACGAGTTTTAAGTTTTTTAAAGTTTTTGATAGTTAAAATCCTACATAGTCACATTCCAGCGTAGTTTCAATCCTATGGTGCCACACTCATTAATATATGAATGAACTTTTATGGTCTTCTGTGAAAATAGCGTACATTAACTAAGTCTACTGTAATAATAATAATGTCATATTTGATTAATAGACGTTTCTACTACACATTTGCTTTATAATATTATCACACTCCTTTTTTTCCTTCCTTCCAGATGCAAAGGATAAGAGACTACTCCACCTCTCAATTAAACCGAGTCAATGAGAACTACATCTTTCAACGTCAAAGGCTCCGTAAATTCAGTGCTCAAAATTATTTAAAGATACGGGAGACCCGGAAATACACCCAGAAAACCCTAACCAAAGTGATGGACAATTTACCTGCACTCTACTTAGACCTCTCCACGTGCCGACAGGGACTCGGGGAGAGACAAGACTCCCTGGCGGCCTTCGAGGAAGACCCTAACATCATTCAATGCCTGGAGCTGGGATCATTCCCCGAAGAACTCTCACGAGACAGCTCCTCGCTCTACTTTACGCCTTCCTCCACCCCTCTCAAGCCAGGTGCCTTTCCAAGTGAGGACTTCAAGTTCCCCACGGGAAATATATCCACGCCCAAGCGCTATCGATTCAAGAGCAAGAGCTTTAGTAACTTTCTTCCCCTCTGGAAAAATAATGGCGGGACTCCTCCACCCTCTGGCGGCGGAACCGTGGAAACGGAAGTTGTCGTGGAAAAGGAAAACCATGAAGAGGATTACATCACGATCCTTCCACCTCGGAAGGACTCCAAGGATGAAACGGATAAAGAGAGCCTGGACTTCCTATCTGCAAAGTCTGTGAATATTGAGCCCAGCCCTTAATAAAACTCAATTGAATCAATGGGTTTTTTCAGTGTATGGGAATGACAAAAAATTATGTGGCGTCACAGCGGAAGCGTGTTATGATGTTGTCCAAAAGTAAGAAGTGATAGCTATGCTTCTGGGCTTTTCAGTAGGAGTGACTAAAAAATATTACATCACAACGGAAGCATTTTATAATACTGCCCAAAAGTAAAGAATGCTAAAGTAATTGGAACGAGGGATTAATTCTAAAAGAGGTTTGTATTAACATATCTTTAGGGTATTGATAAAAACATGTAATTACCAAAAACAATCAAAACCCCTCCAAATGACTTCTTTTCGAAAGAAATCAATATACTTTATGTTACAAAATAATTCTAAAAGTATATATTTTTCCTTCGTTTAAGATCAATATAATAGAGCAAAATATTTTGTGACATTGCTACTATGTTTTTAAAGCGTAGCAATGACGTCATAAAGTTTCCAATACTTTATATTGCATATTTAAAAAAATAAACATTATGACGCCGTTGCAACCTCCCCCCCCCCCCAAAAAAAATGGTTATATCGCTTACCTATTCTGTATACTTTAGTAAATTTGCTTATTTTACGAGGGTTATCGAGTATTTGATTAGTTTCATGTTTTTTTCTTAGATTTTTTTAAAGCCTCAATTTCTGATCTCTTTTATCTCCAATTACTCAAATATTCTTTGTCAAAATTATTGAATGCCGTCTTCGACGTCACTTAATTTTTCATGTCCTTTTTTTGACTTTTTTTATTATTACTCTTTAATATGTTCAGTCACAACTTGTGATGAAACACTGTAGGATGTGTGGATCAAACATATTTTCAATGTGTTTTTGTTCTACTTGCACGGGTATAAATTTGGGATTTTAAATTTCTTAAGATAAGGCTAATTATCAACAAAACATATAAAACTAAATATGGTTATACCCCCATGATAATACTTATAAATACTATGATGATAAGGGCAAATAAAAACCCTAAAACTAATATTCGTTCAAAATTCCCTTTACTGAATTATTTTCTATTTTCCTCATCCTCCTCCTCCCATTACAGTTTTTCCCTTTAATATATTTTAAATTAAATACTTATGAATTTATATATATATAGATCTTTCCTTTGGGACTTTAATCCTCCTTCCTATGAGTCCTTTGTCAGCTCTCACCATTTCCTCCCTCCCTCCCCCATCCGGCAAAATGATGCCACTTTGAAATACTTAGTATTTTAAGATAATAATGAAATACATGCATACTCTAATAGAACTAATGGTCCTTTTGTTATTTATTTGATAGCCTCTACAGTTTGGTTTTGTCCCTGATGTCATGATATATACGTATATATACAGGGTATAGAAGCAAAACGTGGACTCTCAAATAGTGCTAATTTTCTCAAAAAAGTTAATAAAGTTGGGTGTTTATATTTTTAAATATTCAGATTAATTAGATTTTTAAGCATAAATGATCCATAGTAAACAATCGTCAATTCTCAAAAACGAGCGAGCAGGACGCGAAAAGAAAAGGATATCAGATCTGCTTGACGCGGAAATTGAGGTGCCAAAAATCATGGGCATTGTTAAGTGCTCCAGGAGCCTTGTTTTCAAGGTTGCCAAGATTAAACAGGACGGGGAAGGCTTCGAGAAGAAAGCAGGAAGTGTTGGCCACAATTTAAAGAGGACTCCCGAGATCCGGGAGAGACTGAAGAAGAAGATCAAGGAGGACCCCACAAAATCCATGAACCGCCTCTCCAATGACTTATCTGTGGACTCCATAACCATCAACTGGGCAGTGAGGGAGGATCTGGGGTTAACCTCATACACGAGGACTCTGAGGCACTTGTTGACGGAGGATATGAAGAGAAAAGGCTCACAAGATGCAAAAAAGTCCTCACTTGGTTAAAGGGTAATGGCTCCATTGTGAAAATCTTCTCCGACAAGAAGATTTTCACCGTGGACCAAGTCTACAACAGGAGGAATGACCGGTGGCTTGGGGAAACAACAGAAGGAGTACAGGGGGTGTACCGTAGAAAACATCCGGCGCAGACAATGGTCCTGGGAGTCATGGCGTCAAACGGGAAGAAGATACCGCCCTTCTTTTTCAAGGCCGGGGAGAAGATTCGCAAGGAGACCTACACAAGGTCCTCAGGTACACAGTTTTGCCATGGCTGAAGGCCAATTACCCCGAGGGAAAGTATGTGTGGACGCAGGATGGAGCTCCATCACACACGTCGGACCTGTGCCCGAAGTTCTGCACTACCAACATGGCTCATTTTTGGCCGAAGGACATGTGGCCCTCCTCCTTGCCTATCTGAACCTGTTGGTTTTCGCCGTGTGGGGCAAATTGGAGAGAAGGACCAACAGGACCCCTCATCCAATTGTGGATGCTCTACAGGCCACCATCAGGACGGAGGGGACAACATGTCGGAGGAGTTCCTCATCAACTCTTGCAAGGCTTTACGGCGTCGTGTGTGGAAGATGTCACTGAAGCTGAAGGAGGCCACATCGAGTGAGAGTGCTCACAAAGGCCCTGTTTATAAGTTTTCTTAAAAATAATAATTGTTATCCAACAAAAATAAATTATATAATACTTTTCTACAATTGTATCTAGAGTCCACGTTTTGCTTCTATAACCCTGTATATATATAATATATATATACAGAGGTGGGATTCGGTAGAAAATCTACCGCCAGTTGGTATTCGGTATATACCTTCTACCGATCGATATCGGTATTCGGTAGATTTTATTATATATTTACAGTATTGATCGATATTCGGTACGGTAGATTATAAAGAGAGATAATTTATTTATGTATTTGCTCTGTGACTTCTTCATATGCATTTAATATCGGACAATTTTAACAAAGGACAATTAATAAAGATAAATTAATTATGTGTTTTAGATTATTTGAAATTTAATACATATTAATCTTATTATAAATCATATATATACTTGGTTTTGTAGGAAATGGAAGGCTATAGATTTTTTTTTCTTTGACTGTCTCTTATTGTCCAATATTACAATCACTTTCAGTATACTCTAGTATTCAATACATTGGATAAGCTTATATTGAATATATATTTATGTATCTGCTATATAATTAGGTATGTTAAAACGAAGGTGCTGCCACCTGGTGTTTTTCTCCTCAAGTAAAAAATTGAACTTCCGGTTGGCTGTTGATGATTTCTCGACGATTCATGGTTTTTTTTTTTTTCTTCCAAAATAAAATTATTCTGTTCTTTATGATTGTTTACGCAAATTTTTATACTTACACAAAAAATTTAATCTTTTTACTATCCTTTGCAATTAATTTCAACTCTTTAGCACCCGTTTTTCATAGTTAACTAGCCTTTTGAAAATATTATGCAAAAATCAAAAATGACTTCGTCACACAATTTCTTTGCTATTACTCGGTTCTTTATAAGTGTTCACTCAAATTTCTACATGAACATCAAATTTTATCTTTTTAATTACTCTTGCAATTAATTTCAACTCTTTAGCACCCGTTTTTCAAAGTAAACTAGCCTTTTTTTAAATTATATGTATACAAAATCAAAAATGATGTCCTCACACTATTTCTTTGGCAACTATTCGGTTGTTTATCAGTTATCACTCAAATTTCATACCTGTCTCATAAAATTTAATCTTTTTACTACCCTTTGCAATTAATTTGAACTCTTTGACTACGTTTTTCATAGTGAACTAGCCTTTCCAAATTTATATGAAAAAATCACAAATGACGTCATCACACAATTACTTGGGTATTATTCTGTTGCGTGACAATAATTAAAAAGTAGGGTTTAGTGTTTAAATTGAGAGAAGGTATGGTTTATTAATCTACGCCAGCAGGAAGTAGAATCAGTTGACTTATAAATATCTTTGCTTATAGAGAAAAGGAGGACTTTGTTCGAGACAAAAAAAGACGATTACGTCCAATCCGTCAAACAATATCCGTGATTATCCTCGAAAGCGTTTCCATCGACCATTTCTCAACATTGTGTGTCTCCAAGAATAGGTTGGGTGAATTTTTTTTTAAATTTGTGTAACATACCTAATATAGTACTATAAGTTATAGTTGTTATTTATTTTCAAAGTTCAAGTTCTTCACACAGGGAGCGCTTGGGCAAAGCGACAGTTGAACGATGTTTCTCTGCTATTGAAGGGAATAAGATCTCTATATCTTTATTTCTCTATGTGAATGCTTACAAGTCATACTTTCAAATATACCGTTATATGTGCATACATAGATAGATGTACAACCAGGCGCGTAGCATCCAGTAATGCCCGATGCATATGCATTGGGCCCGAGGGATGAGGGCCCGAGCCAACGGAGAAAAAGAAAGAAAAATAAGAAGGAAAGAGAAAAAAATCAACATGAAATTCATAATGAGAATAAATATATTTTTTCAATTCAATGACCGGTCTAGTGTCTGAGTCTCACTATCTCTGTCCTTTTTTGCTGGCTATAATGTTTCTGACTAGCTGAGTTACCGACCTAATAATAACAGGATACTCATTTCATAGATATACATATAGATATATAGAGTGCTTACAGTTGGAAAATAATGAAGGTGTCGATTGTGAACATTTTAAAGAAAGGTGGGGATCAAAACATTGAAGAACTTGGAATAAGTAAGGGAAGAATATTTAAAAGAAATCATATTCCTTGGGGTTCCACGGGATATTTAAGTCATCAGATTCGAGATACTCCAATTCCGAACCCCATTCCGGAACCCGAAGGCGTCGGGAGTATTTGTGTTTTGAAGGGGGATTCTTTAGGGTTAATATATGCTAGGGTTCACGGCCATTCCACCTTCTCCAATGCATAATCATTTCAGTAAATAAAAATTCTACATATTTTCGGTAAAAATTCCGCTTTGCAAAAATTCCTAGCGTGAAAATTCATTTCTGTCAAAATTCCTTCTGTAAAAAATCGTTAGATAATATTGATATGTACCCTTTATGAATGTTATTTATGATAACCATAATTAAAATTACCCCCATATTTTATCAATTTCGATTGCACGTCGTTTCAAACCTCTACTGTTAGGGATAATTAATAAAATTAAGAACTATTTTATATTAAGAGGTTATAATAAAAGTTAGAAAAACATTATTGCGCGTTATGGAATGATGTGATTGAAAAAACAATTTTAAAAACATTTTCTTTAATAAAATAATGAATAATAAGCAATTAAATATTTAATAAGGATAACACTACATAAGTATCTAAAGAAATGATCCCCGGAGCATAAAAGACAACAGCTGACAGTACCTTCAGCTCGCCCCCCCCCCTCTTTATGAAGTAGGTTAGCACTCTATATATTTATATCTCTATGGATAAAATAAACCCCAGCCGAAGAAGGAAAGTAGTACAATAAATACCAGTGACGTCATGTTAATTCTTTAGAATATTTTTTTACTATTTATTCATTACGATTGCGTCACTGGGTTTTTTTCTTTCTTTAGCTACTACATAAGGCTTGGTATTTAGACTTTGATTGCTCCTGCAATGCACTTGCACCTCTCCCACGACGTGAAGGGGCCAGCCCTCCCTGCCCTGATGAGACAATTTACTTGGTATAAAATTCTCACTGCATGTTTAACTAGTTAGGATTATGTTCTGCAAACAAAATAATCTGAGCTGACAAGTCCTTATTATTCATCATGCCTAGCCCAGGAGGAGCGTATAAGCACAAAAACGGCAGTCAGAAAAGAAAACAAAAGAAAGAAGAGGCTGACAAAATTGCAAAGTTGCCCAAATTAAATGCATTTTTTAAAGGCAGACAAACCGCTGTCATTGAACCCGGGGACCGGCACTCCCTAGCTGCTGCTGCCGATGAATCAGTGTTATGCTCGTCTAGCTTAGGCCCGTGTTACTCGCTCTCGGCGGTACATGAGGAACCAAAACACCCTGAACTGTCAAGCAGGTAACTTTGAAGGACATATAGGTAGATAAACATATTCATTTTATTTGTATTAATGCAGGACTAACGAGACCCTAGGCTTGGGGACAGTCGCGGCTTCCGTGTCAAACACAGTCAGAGCCACAGGAGGATCAGAAGAACCTGGACCGAGTACCTCGTGGGCCGCTAACGCGACACAAGAGAATGGGAACACAGTGGTAACAACACATCACTCGCAGCGCCCCCTTGTGCCTCTGCCGAAGTACCCCACAGACAGGGGGCTATATGACGAAAACATCTCTGCCGATTTAAAACGGTATATTATAGTTACAGGGCCTTGTAAACCCAGCGGTCCATTCCCAATGGATGAAGGAAAAAGGCGTTCCTTTAATGTGGCACATTACCATACCAAAACAAAGGCTGGTATAAAACTCCCTCGTAGGTGGCTTTGCTACTCCCTTATATTGGACCGTGCGTACTGCGAGCCATGTTGGCTGTTTGGAGACCGTAGTTCACCATTCTTTAGGAGGCATGGGTGAATGGAGTTAGAGATTGGGGGAATTTAGCTCAAAAGATAAATATCCATGAATCCTCCCAAATGCATTGTATAGCCTGTAACGTGTACGAGCAGTGGAAACTGAACGTTACAATTGATGCGGAAATGGAGAGGGATGTGCGTAACGCTGCTGCGTTTTGGAGACAAGTGCTAGAAAGCATTGTCAATGTGACACTAATGCTGGCTACTTGCAACCTCTCATTCCGGGGGCACAGGGAACGTTCGGGACAGGCAAACAGCGGGAATTTTCTCTCCATTATCCATCTGCTGGCAACCTACGACCCTGTGCTTAAAGAGCTGATAAGTCGACCTGAAGGCTCAGTTAAGTACCTTAGCCCCGATATCCAGAACGAGATCATACCTATATATATTGGCACAGCGAGTTAAATAGGACATAACATCTGAAATAAACGAAGCACCGTTTATTCGGTGATTATGGATACCACACAGGATCTGTCTAGGCACGACCAGTTAAGCCAAGTATATAGGTATGTAACCATAGTCAGGAATAAAATGGATGTAGCTGTTGATGTAAAAATAACAGAAGCTTTTTTGGGCTTCAAGGAGACAACGGATACGTCTGCTAGTGAGCTTGAAAAAGCAATAATAAAGAGCATTGAAGCAAATGGTCTTGATTTTTCTAAGTGTCGTGGGCAAGGCTATGACGGAGCAGCTAACATGAGTGGGATTTATTCTGGTGTACAGGCGAGAATTAAAGAAAAGGAACCACTTGCCACTTATGTAAATTGTGCAGCCCACAATTTAATCTAGTCCTTAATGATGCTATGAATGACATTACTGAGCTCAAGAAGTTTTATGGCACTGTGAAAATATTTACTCGTTCTTTGGCCACAGTATTAAACGGTGGGCCATGCTGGATGGGATTATTTCATCCGATGGTTCATCTCACCCTGGTGTCACGTTTAAGCGACTGTGCCCTACCGCTGTTCATCTCGTTATGATTCTCTTACAGCTCTGCGCTACAGATATGTTGACGTCATGAAGACACTAACAAAAATATTGCTAACAAGTGATACAAAGGATGAGCGTACAGTAGCAGCGGGATTGAAGAAAGAGATGGAGAAATTTAATTTAATTTTTCTTGTGGTTCTCCAGACCAAGATATGGAGAGTGTGAATGTCGTCTCCAAACTGCTCCAAGACACTAAAATGGACATTATGAGGGCAGTGGGTCTGCTGGAGAATGCCATAAGACTATGTCCGAGCATCGAAATGCTTTCGAGGAGGCAAAAATAACGACACAGACTCTCGCAACTAAATGGGGAGGGAGAGCTCATAATCCGATCCAGCTCACTTTTGAAAATGTCAGAACAAGGAGAGTTAAACGTCATTTTGACGAGCTCGCTGAAGATGAACGCCTATCAAATCCAGAAAGTTATTTCAGAGTGAGCATTTTCTATGCCAATTTGGATATAATAATCTACCAATGACCCAGAGATTTAAATCTATGCGTGCAGTTTAACACATGTTCGAGGCGCTACACCCCACCACCCTACAGCTGGCAGGCGACGATGAGCTTCATGACAAGGCAAAACATATCTCTGAACACTACAACAGGGCAAGGAGATATAAATAAGGTGAGTCAAAGAGGAAATCTTTGACTTATGCTCTTGATAAAAGGAAGAATTTTGTGACGTCACGAATGCTACAATGAAAAAACATTATTTATCATTGCAATGATTTAGTAATTATTTTTCAACTTTTATCTTCCAATTGAAAATATTTCATTACAATATTGTTCTGTGCTAGTGTACAGAACCCATGTTGCATGAAAAATTTGTTAAGTAAATGATATATCATTAGTATTCATTTTTTAAGTAATTAGCCAATAATAGTTCCAAACCAAAGATAATAGATAATACAAACAATAAAAATAATTTTAAATTCAAGATTTTCATTTATTTCAAAAATTTAGAAATCACAATAATAGAATTCTACATATGTACATATAAAAAGGGGAACATAGGAATATGAATAGAATTATGCTCATTAGTAACCTGACCTTTGTGTTTAAGTTTTCACTAGAATTTTCAGTTTAAGTAGCTTATAAGAAAATTGACTCGAATCCGTGTTCTTTTTATTTATTACAAAAGCAATAATACTTATTTTGACCAATTTGGATATAAATTGATAAGTGGCTTAAATATTCTTAGAAAAACAGGGGTCTTTATCGATTGCGTCTTGAGGTTATTATGAAAAAAAAAATTAAACTATAATGTTTATTTATGTATTATTTTATACACAATTCTACTGCCTTTTTTTACTTTGTATCTTATGTTACAAATTGAAAGACTCCTATTAAAAAAAATGGAAATGGTTTTCTAGAGATGTCAGAACTTCAAAAATCGGAGAAGGGGCAGTAATAACTCAATCCAAGGACTTTGTGTTTCTTCAAATCCTTCAATGTTACTCCTCTGTTTCACCAAAGTGGGTGGAGTTCTTTAACCTCCTGAGTATCCAGCAATATAGAGAGACCCTCGTTGGAACAGTCATTGGAATTTTTCCTTTGTTTGCCGACTAGGCAGAGGAAGGAGTTTCCGTGAGCGCAAGTACTCAAAGGCCCGGGTACATATGCTCCGTAGAATGAGGGCGGTAGTTACATCTTCTTTTGAGTAGCCACGAAGAACTTTGTCAAAGGATTCACTAAGCTTCTTGTTTGAATCGTTGTGTAATCCTTTTCGAATGAGGTTCTAATTAAAGTTTCCTTAAAGTGTTATGAGCCAAGTTTGAGGCACTTAGCTTTGTAGCAGGACAGCTTCATTTTCGTGACTGAGAGTTCCTTATTCCTTCTCACTAGTCAATCACAATTTTTTCGTTCACGGGCTTCTTGACGAACCTGTCTGAAGGACTTGGACACACTTGAGGAGGGTGATCCAGGGATGAAGAGTGTAGAACAACTTGAGACTAAAGCTTCTTCCTATTCTTCCAGCCTGAATATTCTTTGGAAGTCACTGGAGTAAATGAGGATCGCAGATCTTCGCATTCTTTAAGCTAATCGGTCGGATCTTCTGCATCGTGCAATCCACATATGTTGGATATGGGATCCCTCGGCGGAAGTGCAAAATATTATGCATCTCGAGGATGAGATGAGAGCAAGAGGGATGGCACTAACACCATTACTTCCTCGAGGATATCACATTTTCGCTTTACAATACAAACTGAACTAGCATTCAAGCGTAGCACTTGTGATATCACAACAAAATAGTCAGCTGTCGCCCTGCAATTGCATACGTCGATTCCCATTGCCTCACCTTATTTATATTCTCCTTGACAACAGGACTAGGAAAGGCTTTTCCAGCTCAGCTCGTGTCATTAGGACCTGTTTCAGAGAGAAGATTGCAAAGGAGTCTTCCTCCATGACTGTGTTACAGTTTGCTAAAATGCTACTTTTGGATAATCAGTCTATAACATCACGTTCTCCAATGTAGTACTGCCTTGCTGTTGTTTCTTGACAATACCTGTAACAGTGGCCTCAGCTGAGCGATCCTTTTCAAAATTAAAATTATTAAGAACTATCTAAGGAGTACTATGACCCAGGAGAGGCTTAGTGGTCTGGCTATTCTGTCCATTGAAAACATACGAGCACAGTAGTTGGACATTAAAGAAATCATCGAGGACTTCGCACAATGCAAGGCTCGCCGTGTGCCATTATACAAGGAAAAGTAGGCCTACTGGAAAGGAAAAATGCAAGCGCCCAAACAGCGACTTAATAATATATATATATATAAAAAAGAGATTAATTTAAATATGCATTTCATTATGAAAAGAACACACTGAATAAATTACTCAATGATAAATAATTTCCCTTCAAAGATTAGTACCTAAAAAAATCGCCCAAAACTTATTAATTTTTTTTTTTGCTTGAGCTGTGATAGGGCCCGTCCTACATAATTTGCATTGGGGCCGTAGTCACTGCCCTACGCCACTGTGTACAACGCTATGTTTGCTCCCAAAGAGTCAAGTCCAAGGATTTTTGGCACAAATAAAATAATACGAAAAAACTCTTCTCGTTATATATATGATCATTGAATATTTTGTATATAGTATTAAAAAAATCATTATAGCAATGGCTGAAGAAATGGTTAAATAAGTTGTTGAGCCTTACACTGTGTAGTCATAGGAATATTTTTTTGTATACATTATGATGGTAACATCATAAGAATTGTGATATTATAAAGCACATCATTATTATTATTATCTTAAGTATATTTTCTCTTTCAAACATGATTTAATTTTGTATTAGTGTATTTAAAATATAATTAAACGTTACAGTTTAAAAGGTATATATATATATAAATGTATATTATATCTATACTTATAAAAAAGAATTCCGTTCGTTCGTTCGTTTGTTCGTTCGTTCGTTCGTTTCCCTGTATCTCCCGACGGTTCATTAGATCTTGACGAAATTTTCATTGAATAGTTTGAGAGCTCAGGGAGTGTTTAGTGGGGTTGTCAACTCCGGAAAATTCATCATCGACATGCTTATTTTATTCGCCAAAACGTTTTTTGCCGATTTTTTTAAATTTACAAGTTAGATTTTGCCCAAATTTTCTGTGGATAAGACTGAGGTACTAAGACGTGTTTTTGTTTTATTGAGTGTTCCGGAAAATTCGTTTCTACATGATTACTTAAAAATATTTTTCTTTCTGTTCCTGTATGTCCCCCCAAATTTAAGTTTTGTGGAAAATAACAACACTTTTTTATATTGCAACATCGTGCTAATCAAATTTCAATAATGCCTAGAGATGGAGAGGGATGTCAATACCCAGCCTTAACCCTAACCAGGCCGGGTTATTTTGGCTCCTCTATAGCCGGGGGGGGGGGGGGGGTGGATTCCACCCCCCCTCAGATCTCGGCAACGGAGCGACGAAAATTTGTGAAATTTGGCACACAACTAGGTCTTCACTAATGTACAACCACACGAATTTCATCACATAGAACAAAAGGTTTTTTAATTATGCATGTTCATTTATTCAAATATGCAAATTTTGCATCAAAATGTGATCTTTCATACACATAACAGAAATTAATGCCACTAACATCAATCTTTAGCATTATTACATCATAGTATCATACTGATATATCATACATGTCACAGAACAGGTAAAATTAATTTGCATACAGTAATTAATTATGCAAATTAGTCGGTATTTATGCATATTGTATGCTATGGGAAGTTCACGTTTTTGCCACGCGGACGTTCGCAAAATGACCTGCCGCGCCGTAGGGGTAGGTCCGATTTTTTCGAAAATGGTATCAAAAGATGCGCAATACTTCAATCTTAAAAGTCATAAAATTTTAGCGCGTAACTATTTTTTTTCACGAAAATATCCCAGAAAAACCGGAGGGGGGGGTGGATTCCGCCCCCCCCCGGCCTGGTTAGGGTTAAGGAATACAAAACGGGAAAAATGGTAATGCGATGCAATGACGACTTTTTAAGGAACTACTTCTCATAAGAAAATAACATAGGCACTCTATGAAACGACTTAAAAATATCTTTTCTTTACGATGTTTAAATTCCAAGCCTTAAGGAACAAAAAAACGGAAAAATGGCAATCAAGACCAAGGACAACTTTTTAAGGAACTGATTTGAATATGAAAAATCACATTTGATGACATCACTAAATTATTCATCTTCTTTTTACGAGTTTATATACCCAGCCTTAAGGAATACAAAACGGAAAAAATGGCAATGAAAAGCTATGACAACTTTTTAAGGAACTGGTTTGAATATGAAAAATCACATGCGATGATTTCACTGAAATTATTTGTGTGATTCCTTCTTTGTGTGATACTTAAATACCCAACCGTAAGGAATACAAAACGAAAAAATGGCAAGAAAGACCCAATGACACTGTTGAAGGAACTGATTTTAATATGAAAAGAAAAGCGATGACATCACTGAAATTATTCGTGTGATTTCATCATTTTACGATGTTTAAATACCCAGCCTTAAGGAATACAAAACGGAAAAAATGGCAAGGAAGACCCAATGACCACTGTTGAAGGAACTTATTTTAATATGAAAAGTCACATGCGATGACATCACTGAAATTATTCGTGTGATTTCTTCTTTTTACGATGTTGAAATACCCAGCCTTAAGGAATACAAAATGGGAAAAATGGCAATGAAAACCCAATGATAACTTTTTAAGAAACTGATTTTAAAATGAAAAGTCACTTGCGATGACATCACTGAAATTATTCGTGTGTGTTTTTATTTTTACGATGATTAAATACTCAGCCGTAAGGTATAAAAAACGGAAAAAATGGCAATGAATACCAAATGTCAACTTTTTAAGGAACTGATTTTAATATGAAAAGTCACATGCGATGATTTCACTGAAATTATTAGTGTGATTTCTTCTTTGTGCGATGTTTAAATACCCAGCCGTATGGAATACAAACGGAAAAAATGGCAATGAAGACCCAATGACAACTGTTGAAGGAACTGATTTTAATATGAAATGTCACATGCGATGACATCACTGAAACTATTCGTGTGATTTCTTCTTTTTATGATGTTTAAATACCAGCCTTAAGGCATACAAAAGGAAAAAATGGCAATGAAGACCCTATGACGACTTTTTAAGAATTTATTTTAATATGAAAAATCACACGCGATGACATCACTAAAATTATTCGTGTGTTTTTTTTTCGTCCAGACTATTGTCAAGTTGAAAATTCCCGGGCAGTGCCGGTAACATTCGCTAGTATATATATATATATATATATATATATATCTATACTTATAAAAAAAGAATTCCGTTCGTTCGTTCGTTCGTTTGTGCGTTCGTGCGTTCGTTCGTTTCCCTATATCTCCCGAACGGGTCATTAGATCTTGACGAAATTTTCAGTGAATAGTTTTGGGAGCTCAGGGAGTGTTTTAGTGGGGTTGTCAACTCCCGGAAAATTCGTCATCGACATGCTTATTTTATTCGCCAAAACGTTTTTTGTTGATTTTTTAAAATTTGCAAGTTAGATTTTGCCCAAATTTTCTGTGGATAAGACTGAGGTACTAAGACGTGTTTTTGTTTTATTGAGTGTTTCCCGGAAAATTCGTTTGACACCTTGAAAAAAGGCTTGAAAATTTTGGTTGTCCATAGTTTGTAAGTGAGATGTTTTAGAGACAGAACGCAAACTAAAAGTTATCTGCATCTCTACTCAAAGAACCTGGATCCGGAAAAAAATTCCGGATCCAGAAACTCCCGGACCCGGATTATGTCATTTCCTTAACTTTTGATTCTTTCCCATTTCGAAAAAACGCTACTCTAAAAGTACATCAAGAATAGAGTTTACAATCGGGTCCAAAAGAAATTTCCCGGAAAACCGGACCGGCCTGTCGGGAAATTCAAGAAAACCTCTGGGACGACTTTTTAATACGAAAAAAAGTTCAAAACAAAACATACGAAACGAAGGCCTTGCAAAATAAGCCTAGGTTGGTTAAGTCAATGTCCGGCCTCCGGGACATATTTGGGCCGGGATCCGGATTTTTTTCAATTTGCAAGTTTTCGCAATATACTTTTGCACAATCATATTCAGCTTCACAAAGGGAGCAACTTTGATGTTATCAGTATCCGGATCCGAGGTCATTAAGAGCCTCAAATCCGGGATTGAATATTAGGTCGAATTTCATGGACGAAGCGGAATATTTTTGAAATCCTAAATTCTGGAGGGCCTTCTTTGGGTTGTCTGCTGAGTTGATTGCATCAAGTTATAAAATAGTATCTATAGAGTTTTGCATTTCTAATACGTTCGTGTCGGATATAAAATGAATTTTAGTTAATAATTTTTTGAGTTTTGGCATAAAAACTGGCAAAATGGAAAAGGGTTGTTTTCTCCGCTCCTGGGGAACTCACAGATTTCAACTTGAGTTCATAAGAAGGAGCTTAAAAAGCCTGGCAATACATTATAAAAAAGTCCTTCTCAATTGTTTTATATTTTTTCAGAAAACCCAAAAAACTGATTTTTTCAAAAAACTTAAGGGGGTTCCCCATGATTTTTGGCATTTTTTATTTTTATTTTTGTTAATATAGTTGTTCCCAATTGGGGAGTATAATGCAAATGTGAAGAAATTTTTAAAATTGGATGAAAAACAAAAAAGTTTTATTTGTAAGCATTATTTCATAAGTACATATGCTACATATATATAGCATAGGAGTTGGTTATAATGTTAGTTCTTTTTTGCTCCCTAGGGGGTGCTTATTAACTTATGAATCTAATGTAACCTCTAGGGAGACTTTTTACTGCATAAGTGGTTTTTAAATTATAAAATGCAAAATGAAGCCCTGACCCAATGACACCTGTTGAAGGAACTGATTTGAATATGAAAAGAAAAGCGATGACATCAGTGAAATTATTCGTGTGATTTCTTCATTTTACGATGTTTAAATTCCCAGCCTTAAGGAATACAAAACGGAAAAATGGTAAGGAAGACCCAATGACCACTGTTGAAGGAACTTATTTTAATATGAAAAGTCACATGCGATGACATCACTAAAATTATTCATCTTCTTTTTACGATGTTTAAATAACCAGCCTTAAGGAATATAAAACGGAAAAATGGCAATGAAAACCCAATGATAACTTTTTAAGAAACTGATTTTAAAATGAAAAGTCACACGCGATGACATCACTAAAATTATTGGTGTGATTTTTTTTTCATCCAGACTATTGTCAAGTTGGAAAATCCCGGGCAGCGCCGGGTAATATTCGCTAGTATACTTATAAAAAAAGAATTCCGTTCGTTCGTTCGTTCGTTTGTGCGTTCGTTCGTTCGTTCGTTCGTTCGTTCGTTTCCCTGTATCTCCCGAACGGTTCATTAGATCTTGACGAAATTTTCAGTGAATAGTTTTGAGAGCTCAGGGAGTGTTTTAGTGGGGTTGTCAACTCCCGGAAAATTCGTCATCGACATGCTTATTTTATTCGCCAAAACGTTTTTTGCCGATTTTTTAAAATTTACAAGTTAGATTTTGCCCAAATTTTCTGTGGATAAGACTGAGGTACTAAGACGTGTTTTTGTTTTTTTGAGTGTTTCCCGGAAAATTCGTTTTCTACATGATTACTTAAAATATTTTTCTTTCTGTCCCTGTATGTCCCCCAAATTTAAGTTTTGTGGAAAATAACAACACTTTTTTATATTGCAACATCGTGCTAATCAAATTTCAATAATGCCTAGAGATGGAGAGGGATGTCAATACCCAGCCTTAAGGAATACAAAACGGAAAAAATGGCAATGACGATGCAATGACGACTTTTTAAGGAACTACTTTTCATACGAAAATAACATAGGCACTCTATGAAACGACTTAAAAATAACTTCTTTTTACGATGTTTAAATTCCCAGCCTTAAGGAACAAAAAAACGGAAAAAATGGCAATGAAGACCCATGGACAACTTTTTAAGGAACTGATTTGAATATGAAAAATCACATGTGATGACATCACTAAAATTATTCATCTTCTTTTTATGATGTTTAAATACCCTGCCTTAAGGAATACAAAACGGAAAAATGGCAATGAAGAGCTATGACAACTTTTTAAGGAACTGGTTTGAATATGAAAAGTCACATCCGATGATTTCACTGAAATTATTCGTGTGATTTCTTCTTTGTGTGATATTTAAATACCCAGCCTTAAGGAATACGAAACGGAAAAAATGGCAATGAAGAGCTATGACAACTTTTTAAAGAACTGGTTTGAATATGAAAAGTCACATGCGATGATTTCACTGAAATTATTCGTGTGATGTCTTCTTTTTACGATGTTGAAATACCCAGCCTTAAGGAATACAAAACGGGAAAAATGGCAATGAAAACCCAATGATAACTTTTTAAGAAACTGATTTTAAATGAAAAGTCACATGCGATGACATCACTGAAATTATTCATGTCATTTTTATATTTTTACGATAATTAAATACTCAGCCGTAATGTATAAAAAACGGAAAAAATGGCAATGAATACCCAATGTCAACTTTTTAAGGAACTGATTTTAATATGAAAAGTAATATGCGATGACTTCACTGAAATTATTAGTGTGATTTCTTCTTTGTGCGATGTTTAAATACCCAGCCGTATAGAATACAAAACGGAAAAAATGGCAATGAAGACCCAATGACAACTGTTGAAGGAATTGATTTTAATATGAAATGTCACATGCGATGACATCTCTGAAATTATTCGTGTGATTTCTTCTTTTTATGATGTTTAAATACCCAGCCTTAAGGAATACAAAACGGGGAAAATGGCAATGAATACCCTATGACGACTTTTTATAGAATTTATTTTAATATGAAAAATCACACGGGATGACATCACTAAAATTATTTGTGTTATTTTTTTTCATCCAGACTATTGTCAAGTTGGAAAATCCCGAGCAGCGCCGGGTAATATTCGCTAGTATACTTATAAAAAAAGAATTCCGTTCGTTCGTTCGTTTGTGCGTTCGTTCGTTCGTTTCCCTGTATCTCCCGAACGGGTCATTAGATCTTGACGAAATTTTCAGTGAATAGTTTTGAGAGCTCAGGGAGTGTTTTAGTGGGGTTGTCAACTCCCGGAAAATTCGTCATCGACATGCTTATTTTATTCGCCAAAACATTTTTGGTGATTTTTTAAAATTTACAAGTTAGATTTTGCCCAAATTTCTGTGAATAAGACTTAGGTACTAAGACGTGTTTTTGTTTTATTGAGTGTTTCCCGGAAAATTCGTTTTCTACATGATCACTTAAAAATATTTTTCTTTCTGTCCCTGTATGTCCCCCCAAATTTAAGTTTTGGGGAAAATAACAACACTTTTTATATTGCAACATAGTGCTAATCAAATTTCAATAATGCCTAGAGATGGAGAGGGATGACAATACCCAGCCTTAAGGAAAACGGAAAAAATGGTAATGAAGAGCTATGCCAACTTTTAAGGAACTGGTTTTAATATGTAAAAGTCCCATGCAAATGATTTCACTGAAATTATTCGTGTGATTTTTTTCTTTGTGAGATGTTTAAATACCCAGCCGTAAGGAATACAAAACGGAAAAAATGGCAATGATGACCCGATGACGACTGTTGAAGGAACTGATTTTAAAATGAATTGTCACATGCGATGACATCATTGAAATTATTCGTGTGATTTCTTCTTTTTAAGATGTTTAAATACCTATCAATAAAGAATACAAAACGGAAAAAATGATAATGAAGACCAAATGACGACTTTTAAGGAACTGATTTTAATATGAAAAATAACATGTGATGACATCACTGAAATTATTCGTGTGATTTCTTCTTTTTACGATGTTAAATACCCAGCCTTAAGGAATACAAAACGGAAAAAATGGCAAGGAAGACCCAATGACCACTGTTGAAGGAACTGATTTTAATATGAAATGTCACATGCGATGACATCACTGAAATTATTCGTGTCATTTTTTATTTTTACAATAATTAAATACTCAGCCGTAAGGTATAAGAAACGGAAAAATGGCAATGAGTACCTAATGTCAATTTTTTAATGAACTGATTTTAATATGAAAAGTCACATGCGATGATTTCACTGAAAGTATTAGTGTGATTTTTTCTTGGTGCGATGTTTAAATACCCAGCCGTACGGAATACAAAACGGAAAAATGGCAATGAAGACCCAATGACAACTGTTGAAGGAATTGATTTTAATATGAAATGTCACATGCGATGAAATCTCTGAAATTATTCGTGTGATTTCTTCTTTTTATGATGTTTAAGTACCTATCAATAAAGAAAACAAAACGGAAAAAATTGCGATGAAGACCCTATGACGACTTTTTATAGAATTTATTTTAATATGAAAAATCGCACGCGATGACATCACTAAAATTATTGGTGTGATTTTTTTCCATCCAGACTATTGTCAAGTTGGAAAATCCGGGCAGCGCCGGGTAATATTCGCTAGTATATATATATATAGAGCAAATCAAAAACATAACCTATTTTTCCTATTTTAAGTAATTAAGTAATATTTCATGAAGAAGGTAGATATACACCACTTGAAGGTATTTCACTCTTCCCCCTCATAGAGCAACGGCCACACCAACACCAATAAGTTGGTATCACTGCCGGATGAATATATAAGTAATAAAAATCAAATAAATGTATTTATTTTACTATAGAACCACGCGGTATGGCTTTTCCTTTTACAAACCTGATATAAACAAAAAAATCCGGCTTTCGAATGTCATTGACATAAATAAATGACAATATGCCATTAAAAGCTTGAGGAATCAATGTTACTTGAGAGAAATGCTTCAGAGCTTCAGAACATTATACTCAAAACTACAAAAAGTCAAGTCAGTCTGAGCCATGGAGTTCCTTTAGTCATAAGCGTAGAGAATATATATGGTTTAGGGGGGCAGCATTCAATTTGCCCGAATTTGAACAAGAACTGTTAATTCGTTGAAAAATTATCGAATGAATAAAGTTATGTAGATTATATTTTTAAAATAGTAATTACCAGAGTTGAAGAAAAAAATCAAATAAACCTAGCCACATGCTACATTTTTAAATATGCAACTAAGTCAGCAATATTGAAGAAAACTAAGGAAATGCTTTATTTTATATATTTACTCACTAAACCTAAACACTAACAATCTTTGCAATGTTATTTTAGAATAATAATCCTTATGCTTCTTATTGTTATGATAATAATAAATAGTGTTACTTCATAGCAACAAAATATAAATGTGAAGTCAAATTCTAGGAAGAATGTTTACTTTTCTGGGATCCTATGAATGAAGAGAAACCCTACTCCGTTTATATTTAGGATCCTCTACGTTAAGAATTCGTGTTCCACCTTGAAGTTTCCGGAGCTTCAAGAGCTATGCCCTGAACTCGAGCTCGGGGAGAATCAGGATCAATTACGGGAAGGAAGAAGGCAAACATGACTGGATGGATCCGGAACAGGCCCGGCGGGATGGGCGGGCCTGAGGGGGGCCAGGCCCGCCCACCCACTGAGTGACGTGGGCCCGATTTTTTTATGAACGTGCCAACTGTGCCCCCCATAACATCTGTAGGGCCCTCCCAAAAGCCTGGGCCTGATCCGGAACTTTCTGTTTTGCTGTGGAGTTCCAGCACATATAAGTTCGTAGAGGCCGAGGAGCCTCTAGTCATGGAAGAGTTCGAGGAAATCTTTAAGGCTGAGCCTATCGACGATTTCTTTACCCATCGGATGAGGGTTGGACACTACTAGTATGGCAATACGATACATCACTCGATTATTGTTGGCTTCATTACAATGCCGCTCGACAGTCTTCTAATAGGGAAACTCAACCCTAGGGAAGTGATCAAGCTCGAGCGAACAATGGAGTCGGAGATGGTAGGGAAGGATTCAGCTCTCTTATCGAAGTAAAGAGGATCCAAGGCATGGAGTCGCCCCAAGAAGTTCAAAGACCCAAAGGCATCCCCAAGACACGTGCCCACAAGTGTTCTACATTTGAATGGAACCAAGGAGGATAAAAATGCCCAGATGCGGGGTGGAAGTGCAACTATAGAGGAGAGGTGGGTCTCTTCGCTTTCTATTGAGAGGAACCGAAGCCGACGACTGCAGCTGTTTCTTTCAGCCTCGTTGGTGATGAGGGCGACATAATTTTCATCGAATTCGTTGTTGATGGTTCTATAATTAAATTCATTATCGACCTCGAGTTGTATGAAGAAAACTAGACAATAGGCAGTCTTCCCCCAACTTCTGGGGGTCTTAACCTCTCGACTCCTTTACATACGCCTTCATGATGAGACTGTCTGTTCGGAACCTATAAATTACTAGGAGGACAAAGCTACTGCCGAGGAAAAAAAGAGAGGCAAAAGTATAATGGAACCCTGAAGAAGTAATGAAATCACGATATTTATTACAATATGAAGAGTTATTTATAGCACCATATAATATAAATTGTTTACCATTTAATATCATATATATATATATCTTCTGACATGAATGGCAGTTTATACCCATATATGACTTTTAGATTATTTGTTCTCAGAGTTGTATCCATTGGTTTTTATTGTGTTATGATATAATATATTTTTTTGCAAATAAATAGTAAAATCAAGTGAAGGTTGTATATTTCAAGAAACTCAATACTCCTTATTGACACGCATTCCGGTCCCTTTCTAATCGACACAACCTACCTTTACAAACATTTTCATTATGAGCCTGTCTGTTTTGGATCCTCATGGGATGAAGAAGTGCAGCTACAAATTTTAATACAGTGTAAAGGGTCATTTAATTACTGTTTATTTAATAAAATACTTAAATAAAATTTTCTTCATAAATATATATATTTTTAATATCTTATATTTATGTAAACGATTATAAATAAAACTAAATAAGTATTCCTTTCAAAGAAAAATTTGACAAACATGATATTGGTTGAATTTATAACCGTACATGCCTTTTAGATGTATTGTTTTTCAATTTATATTTGTTTATTAATTGAGTAAT
Source organism: Caligus rogercresseyi (assembly GCA_013387185.1). Taxonomy (NCBI): domain Eukaryota; kingdom Metazoa; phylum Arthropoda; class Copepoda; order Siphonostomatoida; family Caligidae; genus Caligus; species Caligus rogercresseyi. The sequence continues at coordinate 14,172,530 of CP045895.1, read as the reverse complement.
ATTTTTTCCGCAAATTAATGAAAATAATAATCAGATAATTCAATTAAATGTTGCCTAGAGAAATTATCAGTTCTCCTTCTTGACTAACAAAAATTACATCATACCAAGGATATATTAAGGGATGTTCATTTAAATATCCGGATCTGTAGATGAATCGAGGTATTGGATATTAGATGAGACATTAAGAAGTTGAAGGAATGAATTTGGCTTTCCTTTTTTGAGTTTAAACACCTACTACGAAAAAGAATCCTGTAAGTACTCGCATAGTATGTTTGGTTCATTATTTACATATACTATACAAAATAACACATTTTTTTTACTGATTAATTAATAAATTATATCAATTATATAAAGATAAGACAAAAAGATCTGCATAGATCTGCGCTCAAATATCATGTGCTGAAACCCTGGTATTTGAAATTGAATGGCCAGGATCGTTTGGGTTTGAGGGAGAGTAAAGATATCTGTCGTGAATTTCTCAGGCTTCTTGACCTTCCGGGTTCATGGGAAAAGCGGATAAAAGATTCCCTAGCAGAAATAATTGATGGAAACCACTTCACGGCGCAATTATTGATTTCGGCCAATATTATTCGATTTTATCGCCCATGTAAAGATTGTGGCACTATTTATAACTCGATTTTACACGCTTTCGTTGAGTGTCGTTCAGTGAATATTATAAAACGCTTTGTTAAACTTAATGTGAGAGGTCTGGACAAAGAAGAAGCGGATAAATATTTGAAGGCGTCCGTTCTATTTGGAATAAGTGGCGGGAAAATACTGTCTTCTCGAACCAAGGCAATAAATAATGCACTACTGGGTGCAAAATCGCTTGTTTCAAAAAGGTTGGCAGATTACCAGCCTCTTCAGCCTTCAAATTTGAAGGCAATATTCCTGGCAGCTGCGGCGAGATATGGTCCCTGGACCTTAGGATCCCATCTACAAAGGATGGTTCTTGGACTTATGGAGCCCAAGAAATCCGATATTTCCCTTCCCGTTCTCCTCTCTACAAGGACATCATCAAAAAACTTTTAAAAAATTCAAGGATTTTAAATAATTAATGTTTTAATACGTATATTGGAATTTTTATAATGTTTTGTCAGTTTTAATTACAGTTTTTTAAATAATTGTGTGTTCATTTGTGATGCTTAAATTTTAAACTATAATGTTTATTAATGATTTAATTCGCATTAGCATCACTTTATATATATTTCTTTGTGTTTTATATATTTATATGAACTGTGTCAAAAAAAAAAAAAAAAAAAAAAAAAAAAAAAAGGAATATAAGAATAGATAAATTGATTCTTTGTTGACCCCCCTCAATTTTGCGATGAAAGATTTTTTTAGGAAGACATTTATTATAAAAACATTCTATTGCTACAGCACGTTCATGAGACCACAAGGAGCAATCCTAAATTGATGACATATTTCTTGAGGGTAGCCAAGAGCCTGGGGTCCCTCTTCTGGTCACTTTTGGTTGTGCTGAGACCTGCTGGAATCTTCCTCCCTCGCTTCTTCGAAACATTGCTTGAGCTGGACTTGAGGAGCCTCAAGATAATCTCTTGTTCAGCTCGAGACCCATGTGTCTTAGAAAATCTACCAAAGTTGCGCATAGATACCTCCCTCCTAGCAGATCAGATCATGTTCTTTGCCTTCACTCATTCTTTCTGCGCCCTGGCCCTCGGACATTGAATTAATCGAGAATGAGAATTAGTTAGCGAGTACTTACATCTATATGGGACGAAATAGAAGAGAAATGAAAAATCTCTGAAACGTCTCTGTGGATCCCAAACTGCACGTGTTAGATTTATATATAATAAATTAAACAAATCTTCTTTTTTCCCGTCCAAATTTTTATTTAGTTCATATAACTTTTTTCTTCTTCCTCAAATGAAAAACAAATCAGTGACAAGAAGATCATGGGTAGAAACTGTTTCGTTTTCCTCTTGTTTGCATTTAATACTACATACTTCATAAAAAATAATAGCAAAATAATATAATCAGTTGGTATACAGAAGAAAAGAACGGCCAAAAGCAACAATTATTTACAACTCGTTCAACAGCATCATTTGAAACCCATTGAAGCAAAAAATAGATGGAGGTTTGGTGTTTCCAATTGAATGAAGCCTTTTTCTAGCACTATTTTCATTTTGTTTTGGCCGGAAGGATAATAAATTACACTGTTAGGGCTATACCAATGCTTTGGTCCATGTTTGGTAATTACATACTATTCATTACATTATTTATTTGGTCATAATTCAAAATCCGGTTGCTTTAATAATTTTATATGTTTATTTAACTTAAATGCCCGAATACCTCAACCAACTTGCCAGAATTTGAGAACTCACTCAAATTTTTTGGGGGGCAGTTGCCCCCTTTACCCCCCTGTCTCCTACGCCTATGCCTCTAGTACACGAGCCTTGGGGAATAGGTGACTCTGGAATGAGGTTCGAACCAAAGTTCCTCTCCCAGAATAAAAGAGCTCAAGCAACTATAGAGTAAATCTAATAACAATGGACAATGAACGATAATTACAGTAGGGTCAAACTTTTTAACGATATCATTTATCGTTAAGTATTCATAATGTTATAGTTTTCGCTAGTCTCCAAAAATAAGGAACGATAAACAATAAATTAATAGACGACTTTTATAAATAGTAAAAGGGTGTCCAGAAGAAATGGCTAAAGAAAAAAATTAAACAGGAAGAAATGACCCAAAATAGAAAAAGAAAATAATGATCTTGTATCATTTTTCTTGGTCCATGTGCCATTTATTCCTCTGTCGTATTTTCCTTGGTCATTTTTAATAACATCAAATAAAAGATATACACTACACCATTAGTTTTTCCATTTTTTATTTATTTTGTTAGAAGTATAAATATGTATAATTTTCCTGTCTTAATACTACAAAACATGCGTCTCTTTTGGCGCTTTTTATTTATAATGAAATTATGTTCCCATCACCTGCTCGTCCTTTTACTTAATGGAAAACCACCTTTTATCGTTCTTGTAATCGTAAGCTTAGATTTTTATAGCTGTTATTTATTGCTTGTCGTAAATAGAGTCTTTAAAACTTTTTATCGTATATCGCAAGTTGAAAAATAAATTTATCGTTATTGTTATGAAAGTTAAAAACTGTTATCACAAAAATCACTGCATGCTCAGTTCTCGCTTTCAAAGGTAGCTTGACGACGACAGATACAAGATTTATGCTTTAATATCCATATTTAAAGTGAAAGCAATATGTTGTATACTTATTAGAGATAATAAAAAGTGACAAAAAGACAAAAAAATAAAACATGTACAGAAAATTATGGCAGAAGTAGGAGTACAGCTATGCTTAATCTAGGGTACATGATAAAAACTTTGTTTAATAAATTATCTGGTTTTATTCACAAAGGAAACATGATATTATAAAAGACTCTTCTTCTTCATTTCTGTATTTACAACAAACTCGATAAAACTTGAACCTCTAAATCAGGATAAAAGAAGGAAATGCAGTTCCAGCAACTTTATTACTTATCTAAAGTATCAGTCAAATATAAGAATGTTATATTTTCACTATCTCTTGTCCATGATATTCATAAAAGCAAGTAATAAGATAAATATTAGATTGATAAATTGAAAGAGAAAAGTTTATTGTTTTTAACCATCAGAAAAACAATGTATTGTAGCATATGATCTCCAAAAATATGAGATGAAGAATCGACTCTCCAAATGAGGAAGGTCAATATTGATCGATTTAATCGAAAAGATTCTAGGTCCATGAAACTAAATTTAATGCAAGCTTATTCACATGTATACAAATACATATTTAAAATAAGAATATGTGGAAATATATATATATATATATATATATACATATGTAAATAAATATATATATATATACCTATATATATATAATATATACAGGGTGGTAAAGATCAAATCCGGTTGGTTTTCAGGATATCCTTTAACAAAGATGACGTCATCCGATCCGCGTAGCTGATTTTTTAGCAGACAGCCAACATATGAGAGATCATTTCAGTAGAATTTTATCATCGTCATGGCCGCATATGGAAGTCTACGGCCTGTTATCTGGAACGAGCAAGAACGCAGGTGTGCTGTTATCCAGATTATTTGTATAAAGGGCAACACCATCAGCAAACCCAGGTCTCTGAGCTGCTCGGGATCGACAGAAGAAGAGTTGTTGAGCTCAGGCAGCAGATGAAGGATACCAGGGACCCTCGTGCTGTCGTCGACAGGGCCTTCAGCTCTCCAGCAGCGCCTGCAAGGCCAGGACCCCCAACTTTATCAAGAGGGGTGTCAGACATCTTCGAGCACGACCCCAGCAGGTTCATCAGGGATGTTGCCTAGGAGCTGGACGTTTCTCACGTAACTTGTTGGCCTGTGTGATTGAGGTTTGCGTTGGCAAATCTGGACTGGTTGGCAGCAAAACACATACAACTTCGTCCCCAAGACCCACTAGCACCCTAGCTCCCCCGATTTGAATCCTATGGACTATTTTTCTGGGGTTGCCTTGAGCTACACACCAACCGACTGGCTCACAACACCAAGGCCGCCCTGATCAACTCCATAATGTAACAGGCAGGAAGTTTGACAGGGCCCTGGTGGCCAAGGCCTGCTCTTCCTTCCACGCCAGGATCCAGCGCGTCATCGACGCAGAAGGCGGATGGATTGAATAAGTAAAATTTACACATCTGTACAAGCATTTATGTCTAAATAAATAAAATTGAATAGAAATTAACGATTTTATGTGTATTTAAGTTGAGAGAAAGAAAATCCGGATTGATCTCATTACCCTGATATATATATATATATATATATAATATATATCAAGCTTGTGAGCGTTCAGCTATTTTTGCGTTCAGCGTTCCGTTCAGCGTTAAAAAAATTTAGCGTTCCGTTCAGCGTTCCGTTCAATGTTTTTGCGTTCAGCGTTCCGTTAGCGTTTAGCGTTCAAATATTTAAAAATATTTCCCAAAAAGTACTGCGTAGTGATGACTTTTTTTTTTTAAGTACTGCGTAGTGATGACGTTTTTTTTAGAAAAGAGTTTTCCAAAAAAAGTGATGACGTTTTCCGAAAAAAGTCCAAGAAATGTTTGGAGAATTTGAACGCAAACTCTTTTTTTTTGCGTTCAACGTTCAGCGTTCAAAAAAAAGTTCGTTCCGTTCATTGAACGTGCGTTCAGCTGAACGCCGTTCAATTTTGCGTTCCGTTCACAAGCCTGATATATAATATATATAATATATATATACATATGTGAGGTGAGAACACTATTTGAATACAGAACGAAATATAAGAAAAGGAGAAAACTATTATACGTATTTTTGGCTATATTACTTCATACGATGATGCTTCCATTTTTATGATTTGAAATTATACGTTCTATATAGAAAAAAAAAACATATAGCTTTCGATCATATTAACGGATGTTTGTAGTTGTTGTAAGTCGATTGTTTATTACAATCAAAGGTTTTTCAAAGCGCAATATCCTTCCAAAGATGGACGGCCGTAATTTTTTCGTGAAATCATTACAAAATATTTATGTTGGTGTCCCTGCACATCGATATGCTCCACCAATCACATGCTCCAACAAAACAATGGCTACAATTATGCTTGAAGAGAGAGAGAGAGAAGAGAAAAAGGGGTGATCTAAATTCAAAACAATAAATGGATCTCTTATTAATACATCATTATTAATTAGTTATTCTCATGTACTTCAAATCAACTTGGATAGACAATTCGGAATCCAATCGTGGATTGTATTTTGTCGAATTGATTGTGTGTTGCTATGCAGAGATTCCATCCGTCGAATCCAGTACATCCTTCATCTCGTGGAAGTGGACGTGGCGCTCACAAAGGAAGAGTTTGCGCTCGCAAAAAAGGACGTGCCGCTCGCGATGGAGGGCTTGGCGCTCGGAGACGAGGACTTCTTCCCCCTCCAGGATTCATACTTTCCGGTGATCCCATCCTCGTCGTCCTCCGGCACAACGGAAATGCCTCCGAATCCACGAGTCCTGGTTCCACTTGGACTCGGCGGAGCGGAGGCATGTCTGGATGGATCCCATGGGGCTCGGATCTCAACCCCCCCGTGTGAAGCTGACGACGAGGAAGACGATTATTCTGATGGGGTTCAGCTGCAAATTGAAGCGAGTCTCCATTGAGGTACTATCTCTCGAGAGGGACCACAGCCGACTGGAAGACCATTAGAGAGAACCTGAAGACGACCGGGAAACACTTCATCAACCTCAACGCAGGATTCACCAAAAGGATTGTCTCCTGATATGGGACACGCCCGTCCTCACGCTGCCGCTTAAACAAGGGAGGTTCTACCCAAAGGGACGTGAAACCGGTCAAATAGAACCCCTACAGCCCAGATCTGAACCTCTTGACCGATTCCTGTTCCGGAAGTTGAAGCATCTGCTCCGTAATGACGATTTTGGGGGGCATGAGGAAGCCACTACTGCTGTGCAGCGGACGATGAATAGGGTTAGCGAAGACGAGCTATTCGACCAACTCAAGAAGCTCTACAAGCACTGCTGCGACGTCATTGCAGCCGGAGGGGATATTTTCTAATTTTAAAGTGTTTTTTAAAAAATTAATTTGATGAAAATAATGAGTTTTACTGGGCCAGACTATACATGGTTTAACCTAATAATAAGCTATATGTGCGTATTTTGTTATATTTGTTTATTTCATTTGATCAAACATAATCCAAAAAACATTTGATTTAACTATTCATTTATTGTAACACATTTTTGTCCAATGTTAATAAATTTACGTTATTTTATAATTTTTCATAAAGAATTTTTTGTCTGAATTGTCGAACCTTTAGAACAAATGAATTTCTTGCATTGCTTTTTAAAATGTTTATTACGACAATGTTTGCACTTATAACATTTACTTACTTTCTTAATTAAACGTTGCTTGTATAAAGTGCAACCTTTACATTCAAAACATCTAAAAAAAATTCATCTTTGTCCGCATTGAACGAATCAGAAAGGCCAGAAGCTCCGTCTGCTTCCACAGGACTTAAAGAAGTATCTACAAAAAAGCATTGATTATAATACTTATGCTATGTCCGTTATGAATTTACCTTCGATCAAACTATCGCCTTCATTGTTTATTGATTCAAGTGTCACATTAGATGAGTTAGAAGGACCAAAAGATATGTCAGCCTCCACAGCACTTACAAAATGATCTACAACTAAAGAAAAATAGTTTATTTTAATACACTATTGTTATGCTAGTTATGAATTTACCTTCAATCATACTATAATCTTCGTTGGATATTGATTCTAGTGCCAAATTAAATGATTCAGAAGAACCATAAGATTTGTCAGCTTCCACAGAAGTATCTACAACTAAAAAAAATAATTTATTGCTATGTTAGTTATGAATTTACCTTCAATCAAACTATCATTTTCTTTTGTTTTACTGTTGGTCTGATGTTCTTGACTGATCGACTCATCTACACTGGCAATAGAATTGATGAAAAGCTGTTTCTTGGTTCCAGAAGATATTAGGGGAACAACATTCTTCATGAGGTATTCCTTCCGTTCCTTCGATAAACCATGCTTTTCCAATAAGAAATCAACCATACGACAGTCTCCCAATGGCATATTGGGCCTGTATAAGGCCGGTGAGGGCATAATTGTCCCGGTGGATAAATTCTTCCCACTCAGTTCCAGCTTGGGAGTCAAGTCATTTTGAGCATCGAATGCGGATTGGCAAAGAGCAGAACGAAGTTCGGAGAAGCGTTTGAAATTGTGTTCTCTTAGAAAGTTTAGGGTGGAAGAAGATGATGCATCAGATTAATCATGACCTCCAATGGTTTTCTCTTAATCAAATACAAACAAACCCATTCCTCATCAAGTAAGAGTCAAAAAAACTTTCTCTGCTAAATCATATACTCTTTTTCATATTGTTTCATAAATTTTTTATTACAAATCTGGTATATAAATTCTTTCTTATCATAAAGTTTTTTAAGGAATAAAATTGATAGGATTAATGAATAAAATTGGGCTTCATTCATGAAGACGAGGGGCAGGACTCCATTCACGAAGAGGAGGGACGGGGAGCTCTCTAACGAAGTCCGACGAGGGGTAGGGCTCCATTAACGGAGACAAGAGACGGGGAGCTATCTAACGAAGATGAGGAAGGAACTCCTTTGACTGACGAAGACGAGGGAGGGGTAGGACTCCATTCATTCACGAAGTCGAGGTGAGGGGAATGTGTCTCTTACTGGGAGGGAGGAGACTCGTTTCTTGGTGTCCAAGGCATTTATCCCGGAGTCAAGACCGTCTCATTCGCCCCGGGAAGATAGAAAGACAGTTGGAGGAAGGGATCGAGGAATCTCCAACAAGATTGAAGTCTAGTCAGAATGTTTTTATGGCACCCAAAAAATAGATTCCCAACTATGATCAGTGGAGGCTCTATTATTTGATGATTGTTGATGGTGACGTCACTCTTGACTCTCTCTCCCCCCGCCCCCCCCCCCTCATGTTTATGAATGCGTATATAAGCATAGAACACTAGACGTACCAGGAAAGGAAGATAAAAAACACACGCCTAATTTTCAACAGCATGCGGGCATCATTTTTATTATTGCTTAGTCATCACAGCGTGTTTACGTGCTTGATCTTGCTCCAATAGACAATCATGGTGAAAATGTGTTGTGCCCCTGGATGCAAGCAGGGATACAAGAGCACCCCAAAAGATCCTTCGGTGACTTTTCACACGTTCCCCAGGAAGGACTCCATCCTTTCGGAGTGGATCAAAGCAATTCCTAGGGATACATCTAATTAGACACCAAACTCGAGTTCAAGAATATGTAGTCTCCATTTCCTTCATTCGGACTTCGTAACAGCTTCTGAGGACCCTACTCGAAATATAGGGAGAACCCTCCAAAAAAGGTATGGACTTATTTGAGCTTGTTTGATTTATTAATTGAACTTTTGTTAATTTCTAGATGTTTGAAGGATGGTGTCATTCCCTCAAAATGGCCTAATCTCCCCACTTATCTCTCCTCGAAAAGGCAACTCCCGAGGCCAACGCTAGCAGTTACCACTAGCAAGAGAAGTGTCCTCATCAATGAGAGACAAGAGGCTCTCCGTAAAGAACTCTCCATGAAGGAATCCGTCAAGACTGCCCAGGAACTTTATCATAAGTTGACATCAGAGACTTTGCCTTCGGGATTCACTCTAATTCAACTTCCAAAGGTGTCACTTGTGAAGATGGTTCCAACAGAGAACGGAATGGACATTTCTTTAAGTTTTGGAAGTCGATGAAGATCTATCCTTTCAAATGTATCACCGTCACTCCCTTCTGGAAAAGAGCTTAGTATCCCACTGAGGTGGAATCGGACGAGGAAAAAGTCGAGCTTGGGAGGTTCACCAAAATCATGAGCAGAGGTGGATTATCCACTCCATCGGATATGACAATTCTTACCTGTGTTCATGTTATTCGCTCCTTTACTTTATATCAACTCACGACGACGAGAAAGTGTGTCTCTTAAGATCTTCAAATCCAAGGGCCACTTTTACCGGAACATTCGTTGAAAAAAATGTTTGAAAGCACGGAGGTGGTCATCAAGACCATGCTCATCAGCCAATGCGAAAAAGGGCAGATATGGGCTCGTCATCTTAAAAAATAAGTCAAATAATTTTCAATGTCTGCAGTGAAAATTTGGTTGCTCAATTAAACGACGAGATTCATGATCAAAGTCGCAAAAGAGCAGCCAACAAATTGAATCTTAAGGAAAGAAAGATTGCTAAGCTCCTTTCAAAAGCTTAATTATTTTATTGCACTCTTTTTTGGTGTCCTTTTTATAGGTATGTACTAATGTATTAATAAACTATTATTCATATTGGTTCCCGACTCATTTATTTCATTTACATATAAATTTAAACCTTCATCAAAGCATTAAAACTGTTCAATTTATTTTAATATTTGACAATTATACGTTCTATAAGGGAAGAATAAATGCCCGCATCATGTGCGCGTAAAATTATTTCTTCCTTTCCATGTGTCTAGTATTCTATGATATAAGGCATGTTAAATTTGTTCCTGTGAAAATAGCTCTATAGCTGTCAGACCAAGGAATACTAGAAGCTAACTGGAAGGATGACGTCATTTACAGGCACTCCCTTTATGCACAAGTAAGGGCCATCATTATTAGTTCAATTGTAATATTTATTTCAAAAAACGTGGTTGTGTAGTGTTATTTTAAGTTCTTTATATTCTGTGTTTCAAAGTGGTTTACAAGTTATCTGCTTCTGTTTTAAACAAGGATATAATAATATGCCAAAGAGGGACTACTCTTTCTCAAACGATCTCTTTGGGAAGCTCAAGAGTCACTTTGATATCCACAGCTTTCGCCTCAATCATCTGTCAGCCATTAATGCGTCCCTCTTGAACAATGTCGCCTCTGTCCTTATGCCCACGGAGGCAGAAAGAGTCTCTGCTATCAGTTACCCGCTGCAGTCCAGGGCAGAGTCACTGTAGTCCTATCCCTGCTGGCATCCCTCATATATGATAAAGTCACAAAGCTCAACGGTATGGGAATCCCTGCAGATCATCTCATCGGGGACGACTATGGCCGGCAGCGGAAAATATGCGAAAAGCTCCGTCTCCTCACGCCCCAAATTATATTCCTCTGCGTGACTCCCGAGAATGTATCTGCCTCTCAGAAGCTCAATGGAGTCTCTCGAAGCCTTTATTCGCGGGATCCCCTCAAGCGATTCGTTATTGATGAGGCCAACTGTGTGTCTCAGAAGGGACACGACTTTCACTCGCACTACTAGCTTCTCCATAGGTTACGAAGTGATTTCCCCGAGTCTATTTTATGGCACTAACGGCCACCGCGACGCCCTGCATCCGAACGGACATTCTACATCATCTAAAAATAAAGTCTCCAAAATAGTTTCTCTCTTCCTTCAACAGACAGAATTTGGCCTATGAGGTCCAACCAGAGAATCCATCCAAAACTGCTATGCTGCCCTTCCCGTGGACTGCTACCGTGAAATGGCTATTAAGCTGCCTTGCTCCAAGGGTGAAATAATGGACATTGTTCATATGAAGGAACTTTAATACAAGAGCTACGAGGAGGAACTTATCCAGAGCCAGAGCTTTTTGGACCAACGGTTGAGTTATTTGGAGGATAAGGAATACGCTGCATTTCTAAATAGCGAAGAAGACTCTGGGGATTTTCCGTATTTTAGATCGAGCATCGAGTCTAATAGTGGATGGATGTCCAAGTCAAAGTTAGAGTTTCTAACTATTCATCAAAAATAAAAGTACCCTTTTTTATCTTAAAGCAATTTAAAATATGAATGATTTTAAAGATATATATATATATATTATATATATATATCATAACTTTCATTTAATGAAATAGATTTTTACTTTATCACAATATCAAGCCAATAAATAAGTAAATAAGTATTAACTAAACATTAAATATATTGAGTGCATTGTCCAATTTTAATAGTATCGTAGCTATACGCAGCTTTTATTCTGTTATTGACTTTGTTTTTTGTAATGAAATGCATATTGCATCATCTGTTTTTAATTAAATGATGTTAAGGTAGTGATAAAACAGGATAGAGTTACGCTATGACGTTAAATTTAATATCACCTATATGTTTATAATTAATTCTTCATATTGTAATAGGGGCGGAAGAGGCAAATACTATCGGGGTCGCTGTGGCAGAATGTTATCTTTCCGTGGATGAAAAAAGTCTGGCTCGACCTCAAGCCGAACCGGAACGCCCTTAAACGCAACACCAGCCCCGCTAAAACCTCCTCAAGATCCTCTGATTTGAAACTCATGGCACCTCCGAAACTAGAAGTTTAATGAGGCTGTGTCGTTTCAGAGAAGAAAAGATCGTCAGATATGAAATTTAATTTGAAAAGAAAAATTTCTTAATTGCAGTCTATTTCACAATGAAAACATATAATATTGAATTACTTGTTTGTAACTATTAAACTATGTATCGTTTGTAAATAATATTATATTTACTATTGTGGAAACTATTGTTGATAAATAAAAAGTATTAAAATATATCACACTCGCTATTCATTTTAAAATATAATACCTACTTGTTTGATCGTTGAATTATAAATTATTGAAGTGAAAATGACTCATTTAGCTTAAAAATACATATAAAACCTTTAATTTATTGCTATGTTAATCAACGTATCATGGCCTTAACTTGGAAGCTACAATTTTCCATTTCCTTTCCAGTTAGTTTCTAGTATTCCTTGTGTCAGACTTATATCATGTTGAATGGTCCATTCAAACATTCTCCCTTTCACACGCCCAAAGTATCCCTCACTTTTCTATCTCTACTAATCATGAGTCCCGCTGTTTCTCTGCTATTGAAGCGAATCAGCTGTAAAAAGGGAGACTACTGCCTACTCTATTTTAATATAAGAAAACGTACATTAACTATGAACAACGTAATATGATTGGTTAAAACACAAGAACCCGCAAGAAGATACCAATATTCCTAGCCAATTTTTCATTTGATTAGCTTCTTCATCGATAATTAATCCTTAAATATCGCCTCAATCAGAGGCCTAATTGCAAAAAAATACAAATACAAAATGGAGAAGAGTAAATGAAGAATACTATTATTGGTCCATCTCATTTTCACCAAAAAAAATCCTGTATTCAAATAGTGTTCTCTCACGTCACATATATATATATATATATAACCCTGTTTTCAAAGTTTCTTTATCGGAGAGGAAAAAAAAACTTCGAATATAATGGTTGGAGAACATGACAAAGTGTAGAAGTAGAATCACTATAAAATCAGCTTGTATAAAACATTATGTATTTATTCATTCTTTTATTTACTGACAAATGTATAACAAATAAAATTCTGTTAATATATCTATCATTCTTGGTTTCTCCATTCCACCCATAATATAAACAATTATAAAACAACAACTACAACTCAAAACCAATATGGGTAAAAATATTGAACGTGTTTACTAAGAAAGGAAAACCTTTACGTTTCATATAACATAGCTATTCCTGTATAAACAACAACCATCGTTCTAAGTAGTTGGTGTATTGTATGATAGAAGAGTAATCGAAGAATATATTTTCTCTCGAAATAATATATTGTGCGTGATATAATTGCTAAACATTATACATTTATAAGAAAACAAGTATCCTGCAAATAATTTTTTTGTTGAGTATGTGTTGAATATAAAATCTTTATAATTATACAAAATTTATTAAATAATCTGTTAATTTAAATATTTGTCTAAATGGAGACTTCAACAATAAAAAACATATAAAAGAGATTTCTGCTCTATATGTTTATTTATATTTTTTTCTGGATAAAATTGTTGGTGCTGAATCCGAAATTTAATTGTTTTAGAAATATAACGCAACCTATAACCCAGGTATACAGAATACTCGGCAGATTTATCGTGAAACGTAATAAATCTCATTATTTTTTCATGTAATCAAAAAGCCTAATGTTAGATATATATTTTTGATGGCGTAAGCCGGACGAAAAACATTATATGATGTTTTTCTTCCCGTTGCCGGTGTGATGTCATTAAAAATAATCGGCTAGCGAAAAGTCAGTTCTCTTGGCAATAAAGACTTACCTTTTTTTCACTATACCTTGCCAAGAAAACTTTTTTTTCTCCGCTGAGAAAAAATGAAGCAATTAGGATAACAATATTTAGTTTCTTGTTTATAACACTATATTCATACAAATAGGTAATTAAGTAATATAATTAAAGCTATAATTACTTATGAATTACCTTTACAAATACTTTATGAATATTATGAAATAGGATCAAAATTTCCGTTTCCAAATACAGCTTGGACAATATTTGCCGCTTAAAAAATAACTAAAAGCTTATTTAGTAATATGTAAAGATAAAATCAAACAATATCTTCATTAGGATATGGAGCAGCTATCTATTCATTGTAGCCGCCTTCGACAATCAAAATTTGCTCAATGCGGCAAAAAAACCACGTGCAGGCATTTTTGATCTGCACTGCTTCTATCTCATTGAATTTGTCCTTGATTCAGGTGATGAGAATTTGTTTGGTGCTATAGGAGAAGTGGTTGGCCATGTTCTCCACATATAACTAGACAAAGTAGTCCATCGGGCTCAAGCCCGGTGATTGGGGAGGTCAAGAAGAGAAGGTCACGAACGCAAAGACATTGTTTTTCAGCCATTCTGTATCCACTTAGCTTTTTGGGCCGGAGCCGAGGCTGCTCCTGCATTCGCGGTTTGCATTGTTAACAGACTTGATACAACGTTCTCCAGTACCTGCAGGTTGATGTCTGTGGCCACCCTGAGGCCTGTCTCGAAGATGTGGGGTGACATGACATGACCTTCCCTTGACACGACACCAAAGACCATGGCGGATGTCGGAAACCGGTACTTCATTATCTTGGGGATGTCTCTGTTTTTCACAGCAATCCAGATATGCTTTGATGAAGAATGAAAAATTTAGCATCACTTAGCCATTTATTAAAACATTTTACTGAGCAATAAGATAGCTTGTTATGATAAAAATGTCCTGATTAATCTAAGTACAATGATTTATTATTCCTCTATAACTCTTTTACAAAACACATTATTCATTTCTTTGTTTTTATGAAGTAATAACAGTTAAGGCTCTATTAACTTTTAAACAAAGCTCAAACAATCAAAAATCTCAAACCATTGAGTACGCTCGTTCAAGTGACCTTAGCCTTTTAGCACTTACTTCACATCCCCTGGATCAATTCTCGATTAGCGTTATCTTAATATCTACTTCTGAAAGCTATTCTACTCTAGCAATGAAGATCCCTTGTGTTTCATATGGATCAGCCGGCGACTTTATTTGGTTTTATCCTAGATGGCTTGCCATGCAGTTTGAAATTTCTTGGCTAATCCGCCAACATACAGCTACCAGAGATCCAGAAAAAAACAACTTAATATATTTTGATTCTATTTCCTTCTCTTATTTATTACCTCCGCCGAAGGAGGTATTGTTTCACTGGTGTTGGTTTGTTTGTTTGTCAGCAGGATAACTCAAAAGTGCGGAACGGATTCGGATGAAACTTTGTGGAGTTGTTGGAAATGTTAAAAGTAACAAGTGATTAAATTTTGGAGTCTCTGAGTGCAGAATTAAGATGCAAAACGAGCTAAATACTAATAAATATTTCAAGTTAGCCTACTCTGCCAATAGATGTCGCTGTGCTGTAAAATCGGGTGCCGGGAGCGTCTTCCTCTCGGAATTTCCGTCGAGGGGAACCCTCCCCCGTCCCTCTACGCCGCCCCAGTCGTATAAAAATCCGCCTCGGAAGGCTCATAAGGACCCCGTGACGGCGGAGGTTTGCACTCTCTGAGTGTATATATGCCTCTAGTTTTATAATGTTTTTTTGTCATTTGTTTTTTGATTCTAGAGATTTTTACTTTAATTGTTGTTTGACTTTTAATTAAGGTTTTCATCTTAGACAACAATGTTACTTTTTTTTTTTTTTTTGTACACCAGTACAACAATTTTATTTTCATTTATATCTACCACACACGACAATAACAACAAAACTTTCAAAAAATCAAACCTTATAATAAAATTTTAACCAAAACATTAACATTTTAAACTATAGGGGGGAAAAATTTAGGGGGGCTCTTAAGATATTAAAAAAAAAAAATTTGTATTAATAAAAAACCATTAAGTATAGATACAATATACACAGGACAGCAATTATGTCAATAGTTTTTTCATTGTTTTATCAACTATTTCTTTAAAATTTTGGGTATGGGGATCCTTTCTGTTCTCAATTTGTATAAAAAAAGAACTGGGTCTTTGCCATGATAAAATTAACCTCTTCCTGATGCAGACCGGTATAAAAGAAAACAAAGCTTGTACGCCGCAATTGTAAACCTAAAAACTTGTTAAAAATATATTGAAGATAGTTTAAGACCTCCCCTATCTCTGTACACTCTAAAAGGAAATGTTTAGATGTCTCCAAACAGTTATTGCAAAAGAAACAATATCTTTCCTCCTCCGTCTTTCCATAGATACTGCCCAGGGTAAGGGTATTTGTAACCACCCTATACTTGAACCAGAATAAGGAGTGACATAACAGTGCCGATTGAAGTCCCTTTATGATATCCCGTACCGGCATACTCAAACCATAATTTTCTTTTCTTCTGTTTATTTGATCTAAAAAAATATTTCCTCATTTTTTTGTCCATTAGGGATACCGCAGACTTTTGGTGTTTGTTAATGTGATAAAACCAAAAAAAACAATTTCTAGGGCCACTCCCTGTTTTTAAAATCTATTAATCTTAAAATTTCCGTCTTTCTAGTAATTCATTTGGTGTAAAAAAATTGTCGTGAGTAAAAACCTCTCCTATGTAGCTTATTTTCCGTTTTATTGAGGTATTGGTTAAAAATTGTAATCTTTTGTTCCCTGCTACGGGCTCTTGCCATTCCATGCAAGGTAATATTGCATTTGTCATTTCACCAAAGATCCCCTCGTTCCTATCCCAAAATGGGCTAATTTTTTAGCTATCTCTAAAATTTTGTGCGGGCCATTACCCACATCTTCGTCTATGGAATGCCCCATTTGCTCCCTATATAAATAATCCAACGCTTCTGCCCATTTAGAGTCTTTTTCTAGTAGTCTCTGAACCCATTGAAAAGAATAGCCTTCCAAAGTTTTTGATACATAATAAACCCAATCCAAAAAAGTAATTCCATCTTTTCATTCTCAACATGCCTACACAAAAGGCTTTTCTACAGAGACAGCACTATCACAAGTAACTGATATTATCGAAAAATCGATATATCAGCATCAGTGTACACTTGCTGTCAGTTTTGATTGTAACGGTGCATTTGATAATATTCAATTTCATTCTGCCAACAAAGCAATGTCGAAACTTGGAATTCCAGTGAGCATCACATCCTGGTATAAAGACCTCATCAAAACTAGGATGGTGAAGGCAGAAATAAAAGGAGAAAGGGTCTGCATCACCCCAACGCGTGGAAGTCCTCAAGGAGGAGTACTTTCGCCTGTGATCTGGAATGCCGTGATGGACACTCTACTTACAAAGTTCCACAAAGGTGCAATCAAAGCAATTGGCTATGCAGATGACATTATCTTATTAATAAGTGGAAACACCCACAAACACTTGTCAGTAAAATGCAAGATGCAATAAATATTGTACTGGACTGGGGAAGATCAAATGGCTTGACCTTTAATCCAACAAAATCTAGTGCTATAGTATTCTCAAAGGCATATAAACTGAGGTCAAAATATTTTCCACGGTTACAAATGGATGGACAGGAGATTGAGTATTCAACACGCTTGAAATACTTAGGTTTGGTATTTGATCAAGGACTCACCTGGACAGAACATCTGAAGGAAAAAGCTGCCAAGTGCTCTCGCTTATGGAACATGGCAAAAGCAATCATAGGTCAAAAGTGGGGACTGACGTCTGATAAAGTTATCTGGCTCTACGAATCAATGATTAACCAATCATATGTTATGGTTGTCTTGTATGGGGCCATACTATTGCATACAAAAAAAGTAGAATCAAAATACTAACCAGTGTACAAAGGAAAGCACTTTTATCAATCACTCAAACACTAAGGTCAACACCTACCGCAGGCATGGAGTCAGCTTTAGGTATTATTCCACTCGACCTATACGTACAAGCACAGGCAACAAAGTCCAGATGGAGAACAAAGCATTTTACACAAGATACTTGGGATGGCATTGGCAACCTCCCACGACGGCGTGGACACCGCTTTTCTAGTGATAAACTGCTTTGTGAAGCAAATATAAATGGGCCTAGTGATTACATAAAAGGTGACCTAGTCTGGATAAATAATAATCGTATAGAATGTCCGGATACAATAATCTATACTGACGGTTCTAAAGACCAAGACGGAAATACGGGCGCAGGATGGGCTATCACTAGGGTGACATGACTCTACATCATTCACTGGCGTCATTAAAAATCGAGGCATCAGTATTTCAGGCTGAGGTCCTCGCCATTTCAAGATCTGTGGAAGACCTTCTGAAACTGGAAAAACCTACTAGGAATATTGTTGTACGATCCGACTCTCAATCGGCAATTGCGGCTCTCCTCAATCCACTCACGAAGAGCTGCATAGTCAAAGAATGTAAAGAAACTTTGATAAGAGTAAAAAAGGAGAAAAACATATACCTTGAATGGTGTAAAGGTCACAGTGACATAACTGGAAATGAATTTGCCGATTATCTTGCAAAAAGTGGCTGTGAGAGTCAAAATCAAATATGCACTGGAGTACCGCCGAGCTACGTAAAGAAGGCAGTAGATGGTTTGTTTTATCAAAGGTGGAGCTGCCGTCACAAAAACAGCGTAAATATGAAACACACTCGTCTAATGTTGAAAACTCCTCAACAAAATACGATCAAATTTCGACGAGAGAATATGAAACTGCTTGTTCAAGCAGTCACTGGCCATGGACCTTTTCTCTCGCACTTGAGTAAATGGAAGAACATCAGTCCAATTTGCGATCTCTGCACGGAAGAACCGCAGACTGCAGATCACCTCATAAAAGATGTCCGCTCTGTCCTATGAGAGGCATGAAGTTTCTCAGAGGAGGACGAAAACATTAGAATAATCAAATTTATCCAATGTAAAATAATGAAAAATATTATTGAAAATAATTTTAGTATTTAAGTAGGAATAAGTATATGTACATAGGTATTATTATCATTATTATTATTGTTGTACACAGATACCCCGTAGTGTGGTTGTGTTCTCTACTTTAGTGTTATATGTGCGTTTCGTGTGTATGTCTATCGTGGATGATAGTAATAAATATCAACAAACAAACAAACAAAACCCAATCCTCCGTACCCTACTGGAGTTATAATGCGATTCCAGGATATATTTCTTGGACGACCCTCCGATATAAAAATGAATCACAGATTTCGTCTATTTTTTTACATAAAATTTCAGAAAATTGGGGTTAATCTTAAGACATGAGTCACTTTCGGTAAAATAATTGCATTCCAAATAAAAACTCTCGCAGTAGGGTTTTTCTTTAAAAAAAAACGCATAGGAGGTTGTGTTTTTCCTTACTTTTTCCTCTATAAGCGTACAGTTCTCAATGACATCACGCTCATTTAAAGATATATGTGTTCCTAATATTTTCATAACACTTGTTGATTTAATATCGTCCATATCAAAAGGTATTGCGAAACGGACATTATTTGGGTTTTACATAGATTAACCTCTAAGCCAGAGCACTTCTTATGTTCTTCCAAAATTCTAAGTGTATTTTTTACTGAATCCTCTATATCACCTTTACTTTCAGTAAAGATCATGGTCATATCGTCGGCAAATGCAAGTACTTTTATTATAGCTTTACCTACCTCAATACCCTTTATTTGCCTAGATACTTGAATTTCTTCAATCATAGAATTCACTGACATAATAAACAAGGTGGGGGAAATCGGATCACCTTGCCGACATCCTCTATTAATTTGAAAAACGTTCTTGGTCTCCTCATAAAAAGTAAAAAGATTGCATAGACCTACTCCTACCATTTTAATAAAATTACTCCCAATCCATGTCCCTTCAAGCACTTCAACATCCATTGATGTGACATGCTATCGAATGCCTTTCTAAAATCAATTCCCATGATAGCAATATTTGTCCTTGTATCTTTAACTTGGGCAATAGCATCTTTAATGCCTCTCCCAACATCCTCCATTACCCTCCCCAGTACAAAACCTTTTTGAGCCGGGTTTATTATATCTTTTAAAAGATGTTTTAGCCTTCCTGCTAAAATACCCCCATGGATCTTAAAAGCAGTATTGAGAAGGGTAAGAGGCCTCAGATTTTCGACAAATCTTGGATTCTTGCCTACTTTAGGGATCAAGACAAGCTTTCCCAAAGAAATATGTTCTTCGAAGTATCCCTTCATATGAGCTTCTCTATAAACTAGCTCTAATATAGGTGCCAAAAGATTGATAAACATAGCATAAAACTCAATGGGAAAGCCATCAGGACCAGGAGCTCTATTTTTCTTCGTGTAAGATTTTACGTACTCGATAATTTCTTTACTCTCGATTTCACTTTCCAAACTCTGTCTATGAGATATCTTTACTTCTGTTACTTTTATATTTTTGCTAAAATCCTCAAGTCGTAAATAGTGTGCAGTGTTAAATGTGCATTTCAAGCAAAAGGAACCTTTTTGGTCCGTACAATGTCTACACGTGTACAACTCCTCATAAAAGTTTTTGACTATGTTTTTCACCCCATTTTCATTTTCAATCAAACTCCCGTCCTCGCTAAAAAGAGCTCTTACTACTTTTTTTCTCCGTTGAAACGTTCCTTTTGTTTAATTTTGCCAAAAACAACCTGTTCCTTCGGAACATTTTGGTTTCCAGACCTAATTAAATTCCCCTGGTTGTAGAAGTTAGTCAACCTACCTAACTCTTCCACCTCCGCCGCACTCATGATACCCATCTCTCTTTTCCTAATCAGTTCCCCAAATTTCATTTTTCTTTCCTCACTCAATCTTACCCCAAGTTTGATATATATTCTCCTAGATCCGTCCAAAATACGTTTCCAAGCATAAGAAGGAGACTTAATTTCCCCAGATCTCAATCTCAAGGAAACTCCTTCAATTACCTTTCTGATTAAAGATTGGGTATCTTTGTCCTCAAGCAGTGAGGTATTTAATTTCCAACACTTTTTGGGTTTAATTTTTGAATCAGTAAAAGTTATCATAATTGGATTATGGTCCGACATGAACTTAGGAATCGTTTGGTACTCTGAAAGTAAAGGGAATAGGCCTTCAGAAACAAAGAAGTAGTCTAGCCTCGAGTGTTTAATCACTGAGTTCCCTATTTTAACATAAAAGGTGTGCTCTGGCTTTTCGTTGAATTTGGTGGCTGCATCTTTCAGTGAGTTCTTATTTAAAATATTTTTCAAGACCGTTTTAGCTTTGAAGTTTATAATTCCAGGAGTCTCGCTCCCTCAACAAAGAGATATTAAAATCTCCCATCAATATAACGGCTTCGTCTTTGCAGATGCTTTTATTCAAAAATTGGATTCAATAAAACGATAAAAGTCAGGGTCATCCCTATTAGGACCATAAATTGATATAATTTTAATACATCTGTCTCCCCATTTCAACTCAAGTACACAGTAGTTACCCCAGTATCACTGGCAATTAATTTTGGCTGTAACTTCTTTTTGATTTGTAAAATAATGCCTCTGGAAGGATTTTTGCCTTAATGTTCACTGCCGGAACAATGAAGGTCTCATATCCTTCCGGAAGACAATAATCGTAATTCAAACTTTTTATGCGTGAATCGCAAATTGATAAAATATCCGGTTTGTATACACATAAATAGTTAATTAATTTTTACTTTTTGATTGGTTAAAAATGGAATTTGCATTAGCGCTTAAGATTTTTAAGTTCATAGGCATGTTAACTAATTGGGGGGGTGGGGGGATTATGGCCAAACTTATAAAAAAAAAACAAGAACACAAGACATTTTTTCGGTGGTAAGAGTACTTAACGTTTTCATTGTTGTTTCCGGGTAGTATTTTTGTAAAGTCATGTTCGGTTCATAGACTCCTATAACTCTTGTGATTTCTCTGTTGAAGATATATCCGTCGAAATGAAGTTTCCCAGGGGGTCCGCTTTAATAAGACATGGCGTTAGTGTTCTTCTGATCATTATAACAACTCCTCTCGACGTGTGGGACAAGCGTTGCTGTACGAGAGAGATAAAGGTATCATGCGAGGGGGGGATTAAATAAGAGATCGACCGGGTGTCCTTTAATCGTGAATCCACCAAAGAAACAACATCCGAAGCATTAGAGTTGACGTTGTAGGAAAGGACTGCTATCTTCATATTGAGTTAGATGGAGGGAAAACCTGATCACATGGAGTCACTCCGCGAGAGTGGAGATTCCCCTTCTGCGCCGTCTACTTCTCTGATTCTCTTTGAAGCGCCATCATCTGGACTACTGAAAATCCTTTTGACCTTTTTTTTGTCGGCTGATATTTTAGTTGGGGCAGATTGCTCTGGAGTTGGCGACTTTCTTCGCATAACAAGCTTCCAGTCGTCCCTCATGGAACAGGCTGTCTTGTTTGATTGAAGATAATAATTTCATTCTTGTCTGGCTCTCCGTCGTTGGTTGTAGTCGATTCAGCGTTAGTAATGGTTCTTTCTGGGCTGCCAATGGGGTATCACTATTATCACAACTAGCTTCTTTTCTCTCGATTTGAACAGCCTTTCTTCCGTCAGGGGGGGTTGCTTTCGGTTGGTTGTCTTTGGTGAATGTACACAAAAATATTGTGCTTCTTTCTATAGAATAAAATACCGTCTGCAAGTCATTGTAAAATAGTACCCATATTGTGGGTTTAGGGAAAAAACACAAAAATCCCTGGGATTTAAACATGTAGCTTCAAATGCCATCAGGGATGTCAATGTATTCATCGACGTTTTACATGAAAGGGATCAATAAACACTATTTATTATATACATGTGACACATATAGTAATAACAAGTTTTTTCATAGCAAATATTAATTAATTAATTTACAATATTTTATGGGCATTTTTTGGTTGTTTTCGTGTTATTTTAATATTTATTTAAAAAAGCTCCAGTATCTTTTCATGTTTCAATACATATTAACGACCACAAATGAGTATATTCAATAAGTTTTAATTGAAGAGACTTTGCTCATATTTGATTGAATTGATGGGTCCACTAATTCAAGGGGTACACAAATACTGTCTCTAATTGCGTACAATAATCAATGTTACTTTAATGCGTTATTGAAATATAATGGCGTAAATTGTTTGTATCAAAAGTACCACTGAAAAACATGTTTGTGGCTTCCTATTCTCGAAAAAACATTCAATTATTTAAGTTAGTCAATCGATTTTATGTCCCTTTCATTTATATTACACAATCAAAATAAAATAAATATGTAAACTTCGTTATAATGATTTTTCCTTTTTTGGTAACTGGTATTCCTTTTTTTTCTTCATAGAAATACATCTAAAAATTCTGAATAGTTTTACCTCGGCTATATTATCGTATATTTCTCATTTATCGCACACGGAAACCTCTGTTTTCATTAGGATTACAACATATTCTTCTATTCTGGAGGAACAAACTTTGTAAGGATATATCCTCTAGTTTCCGGACTTACTCATTTAAATACATATATATATTTAACTCATTAAGTTGATACAAATGCTATACAAACAGTCAAAGACAAATATTTACTAGATTTTTTTGAAAGTATATAATTAAACTTCTAAATGAGTCGTCTTGTTTGGTTTTGATTATATATCCTCAAATTTTAATTTTTCTTTATTGGAATAATAATAATATATATATTCATTATTATATTTTTATTATATGTATATAGTCCAGTTATCAGCATTTTAAAGTCTAAAGAATACATTCATATTAGCTGAGGAGTCACATACATATTTTGTATGTTTATTCCATTTAACCCTGTTTCATGATAATTCGATTGGAAAGCAAGGGTACAGCAACCAATGATCAGGCTTTTAAGATATTAAGTTATGATAGCTTTCCCTTTATTTTTCAAATTGACTAACAAATCATGTCTTAGATAAAAAGTACTTTCACAAATTGTGACACTGTTGGAGTATTTGTTTATGTATCCAGCATCTAGGTATAGTAGATTGGAAGAAAAACTATTGTCTCTTATATTGACAATTCGTATAACATTTATATCTATTTTTTATACATGTTTAACACGCATATTAAGATAATAAAATAGCATACATATATTTGCATGGCTTTTTGCTCTGGGATAGAGACCCCCGATCTATTACATAACTGGATAACCAAATAAAGAATTTTTTTGCTCCTATTGTAGAGTTCTTTTATGACATATAGTGACCTACAATGACTGTCCCGATTGAGGAAACAAAGGATAGTCAAGGGAATAGGAAAAACAAATTCCAATGCCGCAATGTGTAAAATATAGTGAATTGATGTAACTAAGTGATTATTGCCACTTCTCCCTGTTTTCTATTCAGTAAGACTCGGAATAAGATTATTCAAAGCATAATATTTCTTTCTATTCTCTTTGTTGTTTCATAGACTTAAAGAGTATATATTTCATCATAAAAGCGAACAAAAGTGACTTGTTACTCTCTCAACCTCTCTGACCTACATCCGTTGGTACAAGTTTGTTGACTTTATTACGATAGGCATTAGCACCTGTCTCTTGTCGTCTCTCATCATATATGTGTATCACTTCAGCTCGCATCGAGTATTTTTCTTCTATTAAGTCGATTGTTCATCCTTTTATTATAAATGTATGTTGGCAGGTAGAATTCATCAAATAAACTATGTATATTAGCCGGTCGATCACTCCGATTTTTTTTACTCCAAGCGATTTTCTGCTGCGTAGTTTTATAAAGAATGAGATTGAGAAAGTTTCAGCTTTCAAAGGCCATTTATGTGACTGCAGAAGTCATTCAATGTTTCAAAAAGGCCATTTTTAGGTAAAAAACAGTGATTTCAAGTGGCTTGTGCTGTCTGAATTTTAGTGATATCGAATATTTTGTTTTTTAAGGATTGCTTAAAGTCTCATCGTTCAAGAAAAGTTTAGGAGCAGTCAAGGAAAAGAATATTCCCTGGGTTATTGGCTTGTTAAATAGGCCGATTTGGGCCCAAATTAGGATTATCTATGATTATTCTTATTGTGATGCACGATTTGTGCAATTTTTATAATGATCACAATGATAATGACGTTCTTATGGAAAACATTTATTCATTTTGATAAAAGATTATGCAATTGCGGAAAGTAAATGAATCTCGTTTTTATCACTACGCAGTAAAAAATCGCTCGGAGCAGAAAGTCGGAGTGATTGATCTAAAAACGAAACAGGCTAATATACATATTTTATATATTATTTGATAAATTAAATATCTTCAAAAGTTTTTTCGATGCACTATGTATTTAAAGCTTCATAATTTCTACCTGGCGATCTGTTGGAGAGACGTAAAATGAAAAATGAATAGTCATTCCTGGAACTTAATTTTATATGGAAGCATTAACACTAGAACTACCATGCAGTAATTTTGACCGCATTTTAAAATTGAAACATGAACAAATAGCGTATTTCTTTTTCAACAAGATTGATACCCGTTGACTTTTCCTATGTCATAGTTGTTGTTCTTTTTGCAAAATTATTTTTCAATTTGATCAATAGTTTTAAAGATACAACATAAAATACCTATAACGACCATGCAGTCATTTTGACCGCAATAATATATTTTTTTTTTTTTTTTTTTTTTTTTGCTATATGGTTCGATAGAATTGCATCCGATAGGATATAAATAAGCATTATAGCGTTATAATTAGTCTATCGAACCTAGGATTATTAATGAGTAGACCAAAAATGACCATCCCCTCTCGGGATTCGAACCTGCGCCCCCAACATTGAGAGTTGAACACGCCTTAACACGCACGGCAATAATATTTACTTTATGTATACTACGTATAAGTTATCTTTTTATTATCTCCAACGGCTACAAATTGATTCCTTTAGACGCATTATCCCCTTGTTTACTGAAAGATGCATATGTGCATGTTGTATGACGCAGTTTCATGTTCGTACAAAAAAAAAACAAGAGCAGTTATTCGCAGTTTTTTCTGGCTGTCATACTGAAAGATGTCTCGTAAAAAAGTGCTCAATACCATCAAATAATATATAATCTGTTGAACACCTTTGGCACAAAAATTGGGGTCCCCAATATTTTAGAGAAACAATGACACGCATCGTTTTTATCAAATCATGAGGTTTCTTCGTTTTGATATAAAATCAACACGATCTTCACGCTTGAGAACTGATAAATTTGCATTGGTTTCAACAATATGGAATAGATTTATAGATTTCGCCGTCTGTGTCTGAAGACGAAGAATGTTCTAGTTCTAATGAAAGTGAATACTATCCTCAGGCTAAGGACTCCTCATCAGACAATGACGTTGATATTTCACAAAAAGAAACAACAGATGAACAGAAAGACTTGGAAATATCAACGACAACAGGTATAGCCGCTAATATTTCTTACATTTGCACATAACAAATATTTATAAGATTTTCTTAGTGCATTTTTACATTTATTTAGTATTTATAATTTTACATATAACATGTAACTGCTTATTTATGTTCGATTTATATAGCTACAAGTCAACGAGAATATTATGGGGAAGAGGAACATGCAACAAATGATATTCTGACTGCAAAGATGGCACTAAGTGGGATATAGTTCAGCAACCTGACAGCCATAGCGGAAGATACAGATTACATAATATTCTTCGTGAATCACCTGGACCTACATCACTGACCAAACGTAAAATTGTTGATGGTTGTATGTATGCTTAGCGCATTCACTTTATTGATAGATTATTATATCATAAAACGCATAAAAGAATGCACTGAAACAGAGGCAAGATCTAGGATGGATTGTAACGATTGGTCTATATCTTACGAAGAAATTCATGCTGTGATTGGAATCATGATTGCTAGAGGAGTTCTGGCCAAAGGCCAATCTGTTGAACACCTTTGGCACAAAAATTGGGGTCCCCAATATTTTAGAGAAACAATGACACGCAATCGTTTCTATCAAATCATGAGGTTTCTTCGTTTTGATATAAAATCAACACGATCTTCACGCTTGAGAACTGATAAATTTGCATTGGTTTCAACAATATGGAATAGATTTATAGAAAATTGTGTAACATGTTATAAACCCCATCAAGACATTACTGTTGACGAACAACTCTTTCCAACAAAGGTAAGGTGCCCTTTTACACAGTATATTGCAACTAAACCAGATAAGTTTGGTATACAAGTTTGGTTGGCAGTTGATGCTCAATCCAAGTACTGCTTGAATGGATTCCCATATCTTGGAAAAGATGATTCCCGTCAAAACAACCAGTCACTATCGGAATATGTTGTTCTCCGCCTTGTGGAACCTTACACAGGGAAAGAAGAAATGTAACGACGGATAATTTTTTCACGTCATTGAAACTTGCTCAGAAGTTAAAAGCAAAAAAGACAACCCTTGTTGGTACTATGAATAGGATTCGTAGAGAAGTACCACAATGCATCAAATCATCTCGTGAAGATCGCTATACGACACGAATATAAGAAATAATCAAACAACACTAACAGTCTACCAGTGTAAACCATCTAAAAACGTTTTGTTGTTGAGCACTTTGCATAAAACTGTGGCTATTGATGATGGAAAAAGATGATTCCTGAAACTGTACAGTACTATAATTCAACTAAGTACGGTGTTGATATCGTCGACCAAATGACCGCTTATATTCTACCAAAGCTGGATCTCGTCGATGGCCTGTTCATGTAGTGGATCTAGCTGGAATAAATGCAACAATCATCTATAGAGAAGTCACCGGAAGACAAATTAAACGTCGTGATTTTCTTCTTCAATTGTCAAAGGAACTCCAGCATCAATGCATTCATGCACATAAATCAAAAATGATCCTTCTGGAGTTGATGATAAAGACGAAGCCGAAACAAACTCAAGAAAGAGGAGGCAGTGTCAAGTTAAAAAATGTAAAGGCAACAAAACTACAGAAGAATGTTGCAAATGTAATGTACCTGTTTGTGGTAAATGTATAGGAAATATTTATAAGAAAGTAATATGTAGCAAATGTATGCAATAAAAAAAACTTAACCTAAAATATAATAGAAAATATTATGACTAAACCTATGTTTATATTTAAATATAAGTTATTTTCAATAAATATCAATAATTTATAGCTACGGTCATTTTGACCGCATGGTAGTTCTAGAAGGGTAAGGGAGCGTGGGTCGCTCTAGTTTTAATAGTTTCAACAAATTTCATTAGGAAATAAGTCATGTACTGGGCATGCCCCAGAGGCTTTATCATTTTTAAACAGAATATTATAAAATGCCTACCAACTTTTACATTAACATATGTATTATATACATGTTTTTTTCCTTGATATCTTTTGCTTAGCGTTATTCAAATTACAATCATGGGGGATTTTCTAAATATTATGTCACGAAGGATTTACGTAGGAATATACTAGGATTTCCAAAATAGTTTTATAACAGCTATATATAGAATAATAATCTTATAATTCGTAAAGAGGATTTTGATAGAAGTATACTATATTCACGCTTGAACACAGCTACCTGGGTTAATCATGATTCTTGTAGCGGGATTCCAGCTTGGTTCGACTTGAATGTCTGGTGGCAAGAAATCTGGTGTACCTGTTTTCTTTGTGGCTTGCGCTATTTCTCACTCCATGAAGCACTTATTAAGAACCGCTATCTCCATTACTTTCGGTTAACTTTTACGGGCATACAAGTAACATTAAATAACTATAGTAATAATGAGTGATTCCATGTGTTCGTATACATGTAACCGAAGGATAAATAACTAACATATCCAATTAACTGATCTAAAATGATGAGTATTTCATGGAAGGGAATTCTTTTTATACATATATTTAGTCATAGGTCTTTGAGAAAAGAAAAAAGAAACGTCCGTCGCCCCATCTGTTAATGTATTTATATAAGAAAAGGATGGAAAAACGAGGAAACATATACGAATCGAGAAACAAGTAGGAGAAGAGGAACAAATAGGGGCAGAGAGGATGATATAATTTGCCTCAGACCCACTGGACCTACACCGCTAAGTAATAAAGTTTTTAATCCTGATGGCGGGAAATGGAGCCCGAAATGTCTTGACGGCTAATCCCCTAAAATAAAAACTACCAAAGTCTTAAAAGTATAAGCCAATGTTATTTTCATAATCTATTTCTTTTCTTTTGTTAAAGCGTTACTTTATTCTGTTGTAATGTTAAGTGTTTTTATTGTTATTGAACTAGTTATGTTTGGAGTTTTAATTTTAACTAAGATGTTTATTTATGTATTAAAAAAATATATAAAACTACTCTTAGGAAATAAAGTCGTAAAAAATGACTCACATATTTACGAGAAACTCAATTAAGGCTGGACGGAGTGAAGGAAGCGTCTGGGTACTCCCAGGGCAAGATAGTACGCAGAGGTTGTGTGAACTTTATATTTACAATGTCCATATTGCAACATGTTTGTTATTAGTAGTAGTAGTATTAAGTTATGCAACTTCATTGATTCCCATTGTTGCGTTTATTATTTTTTTAATATCTATTATTATAAGATTATAATGATGATAAATATATAATTAAGTAATGAATGATCCAATGATTTTTGATAATTCAATCAATATCAGAATAGATAAATTTACCACCTTTGTTGCTCATTGAGTGCGAGATTAAAGGAACCGTTGAAGCCCAGTGTTATAGACATTATAAAAGTTATATTTAAAAAACCAGAAATGTTATTCATATGTAAAAATATTTGATAATTATATTTAGAGGTCTTACTGAACGCAAAAACATTGAACGGAACGCTATTTTTTTTAACGCTGAACGCAAAAAAAAGCCTGAGCCTGCTGCCGGGCCTCATCGAAAGGCAGGCACCCTCCTTCCCATCATCATGGAAAAAATTGAGCCGGGTTCTGTTATACACAGCGATGGATAGACTGCCTATAATAAATCCCTCAATTACCTATAAACCCTCAATACCAGCACGAGGTGGTAAATCACTCTACAAATTTTGTGGATCCCATAAGTGGTGCACATACGAACCATGTTGAGTGCTACTGAAAAAATGCTAAGAGGAGGTAATAGAGAAACTATATTGCATTTAATCATTACTTAATTATTTTTCTTTATAGATTCAAATCAATGGCTGGTGTGAGCAGTTTTACGCTCGAGGAACACCTCGATGAATTTTTATGGAGGGATAAATTCGGGAGGACCCCTAAAGACGCATTTTCCAACATATTTTTACATATAGCTTATACTTTTACCTTTAAAAAATAAATATTTGTTTAGATATATATATATATAATTTTTTATAATTTCTTTCGAACACTGGGCTTCAACAGTTCCTTTAATCTCGCACTCAATGACAAACAAAGGTGGTAAATTTGTCTATACTGATATTGATTGAATTATCAAAAATAATTCGATCATTCATTACTTCATTATTTATATATCATCATTACAATCTTATAATAATAGATATTAAGAAAATAATAAACGCAACAATGGGAATCAATGAAGTCACATAACTTATTACTACTACTAATAATAACAAACATGTTGCAATATGGACGTTGTAAATATAAAGTTCACACAACCTCTGCGTACTATCTTGCCCTGGGAGTACCATCGTCTGTCTAATTTTCGGTAGTTATAGATACCCTTTTACACCAAATAAATATACACTTTGTTGGACCTCTAAATCATGTCGTATGGTCTTTAAATTTTGCATGCCATGTTTAAGCATAACGGATCACACTTTATTATTCCAAGACGTCGAATCTCGAACAATTGTATCTTTTGATGCACCCTAATACACAGTTCATGATTTATTCATTCACCTAAAGTGGTTTTCTTATTATATTATGAAGAGGCTTAAGAATAATAATAATAAACAAAAATGTTGTAGTCCTCATGAATAAAATAGGACTTAGTCTCAGGTACTTCCAAGAAGCCTTGGGCAGAAGTGATGGAATAGAGTAAATGGAGTAAAGGAAGGTAACAAAATTTGATTTGGTCAAGTGTTTATATAAGGATGTCTTATTTAATAATAATCGTCAATTAAAGACTTAGTAAAAAAAATATTGCCTGTATGGCTCGGTAAAATTGCATCCGACTGGATCTAAGCAAATTTGTAAATTAGACTATGAATCTTGGGCCTTATCAATGACGTTGACCAAAATACACCTTTCCCGCTCGGGAGTCGCCCTCAACACTGAGTGTTGGACACGCCTTAACTCACTGAGCTATCGAGCTCCATTGTAAAAAATGAATTAATTTGCCCAACAATGATTAAGAGTTATTAGTTTTAACGAATATATTTTTTTATTATAGAAAATAAAAAAGGGAAAATCATCAGCATCATTTGTTACTGAATTTTTGAAAATACTTTTGAATGGCAACAGTTTATTATGGTACACATAGAATTAAAATTAAAATGGATTGACTCCAGTTTTATCATTTAATTAATTAGTCAACTGTATGTAATATTCCATTTTTTCAACACTTATATTTATAATTACTTTTAAAATTAACATTAAATCAAAATAAGGGGTGCGATAGCCGTGCGTGTTCAGTCGTGTGTCAACTCTCAATGTTGGGGGCGCAGGTTCGAATACCGAGAGGGGATGGTCATTTTTGGTCTGCTACCTCATTTATATGATCCTAGGTTCGATAGACTAATTTTAATGCTATAATGCTATATCCTGTCGGATGCAATTCCATCAAACCATATAGGCAAAAAAACTGTATGTACGTTCAACTATCTTTTTAAGTAATAATTGATAGGGATAATGCATATATATATATATATATATATATATATATATATATATATATATATATATATATATATATATATATATACAGGGAGTACACGTATAATCCGGATTAACTTTGATCGGTTATGTCGTCTTAGTTTTTGAGATTTTGCAACGCACATATGTACGTTACTGCGCTTGCATCTTATCTATCTGCCAAATAAAATAAAATTGAAAATCAGTCAACATTTAGCCATGGAAGAGGAGAAAAGGCATGCGATGTATGCCGGGAGGAGTCCAAAGGAAGTGATAGAGTTCTTCAACTACCCCAAGTCGACCGTCTACGACCAGTGGAAGGCTTGGAACTCTTTCAAAAAGAATGATGCTCATCGCAAAAAGCGTTCTCGGTCCCTGGGGGCCGCCAGGACTCACGAGTTTGTCGCCGAGGTGAAGAGAAGGTCAGCGAGGACAGCAACAAGTCCTACGCCAAGTTGGCCGCCGAGATGGGCTACTCCAAGCAGACCATTGCCAACACCATCAACAAGGACCTGGGCTACAGTTCGTACAAGAAGAGGCACAGTCCACAAGTCGAGGGAGACCCAGGTGTGGCTGTTGGAGAACCTCCCCTACCCTGGAGCCCGGACTTGTGGCCCCCAGCTCCCCTGACTGCAACCCCTCGACTATTTCTTCTGGGGCATGGTCAAGAACAAGACAAACAAACACGCTCACAACACTCTTGACTCCCTCAGGTCCGCCATCGTGGAGGAGTTCGCCAATATGAAGAAGGACGTCGTCGCCAAGGCCTGCAGCCGCTTCAGGCACCGCCTCGAGATGGTTGTCGCCGCTGATGGGTGCTATATTGAAAAATAAATATCTATATATGAATGCCTTTCATTAAACAAAAATTGTTGAAAAATATTGATAAATAAATAAGTTATCAACATTTCAAAATTTCTTTTAATTAGTCCCGATTATACGTATACGCCCTGTATATATATATATATATATATATATATATATATATATATATATATATATATATATATATAATATATATATATATATATATATATATATATATATATATATATATATAGATATATATATATATATATATATATAAAGCAAGAAAACAAATATCATATAAAGATAGTTAATTATAAAATATGAAGATAATACATAAAAATATAAGTTTCAGTAAATATTATTATTCTAAATATATGCCCTACAAAGAGATATTATTGGGCGTCAAGCTTCTCATATATGTTGCTATTCTATGGGCTGCTTTGTTATTCAAATATTGAAGCCATTCCTAATCTTCAGAGGAGTTCCTCACAATAGTCAAGTTCGTTGCTGCTACGCAGCTCCGTATGGCAGGTCTCATCTGGTCCGAACCTCTTTTTCTTTGATCGAATCTCTTGATGATGTCAAGGAGGTTCTTATCATCGTTGAACTGCATCCAAAATGGACGTCACTAATGATTACATACAGTCGATGGATAAAGCTTACAATGATAATCTAAAATGCAAAAATATGTAATATAATTATGCGAGATGAAATTATTTGTAAACATACAATTATCGACAGAATGAGTATTCATTTCCTTATCGCTTAAAGCTATGATCCGTATAAAAGGGAAAATATTTAGTATTTAATTTATAGACTCAAAATGCCGCTCATTCCAGTCAATATTCCTTATTTGTTATATTTGCATTCTAAACGACGTCTTGGGACTTGAAGTCATTAAGACCTGTAGGACTGAGTCTTGTATTGCGGCAGCAGAGTCCCTTCGTCGTGATATGAACTTCTCGGTCGATCCCTGCGATGACTTTTATGAATTTGCATGTGGAGGTTACTCTGCATCTCAAAATTTGGACCAGGAGCTTGATGGAAACAATAAGTTTGAGGAGCTGGACAGCAAAATATTAAAAGAGGTAATAAGAAATATTTTATTAGCTTTTTATGAGCCATGATATGAAGCATTAATGATTTCTTTGAGGCATATTCATATACATAGATAACAAAACTAATTAAAATGTTGAATATATGAAATAACTAAATAAAAATCGTTAAAACACGATATAAAAAACATAAAGTGTATTGTTGGATAACGTAGAGCCTTTCATAATACGTGATAGAATTGATGGTTACAGTAACTTCTTTGAGTAAAAAACACATAATTAGGTTGTATCAGATTGTCCATACCAAACACTCTTTTCCCTAAGAACTAGATGTTACAGCCTTCCAGAAATATATTATTTTTACCATATGCCCACTAAAAAAGCCTTCAACTCAGAGAACGTTTTGAGTGGTTGACATGAAGTGAAATTGATCTTTTGGGAATTCAACGTTTTTAGTTTCAAACATTTTTGAAGTTGGAAAGATTAAGCATTCGACGTTTTGGAATTTAATATTTTATGACTTTTTGTTTGTATAAGCTTTAATCTAAAATTGTATTATGTGCTACGATGAGATTATTAGCACCTGGATTCAACTATTTTGATTTTTTGCCTATATGGTTCGATAGAATTGCATCCAACAGGATATAAATAAGCCTTATAGCATTAAAATGAGTCTATCGAACCTAGGATCTTATCATTGTGGTATGACCATCAAAAATGACCATCCCTCTCGGGATTCGAACCTGCACCCCCAACATTGAGAGTTGAACACGGCTATAACACTCCCTTATTTTGATTTAATGGTGAATTTAAAAGTAATTCTAAATATAGGTGTTGAAAAAATGGAATATTACAATTATGCCATGCAAGCCAACATGTTAATTACATTTACTATCTAAGAATACATCTTGATATTTGCTATACGCACTTTGGATTGAGCTATATAAATATATATATAATATATATATATATAGCTCAGTCCAAAGTGCGTAATAGCAAATATCAAGATGTATTCTTAGATTAGTAAATGTAATTAACATGTTGGCTTGCATTATATATATATATAATATACGAGTACATTAGTCTCCAAGGACGCAACTTTTACGGGGGTGAACGTTTGATATCTCAATTTCTGGTTTCTATGATACAAAGAATATAATATACAATAATAATATTTTGTGTTTCAGCTCATATGAAAGAAGCACATTCAGTCAAACTTTTCTGGGTCGTTATTTATTCATTAAGTATCTATTTAATTAACAAAATTTAACAAAAGAAGAAAGTACCAAGTTGAGCACAAAAGAACAATGTATATTTTAAAGAATTTTCATTATGAAAGTATATTGCAGCTACCAAAAAAATGCATAATTCAAAGAGTAAGTGAACACGATAGCTGAAGGCGAATTCAACTCTCAATGTTGAGGGCGCGGTTCGACTCCTCTCGAGAGGGGAAGGTGCTTTTTGGTGAACCTCATTGATAAAATCCAACGGTCGATAAACTAATTTGCACCTTATAATGCTTATTTATATCCAGTCAGATGTAATAATTTTATTGAACCCAATAGAAAAGAGCATTTATCAGATGCACTGGAGTACTATAAGTTGCATTTTAGGGGAGATTTTACATTAAAATTAAAATTGAATAGAAAACCGAGGACTGAACAAGTTTACTATACTAGGCATATTTATCGTACAACGTTAGTTATACCTGATTTGGCTCCATGCGATTCCTGTTATTTAGCAAACTCGAGCGGCCACTCCGGGGACAACGTTTCTAGTCGATAGAAGGTATTATAAAGGTCATTCCTGAAATCGATTATTACCTCCGCCGAAGGAGGTATGTTTTCACTGGCGTTGGTTTGTTGGTTTGTTTGTTTGTTGGTTTGTTGGTTTGTCAGCAGGATAACTCAAAAAGTACTGAACGGATTCGGATGAAACTTTGTGGAGTTGTTAGAAGTGCCAAAAGGAACAAGTGATTTAATCTTCCGTTCCGCACTTTTTGAGTTATCCTGCTGACAAACCAACAAACAAACCAACAAACCAACGCCAGTGAAAACAATACCTCCTTCGGCGGAGGTAACAATACCTCCTTCGGCGGAGGTATACATATTTTTAGCAATAAATGCTATGTCAGAGGAGAGCACATCACAGCGACATCTATTGGCAGAGTAGGCTAGCTTGAAATATTTAGTAGTATTTAGTTCATTTTGCATCTTAAAGAAGCACTCAAGATGCCAAAATTTAATCAATTGTTCCTTTTAACATTTCCAACAACTTCACAAAGTTTCATCCGAATCCGTTCGCACTTTTTGAGTTATCCTGCTGACAAACAAACAAACCCACCAACAAACCAACAACCAGTGAAAACTAGAGCATATATACACTCAGAGAGGCAACCTCCGCCGTCACGGGGTCCTTATGAGCCTTCCGAGGCGAATGTTTCACGACTGGGGAGGCGTAGAGGGACGGGGGAGGGCTCCCCTCGACGGAAATTCCGAGAGGAAGACGCTCCCGGCACCCGATTTCACAGCACAGCGACATCTATTGGCAGAGTAGGCTAACTTGAAATATTATTAGTATTTAGCTCATTTAGCATCTTTATTCTGCAATCAGAGATGCCAAAATTAATCACTTGTTCCTTTTGGCATTTCCAACAACTCTACAAAGTTTCATCCGAATCCGTTCCGTACTTTTTGAGTTATCCTGCTGACAAACCAACAAACAACACAACCAACACCAGTGAAAACAATACCTCCTTTGGCGGAGGTAACAATACCTCCTTCGGGCGGAGGTAATAAATATTTTTAGAAGAAATAAATGCTATGTCACCTTACTTTTGGACATATTAGTAGGGCAAACATGCTTAGTAATATCAGAAAGAACGTAACATATTCTTATATTCTCATGCATAGTCATATTCTTTTCCAATCTATAAAACCTATAGTTTTAACCTAAAAATACAGAATATTACTGTGGACTATATTCTTTTGATGTTTCAATTTTTTATTGGTTAATGAATATTTATGTCTATAAGGCAGGGTTATAGTATTACTTGCCTTATATAAGAGCACTGCGTAGAATACATAAAAAGTAACATTTCAAATATACAAAAACCTACAAATCATAGTAATAACTTATATTAAAATAAAATCTGTGACATTTGCATGGGTAAAAACAACAAGAATACTAATAAAATATACAGCAGACAATATGAGCAATATTCAAATACTTGTACCAACATCGACCTTCAATCAATTAACACAAAGAAGTATGTACTATTAAGCGTTGTTTTGTTGTTCATAAGAAGGAGAAAAAAAATGAAAGCTGCATAAGGTCTAGGTTGTGTGATGAGTGTCTACCTCTTTTGTGTGAATAGATGACACTTGTTGGGCCATTAAAAGATCATACAAATTTTCAAGCCAATCCATTTTGTTATGTAGCTGTACGTTGGAGGACAAAAATACAAATACTCGGAAATATTTCTTCTGGGCATTCTGCGACGTCAGACACCATCGTTGAGATCACGTAGGACCCAAATATCAGGGGGCGCTCTATAATTTAAACTATTGAAAAACGTTGATAGGTTCCTCCTTCACGGCGATATATGTATCGTGGATTTTTTGACCTCCAATGACGTCACAAGCCAATATAGTTATACACACACTCAGTAGGACATTAATTGGGGCTTAAGAAAGACACTTGAACATTTTAAATCTATTTGACCCATTGAATTGTCGTCGATAGAGTACAAAGTAAAATCAAAGATATAGCTTATATATATAATTCTTTAAAAAAATATTTCAGTATTTAAGCCTCCTTCCATCATACCTATACTTATTGCTGCGAGCATTCAGTTACATATACCTAGATCGGTGATCACAACTCATCGATTATTCAGTTTGAACGAACCATATTTTTCAAATTATGTGGAGCTTCAAAAGCTGCTTGGCTTTTATTGTACATGAAAATCTTGGCTAGAGAAAAAATCATTTAATTCCCAAGAATACACCTTCAAACTAAAAATAAGTGCATTTTTAAATAGCATTAATCTACCTATGTAAAACTCTTCTGTACAAGAATACTAAAATGATAAGAACGCCTGTTCTTAATATTATTGCAATTCTCACCATATTGTCTTTCACCTGCCTTTAAAATGCCCTCGTTGATTTTTATCAAATACAAAGCTTTCATATACATCCAACACAATGTGACTCCATTTCAACACATCAAAAATGCTTCTTTTTTTCCCCAAAAAAGAAACAAAGAGACTACTGAAGGATATCTTGTTTTTTTAATAAAAAACAGTATCACTTAAAATTAATATTAGTTTACAGATTTACCCGAAACATATGTTATATAATCGTTATGTAATAATGTAAAAATTTGAGAATGTAACAGATTTGATGGAAAAGTAATTGTTGTACTGAGGTACCCAAAAAAATAAATATTATTCCTATAAAATATTCCTTACGCCCAAGGAATACAAACCTCCTTAACTGTTTTCATCATCCATAAATATATCTATAAGACGTAGAAAAAAATGAGTTGTTAGCTTAAAAAGATGTTACTCACATTCATATTAAAGTCTATGGAGCATCAGAATGCATCAAAGAATATTCTTCTAAAAGTGAATGGCATTTGATTAGAGTCACTACAAGGCAAACAGAAGTTAATTTGATAAACGCATATGGACCGAATGTTAAGTCCTCAACATTCTACCAATCCATAATTAACAACATAAAATTAGATCCAAGACCAGTTTTGTTATTAGGGGATCTAAATGTTAGTCTGAATGCTAAAAAAGAATCCTACCCGAATTATTTCAGTCTTACGAAACTAATACGCCAACTAGGATTGGTAGATGTCGTTAAAAAGCTAGGGTCTGATCAGGAATACTCTTGGAGGATGAGAGATAAACAGTCAAGAATCGATCATGCTCTGATGACTCCTCAGTTGTCTTCTTGCACAAAAAGAGCCACTTATTCGTTTGTACCTTTTTCTGATCATAGGATGCTCAATCTAGAATTTTTTACTGCTACTGCAAAGAAAAGTCTTAGAATTCCATCCTGGGTTATTGAGTTAGACGAATATAAAATAAAACTGAAAGCAAGACTGCAAATGTATTTTGATATTCTCTTTCCTGTAGTCGGCTTTATGGAATTTTTTGTAGAATCGTCCGAGATACCACTATAAGCTTCATGAAGAGCAAAAAAAAGATTATGAGGCAAATTCAGGATGACATTGAGTCTGTGATAAAAAAAGGAACGTTATTTTCTCGTCATTTAGTAACGGACGTCTCTAACAATTTGGCAATTGCTGAAGTTGCAGAAGAGGAAATGAGGTTAAAAGTAGAAGCTGAACAAAATTCACATTCACGTAGACAGTTTTTATGGCTTAAAAAAGAGGACTCAGCTAAGAGGATCAACAAATTAGTTGTCAATGATAAAATACTGACAGATTCTCATTCAATTCTTGGAGTGTTCTGTGAAAAATTTCGTAAAGTTTTTGAATATTCGAGGAGCTGTTTCCCTAAGCATAAGAAGATCATTTCTAGTTCTTTGTTTAGTCATGATACCATTTTAGATTATATAAAAAAAGAATTTAAGGACAATAAAGCTTTTGGTCCAGACAATATAAAGGGGAAGATTTTTACCTTATGTTCAGAAGACATTGTCCCTTATCTTAGCAAACTTGGAGAAGAAATGGAGACTAAGGGTAGACTTCCTTCTGCGGTTACTCGTGGTAGGATCGTCTTAATTCCAAAAAAGGGTGATGGTTCTCGAACAAATCATTGGAGACCTTTGACAATTTTAAACGAGACTTATCGTATATTAGCAGGAGTCCTGGCTAAGCACATTGAGCCAATTTTAAACAGAAAGCTAAAAAATGAACA
The DNA here is from genome assembly GCA_013387185.1 of Caligus rogercresseyi. NCBI lineage: Eukaryota > Metazoa > Arthropoda > Copepoda > Siphonostomatoida > Caligidae > Caligus > Caligus rogercresseyi. The sequence goes on along the minus strand of CP045895.1, from coordinate 14,133,283 downwards.
GAAGGGTTTTTTACGAAATAGACATATTTCAGATATTTCAAGAAATATCCAAGCTGCCATAGATTTGACTAGGGATAGGAAAACTTATGGAGCAATTATTGCAGTAGATTTTACAAAGGCTTTCGATTCTATTTATCACAATTTCATTTTACGAGCTGTTAGAAAGTATCTTCCCAGACGGTTTTTTAATCTGTGAGAGCTCTGTTGTTCAATGGTTCTTCAACTCTTTGCATCGATGGAGTTCATAGTGGTGCTATTGTTTTGGGTAGAAGTTGTAGACAAGGGTGTCCGGCTTCTCCCCTTCTTTTCGCTGCAGCCATGGAACAGTTTTGCAGATCCCTCATTCGGAAGTATGGGGGCTTTGGCATTAGTTTTGGAGGGAAGAAACATTTGGTGGATTTTTATGCAGATGATGTGACTCTCATGGTGGAAGGCAATTCAAACGCCCAACTACATAAAAGGATTGAGATATTGCTCTCTTATTTTGGAAAATTCTCTAAAGCATCTGGATTGGAAATCAATGAAGAGAAGACTTCAATTCTGCCAATAGGTCTTTGGTCCCCAATGAAATGTACTCAAATCTGTGGGTGTTGTGTGGTTGACAAAGTCAATATATTGGGCATTGATTGGCAGAGGGATGGACCATCTGTCTCTAATTATGAGCAGCGGTTCTCGAAAGTTAGAAAATGGTGCAAATCCTGGAGAAATCTCAATTTACAAAAAAGGATACTCCTATACAACACCCAGCTAATCCCTCAAATTTTATACGTGGCAACTGCAATACCTTCAGTAGCTGAAAAAGCGATTAAAGAGGAACAAAATTGGCTAAGGCTATTATTCAGTCAGAGCTATCTTCCGGCGCTGAAGCGGCCTCGCGCTCAGTTGGGCGGAGGGTTATCCTTGCTAGAAGTTATTTTACCGAAAATATATATAAAAGTTTTTAAGGACATTTTGTACAAACCCAATGTAGAGTGGAGAAATTTTATATGTCAGTCCAGTATTTTTAAACACCTAATGTTCGGCACTACTCTATCAAATGACTCAGTAGACCGAGTATCAAAGGAATGGGGGGCAGCTCAGAGAATTGTCTGGTCTTTAACACCTTGTTTTGATTCGAGCGGGATCATCGACATTATTCGTCAAAACTTCCAAAAGGCGCCCTTTTTTACAAACCTACCATGTCCGGATAGACTTGAAAAGACTGCCATTAGTGAAAGTGTGTTTACACTGCATGACCTGAAGAGAGACTCCATCTTCCATACTGGAAAGTTTGTTTTTCCTTTGAATAGATCTGCTGCCCATCATCTTCCTTTAACTCCTTGGTGTTTCAAATTAGTAACCAAAACAGATGAATGTCTTGATGCTCGGGCGATCCTAAATAACTTTAAAAAAGTCCTTCTTCTTCCTTCCTCATGGGATAAGGTGATTATGCGATCTCTGGTGGGTTTATTTGACAGTAGAACATTCACTTCTCAGTTCCAGATCTCTGCTGGACTGCTTCGATTTTTTCGCCCCTGCAAGGACTGCGGGAAAACTTATAATGACAGTGTTCACGCTTTTAGTGACTGTCCAGTTTTAGCTTTATAAAATCTTTTATTATATTGAATCAGGATTTTATCAAAAATTTTAGGCCCAGCTTCCTTAATGGATTTTTACTTTTTGGTTTGCAACCATACACTAGCCCATCTCAGTCGAAGGCAAAGCTATAAATGCTTCAATTTCTAACTGTAAGGCCTATATTGCCAAAAATTTGACAAGCTACACGCCAGTAAATGTTGACCATCTGAGGGCAATTTTTATTTTCGCTGCTGCGAGGTATTGTGCTCTTCGCTTACGAATCCCCAAAACCCAGGACAGTTCATGGAATTATGCATTTGAAGTTACTAAGTTCTACCCTTCTCAATCTGCACGACATCTCCATACTTTGAAAAAGGTGCTACGATTTTACAAAAAAAATCTACTCCAAGGACAATGAAAACCGCAAGGATTTTTTTTTTTTAAATTGACCTTTAATATTTTTGTTTCGCGTAATTTTATTCTTTGTTTTTTAGATATTATGTTAGTTATTTAGATTTGTATGTATTTGTAAAGATATTTTGGCCTTTTAGTAGAAAATTTATTATAAACTATAATGTTTATTGTTGTTGTAAAACTTAAAATTTTCTATCACTCTTTTAGTTGCTTTAATATGTTTTTTATGTGACTAATAAAGGCCTTGCTGCAGAGAAAAAAAAAAAAAAATGTTCTTTATAATTGAGCTTGCAGGAACTTCCATGAAAGCATCCTTAAATTTATGTCAAATATTAAAAAAACTGCAACATATAGGGAACTTGTACGCTCAGTGGAAGAGTGTTCATCGTTCAATATCTTTGTTATATACGAAATATAATTTGTAATTTCGCTACTTATGATAATACATCATTAATGTACATTATATTAAATAACAATTAATAAAGAGAAAATAAATACTTCAGAGATGCTTATAATAATTAGTAATCAATGTTTATATATACATGGATACATTTACAATATATATACATACATATATGTATACATACATCATATATATATCAGTTTTAGAAATGCTTATTTCTTTATTTTGTTTCACAATTTATAGATTCGGGATATTTTAGAGAGCAAGCCCGAGCCAAATGAGCCAAATACCAGGGAAAGGCGAAGAAGTATTATGAATCCTGCATGAACGTGAACAAAAGCTCTGCGATAAATACCTTGAAGAAGACTCTTGAGGAACTCGGTGGCTGGCCCATATTGTATCATGGATCTTACGAAAAGGAGTCTAATGTGTTCGAAAATATTGGAGTTTTAAGAAAAGCGGGACTGGGATTTGATGGATTTTTGTCTTTTAACGTTATGCCGGATCTTTATGATTCCTCCGTGACTCTCCTTGAACTGGACGAGCCTAATCTTTTTTGGAGTAAAGAAATTTGGGAATATGAGAACAATCAACTTTGGATTAATGTAAGTTATGAATAATAACTACCCAAAAAACATAAAGCAATATAAATTTGCTAAACATAAGAAAGTCACAACCAGATGCGCTTATATTCTTCAATACTTTTTTTCTTTTCGTTTATTTTCCATTCAATAGAGCGGACTATATATATTATAAGTAAGAAGTATACTTTGGGATCTTTTTCTCGAACAGCATTGGTGAGAAGAAAAGAAGGGTGAATGAATTAGTAGGTTGTTTTATGATGTAATCATTTACAACCCTCAGGGTTGTTGAGTAACTCATATAGTTGATGTTCACACCTAAACAGCCAGACTACATAGTTGAATTTACTAAAAGTCTTTTCTCAAGGAGCTCACATCCATGTTATTCACAAATCCTTTGATGAGACTATTCAAAAATGACTTGATTATTTATATGATTTAAGTATGAAACTGATTTTCCAACTACCATTTTGACACATATAAATGTCTTTTTAAAATTTGCAAAAGAAGTAAGATGGTACTGGGCAGTATATGTTTAAAAATGAATCTAATTAATCCATAGAGCTATCGTAAATTTCTACACAACGTGGTTAGAGATTTTGGTGGAAATATGAGCTCGGAGAGTTTGTTGAAGCAAATGGATGAAATTATTGACTTCGAAAAGGAGCTATCCAGGATTTCTCTAACAACAGTAGAGAGAAAAGACAAGTCCAAGCTCTATCACCGAATGTCCCCCACCAATTTATCCGACATTTTCCCGATGTTTCCATGGTTGAAAATAATAAGTAGTGTGATCGACACCACCGATATCACTCAGGTAAGTTATAAGGACATCGAAAATTTGTTCGGAATGTATATGTTATAGAAGCTTTTATTTTAATCAAAATGAAAGTAATTTAAGTTAATAATTATTATTGAAGTCTGTAACGCCCACCATTTTCAAGGAATTTGCGGAAAACTATATTTTTAAAACTTTGACCTCGTTGAGCAACCCCGTAATGTTGACCGATTTTGTTCAAACTTTGTATGTCGTCTTCTTATATCACCAAAAAACAGAACATCCACAATGTTGCTAACATTTCAAACATTTGAAAATAAGAACAACCCTAATATATATGATTAGAAAAAACCTGACATTTCATAAAAAGCATTAACTAATTTACCTTCTTTAAACAAGGATAAAATTTGGCTTCTACAAAGTAAAAAAATTGATTTAAAAATAGCAATTATTTATTTATCATAAAATAATATATATATATATACGAATATATATGTATATATAAATCTATATATATATACGATATATATATATAATATATATATATATATATATATATATATATATATATATATATATATGTATATCAGAAACGACCGTGTACCGGGTATTTTAGACACCGGGACGGGACTTTAAGATTTTTTTTAAATATAAACAGAATATTTAGAAAATGTTAAAAAACGTCGTCACTTTTTTTTTGAAATTTATTTTCTAAAAAACGTCATCACTTTTTTTGCAATTTCTTTTCTAAAAAAAGTCGTCACTTTCAGAATGACGAAGGAAAGAAAATATACTGAAGTCTTAGCCCGGCTTGAAAGATTTAAGTCCCGGCCCGGTCCGGCGAAAAAAAGTGTCCCGGTCGTTTTCTGATATATATATATATATTTACTGATATTTTGATTAAGCCACTTTTTTGAATTATTATATGATATAGCATTTTCAAAATATCGAATAATCAGTTAACTTCAGCCATGAATTATGATTAAGTTTTACAATGTTTGAATAAATAAGTTTAATGTATATTTTTTGAATTTGTGTCGTTCATTTTTTCTCTTTAGTTGGAAGAAAGGAATTTGATCAACTTGGTGAGTCCTGTATTCCTCACGGATTTCTGTGACTTAATATCTCATACCCCTGAGAGAACCCGTGCGAACTATCTTATTTGGCGTGCCATACAACCGGCGTATAATATGTTATCCATTGGATCTCCCAAAACGCTAAACCCACTCCGTAAATCCACAGCGCCAGATAAATGGCGACTATGCGCCCATCAACAAGAAGTCAATTTGATGATGTTGTATGGGCCATGTACACTCAAAAGACCTCCACAAACGAAGCAGCAACATCAGAGGCTGAGTTCATGGGGCGGTCTGTTAAGACAGCATTCAAGGATGCATTGAATGAGTCTAATTGGATGGATCTCACCACAAAAATCGGGCTCTTGAAAAAGCTGACGCAATGACTGAATTGATTGGACATCCCTACTCAATCGTTTCAGATGAAGAATTAAATCAAAAGTATCAAAGCATCATGATGGATTCTGATAACTTTGTAGAAAACGATCAGAAATGAAAAAAGCACATTATGATCGCTTGATGTTATCTTTGGACAGGAAGGTAATTAAACAACTTTGTAGCACGAAAAAACAATCGCCATCTTAAGCAAATTAAAATTAAAAATCCTTCACAGTAAAATCAAACATTACTTGAACTTCTAATCTATTTCTTGGAACTAAAATAAAAGATTACATCCATTATATATATATATTATATATATATATATATTATAATATATATATATATATATATATATATATATATATATATATATATATATATATATATATATACATAATAATAATAACACTTGTAGAAACCAAAACGGAAATTGTAAGAAATTATCTTTCAAATGTAAAAATCCTGAAATGAAAGTTGAAAAATAGGATATATTTAAATCTGATTATTTGCATAATTCCTTCACAAGTCAATTTGTTGTGATTACTTATGGTGGCATAGCTTTAAAAATATTCTGAATTCCATTTTGTGCGCTGCTTTGATCATGAAGAATTGTACACATGGCATTAGCCACTTAATTGATAATCAGATTATAATTCTTTATAGAGTAAGAAATCCATTCATTTTTCAATTTTATTTTACCGTTTACATTCCAAACATATTCAAAAGCAGTTAGTTCAAGTTTTTGAAAAGAGATACTTTGGTTGAGTTCTTATATCTGATATTGGGGAGGGAATAATTTTTACAATGGTAATGTTTTTTCATTGGAAGTCGTGATGATAAACTTCATAAACCATTATTATTTAAAATTTACTGTCACTGGTGAGCCAGTTATGAATTGCCTATATTGTGTTAGAAAATATACCAATGATTATGAAAGAAGACCCACTAAATCCAAATCTTGCTTGAGTAATTTTTCTAGCATTCTATTTTAATTATTTTTGGACTTTGTAAAACTAAACTATTTGCCTGAAGGTCGGATCTCAATACACAATTATTTCATAAATTTGTAATATTTTTTTCAAATAGAGAAGTTGATCCAAAATTGGTCGATGAGTTAAAAATATGTAATTATTATAAAACATTTTTAGGTCGACAAAAGCTTTTGGACACAAAAGATAGGTTTATCTCTGTCTGCGAATGCCTTTTACAGCCCATTCAGTAATTTAGTCGTCATTCCTCCATCAATACTCCATGCTCCATTTCTATCAGGAAAACGACCCAAAGTCTCGACTTGGTGCTCTGGGATGGGTGATTGGCCATGAAATCGTCCATGATTCGATGATGAAGGAAGTCAAAGGGACAAAGATGGTATGGCCTTAAAATAACATATATTCAGGGGCGAATTAATACAATGGGATTTCTAATCTACTTCTCCAGACTCTCACGTGTGGAAAGGCCAAGGGGTTTGTCATAAAAAGATTAATTGCCAATTTATAATTGTATGTGTAATCAATGAGGAAGTGGCAATCTCAAATTATATTGTTAGTTAATTACTGCTTAAACAGATAGCCATACAAAATATTATTAGGATTTTTTTCCCCGAAAAACATGTCATAGGAAAAGAAGTGAAATGAAAAAAATAATAGCTTATATATATTTATAGACAGCTAAATAAATATTGATATTTTTTTTTTCTATGGTTCGATGATAATTCGGAAATGTTTAAAAAAATAAAGGGCACCGGGGAAAAGGGCCCATGACTACTTAAATCTACCCTTGCAAATATCAAAAAGCATATACTTGATAACTATTTATTTTCCAGGAAACATGGCTGACTGGTGGAGGCAAGTACAAAAGACGCCCTACAAAAAAAAACATCAATGCTTCGTGGATCAATATAGTCAATTTGGTTCTCATGGAATAAAATTGATGGCCTCATGACATTAAGTGAAAATATTGCAGATAATCAAGGAATTAGATCAGCGTATAAGGCATTTGGTAATATATAGAAGAGGATTTTTTTTTGAGGCCAAGAAAGTTATTTCATATTTTTATTCATTAATCTCCATAGATACTTGGCTATTCAAGCATTCAAAAGAATCAATGACTCTACCCGTCTTGATTATAGCCCAAGCAATTATTTTGGCTCAATTTTGCAAACTCTCTCTGTGATCGATCTTCCCCCGAGGCGGTACAATGGCAAGTCTTATCTGATGTCCATGCTCCTAGCAGATTCAGAGTCCTTGGAACTCTTTCAAACAACCAGGATTTTTTACATGACTTTAAATGTGACCCCACAGCTTCAATGTATTCTAACAATCGATGTGAAGTCTGGTGAAACCACTATACATATTAATATGTTAAACCATCAAGTTTGAAAAAAGGGAACATATCAATAAATTTATAATTAATAAACAATATTTAATATATTTTTCATGTTTGTTTTAGACACCAATTACATATTTTATATTTTGGTTATGGTGTATATAGTCATATAAAGGCTAACTTTTTATGCATTGTTAAATAAAGTCCTCTCCAAAGATTAAAACTATTTTATGACGATATCATTTATAACTGTTGTATATCATATCTTTTTAACATAGTAAAAAATTAGTTGTACTCCCAGATAAGCACCACCACCACACTTTTACTTCATTTGGTATCAAGAGAGTGCGCTAACTTTGTTCGTTAATGTGTGCTCAACTTTCAATATTTAGGGTGCAGGTTCGATGCCTCTCGAGAGGGGAAAATGAATATGGATCAGCATCATTGAAAAGATCCTAGGCTCGATGCAATTCCATCAAACATACCCGGATGTTAATAAGCCTTGCAACTCATCTAGAAACTTTCCAATTATCCAACTTTTTATCTTAAATCTCAGGATGAACTCGGATTAAAAAAATATATACAATAAAGACTTTATAAAAACATCAAATCATATATTTAGTGAATTTGATCGTCATCACTTGGACGATTTTCTGACTTTTTAGTGACTCTTTCAGAGCATTGTATGCACATTGATCTTCAAGTTGATCAAATTGTTAGCCGCAATGAACTCGTATCCGACAATGGTAACCCATAGAGATAAAAATATATAGAGAGCTTATTCCCTTCATCAGTTTTTTTGTGTCCAATATAAACAAAGTAATTTGTATTAGATCATCGTAAGCTGCTCATAAAGATAGAATATATATCTATGATCCGCTTACAATGACGTAGTACAAATTAAAAAAATTATATTGGACACACAGAATACAGCTGAACAATGTTTCTTTGCTATTGAAGGAATCAGCTCTCTATATCTTTATATCTCTATGGGGTACCACGCAAGCTTCATGTTGTCCTCAATTGACGCCACCAGCATCTTCACGGAAGCAGATGTTTCGCTTTTTAGCATGTTTGATCTCATTGAGGGTGTCCTCGAAACAAGCATACGATCCTTTTGTTTTGTTGAGACGACTGTGAACATCTTCTTCTTGTCGATGAAGATACAATTCACCACAGCGTTTTGAGGACATTCAGGAGCAATTGGCTGCGTTTTTGCAGATTTGTGAATACTAGGCTTCTTGATAAGCCTCAGGACATGCCTCTAGCAGCTTTTATGGCAAAACAATCTTGCACAGGTCTTGGGTGACATTTCATCATTCAGACGTCTTTTGATGTAATAAATTTGCTTATTGTTTGTGCATAAGTAACATTTTCTATCAGATTAACCTAGTTTATCTAATTCATCCAGTAGAGATCATCCTACGAGGAAGCATAGTTTTGTCATACCTGTCAGGCAGCTGATGATTTAACCAATATTAGTCGCCAATTATTGTTTCTCTTGACAAAGCGGTTCCTTAATGAAATCTTAGAAAATAGCTTAGAACCTATATGCGATAAATAAGAGAATTTGAATTCATATGTTACAAACTGTATGTTTGTCCTGGTCTTACATAGTTGGCCCATATATAAGGTCTAGGACACGAAATTTGCAAAGTTATACACGTTTAATTTATGCATATTTTAATTTTAATGAACTGTGATTACATGATAACCAGTGACGTCACTTTTGTTCATAGATATAAAAATATAGTTAGCTTCATAAGTGGACTTTAAGGGATAAAAAATATTCATAACAGGGGGTAAAAGCCCAGGGGGTGCTATTTCGGGGGGTGGTAGTCCTGTTACGAGTTAAATTTAAGACATTGAAGACTGACACTTGAGATGGAATAACTTGTTATGGTATTGAATAGAAATACAATAAAAGACGTAAATATTTCATTTGACCTAATATTTTTTAATTTAAAGTCAACAAATTCATTCAAGTAACAGATATAAATACTACGAAATGAGGGAATTTTAAGAAAAAAATATCGTAGAGTCAAGTTAACCGGACTCGAACTTTTATGGCTAAGACAGATTAAATAAAAATTAACCTTGCATGGTAGAAAATCCTTCCTAGGTACAATCCCAGGCGAAAACGCCGCCCGACAAGAATACAGTTATTAAAAGAGTTCAATGCAGGAACGCTAACTGCAAATGCGGAAAATGCAAAGGCGTGCCCGTCGAGTACGCCTGACACGGTCATTGACAAAAAAAATTGCATTGATTTGTAGTAATAAGGCATTTGAAGGATGCAGAATTCATCAGACGCACTAATATATATATATATATATATATATATATATATATATATATATATATATATATATATATATATATATATATATATATATATATAATATATATATATATATATATACAGGGTCTTGCAGGTAAATCTGCACAAAGTTCAATATCCCCCAGATCCAAAATGGGAACAAAATTGATACCTATTTTGAATAAGAAAGTTGTTTATTAGACATAATACAAGACTACTATTCAATATGGCTGCCCTCAACCTCAAGGATGTCCTTCATACGACGCCTGAACCTCCCACAGGCCGAGGAGACCTCCGCAGGATCCAGCTTGTTCATCTCCGACTTGATGAAGGCCTTCAGGGACGCGACATTGCTGTGGTGTGTGGCGCATACCTCCCTCTCCAACTTCCCCTACAAGTAGTAGTCGCATGGGTTCAGGTCGGGGCTGTTGGGGGCCAGGTGTTAAGTCCCAGAAGTTGGGCACATTCTTCTTCAACCAGGACTGCACAAGTTTGGCCTTGTGGGCGGGTCCAAGTCCTGCTGGAATGTGTACGGGGTCCAGGAGGCCACAGAGTCCATCCAGGGGACGACGACAGGTGAACCCCACGCTTCCTAGCGAGGATGAACATGGGCGTCCCCAGATTGGCCTTGATGGACCTCTTGAGACCAGCCACAAATGTGGGCGTGCAGATCCGGTCATACCTGGGCTTGTACTCCTTCCTCTTGGACATCCCTGACTCCTCCCACTTCTTGGTGATGTCGCAGACCGTCCTCCTGGGGTACTTGAGAAACTTGATGATTGCTGCAGGACGGTGCCCTGTGCACAGCAACTCGATGACCGTGTCCCTCTGGGTCTGCTCTATCTCCGAATCAAAGTATTTGTTTTGTTTTCGGGCGCAATTCGACAGTATATTCACGAAGCCTCCCACATGTGCAATATCTGAGCTCTACTTGCACTCCTTATGGATCTGGACGAAGTTGAACTTTGTGCAGATTTACCTGCAAGACCCTGTATATGCACATTTAAATGCACAATAGCTCAATAAAGTAAAGGAAAGGAAGGCCGAATATACCAGTAGTAATTACATTATTTATAATTTCCCTCCTGGCTAATGAGGTCTGAATATCAACTCAACAAATAATTTAATCGCTTAAAGTGACATTTTAAATTTCTTTTTATTATTACTATTAATGGATTAAACCATCCCCTAACGATCAGAGATCGAATGAATTTCATCTTTGTACGCACTAGGAGATCATTATGATTTCATAATATGAAACAATAAATGGATAAACATTCTTACGAATAGGCGTTGAAATATATTTAAATTTGATTTGCCAGCTAATAAACTGATGTTTTTGACGGAGTTGCAATTTTGTTTACAAAATTTACAATAAATTTATTTGCTATTTAGGGTTTTTTTAAACATCTCATTTTGAAAAGAATATCCCTTTATGAGAAATGATATACGCAGGGGGGGGGAGGGGGGTTGGAAGAGAGAGGATGCAATCCATTTTTATATGTCTATGGAGCAGACACGCTCTATTGGTAGACATCAAGAACAAGTCATTATTAATTGGATGAAGCAATGAATATGAAAATTGAGGGGAATGGGGGGGGGGGGGGGTGAGAATAAGGGGTCCAATCGAAAATCAGCACAATGTTCATACCAGAAGAAACAAATTACCGTTTACATATTACCGTTTGCATATATTTTTTATGTTCAACAATTTTAAATCAATATTTAATATTACCCTCCTCCTTCTCACCAACTCATGGGAAATTTTATGTGCTCCCAATTTATAACTTATTTATCTGCATTTGAATGAAGAAAGGAATGTCTATTGGTTAAGAAACTAATAAGGAGATAATGAACACAACTAATGAAAGTTGTAAATAAGCGATTTTCCCTAGAATAAGAGTTAATATAATGTTGACATCGTATTTGTACTTTAAGGGATAGATGAAATAGATGAATGTTGGTTTTAAAAATACAATTTTAATCATTTTCCGATATAAAGTATTTGGTTAAATACCTTATAGTTTTGTTTTGTATTGCCCATCTTTTTCTGTAATATACATAGTGAATATATTAATATATTTGTCCCCAAAAAATATATATAAATATTTTGTCCAAAAAAAAAAAATTATATATATAATAACCTGTACTGTTTTTCTGTCAATTGCTCCGATTTTTTATCTCATGATCACATTTATATTGACGTTATTATAGAAAATTTTGTGTTTATTCTTATGAAAGATCAAACCTGGCATAATGTAATTAAGCAGCGCCTCAATCGTGACTCTTGAGGTGCTAAGCAAATTAGCATTATTCTTTTTATATATTCATATAATTGTGTGAATTCAGCTCACGTTATCAAAAGTTATTTTACTCTTTTTGTTTTAGGATACCATTAATTAAAAACAAACTTTTTCAGGCTTATATTTTCATGATATAAACTTTATATTTATTTACGAATATAAAATTGAAGCAACATTTACGAACGAGAAGCATATTACTTATTAATTGACGTATTACTCCAATACTTTGCACTTGCTAGCTCTAAAGCTCACTTTGCAGAGTGTCTAACCTCCAATACACTTATAATTAATGAGTCGAGTAAAAAAATAATTTTTTCTTCGGCTGCAAGATATGGAACCTTTGTCCTGAAGATTCCACATTCTGATCTAGTGATGTTATGGGACTTCGCCGCGGATATCGTCAAAGTTTTTCCTCAGTGGTCCTGTCATTTTTACTCTCGTTTGAGACTCATTGTTAGAAGATATGTGATATATTTTCTTAAAATGAAGCATGGGCAAATTTTTACAAAATACGATAAACAAGCGTTTGCTATTCTATGAGAGATGTTCTACATTTTTTATGATTTCAACTTTTCGATTAATTCTTTGGAAAATGCGCTTTCGGACATTTAATCATCCTTAAAAATCCTGTTAAAAATATATCTAGCTACAATAGTTGGTATCCTTAGCTTAAGCATTTCATACACAAAAAATATGAAGAAAGAAAGGAGGAGCAAAGAAGATATTGTTTTCTTTGGATAACAGTAAGAAGATGTTTGATAAAAACTGGTTGATATGCACAGTGACCAACAACAGTAATTGCTCATCATATACGGCTTAATACAATATTTCAAAACTTTAGGGGCTAATTGCGCATTTTCTGAAGCCTTTTGTCATTATTCAAAGGGTTAATATGAAAATAAATGCATTTTTTATAGTTTGGTGTTATGATTCACTTTGTCAGTTGTTGATAAGAGGTAAAATTTTAAGGAATAATTTCTATGTGATAATTTCTTATGAAGTAAAAATAGCTAGAAACAGAAAAAGGCGTTTTTCTCTTCTTCCCCTTTTTTTCTCAAGCGTCATTTTAAGAAAATACATCACATATAAGAGGACTTCAAATGGCATCATCGAGGGAGCCTTGCAATAAAGATGTTCTTAAATACTATTTACAAAATTTGTTTCTCTTTTACGTGTTACTCACTTCCACTTTTTATAATGTAGAATATGATGTTTTGATGATGTGATTGGTTTTGCTTCAGAGGGTTAATTTTAAACTACCCTGTTTTTATGATTTAATAATCACAGCCCCCCTTGCTATTTATATTTATTATTGTATATATGATGTTATGTATGATTTTTGAATAAATGACCCATAAAAAAATTCATTAATAAAAATGAACTATTTTAATATCATTCAACATATTCATATACCAACTTATTCATGAGACAATAAAGATAGAGTTATAGAGTGCATAGAGTGTAGTTTGTCCATTTTTATTTATTTTTGCTGCAAAAAGTTACTTCGTTTAAATTTTGGGAGAAACATTGAACACATTATTTTATTCATGATTTTGGTAAAATAAATTGATCGACGCTGAAGTAATGTAGCACGAGGATTTTTAGTAGATGAGTAAAATATACATAAAGTAAAAATTAAGAAATACTGTAATAAGTTTTGTCCTATCTGAAGTTGTAGCTCAAGAAAATTTGAGTTTTTTACTTTTAAAAAATCTAGGTTAGATATCGCTATCAATGGTATACACGAACTTAAGCAATTGGATTGAAGAATTGTGTGGAGCCAAATCATTTATCTTTTATCAGTTACGTATGAAAACTTTTTGCCTACATTAGGAAAAATATGCACGCTCTCAAACGTTTGTTCAGGGGCTTGCTAGTGAAGCAAAAACATATATATGTTTATGTCTCTTGATAACACGGTTCCTGATCTCAAAAATGCTCTTCGTGTTCAAGAACCCAATAGAGTTTAACACTCAGTTGCCTACCCACATTCTATAATTACCCTAAAGCTATATATTGAGTAAGCTTTAATATATAAAAATATATAAGGTTTGAACACTGATTCATTGATCGATATCTTGCCATTTTTTACGTTTAATCATAGTCGGAGTTTCTATGATCTGCGAATATAACACTTGAAAATTTGTTTGGTTAGATTCCGTGAAAAGTCTCAATTTTATAGTCTTTCAAAACGTTGTAAGTTCGGAGGATATAAATATTTGCATTTAACGACAAGATTTACCTTAAAGCTTCACACCGTTTTGATAAAATCAAAAGTCACATACCTATGGAGAGGTGTTCATAAGTCACTATAAGGGAGTAAGTAAGGGAGGTTGCTAAGAATTAATATGAATTATATGCAGAGAAACTAGCCAAAGATATATATATATATATATATATATGTAAATAGAAAGTAAAAGTTCGATCATTCGTCTGTTTCTGTGTATCTTATCTATCTTATTTAAAAATGAAACATATTTGTTTGTGTATATCATATCAGATGGGTGCACACATTTGAATATATTGTTGAATTGTACATAGAGTAATTGAGTTTACCTGGCATCAATAGGAAATTGAATGTGCGTGCGCTTTTCTTGAATACGGAAATGTTTTTAACATGCAGGCTTTAGCTTTCTGTAATTTGCGCATAGAACGCTTGTAAGGCGTTTTTATTATTCTCACAAAAATACTTGCTCGTGAAAGTTGAACTCAGAGCTTAGTTGAAAAAAAAATGTAATTCACATTTGGTCAAGTGAGAGAGTAAAGTTTACCTTTTATGGAAGAAAATTGCGTGCTTGATAATAATATTTCTTCTTAAAAAATATTTGCATCACAATAAAACCTGAATGTGAGTAAGGCATTTTTAATAGGGATAAACTCAGAGAATATAAACATATATATATATATATATATATATATATATATATATATATATATATATATATATATATATATATATATATATATATATATATATATATATATATATATATATATATATATATATGCGTATACACTAAAATTATACAATATAATTATGAATATTAAATAATTGAAGGTTTGCAAGATATTTATCTACGCAAATAATATCTTATAATACGTATTAAACAAAATACATTTAAAAAATGCTTTTTATGAACCTTCATGGTATATATCGTATAAATAGTCTGGTATAATTTAGTTCTTTATTTAAAATATGGAATAAATACATATTATAAAGGACTCTGATCCATTCTATCTTTTGAAACAAATAAAACAAATACCAATAAGATACTATGATCAAACATTTAAAGTATCCATTAAATAGCGAGAGTGAAAAAGGTTTTCTTCATTTATTTTTTTACATATATGGCTCTGTTGAGGTAAGGGATTGTTTAACTTAGTCTGGACGTTTTAAAATGACAACGAATGTCATTTTGTTCCAATACTTGTCATGTAGTTGAGACTCATTGTCTGACTTAAGAAGAAGGTTATTATACATTTAGTAGAAATGTGTATTTCTTAACCAAAAGTTAAATAAGGTGTTAAACCGTAATTCACAGCTGATATTTTTGACAAAATTTATATTGAGCGAGTTGAAGAAGGGAACTTGGATAAGTATTTGGATCAAGGTTTCATGATTAAAATTTAACATTTTATAGTGTAGAACATATTTCTAAGTTTAGTCTTATTAGACTTGTTGCAAATTTGTATGAACAATAATACTGAATTTTACTCATATTGATATATATCCTGTATATAATGAAGAAATAACCAAAATAACCCTACAAGAGTAACTAACTTAGGCTTTTTTCATTAATTTATTTATTTTCTGTTTATCTATGATAATTAGTGGGTTTTGTTTGAATCCTGCTATGTCTTTAAAAGAGAATTAAGGATTTAGAATGGGCAAAATATAATGGAAAGACTCAAACCAATGTTCTTTAAAAAAATAATAGCGGTAGAGAAATGATCTTCCTTCATTTATATAATACTCTAACCAAAATTAAATATCTAAAATACATCGTATACCTACGTTTAGTCATGATCTTTTTAAAATGTTTCTTTGTTCAGGAATTTATGAATATATTAACTTGTGGTTTCTGCAACAAACTTTTTAAAATCTTTTCTATAAAGGAATACGATAATATTATTTCAAACGGATGATACGAACAAGCAAATGTGACGCCGTTATAACCAAAGAACACAACATATTATACAAAATTCGAACAGTTAAAAAGGAGGACCATTCTTTTATCATCCCTTTTAAAACCCTTTTATAGCATATGCTTGAAATGAAGTCGCCTCCAAATACATATTTTGAATGTTGCTGCGCTCTCTCGACTCTCTCTAGATACTTATCCATATGAACATAATGAATTAATTAAGCTATATATATATATATATATATATATATATATATATATATATATATATATATATATATATATATATATATATATACAGGAGACTGTAAGCTGATACTTTGCGTGCTAGTTTTTTTGTGAGAGATAAAAAACACTGTACAGGGGTTGTTGGCATCGATATGTAATGTGCTTAAAATATCATTAAGAGGACAGAAACAAAAAATCTCAACCGGTAAATTAATTGATCGATACGTGGTTTGAGATATGCGAGATACCTCAAATGCGAGTGCGCTTTTGATGTACGTAAAAAATAATTTATTAAGAAACAAGGTAGCCAAAAACGGATATTTTGTTTTCAAACTTCAGAATCATCGGCTAATTACTTTGCATATTTCGGTTCCTTTGATTTTACTAAAACATAGTTAAGTTTATTCATAGGTATGTGGTTATCCTTTTTGACAATAATCAAGAGGATGGTCATTTGCTGCTAATATTTATATGTTAGTCTTTGAGACCGAAACGATTGAGGTATTTTATGGATTCCTGGCATATGGTTTACATATCTTCGTAGATATATTAGATAATTGTCAAAAAGTGATCATTTTGTTACATTAAATGATTAAGATGACTAGGGTTGTCTCCTTGGTATTATTAAAAGATTTCATCGATAAATACTTTAATCCCTTATGAAATGAAATAATAATAAAATATACTCAAACCAAAATCATATAAGAAATATTCATTATGATGACTTCTTTACTATTGTTGTTTGCAAATACAGACAAACCCTTAGAGAGACACCAAATATATTACTCGATTTATGTCTTTTCCCTTTACCGTAAAAAGTTAATGAAAAAAGTTATGTATGCAAGAAAATGCTCAGCTCTTTGGGATCATACACGTTCAAAACAATTTTGTTATAAGGAAAAGCGTGTTACAAAAATATTGAATTGCCTTTTTTAACATTTTTGTACATGCTCCTGAAAAACAATTATTGCAAAAGAGATGTTGGTAAAAAGGATACATTATTTACTTATGGGACGACAATAAATTCAGGAACGATTATTCCTTCAATCGCATTGCTTAAAAAGTGTATCCAACTTTTAGATGATATACTCAAATAGGTATACATGATTGAATATACGGTTAATATATAATATATATATATATATATATATATAGCAACGTTTGTTCTGTTGATACTTATTTAGCACACAGAATTATTAATTAAATTTAAATATACCCACACATACAAGCAGATGCTGTCCTCTGTCCAACGAGTGTATTGTTTATTCAATTGTACGAACATATCGTGGCTGCCATACCTGCACACAAGTACATAAGATATTGTACAGTGATTTAAAACATTATCTATGGTTTCATTCGCTGGGGTTTCTGATAACATGAGACCCCAGCCGTTCAGCTTTTTAGTAGTTGGGATCGGGGAGTAAAATAAAAAGGCCTCAGGGCTCAAATAAATAATAGTTTTTCAAAAGTGGAATAAAATATTTCTTAAGACTCCAAGAAATGTTCGGAGTGGGTTTTAAGACATAGACTAATTCTTTGGAAGAAGTATGTGCATAAAATTTGATATCAATCTGCCTAACAAAATCATGTTTACACATACTATATATGTGTTTATTTTTTAGAATGTGGAAACGTATTTCATATTTTTAAACTTGTTAAATATTTGGATATACTTACTTTTTTACAGGACAATAGTTCTGCTTAGACAAATGACTTTCATGATGAAACATTAGTCTTGAAGGTGCATGACACTTGTTTTTTTATATCACAGCTCATGACTAACTAAAAAGAATATCAAAGAAGAATAGCAGATAAACACAATAACGAGAAAAGCGCAAAATATTGTTTATGGTCGAAGAACTTCTGGGAACCTGGACGCACATCAATCATTTTAGTGTTTTAAATTTGTATTTAAAGTTGTTCACAGAATATTATTAATGATGCAATTTTTTAATTTAGTTTTGTCAAAACTAACAAATTTTGAAGAAATTTATTCCTATCCACTTTATAGTTTGACCATCGTACTTTTAATGAAATTTGGTTAAATATTACCGTTTGCATATATATTTTTGGTTTTTTTAACTTCAACAGCCCCACTCCTTCTAACCAACTCATGAAACAATTTATGTACTCCCGATTTATAAGTTATTTATCTGTATTTGATTGAAGAAAGGAATGTCTTTTGCCTAAGAAAAAAGAAGAAAATGAACAAAGCAAATTGAAAATTTTAAATAAGCAATTTTTTCTCCAGAATATGAGTTCAAATAATGTTGACATCGTATATGTACTATAAGGGATATGAAATAGATGAAAGTTGGTGTTAAAAATACAATTTTAATCATTTTCAGATATAAAGTATTTGGTTAAATGGTACGTATTAGCCCTTATAGTTTTGTTATGTATCATCCTCTTTTTTCGGTAATGTACATAATGATATTTTAATACATTTTTCAAAAAACATATTTTTGGATTTTTCTGCTAAATATATTTTTTAGAGGCTTATTTATCGACCAGGATAAGATATAGAATCTCTTATGGTAAAAAAGTTTTCATTCATAAATATGATTATAAAATATAGCTGACCCTAAAATAATTAAATCCCATAATTAAGGATATCAAAAAGGTAGTTCTAGAAAACTAATCAATAAACAACATTTTTCAATTGGTAACTCACTTTTATATAATTTGAATAAAATATACATCTTTTATGTTGAATATATCTCTGGCGCGACAACATGAAGCATTTATTCAAATTGTAATTGACATGGACCATTTCTCTCCCATTTATTTAAATTGAAGGAGGTAATCCTGAATTTTGTTATCTCCAATGAAGAACCACAAACTGACCATCTCATAAAAAGATTATTTGCCTTATCTTACGAGAGCAACTAATTTCATCAAGAAGAAGATAATTGTACATATAAAAACATTCATTTGTTTTTGAACAGATTGAACATGTTATGTTTTTGTCTGTATATAGAAGTTAGTTATTTTTATATCAGAAGAAAAAGCAGCAAAACTACTAAAAGGGGCGTCTGCAAACCGTTATTCAACGTCAAGGATATATTATGTCAAACTTGGATTAATAAAAATCTTTTCCTTCATTTAAACAACGAAAGAATATACAATTTAATTTTATCTGTCTAATTTTTAGGGATAAATTTAATTTATTAGATTAAAATGTAAAAAATAAACGTGATCAAACGTTAAAATATATATTTATATATATAACATGTCAAAAATTATAAAGTTTTGAAGCGACCTGCGTTCAAAAATAGTGAAGGAAATATTGAATGTTCTTATTGGTACTTTACAACCTCCTGGAGCTGGCCGAACAAGCCTCAGATATAACAAACTTAAGTTCGTTATATCTGAGGATACCGAACTTCCTGGAGCTGGCCGAACAAGCCTCAAATATATCGGACTTAAGTCGTTATATTTGAGGCTACCGAACCTTTTTTTTGTCCATGACCGAACAAACCCCGAATATAACGAACCTAAGTTCGTTATATTTAAGGCTACCGAACCTTTATCTCTACAAACGGCAACATGTGCAGCAGAGGAAGACGCAGACGAAGATCTCTGACTTCTTCAAGGCTGGCCCCTCCCCAGCCGAGAAGAGGTCTAGGACAGAGTCTGAGACCAGCAGTGTGTCTGTGACTTCGACCTCCTCCACAAATCTGCCAAATGTGTCTAGCGGCAGTTCGTCGTCACTCCTGCAGGATATACCTTACACTCCAGAGCCCCCCTTTAACGAACTTCGGATTTAACGAGCTTTCGGATATAACGACCCTGCCCTCCTCCCATATAGTTCGTTATATCGAGGGTTTACTGTACTCGTATCAGGACAACCACCCCCCAGACAATCACCCCCCGACTAGCACCCCCCGACAATCACCCCCTGGACTAGCACCCCCCGTGCCAATCACCCCCCGGACATTTACCCCCCGTTAGTAATAGATATTATCTCTTAAAGTCCACTTATGAAGTTAACACTGTTTTCTAACTAATAACAAATGTGACGTCACTGGTTAGCACGCACACAGTTCTTTAGAATTGGAATTTTTATAAATTAAACGTGCATAATTTTGCAAATTTCGTGTCTTAGACCATAAATCGGGGCTATTTATGTACAAATTGACAATCATACAGTTTGTAACCTATCAACTCAAGATCTTTTATTTATCTCATATAGATCCTAAGCTATTTTTTAAGATTAACTGTGTGCGTGCTAACCAGTGACGTCACATTTGTTAATAGTTAGAAAACAGTGTTAACTTCATAAGTGGACTTTAAGAGATAATATCTATTACTAACGGGGGGGTAAATGTCCGGGGGGTGATTGGCACGGGGGGTGCTAGTCCAGGGGTGATTGTCGGGGGTGCTAGTCCGGGGGGTGATTGTCTGGGGGGTGATTGCCCTACAACCTACTGTACTATTCCATTGACTTTTTTATATAATAAAAGCTTATATTTCATGTTTATCAAAGAAATACAGTGTATTAGTGAATAAATATACTTACGTAACAAGTTTAAAAACAAAATAAAAACTCATATAAACAGTTGCCTACAACAAAACGAATATGAAAATTATAGTTCAAGCTTACTATTCAAAGTGCCCAAATATAAAATGTCGATTTATTGGTTCATTAAAATACACCGGCATTTTCTTAAAAATCCTCTTGGCAGATTTTTTTTTTAAATATGTATTTCATGACACTCTTCTAAAAATATTAATTGACAATGATGTAATATACGAGTTAGAAAGGAGTTAACAATAAAATAATGGTGGGGGTATTAATAGATTCTTTAAAAAACAGGTAAGTTCAGTAATATTATAAAAAGATATTAGACAATTAATATAAAAAACAGGAATTTCTTAAAACAGGAATCAATTCAATTCTAACAGTGTTAATATCAATAATAAATATTTGAAATAAATTAAAAAAGACCGGAAAAGAAGATCGGATAAGGCTTTAAAAGAGATGATCAAGTTGATTTGATTAAGAAGGGGAGGGGAGGAGGGGAATAATGTAAACAAATATAAAGTAGTAAGATAAAGCTCACTTTGGAACGCGGACTTGGAGAAGGGCTTCCACCTCTCTGTAAATGATTGAAGCCATATGCGTGGGCATGGGGCGGTTCCTGCTTCTCGCGGCGTAAATCATATTGATGACTTTGGTGAGGAAGGCGTCTGCTTGGAAAGCGCATTTACTCTCCGGATGAACTGCAAGTAGCCAATCTTTCTTCTTCAGGAAAATACCAAACTCCCCCAGCAACAAAGGTTCCACTATTTTCCTAATGGGCATCACCGCGCTGCACTCGTAGAAAAGATGCTCCGAGGTCTCCGTGTTGTCATTACAAAAAGAGCAGACTTTAAAAATTGAATTGAGCGGCATGGCACGAACCATACGATAGTTCCAGCCCATTTCCAAACATCTGATGTTGCGTTCATAATTTTAATTTGCAGGGCTGGGTTTGTCGTAATTATTTTTGCAATTAAGGACTTAATTTTTATTGCTTGTATATTTTTTGTGTACGCATTATCTCTTAATTTCATAAAGAAATATTCTAACCATGTGTGTCTGTTTTTTATCAGGAAAATTGTTGTTATTTACTAATAAGCATACACATTGCAGGGTTGTTACTAGATACATTTTTATTCTTTTAGAGCTTTAGGCATATATGTAATCCATAATATAAATTTATTTTTATTCTCCAATCAGCCAAGAAAAACATTTTCTGGAGCGCTTAACGTCCAAAAATCATTCTGTAACTTGTATTTAAAAGTCGTAATGTATTTTAAGGTGTTTATAAATTATACTTGTTTGAATTTTTTTGTTCTTAAATATGAATTTACAGCAAAAAATGTATCCTTTAATTCTAGAAAATGTGAAAAAAAGAATATTATTTTTTGGTTTCGCTATAGGTTTGAATGCAAACTACTTTTTTGTTGATATATAATTGTATCAATATAGCAGATATAAAATATTTAAAGTAGTTATGTCTTCACAATGTGTCTCTTGAAATAAGACGATATGATGTTCACATATCACATATTTATTTACAACTGCCCCAGCATCATCACATAAACAAACATATATATATATATATATATATATGTATGTATATCACAAAAACAAACATTAATTTGTGATGATGCGGGTCAAACTCATTACATCCCCGTTCTAGCTCATACGGGATTATTTTTGTATTATATTGGCCTCATTTAACTTCTTAAGGAAGCGCGTTAGTGACGCAAGTGAGCGGGTAAGGAGGCCCTGATATTTCGTCCAAAAACGATTTCGGCCTGAGAAGCATCGTTGGCTCTTGGTGTGCTGTTAATCTCCATCAGTCCTTGATTGACGGATTCTCCTGTGACGGGCACCTTCTCAATCAGTTGTTGCATCTTCTTTACCGCGGCCTCTGCGAGGACATTGATGACGGATTATGAGAAGCACTTAGTCTAGGTTTGACTCCCCATTGCCTAAAAAATATCGGAATTATTTGCTAGCTATGGACAGACCACCATCCGTCT
Organism: Caligus rogercresseyi; assembly: GCA_013387185.1. Taxonomy (NCBI): domain Eukaryota; kingdom Metazoa; phylum Arthropoda; class Copepoda; order Siphonostomatoida; family Caligidae; genus Caligus; species Caligus rogercresseyi. The sequence goes on along the minus strand of CP045895.1, from coordinate 14,110,235 downwards.
GTATTCTTGTCGGAACTCCGAAGTTCCCAAAATAGGAGCTCGGAAGTCCTATAACGAAAATGAGGCAAGAAACTCCTTACACGAAGAAGAGGGATGGGAAGTCCTCTCACAAAGACGAAGGACGGTATTTGGTGTCTTTCTGGAAGGGAAGATACTGACTCTAGGGTGGCCAAGGAGGTGTCTCTATGTATTGAGATGCCTTTTCTTACTCATATCAGTAGTCATGAGTGTCCCAATCGCGCAGGGAGTACGGAAGGAGGGAGGGAGCGAGGGATCTCCAACTTGTTTGGAGTCTAGGCTAGAATGTTTTTATGCTATGGAAAAAGTAGTGCCCTCATTCCGTCCGGAAGGCAAAGATTGAATACACGGATTCTCGACTCTGATCATTGGAGGCTCTCTTATTTTATGATAGTTGATTATGACGTCACTCCCCATTCTCTCTCTTTGCTGAATATGAATAGGTTGCGTGTGTGTTATAATCAAAATATAAGTTGAGTCCTGTAAACATAGCTCTTTAGCCATATTTATATATATATATACTATCAAATTTATTGATAAAGTTTTAAGTAGAATACACATATTGAGATTATTTGAATTTTGATTAAAGCTTTTAACAAAATTAAGAAGAAAATAATAAGAAAGAGAGAGGTATATGCAAGGATGCAAAATATGTTAATTAACATCCTAAAGGCTACGCGTAAGGATACACATTCTTTAATAACTCGGGCAACACTGAGGAATATTTCCTCAGTTTTCAATATTACATATATTTAATGAAAAGATAAATTAGTTTTTATTGGGAGTTTTTCCTCCTTAAGTTTTAATTATATATAAGTGGGATTTTAATTGAGGATTTCTTTATGATTACAATCTTAAATTAATCTGAAATCTAAATGATTGCCATTCACACACACACACACACACATATATATATATATATATAATATATATATATATATATATATATATATAATATATATATATATAATGTATATTTTAAAATAAATTATCTGTATATATGATTGATTTTTTTGTTACCTTAATCATAAATTTTCTCTGCGTTTGAAGGCCCTATTTTTTTCATATTGAATTGTTTTTTTAATGTACCAAAGTATATGTATATCAATATAAGGTTTTAGAGAATATTAACAATTTGGACTTGTGTCTAGATGGACTCAATGATATACAGGGTGATTCACTTAAATTGAGACTCACATATTACAAACTACAATCTTTGTATTAAATTTTACATAAATAATTTTTAAACAAAAATGATAGCACAATGTGTAATTTACAAAATGTATTTCAATAAATTTTCACATATCCTCCTTTGGACTTCACTACAGCTTTGAACCTCCTCATGGTGGAGGCAACACAGGCAGGAATCTCTTCCTCAGACAAAGATTTTCACGGTCCAGGCCACCCACAACAGTCAGAATGACCGGGTTTTATCTTGAAAAAAGGAAGACATCCCCGTGCAGCTGAGGACTCTCTTCAGAAGGCAAAAGCCACCCTCAGTCATGGTCTGAGCTGAGAAGAGATTCCTGCCTGTGTTGCCTCCACCGTGAGGAGGTTCAAAGCTGTAGTGAAGGCCAAAGAAGGATATGTGAAAATTTAATGAAATACATTTTGTAAATTACACATTGTGCTATCATTTTTGTTTAAAAATTATTTGTGTAAAATTTAATACAAAGATTGTATGTAGTTTGTAATATGTGAGTCTCAATTTAAGTGAATCCCCCTGTAAATTTTAAACTCCTTTTTGTTAGTTCATGATTCATTCAACATTTTAACTTAAAACTGGAAGAGATTTATCTACATACATATATTGTGGTCCAAGCTAAAACGAAATAAGCTATGTTGGTGTAAAACAACATGTTCCTAAATTTAGGCTGTATTTTTTAAATATATCTCGATATAAGGCTAGCTGTATTGACGATTGTGACTTATAACTAAACATGCTTCGGAACAAAATTTACGTTCACGTCTCAAGTTTTTATGGTCCAAAAAAGAAATAAATTAGTTGATGAAAAAATCATAGATTTCCACTTCATGCTTAAACTATTAAGTGATTCCTTCCAAGAAGTTGTTTCCTAAAGCATAAAAGATCACGTCTTATTATTTGCTTACTCTTGACAACTTTTTAAATTTTGTCTATAAATATTTTAAGGACAATAAAGCCTCTAGGAGAGACAATATTAATATAACATTTTTTATGTATTGCTTGAGTGAAGGTGTCATTTTTGGCTCGCTACATAAAAATATGCTTCATAACACAGGTCAATAAAAATCAACTTTTAAATTTAGGTCGGACTAATTTTCACTAATTCTTATAGAGTTTTATCCACTGATGACGAATATGGTATTCATTTTTCAAGTTAGTGATAAATTCAGAGCTAAATGGATTTCAAATTTTTCAGCACTTTTTCGATTCAGAGCCATTATTGACATACAAGGACTGAAGTATATAAAAAATAAAAAGCAATGATATGATAGAGCTTAGATCAAAGTACTCATTTCAATTTTTACTTTTATAAGTCACCCAGTGAGATAGAAAGAGAAAAAAACTGACGTCACAACGTAGGTAAACAATAAAGAGGAATTTTACCCCTTTCATTGCAATTTGAGTGCTATTTTCCCGGAAATCTTCCGAGGATCCAGGATTCTTAATGACTGGCCTGCCGGCTGTGCCATCGTACACAACATTTGTGACAAGAATTCACCGTGACACATCCTCGGACCAAGCATGGAGCAAGGAGTGGAACCTTAGGAGGACATGACTCCCCAGAGCATAGGTGCTCAGCCTATTCTCTTTGCATCAAAGAGGATGATGTGTCGGAGACAGACTGACGAACCCTGAAGGACATTACCCCCCCCCCCCCCCCTCTTCCTTAAGGCTGGTTGGCTGGCTTATTCCGTCCGTATCAAAGAAGATGACGTGTCGGACACCCCGGAGGGAGGGAGGGAGGAATGCACTCCCGTGAGAGAGAGAGAGTCATTGTCCTTGTCCTGTCTACCTACTAGCCTATTCTATCGGGGAGTCTCCTTTTCAAGTGAATCCATCATCTTTTGTATCAAAAAGGGAATAATAACAAAAAAGCAAGAGCGCAACTTAAAGACTTATTACTTAACAATAATTTAGTTGATGTTGCTACCCATTTTAATTCATTCCCAGAACATACCTTTACTGTTAAGGTTGGGGAAAAGGTCAAAAAAAGTTCTAGACTTGACTACTTCTTTATTTTGGATGAACTTATACCGCTTACTAAAGACTTCAACGTGATTCCTAATGATTTTTCAGATCATGATACTTTGGTGTTGTCGTTGAAACCTCTTAAAAACACAGGAAACAACAGTGGAAATTAAATATCACTTTGTAGGAGGATGAACCCACTAATGACAAAATCAAAAGAATTTTTGAATGTGTTATGCTTCAATTTGAGTCAAAACAAATAAAATCTCCTTCCTTCGCTCTAAAGATAATTTTAAACTCTTTGAAAAGAGAATTAATTCAATTAGGAGTTAGGAATAGTAAAGAAAGAAGGCTACAACACCAGAAGATTATAGTAAAGGCTAGTAAGCTCGGAGACAATATTCAAAATAATATAGAACTTAGCAAAATTATCGACACTCTTACAGAAGGTATTTTAAGTAAATCAGGCCTCAAATCCGTTTCAATAGAACATTTTTATTTCAAAGGGTTAAAAAAATTGACAAAACATACGGAGAAAAAAATAATATCACGGAACTTTTAAACAAAGATGGAAGCTCAGAAACCTCTCCAGAAAAAATCCGTAGAAAAGTAACTCATTTCTTCAAAAATATGTTTAATTGTAGAGATTGCATGGAAAAAACTTTTTATGACAAGAAATGCATAAAATGTTTGTTTAATACTCTAGACTTTGCCCCTCATATTCAAAGTTTGATACACAGTCTTTTAAAAAACAGATCCGATTTTAGATGAAAAAATAAATTGTAATATAGACAAACAAGAAATAAAAGAGTATATAGACAAATATGACGAGAAAAATAAATCTCCAGGCCCTGATGGTTTTCCAATGGAGTTTTTTAAGAAATATTATAACTTTTTATTTTATTTTACTCGAAGAAGTCTATAAGGAATCAAACTTAAAAGGATACTTTGAGGAACATATTTCCATTGGAAAATTAGCACTTATTTAAAAAAAGGCAAAGATCCCAAGCTTATAGAAAATTTTAGATCTCTAACAATTCTTAATACTTCTTTTAAAATATATAATGGGATTCTGGCTAGTAGATAAAAAATAATACCACTGATTATAAGTGACTCCCAATTTTTTTTTGTATCAGGACGAGGAACCGAAGTAGTCTGTAGAAGCCTTTGCGACTCAATTTCAAACATCCAAAATGATAATAAAGCGATATTGCGAATTGATTTTATGAAAGCATTGGATTGTATATCCCACCAATGGATTATAAAATGTATTAGATCCCATGGTTTTAAAGAAAATTTTATTCGTATGATTGCTTTGAGCTTGTGTAATATACAAACCTTTTATGATAAACCTGAAATAATTTTTTTTGTCGAAAGAGGATGCAGGCAGGGAAATCCACTTTCCCCTTTTTATTCATTATTGCTCTTGATCCGCTTCTTACGGAAATCAATTTGTGCCAGCAGTTTTAAAGGTGTTACATTTAGAGAAACGCAACTAAAAATTGAGGCTTTTGCAGATGATGTGACGGTAATGTACACAAGTAGCGAAGAAGAAATCGGCTCATCCTTTAATGAAACAATAGAAATTTTTAAATTTTTTGAAGAAAACTCAGGTTTGCATATAAATTTTAATAAATCAAATATCAATTCTAATTTTAATATCAATTTTGATTTAAAAAGTATTCAACTGCCTAAATCTATGAAAGTTTTAGGATCTTTTATTTCAATTATTGGCGAGGATAGGGAGGAAAATATAAGTGAGATTCTGACTCGGGTTGAAAGAGGCATCAAAAGATTTTACTACTTTCTGGAAAATAATATTTCCGCACGAATCCATGTATGGAACACTCTCCTTTTACCAACTTTAACACATATTTTAATTTTAACGCCTGTGTCCGAAGCTTTATGCTCAAAGGTGGAAAATCTGTGCGAAAGTTTTTTATTTCCTATGGGAAGGAGTAGAAACATTACATGGAAGCGAATAAATTGTCCAAAAAAATTTGGAGGGCTGGGTTTACTCCCCTTTAAGAATTTTCGGAAGGTCCTGGTTTTTAAGTGGTTTCGGCGACTTTTTAATAGTCAATCTATATGGAGTGAACTTTTGAATATTATTTACATTGGAAAGTTCCAACAGCCCTTAGATGAATTTCGGGGTGAGGGTCCATTTAAAGTCTTAGATGTATTTTAAAAAAATCGTTATTAGACTTTATTGAATTTAGGTAAATGCATATATGCTATATATAAATAAACATTATAGTTTAAAATTTATACACTAAATAAAGTCAATACAAACATTATACGGTCACATAAAAGCACAATCACTTCATAAAACAAAGTTGTAATTAATCGGATATTAAAATAACATTAACATGGTTAGGAATAAATAGGCTTCATTTAATTTAAAACTAGACTGTTTTTGTAAAATCGTAGTAAAAACTTTAGATGGTGAGAGGTCCTCTCGGAACAGGAGGGGAAGTACCGAACAATGTCATTCGCAAATCTCCAGCTTGAATCCTCTGGAATCTTGATGGAGAGCGCCATGTACCGAGCTGCTGCTGATGACCAAATTTCCGGACAATGGATTTTAGGTCTCCCTCTTGAATAGGTTCCCTCGAAGATAAACGCTCTACGATATAGCTTTTGCAACTTGAAAGTGCAAACTCAATTGCTTTTGTTTTCGGAGATGCTGTCCGTAGATTAGAATTTAATCCGAAGAGAATTATGGGAGTGATCAGTTTTCCAGTTATTCCAGGAACATTTAGAAGATCAAAGTCTCTTAGGATACGTAGAACAGGACAATGGGAGAAGGCATGGATGATTGAATTAAATAATCTTCCACAATCCTTGCACGGAACATCAAAGAACACACATCTGGTAGAAACTTGAAATTGGGCAGTAAAGCGTTTGCCGTGAACTATTTTGGAGGTAGAAAACAAAATTCTCTTTTTCCACGATGCAGGCAATTCCAAGTCTTTTAAATACAAGTCAGCAATTTTTTCTGCCTCCATTTTTGTGTTATGGCCATAGTTCATTCTGAGGTGCCATGGGACAGGAACAAAGTGTTTGTCTGCCGATCGTTTAAGAGGAAACAAGAATCTTCCACACCTAAAAATGGACTCCGAAGATAGGTCATGAATAGTTAGGGTGCCAGACGTTAATGCTATTTGTTCCAATCTTTTTGGAAGCTCCAGGTTTTGGAAAAAGAGCTTCTTTTTACAGTTCTGGCGTATGATGTCGATTGTTGTCGAACATTGGAATATAGGACTACCCCGCCAAATCAAACTATGTACTGTTCCTAAAGATGGAGAAAACTCTTTAATCATGTCGTTAGAAAAGTCTGTTCCCAACATTAAACAGGTATACACCGGGCTGTTAGAAATATGAGCCCTCCATTCAACCTCTGGGTTTTGTGAGAGATCCGTCAAGACCTTTGAGTAAATCTTGGGATTATTTTCTGTAATAAAGACAATCCTCCTCCTAGATGCCGCTTGGGACGCTTTAGACCTGGCAGATACGATCTGTAGAATAATATGCTTAGCCGCTTGTCTTCTTCTAAGACAGTCTTTTCAGCTATCCAGGGAACTGCAGTAGAACTGTAGAGGACTGCTGGGATAACGAGGAAATTGTACAGATCAATTCTTCTCTGAATGTTGAATTTTCTCCAAAGAGAAATTTGTCTGGTCACACGGGTTTGTAACAAAGTCCAACTAAGACTTGTAGGACCATTTCGACTCCATGTTATACCCAATATTTCAACGGTATCCTTTACACATAAGTCAGCTACCCTTTGACCATTGAATGGCATCCAATTCCCCAGCGGAATGATAACAGATTTTTTGTTATTTATGCGGAGACCTAATCTTTTGCTAAATTTTTGAAGATATTTGTTCATAATGTCAATGCGTTTTAAAAGTTGTGATTCTGACTTCGCTTCTAAGGAAAGGGTAATGTCATCTGCATACATGTCAATAATATGTCTATCGGAGCCAAAATCAATGCCAATACCTTTATATTTTTTGACTATACCCTCACTAAGATCTTTTAGGCCTGCCACAAAAAGCAGAGGTGCAGTAGGGCACCCTTGGCGACAGCTCCTGTTTAAGGTAATGGGATCACTGTTCATATTCCCCATAGTTATCGTTGACGTTGGATTGAATAAAAGAGCTCAAATTGGATTGAATAACTTTTTTGGTAATATTCTTTTTATTGTTTCTAATATATGCCTATGTATTATGGTGTCAAACGCATTTGAAAAATCAATTGCAATAATCGCACCATAAGTCCCTTTCGAATTGACCCTTTCTATCGCACATTGGATATTTCTAGAGATATCTGAAATTTTTCTTTTCTTCAAGAAGCCTTTTTGATGAATTCCAATCCTTTTATTCAACAAAGGCTCTATTTCTCTAGCAATAATCCCTGAAAGAATACGGTAGCTCTCATTTAGGACAGTTATGGGCCTCCAATTATTCGGGTCGGAAAGAGCACCTTTCTTTGGTATTAACACTATTCGACCCTTTGTCATAGCTTTTGGGAGAGTTCCATAAACCTCCATTCCCTGTCCTAGTTTGAGCAAGTACGGTGTCACTTCTTGAATACAGGGGGTAAAAACGCTACCCCTATTCCGTCAGGTCCTGAAGCTTTATTATTACTGTGAAACTTTTTGATATAAGTGGTAATGAGATCTTCCGTGAAAATTGACGCTCCTCTCTTCTTGGAACGCGGAAAACTAGGTCTATCGACCGCTAATCAATTGTGAAACTGTCTATGGAAGCAAGCCAAAATAGCCTTCGGATCACGTAGTTCTTTCCATTTTCAACAAGTCGACGAATCACAGAAGTGAGGCGTTGTTCTTTAATAATATTAGCCTTTACACGTTTATTTACTAAGATTTCCGAATCAACTTTTTCTTTCATTTCTGCTTCTCTGATATCAGCAAACCGAACAAATTCGTGGTATCCGTGGAGATGGTGCGAGCAAAGAGGGATCCCTGGCTTAGAACTTTTTCAAGATTATTTGATACATACTGTTTTTTAATATTTTTTTTCTTGATAAATTTCAAGGTCGTAGATTTTACAACTTTGTTAAAAATATTTTCAGTTTTTTAATAGCTGGAGGTCGGACTAAAATGTTCTAAAAGATTAAAACGGAGTTTTTTTTAAAAAGGGATGTAAATTCGGCTATAGGTCCATTCTGGAGTGAAAATAAGAACGTGTATGAAGAATTGTCAAAAATGTCCTAAAAACGATGGAATGGCAAGAACCTGTTAAAGATAACGAAAGACTTTGTTTCATTTCATAGGAAAATCAACCATTTGGGTGAAGTTCTTAATAGCAACCTTTTTAATACTGAAAATGAAATTTTAGAAAAAAAAAGATTTTATATAAAATAATTGAATTAAAAAGACCAAAGACGACTTTTTTGATTTTTTAATACTATCAAATAATAATTCTTAAGAAATACCTTTGTAAATAAATCTGTTTTTTATCAGTATTTCAGCCAGATCGAAAGAAAGAAAGAACATTATAGATTAAACGTTTCAGCGTGTCCGATAATAAAAGTTTTAAACTCTATTCGGCTGGATGTCTCATTGTACTACTTGAAGTACAGAATTGTTACCAACACTCTATCCCTGGGAAGTATATTTGGAAGGACTAGTGATGAAAGATTTGGCTTTTTTTGCAAAAACTCCTTGAAGACTTTGAATCATTTTTTATTAGTGTGTCCCTTGGTTGATGATGTTTTACACAAGTTAAAATTGTGTTTTTTTTACCGTTTTTCAATTAATTTTAACTTCAAAGGAATTGGTTTATTTGTATCTGGGCAAGAATCAAGAGGAAGTAAACTTTATTACAACTAAAGTTCAGTATATTTTATATCAATACAGAAGTATGAAACCCCCTCCGCCCAAAGATTTTGACCCTATAATAGATAATGTTTTGTTGTGTTTATGCCGTTTGAAGAATAAATTTTTGATTTGAGTTGTTTTAGAAGATGTTGAATAAACAGTACCGAGTGTAAATAAATTAATAGATAAATAAATATTTTAAGGACAATAAAGCCTCTAGGAGAGACAATATTAAATGGAAGATTTTTGCCTTATGCCCAGAGACATATTGTCACTTTTCTCTGCAAGCTTGGAAAAGAAATGGAGACTAAGAGTGGACTTCCTGGTGTTTTTACTTGATGTAGGATTGCTCTATTTCCAAAAAAGGAGATGGATCTCGAACTCATCATTGAATACCCCCAGACAATATAAAAGAGACATATCGTATTTTAACAGGAGTTTGGGTTAGCAAATTAAGCCAATTTGAAATAAAGTTCAAATCAGAACCAAAGGGATTTTTTCGAGGCAGATATGTGATGTATTTTCTTAAAATGAAGCATGGGCAGTTTTATAGAAATACTAAAAATAAGCGTTTGCTATTCTATGAGAGATGCTCTACATTTTTATGATTTCAACTTTTCGATTAATTCACTGGAAATGCGCTTTCGAACATTTAATTATCCTTAAAAATCCCGTTAAAAATAAATCTAGCTACAATAGTTGGTATCCTTAGCTTAAGCATTTCATACACAAAAAAATATGAAGAATAAAAGGAGGGGCAAAGAAAATATTGTTTTCTTTGGATAACAGTATGAAGATGTTGATAGAACCGGTTGATATGCTAGAGTTACCAACAGTAATATTTGATCATCTCACGACTAAGTAGAGAATTCAATATCTTCATAGTCTCATAGCACATTTTTAGGATCTTTTGTAATTACTCAAAAGTTTAATATTAAAATATATATCTATTTTAATAGTTTGTCGTTATGATAGATTTGTCAGTTGATGATAAAGGTAGATTTACAGGAATAATGTAATGGAGCTGAGTTTTTTAAACTAAAGTATAGGGATTCTTTATTAGTACCAAAATAACGCTTTTGTTATCTATGGAAGATGTACTTCATTTTTTATTATTGCATGTTTTCGATTAAGTCACAAGAAAATGCGCTTTTCAACAATTAATGGTCTTTAAATTATGCCTTATAAACATATCTAGCTTCATTAGTTGGTACCCATAGCTGAAGCATTTCATACACAAATGTAAACAAAATATTATGAGATGGTATTAAAATGAATATATATTGTAAAAATGTTCTGACTCTGGAGGAATAAGTCGTCGTCTAATATTTATTTGAAAACCATCATCCAGTGATCGATTTGATGTCTTCTTAGCCCTTAGTCCGAGATGGAGAAAGATGACGAGAACACAATAGAAAAAGGATGCGAAGACTCCTATAGTAAGTAATGAATCGCCTGTCTATATGCCTCCTCTTGTGAAAATTAATTTTTAATGCACTCTCAGTAAGGAATGGGACAATTGGAAATTCCATTGTAAAGTTGGATAGGATCATTGCTCACTCCTGGATAAGTCGAAGGAACGAATCCAGTTCATCAGGCCTCTTGGAGGAAACGAAAAGGGACTCTATTGCAGCCTTAATTACTAAATTCGACTGACATAATAAATATTGTCCACTCTGAGCAAGGACGTCTCCTAGTCTGAATTACAATCACGGAGGAGCCACAATTTGATCTGAACTTCGAGTCTTCCCATGACAGACAGAGAGAGGAATTTCTAAGAGATTCCTTAAGGAGGAACTTAAACTACCATTCGTCGAACCTCGGACCTGAACATCCACACCATAAGCTTTTCAAGGAGACTTAAATGCTGCTAAATAAATCTGGATACCGTCCAGGTCCACTTCATAAAATGGCTTCTGATTCCGGAATGACTACTGCTCATAGTTTTATTCAGTATGGCTCATATTGAAAAATCCTAAGAGTATGTCATTCAACGGAATATATTTTGGTTAAATATTTGAAAATCTATTATGTATTTTTCCTTCATACCATTAAGATGAAAATAAATATTTTTTATTCGAGTGGATATGCTTCAACATTTGCTTATATAGCCTGTGAAATGTAACAATTAAAAAAGGAATAGTCTTGATTCCTTCCAAAAGACCATAAAGGACGTGTCAGGCGTACTCGACGGGCACGCCTTGCATTTTTCGTATTTGCAGTTAGCGTTCCTGCATTGAACTCTTTTGCATGAGGGTATTCTTGTCGGACGGCGGTTTTGCCTGGGATTGTACATAGAAGGATTTTCTACCATGGAAGGTTAATTTTTATTTACTCTATCTTTGCCATAAAGTTCGATTCGGGTTAACTTGACTTTAAGATATTTTTTTCATAAATTGCCTCATTTCATAGTATTTATATCTGTTACTCTAATGAATTTGCTGACTTTAAATTAAAAAATATTTGGTCAAATGAAATATTTACGTCTTCTATTGTTGGTAAGAGAATATTCTATACAATACCATAAAAGTTATTTCATTCAAGTGTCACTCTTTAATGTCTTAATTTTAACTCGTAACAGGACTACCACCCCCTGGAAAAGCATCCCCTCCCTTCAATCACCCCTGGGCTTTACCCCCCGTTATTAATATTTTTTTATCCCTTAAAGTCCACTTATGAAGTTAACTATATTTTCTATCTATGAACAAAAGTGACGTCACTGGTAAAACAAGTAATCACAGTTCATTAAAATTGAAATATGTAAAAATAAACGTGTATTACTTTGTAAATTTCGTGTCATAGACAATTATATCTGGGCCAACATGTAACAACAGATAGCCTACAATTTGTAACCTATCCACTCAAATTATATTATTTATCGCATATGGTTCTAAGCTATTTTCTAAGTATTTCATTAGAGGAAACCGCTTTGTCAAGAGAAGCAAAATACCTGGCGACTACATCGGTTAGTCATCAGCTGCCTGACAGAAGAAAATGTGCAGTTTCAGGACCTTCAGGAGAGATTTGGAGGTTCATCGGAGACGCCATATAATTAAAACAAATTCCAATTTCTATTACTGTTAATGACTGTAATTCGTGCGCAACTTTGTTAATAAATAGAATAGAGAGCTCCTTTATTAGTTCTAGGACCATGCAGTTACAAACGATCATAAAAAACAAGTTGACTTTAGAAAAAGAGTTCAATGGTAGATGTGCAAACGTTAATAATGTAAGGAAACGAAAAGAAATAAATTTTAAATAGTAGGAATCCAATTATACAAAAAATTTTATATGGCCGATATTTGAACATAGGTTATAATTGCATTGTCATAAAGAAAGCATAGTTC
>CP045895.1:14077733-14097747 GCA_013387185.1 Caligus rogercresseyi | reverse complement strand
CAATATATAGAATCAAAGAAGCTCTATGACGAGTCTGGCGGCTATGTCAGACGAACAGGGAATTGTGGCAGGCCTAAGAGCGTCCGTACGGCCGACTTGGTGGGGAAAAATAAAAAAGCAGGTCAAGGACCAACCAAACAACTCCGTCCGCGGCCTCGCCAAGAAGAACGATATCACCGAGAGCACCATGAGGAACCTGGTGAGGTTTTGACCTTGGGATGCGGTCCAGGGCTGTCGTCCCAGTGCAAATGCTGACAGTAATTCAGCGAGAAAAGCGCCTGGAACGCAGTAAAAAAATTCTTAATTGGCTGAAAAGTAATCCGGGAAAGGTCGTAGTCTTCTCAGATGAGAAGAACTTCGTTGTCGACAAGTACAACAACCGCCGCAATGACAGATACATTGCCAAGTCTGCTGCAGACACTGATGCTAGTGTCAAGTATGTCCCAAGGTCCAAACACCCGGCCAAGGCCATGATGCTTGGCGTCGTTGGATCAGACGGAAAGACAATCCCACCGATCTGGATCAAGGGGAACCTGAACGCGAGCATGTATAAACATATACTTGCTCACCAAGTCTTTCCAGCTCTAGATGCTACTTATGGCCAAGGAAGGAAATTGGGTTGGACCCAAGATGGCGCCCCAAGCCACACGTCAGACGCCGTCCAGAAGTACATCATCAGCAAACTGTCGTCCAAGGGATTCTGGTCAAAGGAGATGTGGCCGCCATCATCGCCAAACCTGAATCCCTTGGACTACTTTGTCTGGACGCATGTGGAGCAGAGAGCCTGCGCTACCAGCCACCCCAATGTCGACGCTCTGAAGGCTTCTGTCAACAAGGTGTGGGCCGCGATGAACACGAATGACATCGTCAATGCCTGCAAGGCCTTCAGGTCCCGTATCGAAGCCTGTATTAAAGCTGAAGGTTCTATATTTGAGAAATAATTGGTAATATATATCTCTATAAACTGTCCAAGTTTCATTATTGTAGTACCTCAGGTTCATGTTTGAGATCTTCATGAAGTTAAAAATAAAAAGTGTCCAAGAAGATATTGCGCACCCGGTATATATAATTATATATATATCTAATATAATAATATATATATATATATATATATATATATATTATATATATATATATATATATATATATATATGTATTTAAACTCCTAGCTAAACCCCATCCCAGCGGAATTTAATCGGTATTAGCCGGATATAGATTATATATATATATATATATATATATATATCTTAATATATAATATACTTTATATATATTATATATATTATAATATATAATATATAACTTGTTAGTGTTACCTGGATAGAAAGAGAAAGAGAAGGGAGGGAGTATTTGCCTCACTTCTCTCCCTTCTTTTTTTCTTCCTATCCAGGTAACACTAACTGCCGTTACCAAATGGTAATCGTATATTCTCATATCAAAAGATCAATTTTTGGGGGAGAGTACGTATTTGCTTATATCTCTTAAAGTATAGCGATTTTAGAACACAAAACATATCAAATGAAAGCTTGGTTAACCAGCTTTAATATTTTGGTATACTAAATCATGTCAATTTAATAAGTAGAGAGTTATATGTACATTAAAAAAAGCCTATCTCGCGTACAAAATGACGCATATAATGGATTATGTATGCGTCAGAGACAAAGTAAAATTTTGAGAGGATACCTTGACGCAAATCTAAGAAACATTTTTTTTTTTTTCATAATCGATTTCTTATAGGTCAATACAGGCTCTGAATCATATGATGTAAACTCAGATTGTACTGAATTCTGAATTGATAGAATGCAACCAAGGTCATTTTTGGATTTATCATCTAAAGTTTTACTAAACTTAAAAGTACTATTTTACTCTGAAGCGAACAAGTCATCTTCTACAGGCGAGTGAAGTTAATTGATACAAAAAAGCTATGAAATAAGCTAACAATACTCACTCCCTTTCTTGCTTTGTTTTTACTGAAAACTTTGTTTTATTAAAAAACATCAAACATACGTCTGGTAGTAAATTAGATTTCCTTTAAATTAATAATTATTATTGAAGTCTGTAACGTCCACCATTTTGAAGAAATTTGCGGGAAAACTATATTTTACTAAATTTTTAAAACTTTGACCTCGTTGCGCGACCTCGTAATGTTGACCGATTTTGTTCAAACTTTGTATGTCGTCTTCTTTTATCACCAAGAAACAGAAAATGCTCAAAGTGCTAACATTTCAAACATTTGAAAAATAAGAACAACCCTAATATATATTGCCTCTAGTTGGTAATATTTAGAGTTGTTGTTGTATGATTTATTCGGAGCTAATAAAACTCTAGCCTTCATGGATACTAAAAAAACATAAATCTTAATTATACAAACAATATAATTATATAATAATAAAATATCCAAAAAAAACAACAACATAAAAACATATATTTAAAAAAATTATAATTAGATTAAACTTAAAGTGCTATAAGGATGTAGACACTCCTGCAATTGTCTTTGCTACTCTCCGAGCACTTGATAAAGTGCATGCCTCTCTTAATGGCTGTGACAAGCTCCAGGCCTTTGAAAGGTTAACAACAGCGATACAGTTGGTAGAAACGGGTTTCTTGAGGCATATTGTAGCACTACGAGTGCGTTCATCGAAGCCCTCGAGAACCCTCCCAAGGGTACTGTCCACGTTCATAAGCCTTCCAAGCTGATATGGCAGCCTACTTCACTAAGATATAATTTACAGATGGAAGATGTGACCTGTCGAGAAGGTCGGCCACACGATCTGCTCTTCGAACTTCCAGCAAGATGCGTGCGAGATCGATTAATATTAATATAATAGATATACATCTCAAACTAATATATTTTGGAAATTGAATTAAATTGGATTTATGTATTGGGGGTGTCCAGAAGAAAGGAACCAGGAAAATTAGACCAAGGAGGATGGCCCAAGAATTAATAACAAAGTAAGAAATTATCCAAGAGAGAAAAGGAAAATGATGACTCATGGAAAATATGGCCCAATACATTGGTAGGCAAGTATTTGAGTAGAATAATCTTACTAATACTATTTTTAAAATAAATTGAGTAAATAATAACATAAACTAATTATATTTAGGGAATTATAGATAAACAATTTTCCTGTAGTAATTAGACGGAGCAAAGATTTATTTGGGTTATTTTTTTCCATGCTTCATCATTTTTTCTATCTTGGGTGATTTTCTTAGGCCATTTCTTTAGGGACCGTATTGTTATCGGGCATTTCTTCGTAATATCATGTAGTGGTCTTCGTAGGAGAAATAACACGCTGTTACCACCCATCGACATCTTTAACCAAAAAAAAAGATTTGAAAATTATTTTAAAGTATTTTTTAAGAATATTATAAAAGTGTGTAGAATATTGTTTCTTTTCATTCTAAGCTTTTAATTATATTTTGTTGTGATAAAATTCCAATAAAGAGGCTTCATTCAAATCTTTTTTTCGAGTTTCGACTGATTAGAAAAAAATACATATAGACCTTCAAATTGAGAGCAGAAATGAGAACAAAGATATAAAAGTGATTATTTTACAAGATTTTTACTTAATCTTTTTGTAGGGACTTAGTTTTAACCAATTGTTTAAAGAGAGGAAAAATAAAAACACACACGAAAGTTATCTGATCTTTTTTATCTCATCTGAAATCTCTTAGATTTTATTTAAGCATGTCATTAAATGACCGGATATAAAGTCAAATCCCTTAGGAATTTTCACCGAAACGTGCTATTGGTCCAACGAACAGCTCTGGGTTTTTTTTTACTTTATAAAAATCAAAGATATCATTTTATATGAATCCCAGCATTTGGCTTGTGAAATAATTAATTACTGTCAACTTTAGATTTGTTCCATAAAACCGATATGACTCATATTAGCTTGATTCATATTGTACCGAATTGTATCCAAGCATATCTATTTTCTAAGATAAAAAAATCCCAAATAAATGTATAAAATATACCCATCGCATTTGATCTGTCAATTTTTGGGATGTAAAATAACGATTGAACCTGTTTTTTATCTCAAAAAGTAAACCAGATTAGTCAAAAATTCCATCGACATCATTTTTACCAAATATTTTCTACTCAGAGAGGTTGAGTGAGTTAACACAACTAATATAAATGGTCGACAGTCGCGAAAATTATATCTGTCATCAATCTCGTCGCTGCAAATGTACACCTGATATCCGGTACAAAATGGCAAGACAGTCAACGAGATACCTACAGACGTAATCTGTAATTTCCCTGATATCTGATCTGGCCTTTCCTCATCATAAGAAACGAATAGACTTCAATGGTGGGAGTTATGCTTTGAAGAAGAGAGACAAAAACTGGGCGTCCCGGTAGATAAGAACAAATAAGAATGCCGATCTCAATGAAGCCTCTGAACGAATAGAACACTCGAGCACTCGTGAGGTTGGTGCAGAGGTTTTTCTACCACATACACCAGGATCATCAAGGTAGATCTGGACTCATTAACGTCCTCAATTGCCTCGTCCTTCGCAACTCTCAGAAATCAACAAGTGAAGTACTGTCAGGACATCGTGAAGATGTCCGAGACCACGAGTCTCATCTGTTAGTTCAGAACAATTTTTCTAGGACTCAACTGAGTAGAGACAAGTCTGGACGGAGCTCATAGGGGCCTGGTTCTCAACCCCTTATATAAAGTTGATGACGAGGAAGATGACGATCCTGATGGGTTTACTTGTAAACCGAAGCAAATCTCCATCAAGGCACCACAGCTGAACGGACAGCCATGATAAAACACCTGAAGACGACATAGAAAGGCTTCAACTACCTCAGAGAGCAAAATATTCACCTGAAGGATTACCTTCTTTTTATGTGGGACCATGTATGTCCTAATGCTGCCGTTGAAAAAGGATTGTAGTCCCCTAGTATGTGGAACCGGTAAAACAGAACCCCTAAAGCTAAGACTGAACCTCTGTGACCGGTTTCTCTGTTTCGGAAGTTGAACCATATACCCCGGAATGAGGAGTTGGGGGGCATGATGGAGCCTTTACTGACGTGCAGCAGGCGATAAGTAGAGTATGCGTAAATGAGCTGTGAGAGAACTCTGGAACAATAATTATTCGCTGACGGAGGTGATTACAATTTCTGATTTTCTATTAAGCGCTTCTTTTTTATGTTACAGCCAAAATCAAAGAGAAATAAATATATGCCAAATTCTGTATTTTAATGAAATACGTCATAAATATATAGAATAGTCACATTCGAATACCTCAAAATATATTAGCCTTATGGATACAACATAAGGAAATTATTTTGGATGCATTATTATATAAAAACTATTTAAGTATTTTCATCTTATTTCTTCAACTTCTCCTTTTCCTCCCTCTCTTATATTCCCACGGCTCTCAATACTATGCAACACAATATATTGAACTCATGGGTTGATTTTTAAGGCCAACCAACTTTTTTAAACATACATTAATTGTCAGAACGATTATAAGCCTCTCATATATATTTTTTAATGATATAATCATGAAATTATCTTTGTGATGCATTTTAAATTTGTGACGTCATCATAGGAGTATAATTTTCATGTATATGTGTTGACAATCCGTTTATTTGAGAATCTTATTTTGAGCTTGTATTGATCTAAGATAACAAGGATCAGAGAGCTCTTTAGTATTATTACTTGGTATAAACTTGTCATCTCTGAGGTTTTTCGAGAAGATTCATAAATTGAAGATGTGTATTTTTATATCGCTAAGATATGATTATAGTAATCTGAGGTAATCAAAAAATGAGGGAGTTTTATTCTATTTAAACTAAATTATCATATGATGCTAAAAATAACTATAATTGACGAATCCATGATCCCTTGGATGTTAAACATAATTATATATATATATATATATATATATATATATATATTATATATGTGATGTGACAACACTATTTGAATACAGAACGAAATATAAGAAAAGGAGAAAAACTATTATATGTATTTTTGGCCATATTTACTTCATACGATGATGCTTCCATTTTTTATGATTTGAAATTAGACATTCTATATATTAAAAAAACTAAAATATTGACTTTCGATCATATTAATTGGATGTTTGTAGTTTGTTTTATGTCGATTTTTAAATTACAATTAAAGGTTTTTCAATGCGAAATATCCTTCCAAAGATAAAAAGGCCGTCATTTTTTCGTGGAATCATTACAAACTATGTATGTTGGTGTCCCTGCGCATCACTATGCTCCACCAATCACATGCAATTATGCTCTGAAGAGAGAGAGAGAAAGAGAAAGAAGGGGGATCTCAATTCAAAACAATAAATGGATCTCTTGTTAATACATCATAATTAATTAGTCATTCTCATGGACTTCGAATCAACTTGGATAGACAATTCGGAATCCAATCGTGGATTGTATTTTGTCGAATTGATTGAGTGTTGCTATGCAGAGATTCCATCCAGTTCATCCTTCATCTCGTGGACGTGGACAAAGTGCCGCTCACAAAGGAAGACTTTGTGCTCGCAAAGAAGGACGTGCCGCTCGCGATGGAGGGCTTGGCGCTCGGAGCCGAGGACTTCTTCCCCCTCCAGGATTCATATTTCCCGGTGATCCCATCCTCGTCCTCCTCCGGCACAACGGAGTTGAATCCACGAGTCCTGGTTCCACATGGACTCGGCGGAGCGGAGGCAGGTCTAGATGGATCCCATGGGGCTCGGATCTCAACCCCCCCCCCCCCCCCGTGTGAAGCTGACGACGAGGAAGACGATTATTCTGATGGGGTTCAGCTGCAAACTGAAGCGAGTCTGTCTCCATTGAGGCACTCTCTCTCTCGGGAGGGACCACAACCGACTAGAAGACCATTCTAGAGTACCTGAAGACGACCGGGAAACACTTCATCAACCTCAACGCAGGATTCACCTCAAGGATTGTCTCCTGATGTGGACCAACGCCCGTCCACACGCTGCCGCTTAAACAAGGGAGTTTCTGACCCAAAGGGACGTGAAACCGGTCAAACAGAACCCCTACAGCCCAGATCTGAACCTCTTTGACCGATTCCTGTTCCGGAAGTTGAAGCATCTGCTCCGTAATGACGAGTTTGGGGGGCATGAGGAAGCCACTACTGCTGTGCAGCGGACGATGAAGAGGGTGAGCAAAGACGAGCTATTCGACCAAGTCAAGAAGCTCTGGGAGCACTGCTACGACGTCATTGCAGCTGGAGGGGATATTTTCTAATTTAAAAGTGTTTTTTAATTAATTTGATGAAATTAATGAGTTTTACTGGGCCAGACTATTCATGGTTTAATCTAATAATAAGCTCTATGTGCGTATTTTGTTATATTTGTTTATTTCATTTGATCAAACATAATCCAAATAACATTTGATTTAACTATTAATTACACTTTGTAACACATTTTTTGTCCAATGTTAATAAATTTACGTTATTTTTTTATTTTTTCATAAAGGATTTCTTGTCTGAATTGTCGAGCCTTTAGAACAGATGAATTTCTTGCATTGCTTTTTAAAATGTTTATTACGACAATGTTTGCACCTATAACATTTACTTACTTTCTTAATTAAACGTTGCTTGTATAAAGTGCAACCTTTACATTCATAACATCTTTTTTTTTTCATCTTTGTCCGCATTGAACGAATCAGAAAGGCCAGAAGCTCCGTCTGCTTCCACAGGACTTACAGAAGTATCTACAAAAAAAGCTTTGATTATAATACTTATGCTATGTCCGTTATGAATTTACCTTCGATCAAACTATCGCCTTCATCGTTTATTGATTCAAGTGTCACATTAGATGAGTTAGAAGGACCAAAAGATATGTCAGCCTCCACAGCACTTACAGAATGATCTACAACTAAAGAAAAATAGTTTATTTTAATACACTATTGTTATGCTAGTTATGAAATTACCTTCAATCATACTATAATCTTCGTTGGATATTGATTCTAGTGCCACATTAAATGATTCAGAAGATTTGTCAGCTTCCACAGAAGTATCTACAACTAAAAAAAAGTACTTGATTGGAATAATTTATTGCTATGTTAGTTATGAATTTACCTTCAATCAAACTATCATTTTCTTTCGTTTTACTGTTGGTCTGATGTTCTTGACTGATCGAATCGTCTACACTGGCAATAGAATTGATGAATAGCTTTTTCTTGGTTCCAGAAGATATTAGGGGAACAACATTCTTCATGAGGTATTCCTTCCGTTCCTTCGATAAACCATGCTTTTCCAATAAAAAATTATCATTTATGGATGAAGGTACATCTGAATTACAAATGCCACGTTTCAGAATGTTCATTTGTACACTTTCTGAGCTATCTGACCACTCCTTTAATGTCACTATTCCAGGAAGTGCTGACTTCACAGAAAAAACATGAAATTTCTTCATTCCTTTAATAGGACGGAAGTAGGGATGAAGGAAATTCTTCCAGTCATACCACTGAATAGGTGGGCATCCTTTCTTTTTCGAAGATATGACGTTGAATTTCGAAGATGCTTTAGCAACCATATCTATCATATCTTCAACACACTCGATTTTTTGATAATTATAATAGGATTTTGATATAACTCCAAAGCTGCGGTCGGGAGAAAACTTAGAGTGATTTTCGACGAGGAAATGAATAGATATCTCCTCAAATAGGCCACACATCACCATAAATGCAGCGAATCCAATAATAGTTTTATTTTTATTTTGGCCTCTGCAAAATAAAATTAATATTTAAGTAATAAAACTTAATAAATATGATCATAACCATACCCACAATTATCACATTGAATTTGAAGATGGGGAACCGGCTCGATACGCAGCATTTCAAAATACAGTAGAGATGCAACACAATTAGAGCCTTTTTTACTCGTTTCCTAGAAGTATACAAATTTCATATCGTAAAAATTTAATAATTCACTTGAAATAAATACCTGTTCAGCCTCATCAAAGATGTATATATTAGATCTCCGTAAGCCTTCGTTCTCAATGGCAAAAATGTTGACTTTGTAAAGGGAAAGAAAATGGGAAGTCCCGATTTGAACCGAAGAGTGAGGGACTGATTTGGCCTCAGAGAAATCCATTGTTAATAATGCAGTGGTTTTCGGATGATTTCTAGAATATTCAACTCGTCTGTTGTAATCCTCACGCTCAGTTTTTACGTGATGGATGTGTTCTTTTATTGGGGATTTGATTTGAGATGTCCAATCTTCAATGGTATTCTTCTGTAACGAGTCTCTAAACATTAAGGCCAATTCTTCGGAGTGCACATGACAGACTGAGCAAACATCACTGCGTTTTCCCATGATACCAAGTTCAGGGCATGCCACCTTCCAGTGAGTCAAGAAGGTTGTCCTACAACAATAGGATAGGTATCCCTGTTCTAGGCATGACTGAACATATTTCTGGTATATGACCTCTCTATTCCAATGACTAGGGAAACGAATAGATTTGAAGTCGTGATGAGATGGCACTCTTCCCGGAATGCAAATGCCGTGATCTTTTATGAGGTTTTCTAGAAATATTTTGATCCCTTCTCTCCTCTTATGGATGTCACGATTCCAAGGGTTCTTTGATGGCTTTCCTTTGGAGTTATTATCCTTATGAATAAATCCATTGGACGAATAATGGGCGTACAATCGTTGAATGCTGGATTTACTCATCCCAAGAAGAAAAGAAAAGGTAGATAAACAGACTCTTTGCCCACTAATTTGGAATTTGATCTTTTTATCTGTTCTATTAATTGCAGAAAAATGTCCTAAGACGTAGGCTTCAAGGCTCGATGGAGATATGGAGGACATTTCAAGGGATTGTTCTCGTCGGTAGACGACTTCTTCTTTATTGAACCAATTAAAACATGGCGTCTTTTGCCCATTTATATCCGAAGGACCAAGAACACAGGAGCAACCACTGAGCATAAATTTATTAATCTGTTGAAGCTCCTCCTCATCCAAATCTCGAAGTTCGATGTCGACATTTTCCATTTTAATGGTAGAAAATTCACGAAAATAGAAATCACAAAAGCAAATAGTGAATTTAAATCAAGGTATAAATAATAAATAAATAAATAATGTGATATTTAAAAAGTGGCGCGGACACTTAATAAAAATAATGTACCGATGACGTCATAGTCTCTTTTATGATCATATTTTTATATAAAATGTCGGTCACAAAAGCTCAATCAACAAGAAATAATTAATGTATGTTCATTGCGTAATTATTTAATGTTAGATTTTTGTTGCAAAAAATAAATAAAAACATATCACACAGTCAATATACTTTATTTAAGCGTTAGGTTAGATCTAACTTCAAATATTGTCGTATAACAATTGACTTAAGTTATAAGTTAAGCAATATAAAATAGCTCTTTAAAAAATATTTGTAATTTCGCACTGAGGTAATGCTAATAGTATGAAATACAAGGCTAAACTTATTAATTCAACTAGAGGCATAAATACACTCAGAGAGTGCAAACCTCCGCCGTCATGAGCCTTCCGAGGAGGAAGGAGCCTTGATCATCAACCCTTACAGGACTACCACCCCCCGTGCCATTTACTCCCATTACTAATATTTTTATTCCATGAAGTCTGCTTATGAAGTTAACTGTGTTTTTTGTGACAATTAACAGTTTAAAAATTGAATGTAATAAGATAAAACAATAATAATACTTAATGTTATCATTATTTAATAGATCTTATGTTTCTCATTTCAAATCCCGCAGTAATTGTAACTGGTCACCAAACTTACCAAAAATTAGTATTAAAAGTGCTAATTAATTTTTATTAATTTTCTAAGTTATGTCGTCAAAATGATTAAGCTAATAAAATTTTACTTTATCATGATTTGAAAGAGTTTTTACTA
Source organism: Caligus rogercresseyi (assembly GCA_013387185.1). NCBI lineage: Eukaryota > Metazoa > Arthropoda > Copepoda > Siphonostomatoida > Caligidae > Caligus > Caligus rogercresseyi. The sequence goes on along the minus strand of CP045895.1, from coordinate 14,086,884 downwards.
TGGATATATGGTCTCTTACAAAATTTCTTACAAATCCAAGAAGTTATAGGCGTCACTTTTAAACAAATAATTTCAACTACTTTTTCACCAGTTTTTTAATCACTATTTAGACTTTATTGAATTTAATGCGAATGCATGTTATAAATATAATTATAATTTAAAATTTATACAATAAATAAGGTCAATAAAAAATTCTAGCATTAAAAAAATAAGTACAAATATCAAAATCAACTGATATAAAAATAGTTGTCATTCAAATTAGGACTATAATTTTTTGTAGAACCGTAGTCAAAACTTCAGATAGGGAGAGGTCCTCTCGGAGCAGGAGGGGAAGTACCGAACGATGTCACCCGCAAATCGCCAGCTTGAAATCTACGAAATCCTTATGTAGAGCGCCATGTAACGAGCTGATATGAGAATGGCTTTTAGTTCTCCCTCATAATTAAGATATTACCTTATCAATTTATTATATTATAATACAGACATAAATTAAATATTACCATATATGAAGAAGAAAAAAAATTTAAACGAATTTACTGTTCCTACACTTTAATTCACCAAAGTAAATAATTTATATTATATGGCAAATAAATTTCATTCACAATTTATTATATTCTAATACAGAAATAAATTCATTATTACTTTAGATGATAAATCAATATTTTAAACGAATTTACTTTTCCGACACTTTAATTCCCCCTCATTCTTTCTGAGGGATTCCAAACATTAGAAACGTTGACCTTAATAAAAATAATAAAAATTCGCAGCACTAGAGTCGGCCAACTACATCCTTTAAGTCTGCCTTGTACTAGCTAAAAGTTTTGCTTAAAGCCCGAAGCTTTTCCAGAATACTCCCCTAAATAGGGAGGGGCAGGACTCCATTCACGAAGAGGAGGGACGGGGAGCCCTCTAACGAAGACGAAGGAAGGACCTCCTTGGACGAAGACGAGGGATGGGAAGCTCTCTAACGACGTCCGACGAGGGGCAGGACTCCATTCACGAAGAGGAGGGACGGGGATAGAGTTCTCTAACGAAGATGAGGGAAGGAACTCCTTTGACTGACGAAGACCGACGAGGGAGGGGTAGGACTCCAGTCACTCCATTCACGAAGTCGAGGTGAGGGGAATCCTGTGTCTCTTACTGGGACGGAGAGAGGGAGGGAGGGAGGGAGGAGACTCGTTTCTTGGTGTCCAAGGCATTTATCCCGGAGTCAAGACCGTCCCATTCGCCCCGTGAAGATAGAAGGAGGGTTGGAGGAAGGAAGGGATCGAGGGATCTCCAACAAGTTTGAAGTCGAGGCCAGAATGCTTTCATAGCACCCAAAAAATAGATTCCCAACTATGATCAGTGGAGGCTCTATTATTGAAACGTTTTTTTCCTGTGAAAATAGGTCTCTCGCTGGCCAGTGATGATAGAACATCACTCATGATGATTCATCACTCTGCCGCTTTAATAAAGTAGTGAATATACTTAAAAAAAGAGGTTGTAAAGGGGAGACTACTGCCTTACTCCATTAAATATTAGAAAACGTACATTAACTAAGAACAACGTAATATGATTGGTTAAAAGCACAAGAGCAAGAAAGATGATGCCAATATTCCCGGCCAATTTTTCATTTGATTAGCTTCTTCATCGACAATTATTCCTTAAATACCGCATCAATTAAAGGGCTAATTGAAAAAAAAAACTAATACAAAATGGAGAAGAGTAAATGAAGAATACTATTATAGGTATATCTCATTTTCACCAAAAAAAATCCTGTATTCAAATAGTGTTCTCACGTCACATATATATCAGAGAACTGTGTTTATATAGGCCGGCACATTGACTTACCAACCTAGGCTTATTTTGCAAGGCCTTCATTTCGGATTTTTGTTTTGAACTTTTTTTCGTATTAAAAAGTCACCCAGAGGTTTTCTTTATTTCCCGACAGGCCGGTCCAGTTTTTCCAGGAAATTTCTTGGGACCCGATTGGAAACCCTATTCTTGATATACTTTCAGAGAAGCTTTTTTTCGAAATGGAAAGAATCAAAAGTTAAGAAATGTCATAATCGGGTCCGGGAGTTTCTAGTTTCTAGATCCGGAATTTTTTTTCCGGATCCAGGTTATTTGGGCAGAGATGCAGATAACTTTGGAGTGCGTTCTGTCTCTAAAACATCTCACTTACGAACTATGGACAACAAAATTTTCCAAGCCTTTTTCAGGCCTTTACAAGCCGCTAGGCCTTAGTTGTGTTTATACCAAAAGATGCCTACGGCCAAGCCACAAAACATTTAATTACATCCCGAGCCTCCTAACCCTCAAAATCCAAGCAAACCGCAAAACCCTCTGGTGACTTTTTAATACGAAAAAAAGTTCAACAAAACATACGAAATGAAGGCCTTGCAAAATAGCCTATGTGTTGGTTAAGTCATGTCCGGCTTTGGGATATATATGGGCCGGGATCCGGATTTTTTTTAATTTGCAAGTTTTTCGCAATATATTTTTGCACAATCATATTCAGCTTCACAAAGGAGCAACTTTGATGTTATCAGTATCCGATCCGAGGTCATTAAGAGCCTCAAATCCGGGATTGAATATTAGGTCGATTCCATGACGAAGCAGAATATTTTTGAAATCCTAAATTTTAGGGGGCCTTCTGTGGGTTGTCTGTTGGGTTGATCGCATCAAGTTATAAAATAGTACCTATAGAGTTTGGATTTCTAATAAGTTCCTTTCTTTTAAATGAATTTTGTTTAAAAAAATTTGAGTTTTGGCATAAAAACTGGCAAAATGGAAAAGGTTTTTTCTCCGCTCCTGAGAACTCACAGATTCAACTTGAGTTCATAAGAAGGAGCTTATAAAGCTTGACAATACATTATAAAAAAGTCATCTCAAGTGTTTCATATTTTTTCAGAAAAACCAAAAAAACTGTTTTTTTCAAAAACTCAAGGGTCCCCCATGTTTTTGGTATTGAAAAAAAAAAATTGTTAATATAGTTGTTCCATTGGGGAGACTAATGCAAATGTGAAGAAATTTTTAAAATTGGATGAAAAACAAAAAAGTTTATTTGTAAAGCATTATTTCATAGGTACATATGCTACATATATGTAAGCATAGGAGATGGCTATAATGTTTTCTTTTTTGCTCCCTAGGGGGTGCTCTAACTTATTAATCTAATGTAACCTCTAGGGAGACTTTTTACTGCATAAGTGGTTTTTAAATTATGAAATGCAAATGAGCCCTCGCAAAAAAATATCGACACCATATGACGTCTAAATTAACACCACGGTTCCCCAAGGTCCTGTATAATAAGGTCGGGGCAATACAAAACAAGCATGTAATCCTAGCAGTATAACTACTTAATGACGTCACTGCAGAACGAATATATATATATATATTTTTTTTTTTTTTGTACACGCGTACAACAAGTATTCATTTTAAAAAACACTCAACAAATCATTCAACAATAAATATATCAAAAAATAAAAACCCAAAACAGATTCCACTGACCTGAGGTCAACGTTTGTTGGTAAGGAAATATCAGCAGATAATCCCTCCAAAAATGTCCTTGACAAATAATTGAAAATTTTCTGGGAGGGGTGTTCGTGTACTTCGGAATTTGTATAAGATATTCTGTATCTTTGCTACAATGAAATTAACTTTTTCTTGGAAAGGTCCCACATAAATATAACTAAAATCTTTTACCCTTAAAACAATTCCAAACTTAAAAAACAATTCCTCAATCAGAACAATCCAAATGCTCTTTAATTCTGGGCACTCTATTAGAAAATGTATCGAAGTTTCCATTGAACCTTTGCAAAAAAAAAACACTCTCTCTACCTCAGTCCCCCCAAAAATGCTTCCCAACGAAAGAGTATTTGTTATAACGCGATATTTAAACCAAAATAATGTAAAATCAAAGTATTTATTTTTTAGGCACTTCAGAGCATCTTTCCATGAATATTTAAGACCTAATCTATCTATTTTCCTTTCAATTTGTTTTGTGTACAAAGACCTATCATTTTCTTTTACCAACAGTTCTCGTATGTTGGAATTTTTTATATTTTTTAATAATTAAAAAACAGTCCCTTGGGCCTACTAACCTCTTTTTAAAATCAATTTCTCGCACGACCTTTTCCCTTTCAAGGACTTCATTAGGAACGAAGTCATTGTTATCATTAAAGATTTCACCCAGAAATTCAATTTTCCTTTTAATCGAAGTCGATACCAAAAAAGTCAATCTTTTATTATCTTTTGTTGGTTCCTGCCAGTTCATTTTAGCGAGAACTATGTTAGAAATTTCAATGTTAGACTGGAAGCATTGACGCCAAAATTCACTTATAAATTTTGAGGATTCAATTACTTTGTGTGGTCCCCTACCTCTCACATCATCTCGAGACAATCCAAAGATTTCACCCATTTTTTGCTCTAGAATCCCTGACCACACTGTTCCAGAGTCAAGCGATCGTTTGAACCACGAGAATATGATTATATTCCAGAAGGTTCCGAAATCGATCAATCCAAGTCCTCCATACTTTTTAGGGAGGATAAGTCTCTTCCAAGTAATCATTCTTGTTGGACCGTCCCTAAAAAGAAACCCAGTAACGATACCTTGGACTTCTGTGACTAGCACACGTGAGAAAGTGGTTGTTCTAAGTAAATGAGTTACCTGAGGAAGGATGAAGCTATTCCATACAAAAATTCGGGCAGGTAGGTTTCTGCTGATTATGCTGGAATACTTGGAAGTGGCATTGCGTATTTTAGTTTCAATTTTTTTAATATTTTCGATTTCCCCTGCCGAGTCCAGAGAAATATAAGCTCCCAAAATCTCCAACATTTTGACAGTTTTCAAATCACCTACCTTCAACCTATTTTTACAGTTTGACATGCACATAGACTTTTCATAATTTATTTCAAGTCCTGAGACTTCCGTGTATTTTCCCAAAATATTGAAAGCACTCTCAATAGACTTTTCAATCATTTCCTGTTCTCCGGAAAATAGGATTGACAAGTCGTCCGCATAGGCCTCAATCTTATGTTCTTTTTTTTTTTATTCTTTTATATCTTTCACAGCACCTATCTCAACCATTAGTGGATCCAGTGCAATTATAAAAAGATACGGTGATAATGGATCCCCTTGTCGACAGCCCCGGTTTATTTGAAACTGGCAATCTTTTGATCCAACTCGTGTGACAAGTTCCCCAAGACATATGCTAACCATTCGAATGAAATTTCGCCCAAAACCTTTGGCCCTTAAGCACTTGATGATCCAATGATGATCAACACTGTCAAAGGCTTTTTTAAAGTCTATTGTCACTACAGCAATATTCTCACCTCTCTCTTCCATGGATGCAATGCAATCCTTTATACTCCTTATCACGTCCTCCATACATCGGCCCCGAAGGAATCCTTTCTGAGCCGAATGTATAAGTGTAGGCAGGACCTCTTTTAATCTTTTAGCTAAAATGCCACTGTATATCTTGTAGGACGTATTTAAAATTGTAAGTGGTCTTAGGTTTTGAACATACCTTGGGTCCTTACCACTTTTGGGTATTAAGACTAGATTGCCTTCAGATATATTTGAGTCCAAAATTCCATCGTTTAAGGCTTTGTTGTATATTTTTTGTAATAAGGGTGTCAAAAGTTTTTGAAATTTTCTATAAAATTCAATTGGGAATCCATCAATTCCTGGGGCTCTATTCTTTTTTTTGTAGCTATTGATATATAATTTTATTTCTTCCTGTGTTATATTCTCGTCAAGCAGCTTCCTATTTCCTTCACCTAAGGTATTTCCTCCATGAGGTATGAAATTCATGGGTTGAATTGTATCCAGAATCTGTTTTCTTTTTATAAAACACTCCAAGCCACACTCCAAGTCTCTTTTCACACACTCCCAGCACCTATGCATTTTGCCAAAGTATTCTTTGATAACATTGGAGATGTCAGTCTTATTTTCTAACAAATTGCCCCCAGAGTCAAATATTGCATTAATTTGTTTTTCCCCATGTTATTTGCTTCCCATCTCTTTAAACTCTCCAGTACTACATTTTCCTTGGGTAAAATCCTCAATCTAGACCTAATTAATCTTCCCTGGGACCTATATTCTGTAATTTCTCTAAGACGCTCGTCGAAAGTTACATTCTGCTCCTTTGTATTTTTTAATTCTAAAATTTTCTTCTCCATCATCTTCCTCTCGGCACTCAACTTCGTACCTAATTTAATATATTCTCGTCTACAGCTGTCCAAGATTAACTTCAACGCATGCGCTGGCGTCTTAATGTATTTGCTATCAAACCTTCCCAGTATGTGCTGAATTATTTGCTCAACCTTACAATTTGTGCCACTATCAGCCTCCAGTAAACTCACATTGAGCTTCCACGCCCCAGCCCGATGTGACTTGGGTGCCAAGAATTTAGCTACTATTGGGCGATGGTCAGAATGAAAACTATCGAGTGTGCAGAAACCATTGAGAAGTGGATATAGACCACTGGATATTAAGATGTAATCAAGTCTAGCAGTTATTGAGTGCTGACTTTCTTTTGTCCTTCTGATGAATGTATGGTCAGGAATTCTTTGAAATTTAATAGCTGCATCTTTTAGGCCCAGCTTTGCTATAATTTCTTTCATTTTGCGCAAAGATTTTTTATTATTTTCGTGTCTGTAATTCTGGGTGTCTCTTTTCTGATCAATGGCCATGTTTAGGTCCCCTAGAATTATGCATTCATCACTCCAGGAACCCTCCCCGGACAAAAAGTTTTTTTCCATTTTTTGATAAAACTCCGGCTCATCTCTATTTGGGCCATATAGGGATATTAACTTGATAGTTTTTTTTGCCAGGTTATCTTTATAATGACGAAGTTTCCAGCTTCATCGCCAGCCACAAATACTGGCTGCAGAAACTTCTTTATAGCCATCCAGATGCCCCTTGAGGGGTGACTTCCCCCCTTTCTGATTGCCGAAACTTTGAAAGTGGCGTAATCTGGTGGGAAATCCAAATCTATTTTATTCCCTACAATTCTGGTATCGCATAGTGATAAAATGTCCGGTTTAAGATGCTCGAAGTGTTGAATTACTTTGAGACGCTTTGCAGGGTCTGAGATAGAGTTAACATTACTTGACATGATATTAAGATTCATGTTATAAAAAATAGGTGGGACCCTCCTTTTTTAAAATAACCACAGTAATAATTAATCTAGTATCGCAAAGCGATAATATGTCGGGTTTATGTGACATGAAATAGCTAACAACCGACCCACACTTTTTGCATCAGAAATAGAGTTTACATTTGCTGAAATGAGTTTAAGCATATTAAAAAGTTTGTATATATAAAAAACGCAACTCCGGGAGGGGATGGGTGGGTATACTTTTTTGAATTAGGAAGTAGGGGGGCAGGACCATTAAAATAGAATAAACAATACTTGCAGGAGAGTGATCCGACACGTTTTCTTCGATGATTTATTGGCCGTCGTCTGTTTCCTTATTCCTCTCGTTCCCCGGCTGATCTGGGCTCGTAAAAGGACCGTTTTCATTTTCTGTCCCATTAGTGTCCTTTAACTTTTTTCCACTTTTTTCTTCTGGGCTTTGAATATTTCTCTTTGCACTCTTTTTCCCCTGTTGTTTAATGGATAGTACTGTTGTCTTTTTTGTGTCTTGGCGTTTTCTCAGTACTAAGCTCCAGTCCTCTCTTAATTGTGAACCTTTTGTTTTAGGTAATTGTGCACCTGTCCCATCATTTTGCCGTCAACGGTTATAATCGCAGCAGGGGCCACCGTGGTGGAATTCCCCGCCGACTCTTCATATTCCTCCTCTTCCTCGGCTGCCTCCGTCCAGTTGACTCTCCTCCACTCCTCCGATCCGATCGGCAAGTCCCAATTCTGATCGAAACAACTTTTCGAATTCAGCATAAGGGGTTCTTTTAAGCGCATGGCACTTTGCCTTTGTGTGGCCCGTCTTCAAACATCTGAAGCACTGAAGTACCTGCAACTCCGACACGAGCTCCACCTTCCTCCCCTTTATCGGTACAACCGCTGGTAATCGACGTTTTGGTTTGATTTTGAAGCTCATTTTCCCGATAATATTGTGCTGAAGGTATTCAAGTACTTTTCCTCTTCAACATTTTTTGGGGCTATAGAGTGAGGGACCCCCACTATGTCGCCCACCAATTCACCGTATTTTTCCATTGTCTCCCTCAGACAAGATAAGTCTACTTCCGAGCCATTATTGACAGTTACCTCTATAGGCTTTTGTATTCTCCTTAGATTTTCCAGCCCTCTTATTTGGAATCCAACCTCCTCCTCCATTTCGAGTCGACCCGAGATGTGCTGGAATCTCTCTATTACATCCATATTTTTTTGAAAGTAATAACTACGTAGCCAGCCCCACTTTTGCAGTCATTGATTCTGAGTATCTCCTCCTCTTTTACCATCAGTTTTTTCAAAAGCTCTCTGTATTGTCCTAGACCAGGGAAGAACCCCTTTAAGCTTTTATTCTCTTTATCCCTCCAGTCAATGTAGATCTTGTTCCATATGGGATTTGATCTTAAGACCTCCTGTCTTCTATTATTATTAATTCTTATCTTGTGAGAATATAAACTCTCATTAGACGTTTCTTCTTCTTTTCCTTCCACCTTCTTTCCCATAGGTATTTTACCAGAATCTCGCTGATCTTCTGTTTTCCCTTCACCATCCCTAGGCTTGCTCCTCTTCTCAGGTGATCCCCAGGTGATGAGCCGGTCATCTTTCCCTGTACTTCTTCTTTTCACACCACTCCAATAAAATAAAAGTTACACCGTATTAGATGGTAGAATAAATTCTTCTCCTCTCACCTCCCCGGCATGCCACAAGCAGGCCGCTTGGAAGGGGGAAGGGATATCCTTAGGAAATTTGACCGTAGGAGGGAATCTAAAGACCCCAAAAGAAGTCTCCAAACTAGGCCCCACGGCCCTCCAAGTAGGCTTAAAAAACGAGGAAGTCCTACCGCAAACAATGATGTAAAAAAATCCTTCGTATTCCTATGATGACCGGAGCAAACGATTTTCCACTAGAGAGAAAAATAACACACGTCTTGTCTGTTCTTTTCCTTTTACCAAAAAAATATCCGACACCATATAACGTCATAAAATTAACACAGGTTCCCCCAAGTCTGTATAATAAGTCGGGGCAATACAAAA
>CP045895.1:13971407-14077633 GCA_013387185.1 Caligus rogercresseyi | reverse complement strand
GGATCTGGGGGCCTCCCCCAGAAATGTTTTTTTTAGATGCACTTCCTGCATTCAATCAATTTTATGCATGGAAGATCCCAAGCTGATTCACTCTTCAGATCTACCAAGAGTTGTATACATAACACCATCATTTCGAAGTCAATCAGAATCAATTTGTAGCAAACTCATTGTACTCGCTCTTGTCCAGCACTACCTACGGCACTGAAAATAGCAATCAAACACAAAGCACTCGGCGGTGCTGTACATGAAAATAGCATAGCCCAATGACTTGCCAATTCCCCCTTTGTTGCGGAAGAGTTACTGCATTGCTTTTCAGTGCAGCTGATATTGAATACAAATAAATACATATCACAGTACATTATTATTATTCTAGACCTTAGGCCTCTATTACAATGTGGCACACAGCACGCAGCCTTCCATTTTGAGTGAACAATAAACCACAGACACTGGTTTTATTGATTGACAGTTTAAGTGCAGACAAACTCCTTTATTGGAGTCAAATAGGTGGTTGTAAAATAAAAATAAACACATATCCATATATCATGTTTTAAAAAATAAAAGGCCTAAAAAAAACAATACATTCATCAATCATTAAGGTGTATTACTTCCGGTAGTTAAAAAACATTAAAGAAACATTCAGGTAAGCATTCAAGTAAACATCATTTACTCACTCCAAACGTAGATTTGCGCTCTGGAGTGCGGTGGATACATTCTCCAATTACATCCTGAAGATTTAAATCGTCCAAGATATCTTTGTGGACGTGGAGTAGGGCCATGTGGGTCAGTCTGCACTGACTGACCTTGCTGCGGAGCCAGGTTTTCAGGCGGCGCAGAGCTGAAAATGATCTTTCCGAGCATGCAGTTGACACAGGTAAACAGAGGCATAGATGGATAAGCTTCTCCACTTCTGAAAAGAGGCCTCTAGTTTGGGGATGAAGCGCTGCCATGAAGCGACCCAGGTCGTTCACTGTGTGAAATGCTTGGTCCTTGGTCAGGCCACCCAGCATTTCAGTGCAAGGCGATAGACTCAAAATCCTGCATTGGCAGCTGAAGGGCACTGACATCATCACTGTCAGACACGAGGCCCCTGGTAGAATCCAGCAGCACCTCTCTCTCCTTGCCGCGCTTGTCAAAACGGCGATCAAGCTCGGAATTCATCAGGTCCACCGCCTCGAAAAATTCCCGTCTCCATTTCGCCTCTGCTGCACAATCTGCTACATCCTCCCCCGCGACGGTATCCCGAAAACAGGACGTGTTCTGCAGACCCTGGATTCGTTAGGCCACTCTAGGCTGTGAACAGCTGCGATGCTTTGGCCTTCACAATATTTGTCCACAGTCTATCTCCCCTCAGTGCACCTACAAGTATAATAACAAAGAATGTGTCATATATACAGTATTTATATATAGCTTAGGCCAGGGATGTCAAACTCAGGCCAATGATTTATAATACCATATCTAGTAGGCCTATTTATTGGCCTATATTTTGTTTGGTCATGAAAACACAAAAATACTTGTAGGCTTATACAATGAAGGAATTGGATTCTTACCATGTGCTCCTTGAGACGAGGATGCACCAAGTGCGCCGGCACACGTCGCGTTGTCCCCCTGCAGACTCTTTGCCACTGTCTCGCATGGCCCAAACATCGCTTCACACCAAGCAGCGACGATGCTGTTCTGGCTTTCTGCGCTTGCTTCATAGGATACCAACCAAACCTCTTTTCAAACACTCCTAAGGTCACAATGGAGGATCTCCAAAAACGTGCGTACCGACCTCAAAGCAGAAGTCCAGCCCAATTGCAGCTCAAACGGAGAATATCCTAGCACAGATGAGGTCCTTACTCCTAAAGAACACATCGGTAGAGACAAAAGCGCCAACTCAACCCCTCAACGGTGCCGGGATTGTCCAATAGTCTCATGTAGTCACCCCCTTCTTCGCCGTCATCCTGGCCCAGCACGGAATGGGACATTCAGCGCCGCCGACTCAGCGCCGCCGATTCAGCACCGCCGATTCAGCGCCAGCCAATTCAGCACGGCCGATTCAGCGCCAGCCAATTCAGCGCCGGCTGATTCAGCGCCAGCCAATTCAGCACCAGCCAATTCAGCGACGGCCGATTCAGCGCCAGCCTCAATGACTTTGATTTTTAAAAATCAAAACTTTTTTCAAAGAAAATTATGTTTTCTGTAGCAGTACAATGGTCAAACGGAACAAGATAATTGTCTGCAGAAGTATTCACAGCAATATGGTATTGGGTTTCAAACCCACTACATTGGTAAAATACGAGTAAAGAAACCCTCAAATGCCATTTTGTGCCCATTGGTCCTCGGTCCCGCCAGCCGCAACACTGGGGTATTGGGGTTTTAACCCATCGCTAATTGTAACAATCCGAGTAAGAAACCCCTCAAATGTCATTTGTGCCCATTGGGTCCTCGAGTCCCGCCAGCCGCAACAATGGGGTATTGGGGTTTCAAACCTTCGTCGCCATTGTAAAAAATACGAGTAAGGAACCCCTCAAATTACAATTTTGTGCCCCTTGGGTCCTCGGTCCCGCCAGCCGTAACAATGGGTGTTGGGGTTTCAAACCCTTCGCCACTTGTAAAAATACGAGTAAGGAACCCCTCAAATGACATTTTGTGCACCTGGGCTTCGGGTTCCGCCGCCGTAACAATGGGGTATTGGGGTTTCAAACCTTTCGCCACTTGTAAAAATACGAGTAAGGAACCCCTCAATGCCATTTTATGCACCTTGGGGTCCTCGGGTTCCGCCAGCCACAACAATGGGGTGTTGGGGTTTCAACACCCATCGCAAATTGTAAAAATACGAGTAAGGACCCCTCAAATTCTATTTGATACCTTGAGTCCTCGGGTCCCGCCGCCCACACCAATTGTGTATTGGGGTTTCAAACCCATCGTAAATTTTAAAAATACGAGTAAGGAACCCCTCAAATGCCATTTTGCAAACCTTAAGTTCTCGAGTCCCGCCAGCCGCAGCATGTGGTATTGGGGTTTCAAACCCATCGCAAATTGTAAAAATACGAGTAAGGACCCCTCAAATGCCATTTTATGCACCTTAAGTTCTCGGGTCCTGCACTACAAAAATGGGGTTTGCAGTTTTCAAATCTTCCCCTATGTAAAAATACAATAAGAACTCTCAAATGCCAACTGCAACCTTGGAATACCGGGTTGTTTTCAAATCCACCAACAATGGGGCTCCCGAGCTGTTTGTTTATTTTGATAAGTTCAAGCTCTTCACCCAGGGGTACTAGGAGTTGGTTCAATTTCCATTGTTATTATAAGTATTTGATCAATTATAATAACGTCAATGACTTTTAAAGCGACTTTCTTGGTTGATAAGATAATCTTATCAAAAGACTTAAAGTATTAAGTAACTAAAACTCATATTAGAACCGATCCAAGTGGGGGTATACCTTCCCAAATGGGGATTTTTGAAACATTGAGGGAAGGGGTCGCGACGTGATTATCTCAAATGACTACTCAGTTGTCAATTATTTTTTTTAAGTTTGGGAACCTTGGTTTAGAAAGTAATGCATTGAGAAGCTATAGCATCGTGTGGAGCCTGTTATTGCAAAAGGAGGAAGTTGATTGAATTAACATGGCTGTCTGCTAAAAAATCAGCTGTGCGGATCGGAGGACGTCATCCTAATTGCAGGGTGTCCTGCAAACCGCCACATTAGATCTTACCACTCTGTTCAATTTTCATCTCTTAAACCATAGAATGTTTTGCAAGTGGCGAGTTCAAATATTTATTTGTTTATTTATTTTGTTTAAAAAACTTCAAAATATTTTTGTGTGATTTTAAACATGGACTTAAATCTAAACCCACAAAAAGTGCAAAAATCCTCAATAAAAGAAAATGTGATTACTTTATGTAGATATAAATATAATGCAGTTTAACTTTATTAATAAGTCAAGAAAAAAATCTTTTTGCAAAATTATGTAAAAAGCACGCAACATTGTTCACAAAAAAGTATTTAATAGAGGTGAGCGACCATAATTGGCGAAGTTTTAAAACCCCAATACCCCATTTTTGCGGCTGGTGGGACCCAAGAACTTAATGTGTGCAAAATGGCATTTGAGGGTTCCTTACTCGTATTTTTACAATTTGCGATGGGTTTGAAACCCCAATACCACATTGTTCGGCTGGCGGGACCCGAGAACTTAAGGTGTGCAAAGGCATTTGGGGGTTCCATACTCGTATTTTTACAATTTGCGATGGGTTTGAAACCCCAACACCCCATTGTTGTGGCTGGCGGAACCCGAGACCCAAGGTGCATAATATGGCATTTGAGGGGTTCCTTTCTCGTATTTTTACAAGTGGCGAAGGGTTTTGAAACCCCAAACCCCATTGTTCCGGCTGGCGGAACCCGAGGGCCCAAGGTGCACAAAATGGCATTTGAGGGGTTCCTTACTCGTATTTTTACAATTTACGATGGTTTGAAACCCCAACACCCGATTGTACGGCTGGGCGGAACCCGAAGGCCAAAGGTGCACAAAATGGCATTTGAGGGTTCCTTACTCGTATTTTTTACAAGTGGCGAAGGGTTTGAAGCCCCAATACCCCATTGTTACGGCTGGCGGAACCCAAAGGCCCAAGGTGCACAAAATGGCATTTGAGGGGTTCCTTACTCGTATTTTTACAATTTGCGATGGGTTTGAAAACCCCAATACCCCATTGTTCCGGCTGGCGGGACCCGAGAACTTAAGGTGTGCAAATGGCAATTGAGGGGTTCCTTACTCGTATTTTTACAATTTGCGATGGGTTTGAAACCCCAACACCCCATTGTTACGGCTGGCGGAACCCGAAGGCCAAAGGTGCACAAAATGGCATTTAAGGGGTTCCTTACTTGTATTTTTACAATTTGCGATGGTTTGGAACCCCAAACCCCATTATTACGGCTGGCGGAACCCGAGGCCCAAGGTGCACACATGGCAGTTGAGGTTTTTTTTACTCGTATTTTTACAATGTAGGTGGGTTTGAAACCAAAATACCCATTGTTGTTGAATACTTCTGCAAACAATTATTATCTAAAGAAAACATAATTTTTCTGTGAAAAAAGGTCTGAATTTTTTTAAATCAAAGTCATTGAGGCTGGCGCTGAATCGGCCGTCGCTGAATTGGCTGGTGCTGAATCGGCCGGCGCTGAATCGGCCGGCGCTGATCGGCCCGCGCTGAATCGGAACGGCGCTGAAATCGGACGGCGCTGAATCGGCGGTGCTGAATCGGCGGCGCTGAATCGGCGGCGCTGATTGTACCGTACCCCCCCAGCACTTACACCGAACTTCCCTCAAGTGGTAACGGTAACCCATCCTTCAACAACGTCACCTCTGACACCTCCACCACAATCTACATCGAGTATATTTGGCACTTCTGCACTCCCCCCGCCACACACCACAGACAGCTTCCCAAGCCCCAGGATCCCTGTGCAGAGGATGGACAGCTCCGTCAACAAGACCGAATAGCGGATATGGAACGGCTCCCGACACGGCAGACTTTCGACAATTCCGTCATTGGCAGGAAAATTGGAATTCTACCTCCAAAGCTCAAAGTTTTGCCTCGTTCCCCCACGAACAGCAAATATGGTCGTTCCTTAGTGATCTTTGAGCGCACGGTAAGCGCATCCTGGAATACTCTTATAGAATAGACTTCGAGTCACCGGACATCACCGTCAGTGGCCTTCTCAATAGTCTTCATGACTATTTATGAGAGGAGAGTATAAGGTTATGGCTGAAGTCAACTTCATCAAAAGAAACAGCAACCAGGAGAGTCTTTCTACAAGTACTGGGTTTTCTCTCAAAGATATGGCTGAAGAAGCGGAGATTTGCAATCATGCACAAATCGTCCGGCAGATCGTCGACAGTATCCGCAATCACGACACAAGGGTCGCCCTCGAAGAAGAAGCCCTTCCCCACACTGGATCGAAGCTATTGCTATTTGTAGAGCCAAAGAGTCCGTCAACAAATCTTCTTCTAAGCTCACCAACGCTGAGATCCAGAAAATCCAGCACACTCCACAAGCCAGACCTGAGCTCGATTCATGAGCCGGTTCCAACCCGCCGTCACACGTTTCCCATCCCAGAACAGGGCCAACAAGATATGCGGAAACTGCTGCAAGACCCACACAACGGGCGAGCGAGCGTTCCCTGCAATAGGCCGAACGTGTACGGCTTGTTTCAAGAAGGGTCATTACGCCGTCATGTGCAGAAGCAGTAGAGTCTCTTCCGTCTACGCACCACATATCAACAAGTTATCGTCGAGTTCGGAGGAGTCCAATTTTGCAAGCTCGGAGCTATTACAGCTCAGTTCTTCTCCATGGCTCGGCACTTTGTTAGGCTGCCTCAAGCATATCCTCCCGGACAGTGGTGCATCAGCCAACCTTATCAGTGTATACAATGCCCAACTTCTTGGATCGACATCGACAAATGTTTTAAGCCAGAAGGCCAGCTCACAGCCGCAACAGCCTCAGCATCAACATCATTGGCGAGATGAAAGTCCAGATCCAGTACAATGACTTCATGACTCCGGTCACATTCCAGATTTCCAATGAATATCAAGGAACACTCTTAAGTCTGGAAACATGTTTGCGCTTATAGTCATCCATGTAGACTTCCCCAAACCAATACAACAAATCAGGGATGCTCAAATCAACTCAGTGTTCTACGTCAACAGAGAGTCTTTCTAGTGCTCGCCCACCACAACCTCTCCGCGTCTAACTAAATCATATTAGATCGCCCTTGTGTCCGGTACAGGAAAGTCTCTCCCTATATCAGTCCCACACACGTCACAAAGGATAATTTTGATCCCTTCCAAGTCGAATGTGATCAAACAGCTCGCAATCGTATTACACGCGATCCCATCCTTCAAGAGGTCGCCAAGGACACTTAGAGAGACTCATTATCTCAGTTACTCATCCAAACTATCCTGGAAGGACCTGAAATGCGACAACTCGACCCAAAGCTCAAGCCATAGGCCAAAATTCTACCCCAACTCACCGTTGAAGAAACTTAATCCTCTTTGGTGATAGATCATCATTCCGGCATCGCAGCGGGCCCAAATCCTTCAGCGGCTGCACTCAAGCCATCAAGGCTCAGATTTACAAATGTATCCACCGCCAAGTTGCAGATGGAGGCCCCAAATTCACTCCCGCAGAGACGCAGGACTTCCTTAAGCGCTGGGGTATCACTCAGAGAATATCATCCCCACATTTCCCCAGTCCAACAGACTAGGATAGTCATCTGTTAAATCCTTAAAATCTCTACTCCTAAAGACCGGGAGCCCTGAGTCCGAGGCCTTCCAGGAAGGATTGCTGGAAATTCGCAACACTCCAACTCGTCATGGCACGCTCTCCCCGACCCAACTCGTCTTTGGAAGACCATTGCGCTCCAGACTCCCTTCCCACAATTTCCCCTTTGTCAAAAATTGGCAGGGGCGTCTTGACGAACATGATTTGAGCATTGCAAAACAGTATCAATACATGAGTGCTCAATATAACAAACCTCACGGCCACTCAACCCATCCCCATAAACTCCAAGGTCTGGGTTCAGGACCCAACGAATTAACTTGAGATCGAAGGGCCACAGTAAAAGGAAAAACGCGTAACCGGGAATATCTCTTACTATTTCTGTCCGTCCGAACTCTAACGAGGAATCGTCGCTTCCTGAGGGTTATCAAGACCCGCAAGAACACTGAAGTACAGCAAAGCCGGGAGATGACCCTCAAAAACAACGCTCCAGCGGTCACACCTTCATCAACGACCCAAAAGAGTCCGGTACGCCCCCGATAGATTTACCCCCATCATAATGACCAAGCTGACTTGAGGTCATCGTCAGGGCTCAAAAGGGGGTGTGAAATACCTCCTATACGATGACGTCAATAAACCTAACGTCCCTCACCATTGACGTCACGGGAGTCCCATGTGCTTCCCCCGACTAAAGCGTTAAAGTAAAGTGGCGCATTCAAGGAAAAAGTAAACAAAACAAAAATGGCCAATATTTTGGTAATTTCCTTTAACTTTAGATGTCGTTGTCCATGAAATTACGTCACAATCCTATTTAACCCCGGTTTAAAGGGATTACATTTGATGATTTGAACTATATCAAATCAATTCAAGATAAAAACGTCTCCAAATATAAATAATAATAAAAGGACTTTGTTATTATTTTCAAAGAGCTCTAGCATAAAAGTGCCCCTTACGGACTAAAGAAGAACTTAATATTTTGGCCAATTTTTTTTTTGGAACAAAATTGAAGAATTTTATAATATGCATGTGCTACTTTACTTTAACGCTCTACCCCCGACCTGATAGCTCTCTCTCTCTTTTAAATATTGGAATATAAAGTATTCTTATCAAAAGAGCCTTGTCAAAGATCCCTTGGAGTTCCTAGTTCGCAATCGTTTTTTGTGTTTGGAATGTACCCCGATGGAGGACGTTCTCGGAGGTTCCAGAACCCTTTTTAGAAATCCTCTTTCGAGCGGAGAAGTGGTTTTTCTATAGGATGGCGACCTTGTCGCTTTTTCTTAACAAATCAATGGAGAATATAGACGAAAGAAAATGCACATTTTGTTGCCAGAGTCTAGAAACTTCTAGACACCTTTTCTTAGACTGTGACAGAATAGCCCCTCTAGTCAAGTTGACTACAGATCGCATCAAGGACGTATTTGGAGAAAACCTCAGAGTTGATGAATGGCTAGTTCTTACTTCACCACAACGGAAACATCAGTTCCAGATGGAAGAAGCTATCTGCAAGGTTTTATTTAGGTTATACGCAGCACGCACAAAGAAAACGGGGGTCCTTTGGGCCTGGACAAACTTTTGGACAAGGGTTTTAATATCCAACAGGGACTGGACAAGGGTTGGAGGGGAAAAGCGGTTCATAGCGATGGAAACCCTCCTTCTGGTTTGCTATGAAGCCACGGCTACCTCAGCGACCGACACAGTAAACCCTCTGTCTCGAACTTGTCTCCTGATAAAAAATTTACTCTGCTTTTAAGTGTACAACGAGGGCTATGTGCGTTACAGCGTGGAAAGATTCAGGGTCAGTTTTCATAGGGTCAAACTTTTTGGATTTGGAGCCAATTGGATATATGAATAAATATAATAAAGAACAACGGAAGAAGATACCCACAGCATGCCTAATTAATATATCGTTTATAGTCAAATATGGTTGGAGTTGACTTGATGGATAACACAGTCTCAAATTATATAATTGCTTTGGGGACTAAAAAAAAGGTATTGGGCATTATACAACTGGTTTCTGAATGTCCAAATAGTGCAGGCCTGGAGTCTCTAAAGCCGAGTTGGAAAGCTAAAAAATGATAAACGTCAAGTTTTAAAGTCACAAGTAAATTTCATCAGAACTTGTGTCTCATTGATTCAACTGCATCATGGATATAAAGCCCCAAGACTCAATACATCTAAAGACCACATCATAATTCACGTCCCTGAAACCAAATCAGTATGTCAAAATTGTAAGGAAACGGAAAACAAGCAAAAGAGATCCTTTTTTCGCTGCAAAAAATGTGATGTGGGTCTTCACCCACAATGCTTTACGGACTACCACACAAAAAAGTATATGGAAATAAAATATTTTACATAGATATTTACGTAAATTCTAAAGCAAATGATTTGTATGAATTGTATATAATTGAAAATATTTATTTTGATATGCTTAGTTTCTAAATGAAAGGAAAAAAGAGAAAGAAAACATTTTTCTTAGTTCTTCCATCACGTACTTTAAAGTACGCGGCCATTGATAAGATCTGAGGGGCGGTAGAGAAAAAAAATATCATTATTATCCATATTTATTCTAAAAGGGATAATATATCACATTTTAGAAAAAAAAATAATTTATATAAGTCATGGAAGTTATGGTTTAATGTTGGGGCGCAGGTTTGAATCCCGAGAGGGGATGGTCATTTTTGGTCTACCTTGTTTATAAGATCCTTGGCTCGATAGACTAATTTTGATACTATAATACTTTTATATACTGTCGGATGCAATTATGTCGAACCATAAAGGCAAAAAAAATGTTCAGTGTGTATTTTCGCAACTGCCCTAATATAATTTTATTGTATTTTATTTTACACTGTATTTTTTACATTTTACGAATTAAATGTTATTTTCTTTTGTATTTCAAGTACAATTAACTAAAAGTTGATATAAACATTTGTAAAAATACAATAAGAATAATGTAGTCGCAGGGATTATTATTAGAAATGTTATTTTTTTAAATGAATCAATTTCAGGGTTCATTTTTTTAGTAGTATTTTTCAGGTCAGATTTTTTGTTTAATATACAATGTATAAAGAAAAACGATGCTAATGCGTAAATTTTTACATAAATAAGCATTCTAGCTTAGATTTTTAGCAACGTAAGGAACAAACAAACAAGCAGATAAAAGTCATGAGATACACTCAACAATCAAATCTAAAACTAATTAACAAATCATAAAAACAGTAAATTACACGAAATTAATCAATAAGAGTTCTGGTAAAATTTCAGTATTCTCTTGATTGTCTTCCAATGGCAGAGTGAGGATGAAGGATAAAATTTCACCTCCCTCGCCGCTAACGTCCATGTGGAATCCAAAAGTGAGGGAATCTTTAAGTCCAGAGCAGTATACCTTGCTGCAGCAGAGATCATGGTGGATCTCAAATCAGAGGCTTTGATGGGAACATTATTGGTGATGCACCTCGCGATGAGACCTTTAGCGTTTAGAAGGGAGTTATTAATTGCTTTCGACCTAGCTGACTTATCACCTTTGCCGAGACCAAACAGTACCGTAGCTTTGCAATATCTGACCGCACATTTTTTTTTCTAGGCCCCTGATATTGAGGGCTACAAATTTCTTTACTATGTTGACCGCCTGACAGATTTTTTCCATCTTTTGGTTTAGGTCTTTATTTAATTTTTATTTATAAAAATTACAAACATAGTATAAACATAAACACTAAGCATAAAACAGGACAATTGTATTAAAAAGCATATATAATATGAGTTGAAATTATTTCATACTAAAAGATATTATTTTCTTTCTAATTATGATAGAAGCAATGGGCCTCATAGTACACATAGAACTAGCAGTAAAAATTAGCTTATTTGGAGGGGAAAATAAGGAAGTTCATAATGATTTGGCAAATTAATTTAATAAATTAAATGAAGTAGTAGGAACCCGTCAAAGGGAACCCAAGGGTAGACTTTTTATCCTAAGCTCAATAAAAAGGGAAATATGGTAGTGCATCGGGGATATTTTCGGGAGTGAAATACTTTTACCACCAATGAACTTTTAGAAAGAGAAAGACTTTTAAGAAAAGATGATTTGTATGGCAGAGAAATAGGCCCGAAAATTTGTTTTTTAAATTTCGTTTTAATATATTCTATCAAAAACCTTTGAAATATAATAGTTGAGAGGGAGTGCAAAAAACATATTATTGTTCAAATTACGAGAAAAAAGAAAAAAGAGGCGGCATCTGTGAAGGAGATTCTGAAAGGTCTACAGTCTAGTCTATTAAGTATTGGTTTAAATACTGATTAGTTAACAACACCTTTAAGCAGGGAAGCATCTATGGAAGGACTACGGATGAAAGACACTGCTTTTTATCTAGGAATTACTTGGATACGCCAAATCGTTTCATTTTAGAGTGCTCTCAGGCAACCAAAATTTTAGACTATTTTAGGTCAGTTTTTAACGAATTTTTAAATCTACAACTTCTAATAAATGATTTTGCTTACCTCTATGTTGAACACCATCAAAACACTATAAATTGTTTTTTGTTTTGCTCCTAGAGTGGAACCCACCTCACTGGAACTTAATCTGGTATCAGCCGGTAGTGATACTCTCTAGCTATCTTTATTAATAAATAGTAATTCAGATATTTTTGAGCATTTCAATGATTTAAAATAAAATTCTCGAGGGATAAACATTGCTCCCCGATCTCTCCTTCAAGTGCCATCATTGTTGTCTTAATGGCAGACAACCAAAAAACACTATTAATTGTATTACTACCAAACATAGTTTTTACATTTAAAAATTACGCTCTGAAAAATTACCAACCCTTCATAATTTTCCTAGGATTGTGGACAATTTTGTAAAAAAAATGTTACTGTAAACAAAATGATTGCACAACTTTAATATGTTGTAAATAGTAAATAAATCCCTATTTGATTACCTCATATGACTTTTTTAAACCTCTTTGTTACCTCTGCCGAAGGAGTATTGTTTTCACTGGCGTTGGTTGGTTGGTTTGTTTGTTGGCTGGTTGGTTTGTTTATTTGCCAGCAGGATAACTCAAAAAGTGTGGAACGGATTCGGATGAAACTTTGTAAAGTTGTTGGAAATGCCAAAAGGAACAGTGATTAAATTGTGGCATCTCTGAGTGCAGAATTAGATGCAAAATGACCTAAATACTGTAAGGTCTTGACGAAGACTACTTTATTAATGTTTATATACACAAATACAAAGAACTTAGGAGAGGGGATTTGGATGATCCGGTTGACTTATAAGATCTCAAGAAGTATCTTATAAGTCATGACCACACATCTCCCCTCCCATGACGTTTGCGCATACCTATTCAATTATAATCAAAACATAAACAAATGATATAAATAAACATTAATACTAGTGAAAGAGCAAAGTCATCAAAATTAATGTTCGGCATTCTTCCGTATGAATCTTCGATTCCTCACGAGGTCTCCTCGATCCGTTCTAATGACGAACGACCTCCCGCTTCCTCGAACACTGGAGATCCTCCCTCTCGACTCCCATCGCTTGGATCTTGGGTCCTGGAGGACAACGTCATCACCCACGTTAAGTCTCGGTAATTTTTTACATTTTTTGTTATAATGAAGGGTACTTAAGTCTTTGATTTTTTCCTTTTTGTAACGAGCTTCACTGAAGGTCTTTTCCGTTATTCGCTCGTATGCCGATGATGTTGCGGGAATGGATGTCCTTAGCCGTCTACCGAAGAGCCATTGGGCTGGGCTGAGTCCATTATCTCGAGGTATATTTCGCCACTCAAGAAGACTCTCCTTGAAGGTTTCCAACTCTCAGATTTGAGCAGGAGATGCTTCATTGACTTGACGTAGGATTCTGCGTGGCCGTTTGATTGAGAGTGATATGGTGATGTCAACTCATGGATGATATTATTATCCTCACAGAACTTCTTAAATTGGGATCGAAATTGAGGGCCCCCATCTGTACGAATAGTATCTGGAAACCCAAATTCCAGGCACCAATCGTAAATAACCGTTATGATCCCCTCCGTAGATGTACGTCGTAGAGGGGAAACTGATGGCCATCCTGTGAATCGATCCACTACGACAATATAGTTTTTTCCGGTGCACTGAAATAGATCAACTGAAATTGAAGAAAGTGGACGCGATGAATTTGTACTTTGGAGAGGTTCTTGTGGTTGCGAAGGTTTGTATTCAATACACTTTGAACAAGAATTCACAATGTTTAATATATCGTTATTCATTCCAGGCCAATAATACAATGCCCTTGCCATTTCTCTTGCTCTTCGTATGCCTTGATGTGAGGAGTGCAGTTTTGTTAATATTGTTCGTCTGAAAGGAACAGGAACTATTATCCTATTAGCATTTAGAAGAAGGAGACCGGACAATTCATCAATGGATAAATTGCTCCATATTTTGGCATAAGCCTTTGAAGGATGACATACGGGTAAGTTTTTTAAACTAATATCATTCATTAGAGTAGATTTAAGAATTTGATAGTCACCGTCCTCTTTAGCTGCTTTTATTATAGGCTGTAGAGCTGGATCTATGTGCGTTACAGAAAAATTAGCAACAGATATATCGCATTGTTCAGGGGGGTCAAAGACAGGGTTTCGGGAGAGAGCATCAGAGATAAGGTTGGTCTTGCCAGATGTCCATTTTATATCAAACGTGTAACCGGCCAATTTTTCCATGATTCTTTGAAGTCTTGCGTTATCTACAGCGTCTAAGTTTCTTCCATCGAAGATTCCTGTTAAAGGTTTGTGGTCGGTAATGACTGTAAAAGAAATGCCTATTAAATATATTTTACATTTTTTTACAGCCCATTGAATAGCCAATGCTTCAAGTTCACAGGTGGCATATCTGGACTCCGTTTCGTTAATGAATCGGGATCCACACTGGACTAGTTTTGAAGTACCATCAGGATGGGATTGAACTAAAGCAAAACCGAGTCCCTTCAATCTTGAGGCATCTGTGAGGAGTGTGGTGGATAACTTTGGATCAAAATGGGACAATACTGGTCCATCAGGAAGAGTGAGTATTTTTTTAACTTCTTTGAAAGCATTTTCGTGTTCATATGACCATACAAAATCGTTATTTTGCTTTAATAATTGACGTAGAGGCTCTGTAATGTGAGCTAGATCAGGAACAAAACTTCCTAATTGGTTTGTTAGTCCCATGAATGAACGAAGATCTGTTTTATTTGTTGGTGTTACGAATTTGCTTATTGCTTCTGTTTTGGTAGGGTCAGGGGCTATTCCATTTGAGCTCACAATGAACCCAGCAAATTTTACCGAAGTCCCGCTTTTTGCCTTAGGAAGGGATAGCGTAATATTATGGGTGAGACATCTTTCTAACACACAACGAAGACGTTGCGTCAATTGGTGTTCAGTTTCTGCAAATATTAAAATATCATCCACAATTTTTAAAATTCCTGGAAGTCCATGTAAAGCCTCGTCAATTCGACGGCAAAATTCATCCCCTGAAGCATTTAGGCCCATTGGGGCACGGCAATAACGAAACCTCCCGAAAGGTGTTAGGAAAGTAGTCAAATAACTTGACTTTTCATCCAGCGGAATTTGCCAATATCCTTTTATAGCGTCCAAAGTTGCAAAAAACTTTGAACTTGGAGGTATCAGGGATGAAAGTTCATTTGGTGAAGGAAATGGGTGTTCAGGACGAGAAACAAACTTATTTAGCCCTGTATAATCTACAACGAGCCGAATTGACGAGCCATCAGCCTTGGGGACCACTAGTGAAGGGCTGACCCATTCAGTGGGTATATCTACAGGTTCTATAATTTTTGAACGAACCATATAATCTAATTCCTTTTTTAGTTTTTCACGATAAGCTAAAGGGACTGTTCGTGGAGTGGAAATATGGACTGGCTTGATTATAAGTTTTTCTTTAAGATGTATTTTCATAGGTTGCCCTTGCATTGGGAGCAAATTGTCAGAGCTATTAAATACTTTTGGAAATTCTTTCGCCAGCTTTTGTACATTGCAGATGTCTGTAAATTGTACCCCACGTACCTTAGAGACGACTTGATGTTTTTGAAGTCGAGGAAAATCCTTAGAGATGATCTCAAGTCCAATCAAGGCATGCCAGGACACTAATAATTCGTCTTCAAGGTCTGGAGTGACATAGGCTAAAACAGACGTCTTCTTTTCCAAATTTTCTTCGAGGGAGATGATGAATTGGGTAGAACCATAGCAGGCAAGTCCAGTTTTATTAGCAGCTCGTATATTGACTAAGTCTGTCGTATTTATTTTGAGCCCGTAGCGGTCCACCAAGTCTTTCGAGATGAGGGACTCATGTGCTCCTGTGTCTGGAAGTGCGTTCATGTGAAATGCTCTTCCCTCATTTGGGTAAATCCTGAGTGACACCCGAGGAGTCGAATGGTTTGAAGACCATGTGTTATTCACGTAGATGCCTGATATATGTATTGAGCGGGAGTTAGAATATCTTTTTGAAGTCTGTGGGTTGGACTCTGGATTGTTAGTTTTGAGACGATGACAAATTGAATGAATATGCCCAATCCTTAGACAAATCGTACACGTATTATTTCTGAAAGGGCACGAGGGACGAATATGGTCACTTTCTCCACAGCTAAAGCATAGAGAAGACTGACTTTTATTTGATTTATGGACATCAGACTTAGTGAAATTGTGTCCCTTATTTTTCTTGTAGGTGGACAGTTTATTTACAGAGATGCTTTGCCCGTCAAGAGTATCCCGGACACATTCAGCTGATTCCCACGAAGTCGCAATCCTGACCAACTCCTCTCGGGTGGGTTCTTCTTTCCGGAGAAACTCCTCACGAAGTTGCTTGTCTTCTATACCGGTAATTATTCTTAATGTATATAGATAATCCACATTAATATTTTCGAGCTCTGCTTCTTGTCCCTCTAATTGTAGGCGTAAATACCATTCAGAAAACGTTTCTCCAGGATTTTGGTTGCAATTGAAGAAATTATATCTCCTCTTGATCATCGGTGTTCTTCGAAGGAAAATATTTCTTATCTCTTCAATGCAACCGTCCTCACCGAAGATTGGAGTGTGATTGTGGACTTTTGTGGAAAGAAGTTGTTGGAGTAACAAATCAAGGCATGTGTGTAAGTAACCGCGTTGTTCACTTATCTCTATAGTGTCCATATTGTTTGACTTATAGAAACAATCAAATCCTTGTTTCCAGGAACGAAATTCGGCCAGAGAAGACTCCATCAGGAGACGAGGAGGCTTTAAGGACTCATTTACTCGAAGAAGTCCTTTTGGAGGAACTGAGGAAACCCCCGGAGATTCAGAATCCAAGGAGCAGAAGGACAAATTCAATTCCATTACCTTTTTTCCGAATTCCTCCAAAATCAAAGTTTCCTTCAATGACTCCTCCTCGGTCCACACGTCCACAAGACAGAATGCACCCTCCAATGCAGTGAATGATTCACGCATTTTTACTATTGAAGTATTAAAATATTCACTCTCACTTTTTGATAGTGTCTTTATTTCTCGAGCCCCGAATTTGTTGACCAATGCATCGCAGACTTTGATATTCCGTGTCACGGCGCTCTTTAATCCGCCATATTGGCGCACGGAATAATTCACTGACATATTAATAAAGAACTGCCGACTGCGCCATGTAAGGTCTTGACGAAGACTACTTTATTAATGTTTATATACACAAATACAAAGAACTTAGGAGAGGGGATTTGGATGATCCGGTTGACTTATAAGATCTCAAGAAGTATCTTATAAGTCATGACCACACAAATACTAATAAATATTTCAAGTTAGCCTACTCTGCCGATAGATGTCGCTGTGCTGTGCTCTCCTCTTTGATGACGTCAGTTTATTTTTCTTTCCATGTACCTCTAGAGTGTAAACAATAAAGGAGCAGTATGTAGAGTTAAAGGGACAGTGTGTAGAGGGTTGGAAATGACAAAAGACCAAGTGATTCATTGGGTGTGATCAGCGGAGGCTTGCACTCTCTGAGTCCTCTAGTTTATTATGTAAATAAATAATAATGAGATATTTATATAAAACCCAAATCAAATATGTTATAAAAACACTAATAAACATTTATGTTTATTTATGACTACGAAGTTATTTTAACATGAGTGAATAAAGATACGTCGTAAAAAATAACCTTAATAATGCTATTATATTTAATAATTCACCAATCTCTGTCCGTCTGTATATCCGCACGCTATATCCTCCCCCATTTATGATCAGATTTGAACTTTGAAGGTACCTATGGAATCCTTGGTCAAGACGGACCTAATAAACTATTTGCAAAGTGATGAGACCAGAAATGAAAGAAAAAAAATCAGACCTTGTCTGATTTTACTACCTACTTTTCAAGGTAAGAGAGGAAAAAAGAAAAGGAGGAGGAGGAGTTAGAGAAATAGAAAAAGAAAAAAAGCATCTCATGTGACTTAAAACATATTTTTTGTACAAAGTCAAACTTTTTATGAGGAATGCTTGTACAAACAGAAAATGATTTTCTCCCTCCTCTCTTATATTCTTCAAGGTCTGTTTCACTCACAAACTAGCTCCAAAACCTACCCATACCCGAAGGGTGAACATATGGGCGCCGTAGGCGCCCTAATATGCGAGTACACATGATTAACCTAAATACGCATTAAAACATAGATTATTAGATATTAAAATCAATTAAAATTTATTTTTATTACACAACAAAAAAATACTTATATTTTCTCGAATGTTTTCTTGGTTAACATTTAAAAATATGTAGGTATTTTAAAAATATTTTTGACTGACGTATAAAAATTATCCAATATTAAAAAAAATATTATTTTGATACTAATCACGTGGGCTGTGGAACTTGATGAAAATAAAATAACTTCTCGGACAGACATTTTTACTGAAATCCTGATGACAATCGTCATCAGTTTCGCTGGGTGTATTGGAGAAAATTGGTTAAGACTATTTCGTTACCAAAAAGGACCACCATTTAAGACTCCTATTCACAGTAAGGATAAAAACCTACAAGATAAAATAAGAAATTTGCATAGTTAGATGTCCGGAAAGCTCTCAAGTTATGTATGTAAAAAAATATTTTAAAAATAATGTCAAGAATGTAAAATTATAAACATGACTCAATATCTTTTAAATCAAGTTAAGATGATAATATGTAATTACTCCATATTTTGGACTATTGCAAATATAACCCATGTAAAAAGTCATTTGAAGGACAAAAATATATTAAATTTCTCACATTTTTAAAAACAATATAGAAAGAAAGCAAATTTTCATTCTTAATAACAATTATCTATTTGTATAAGTAAAAAGTTATTGTGTTATTTTTTACACAAAAATGATTTTTGAAATAAGTACAATTCCGTAGTGGAGTTTCAAGATATTTGCAAAATATAACAGGATTAACTTTTGTTTTGAAAGGTCTCATAAATTTTCTAACTGTATAAATGGGTATAAGTCAAAAGTCAATATATATTGAGTAAATATAAGATATTTTGTTAGATCTAAACGAGAAGTGTAAAATATTTATCTTATTTAAGATAAAAAATTGTAAAATAACTCAATATAATTTTCAGGCTTCTAGAGTGTGTATATTTTAAAGTATCAGCTTAAATTTAAAAAAATCATGATAGTTTTTGGTGATTGACCATTTTAATGTTCATAATGAAAAGAATACATTTTTCTAGTTTATTTACTTCATCGTATAAAGTTTTTCTATTACGACGGATTATATTATATAATGGTATTTGTTAATTACACACACACACACACATATATATATATATATATATATATATATATATATATATATATATATATATATATATATATATATATATATATATATAAAATAATAAGTACATATATTATATATATATATAAATATATATAATTATAAAAAAATGCAACTTATTCTTACTTTTTGTCACTTTTACTAGCTCAATATAAAAAATGCTAATGCTTCTATTTATTAGATTAGTTTTTCATTTTATAAGTACTGCATTAAATTACATTTTATTTAAAATTTCAAAACTTTTATGATACGTATGAGACTAAAATAAAAAGTACATTATATAAAATTGTTATTCTATAAGTTAAAAGAATGTTTACAATGTAATTAATTCCTTTTTATTTTCATGCACCTTACATATCAAAACAAGTTCAATGAGCGACAATCAGGTTTTAAATTTGCTGTCCCAATGATTAGAAGATAATTGTAACAGTTCTTGTACGATTGCTATTTCTTTAAAGACTAGCTCATTTCAGCTCCGTGGCTAAGGCTAGGTCCTGCGGGCGGCTGGGTGGACAACACGTAGTGTAAATAACTTTCCAAAATCCTGTCACAATTACAGCGTAGGAATGCATCTTCTAGTTCTCCAGCTTCTGTTCTTAAAGTTGCTTGATGTCTGTCTCTAGCAGATGGCCCGTCGGGTGCCCAGGCGTTGTTCCCGGAGGGCATAATGTAAATGGAATGCTTATTGGGAAGGGTTAGATTGACGATTTGTGACTCGGCCTTTGCGATGTACCTGTCCACTTTTAAATAATCTGGAGGAGGTCGTCCTTGGTGGAGCGGATGCCTTAGCGCTCCGTAGAGGACTCGGGCCCCATGGGGGAGATGGCTTCCACCTGAGAGTGTTGGAAAGTCTTTGCTTAGTTCCCAAGAATGGGTTTAGAGTGACGTGAAGAGTGAGGCCAATGCAGGCGAGGGCGTGGTGGTGTTTGGTCCGCCTTCTAGAGTGTGTGGGGGATGGGAGTCTCTCCCCAGGTCCATGCAGGGTCGCTTGTGTGGTATCTTCATGGCATGCCCGGCGGCTACTGTTGAAATGGTGCTCTGTTTCAGTATGAGAGGATGTAGGGCAGGTGGACCCCCCCCCCCCCCCCCGGAATAAAGGACGGCGACGGATCGGTGGGCAGACAACTGCGCGTTTCATAAATGAATTATGTGTATCATTGTGATTTGTGGCTGTTGAAAGGATTGTGTTGTTGGATGTCTTGTTTTTATCTTGGAAGTACACTCTTGGGCTCCTCGGGGCGGCGGCTATGAGTTTGAAGGACGTGGGTGGGTGACTGGAAGGGAGGTCGTCCCGCTGTATCTTTTGCATAGTTAATAAAAGGTGAATTTTGCAAACGAAAACGTAAGTAAGTCATTTTTCTGCTGCAAAAAACGATGGATTCACTTAAAAAGGAGACTCCCCGATAGAATAGGCTAGTAGGTAGACAGGACAAAGGCAATGACTCTCTCTCTCTCTCTCTCACGGGAGTCCATTCCTCCCTCCCTCCGGGGTGCCCGACACGTCATCTTCTTTGAGCAGACGGAATGAGCCAGCCAACCAGCCTTAAGGAAGAGAGAGGAGGAGGGGGGGGGGGGGGGGTAATGTCCTTGAGGGTCTGTCTGTCTGTCTCCGACTCATCATCCTCTTTGATGCAAAGAGAATAGGCTAAGCACCCTCTGGGGAGTCATGTCCTCCTAAGCTTCCACTCCTTGCTCCATGCTTGATCCGAGGCTGTGTCACGATGAATTCTTCTCACAAATGTTGTGTACGACGGCACAGCCGGCAGGCCACTCATTAGGAATCCTGGATCCTCGGAAGATTTCCGGGAAAAAACACTCAAATTCCAATGAAAGAAGGAAAATTACTCTTTATTGTTTACATACGTTGTGACGTCAGTTTCTCTCTGTTTCTATCTCACTGGGTGACTTATGAATTTCTCTAAAAAAGGGCAAAATGGAGAGGATTTAAAAAATATTCATTTGCTAATTTTGATTAAAATAAGGCATTTTATGGAATATTAAGCATATCAAATTAAAGCTTGATATTTTTTCTTCATATTCATATCAATTTTTAATCATGTAAGACCTTTGAGTGAGGAGCAGTGAGAAACAGTGAGTCTCTAAGAAAAACCCTTCATTTTTCGTACAAAATGACATATATTTTAAAGTTTAAATGTGCCAGAGACGAAGTAAAAATTGAAATGAGTACTTTGATCTAAGCTATATCAAATCATTGCTATTTATTTTGTCTATACTTCAGTCCTTGTATGTCAATAATGGCTCTGAATCGAAAAAGTGCTGAAAAATTTGAAATCCATTTATCTCTGAATTTATCACTAACTTTGAAAAATGAATACCATATTCGGAATCAGTGGATAAAACTCTATAAGAAATAGTGAAAATTAGTCCGACCTAAATTTGGCTGTTGGCCAGTGTTATCAATTATTATTTCTCTTCTCCAATAAACATTGAATAAAATGAATGCACAAAAATAACAATACTCAAAATTAAAAGTTTATGTTTGATTGCTAAAAATATAGTATTCATTAATAATAACATTATTATATATATCAGACTTGTTGGTGTTAGCGAAAAATTGTCGTTCACCAAAACAGATCGTTCGTCATTCATCGTTATTTTTAAATGAATCGTTCATCGTACGTTTGTCGTTCGTCAATCTGAAAAAAAAAATTGATGTTTTTAAAAGGATTTTTTTCTCGCCATTCTGAAAAAAATGATGACGTGATGAAATTATTCCCTTGTAAGTGAAGAATCTTTGTCTTCTTTTTGGCGCCAAGAACGAACGACGAACGAATGTTCCTTATCATTCGTCAAAAATTTGTCGTGCGTCTATATATATATATATATATATATATATATATATATATATATATATATATATATATATATATATATATATATATATATATATATATATATACAGTGTACCAGCAAAATTAGAATTTAGTTTAACTGTCTCTGACTACCCTGGGGCAAGCTTTAGTGATTTTTTACATTAAAACTTCCTGTTGTACCAGCCATGTAGAGCGCTTGTTAGTAAACATTGTTTTCACTCACTCTTCACCATGAGTCATTAGAAGAAGAATCGGGAGAGGATCACTGGGCACTATTTAAGAATTGGCTCCTTTTCCAGGGACTCCTTTATTCACTTTCAAAGTCCATAGTGATAAAGGAAGCTATACTCAAGTCAAAGAGAGAGAAAAGAGGGAAGGAGAAGGATGAAGAGAGAGGGAAATAAAATTATTCATATTGCCCGGGCAGTGTGATTAAGGGTCCTAATATCGGTCAATTGAATGAATAATAATATAATTGATGTTCTACCAGCCTAATGTACTTTATTTCTATTCGAAACATAAAAATTAAAAAATCAAAAACCCAAATGCAGTTTTGAGTCCTCTTTAAGTTAATTATATGCTTTTTTGCTGAAAAAGTCAGTTGTTCATTAATATGCGATGCACGGTAATTGATACCATTATATTTATGTATCTCTGTTGATCTTTCACTGTTTGTTTATGCTTATGTTCGTCTTTACGCTGACTCCTGAGCGTTGAGACTCCTGACTCCTCCCTCCCTTGACGTTCCACCACTCCCATGGGACAATTTTGGTTCCATCTATAGGAAGGAGCTCCCGCTCCTCAACGTATGGACACCCTTCATCACTCTCTGGACCCCCTTTCGGTAGAGATATCGGCCCTTGGACTTCACTTCATAGGGACACCTTCCCTTTACTCCGGGATCTTTTGGCCGTTGGATCTTTCCTTTATCTCAACTCGTTGGGAACACGTCTGCCGTCTTCTGTGGGACCTAGGGACATCATCGTTGGGGCATCATCCGACTTCCCTAGACGGACTGATATGTTTTTGGAGGATCCGCTAACATTCGGATCCGGTGTTCTTTTGAGCATTTTTGGAACCTTTTTGCCACTATTTTCATTCTCCGAAATGATCTTTTATTACAAATGAATTGAAATATTACAACTATTAAAGCTCAACAATCCGATCTCTGTTTCATTATTTATTTAACTGAATTTTAATACAAATAATTATCAAATAATATCACTTATTAAGACACGTATTACTATTAAATGATGAGCTCCTTTTTCTCTTCTTCTCCTTCCCTCTCTCTTTACTTGAGTATAGCCTCCTTTATCACTATGGACTTTTAAAGTGAATAAAGAGTCCCTGGAATAGGAGCCAATTCTTATTGTGGCATTTACTATTGCAAAGCAGTCCGGGTTTTTGCAAATACATCTATTTGTACTACAAAGGGTCGACTGTGTAGACAACAACTACTACTATTATTATAGGATAATAAACGTCGTTTCACTCAAGGACAAAGTTGACAAAAAAAGATCATGGAAATTGTTGGCTATAGTTTACAATGTTTCTAAGGCTCTAAAAGATGGAAAAGGTAGTGGCAGGACTCCAAGCAGTGGAGGAGCAAATAAGAAGAGGACTGAGGACTTTCTGGGAAAGGTCAAGGAGGCGGTGAAGGAAGATCCCACAAAGTCAATTCGGAGACTGGCTCGGACCATGGATGTCGGTACTTCTACCATGTCAAGGGCTTTAAAACTTGAAATCTTATGTCAAGAAGCCCAGGCATCTTTTAACCGAGGCAATGAAGGTTAAGAAGCTCGAAAGGTGCACCAAAATTCGTTCAACCTTTCACAAGAAGAAGTCCACTGTGACAAGAAGATTTTTACAGTGGACCAGGTCTACAATCGTAGAAACGATCGGGACCTTGTGAAGTCAGTAGATGAGGTCAAGGGAGTTTACAGAACCAAACACCCAGCTCATGTGATGGTTCTAGGAGTCGTGGCATCTGACGGGAAGACCATGCCTCCGTACTATTTTTGGCCAGAGAGAAAAATTGACCGCCATGTCTACGTTAAAGTCCTGAGATACCATGTTTTGCCCTGGTTGAAGGCAAATTACCCTAGTAGCCACTATGTGTGGACTCAGGATGGAGCTCCCTCCCACACATCAAAGTTGGTCCATGACTTATGCTCAAGGAATTTTGCCGATTTCTGGCCAGCAAACTACTGGTCACCCTCAAGCCCAGATCTCAATCCCCTGGACTTTGCTGTGTGGGACTTTTTGGAGAGGGACACCAAGAGCACTCCCCATCCCAATGTGGATTCTCTCAAGGCCTCCATCACTGCTGCCTGGGCCAACATGTCTACCGACTTCATCAAGAAGAACTGTGCTGCTTTCTGCCACCGTGTTGATGCATTCATTGAAGCTAAAGGAGGCTACATTGAATAAGAAAGATTGCCAGGATCTTTATTTTTAACTTTTTGTTTCAGATGCTTCTTCATAAAGGATCAAATAAAGTTTCGAGAAGTAAAGTAAAATTGATATACGATTTTCTAAGTTTTGCTGGTACACTCTTATATATATATATATATATATATATATATATATATATATATATATATATATATATATATATATATATATATATATATATATATATCTATATATATATATTAATAGTAATAATTGAGTTATATTTTTTCTCAAAAAAAATAATTCAAAAAGTAAACTCTTATAATATTTTAATTCTGTTTCTGTTCTTAGTTGTATTTTAACTGTAATACAATTAAAAACGTTGACTAACTAAACTAAATGATTAATACTAAAGTATTGAGTAACATATTTTTCATGGGGGTGATTTTATGGAGAGATATAATGACAAATATGATTACCGTTTTGGTGCAGGGATAATATAGAACAAAGGATTTTTAATTTATGGTTTTTTTCTTCATACGCGCTAATTGCTTTTAAAACGCTAGAATTTCTATACTTTCAAAAAAATAAAAATCAAGTGTCATATATATATTAATATTCTCTCAAATATAAAAAACATAGAGTAAGGTCTCAAGATTTTTTTCATCAAAACTATTTTTAATCACTGATGAGAAAAAACAATACGTTATTTTCTGTAGATAGTAACTATTAAGAATTATCAGGGACCTAAAAAAATAACTCCAATCTAATAATTCCATATATGTACTTTAAAAAAATAGGAAAACAATTGTTAGAATGATTTGGAAGTTACGCAAGAAAGGATGTACAACTGATAGTTTGTGGGATGGACTAATTCATTTATTCTATAAATCGAAAATTGCTAAAAATATATAAATTAAATCATTTTTTCACATATGAAACATTATTTAATAAAGTCAAATTGAATGCATTAAATAACATTGATGTTTTTAAAATTTCTAAACTTTGCCCTCAAGAAAATCCTCCAATTCATGTTATTCATTCAGAAAGTAATCTTTCTTAAATTCTTTGAAGAACTAATTAAAACTTTTTTTTAAATATGATGTTCGTTTATTATGTAAATAAAATAAATAAATACATAAAAACCAGAGCAAATGTATAATAAAAACATAATTAAACATTTTAGTCCAAAATTCTTGCTCTGGGGTTGAACGCACAAAATAAAATAACGCATTATATCAGATACAGGCTTGAGATTGAGCTTGCAACTA
Source organism: Caligus rogercresseyi (assembly GCA_013387185.1). Classification (NCBI taxonomy): domain Eukaryota; kingdom Metazoa; phylum Arthropoda; class Copepoda; order Siphonostomatoida; family Caligidae; genus Caligus; species Caligus rogercresseyi. The sequence continues at coordinate 14,052,098 of CP045895.1, read as the reverse complement.
CAACTGTTAACACGTCATTCATAACGTCCTGGAATTTAATTTGTTTTATGTGGATATGAGTGCATTTTTGCCTGTTATTAAGTTAAATAGTTATATAGTGTACCGTGCTCCTCTTGAATATATGAATAGGACTCCAACTACGCAAATCGTCGATATATAGCCCCAGGATCTCCAATAGAGGCAATAAGAATCATTCTCTAGTATGGGCGTTTCTTATAAGAAAGAAATGCTTATATAGTTACACGGAAGTTTCTTCTGTCTGATATCGCGGAACCTTTATCATAAGATTCAACATATCATCATATCTTTTCTTCTTCGTCAGGAGCATTTACATTGCCCATCGCGCAAGTATAGATATGTGTAATATGATATCTGTACTGTCTGTGGATATATGTGTGTGAATAGGTAAAGAAGCCAAAGATGAGTCATATAATCATATATATATTATATAGTGGAAAAAGAAGAGGGAAAATGAATATTAACAAGAGCATAAATATGAATGACCACCAACATCATTCTACGTGGGATCCTGGTGCCCTGGAAGATCCAAAGAATGACTCTAGCATGCAATGGGAGACTGTTGCTTATAATAAATGGGGGAAAAGAATCAAGGGCATAAATCTCCCTAAAAACAATGAAAATACGTCCCTAAAGAAGAGCTCTGTAAAGCCCAATAAGGACACTATACAAAACAACAAGCCACTTTCAATCAAAGAAGGGCATCAAAAAGAAGATGATCCCCGAGACAAGAAACGAAGGAGAGAGGGACATACAAACGAAACTCCACCTTCTAAAAGAACCACAGGGCCCAAAAGCCAAAACCTAAAAAGAAGTTCCTCTACGCAGAAATAGCAAAAGAGGCATTTGAAATTGTCATTGTCCGAAAAAATGGCGACCATATCTCACTGCAAGAATGGAATAAATTTATAAAAATCCTTGACACCGACTATGTTCGTTGTCTATCGGCGGTAAATGAATTCTTACCCAACTACGAAGGGCGTAAGTATACAAATAAAAGGGCAATCATTTACGTAAATGATGAAGCCTCAAGTCAGTACGTACATAAAATCGTAAAAAACTGCACCCCCTTGTTATCCACCTCTTGGTCAGAGGCTGAAAGAATGAGAGAGGAAAGAAGAGACAAACAGAGACTAACTGGATTTATTCGGGGTGTCACTGGAAATATTGGGGACGAAGTCCTTAAAAAAATTATTGCACATCAGTGCACCCTATCAGGAATACAAGGCAATGTTGAAATTGTGAGATCAGAGCTCACGCAACTAGGCAAAGTACTTCATATTTGCTTAGATAAAACATCTTTTGAAGGTCTCCAATCGATGGACTTTACAATTAAAATTGCCTCGGCAGGTAAAGTGCGTTTTCAGGATCCTCGAAAAGCACCCACTTTGGAGGAGTGTGAAGAAACTAAGGATCTGGAAATTATAGAAGAAACTGAAGGAGGAAAAGAAGAAATAAACTCTGAAGTACAAACTCAACAAGGAAAAGATTATGACAACTCCAAACGACAGCAACATGGAACAGAAGAGAAAGAAGGTCCTGAAGAATTGAGAGATGACAAAAACACGGATCCTAAGGACCCAAAAACTCCGGACACCCAAACAGGAACGCCATCAACAGACACAAAAAATCCTGTATCGGGGACATCAGGTAAAAAAACAGCTACTAAGAAGCAATCAAAGATAGACAAGTTCTTTGAGTCAACAGCGGAAATAATGTTTCCACAAAAGCCAAATCAATAATCATGATCAGCTGCTCCTATATAAATACTCAACATTCCAGAGCGGCAAACTCTGAACTTAAATTAAGAACATCTCAGATAGCCATGATAACGGAACCTTATCTTCTTAAAGGTACCACAAAAAACCTTAAACTAAATGGATATACAATACACAGTAAGTCTAAAACCAAACCAAGAGCCTGTATTCGAACTTCCGATTATTTGCATGCATGGTTTGTTCCAGAGTTCTCTGACAGAGATGTTTGCACAGTTTGCTTGAAAATAGATGAATCTATGGCTTATATCTGTGCAGCATATCTTGATCAATTATTACCGGTTGAGAACGAAACCCTCTTGCGTCTCATTAAATACTGTGAACAGCAACAGAAACCTCTTCTTTTAGCTATGGATTCTAATGCTCATAATCATCTTTGGGGCAGCAGAGACATTGACAGCAGAGGAGAAGCTTTGGAGAGCCTAATAGATGAACATAATCTTTTGGTATTAAATGAAGGAAATGAACCCACATTTGTTACACAACGGGCTAGTTCAGTTATAGATATTACCATAATGAATCAGCATGCATTCAATAAATTCAACATTCGAGGATGGCATGTTGATCTACGACCATCAATGTCAGATCATCGTTACATAAATTTCAAATTCGGAAAATACAAACCTATCTCCGAAAAGTCAAGAAATTTCAGAAAAGTCAATTGGGATATATTTAGATCTCAAACCGAAAATGTGTCACTGCCTAAAGTAATTCCCAATTCTATCGCCATAGATAAATGTGCAGAATCATTATATGATACAATAATGAAGGCACTCGACATTGCTTGTCCTTTAAGGAAAACAACAGCAACTAAGTCCGTGCCATGGTGGACAAAACATCTTGCAAGCCTTAGATATAAACTCAATAAACTTGAGCCTAAGCGTCACTACAGCACACATAGAGAGGAGTACTTAAAAACGAAAAACGAATATCGTACAGTACTCAGAAAAGAGAAGAAAGAGGCATGGAGGCATTTTTGCAGTAAAGCTGCAAATGCTAAAGATATTGCAAAACTGATTAAAATACAAAAACCAATGGAAGACTCAATTGGACTACTGAAAAAAGACGATGGATATACGCAATCACCTGCTCAATCTTTATTAGTACTTATGGAGACTCATTTCCTGATAGTATAATAAATACGACCTATGATAGACCATTGCAAGAAAGAAGCTTTAACATTAACTATGTAGATAAAAATAAGGTCAAAGAATCATTCAATTCTTTTGAACCATTTAAAAGCTCAGGACCAGATGGGCTGAAACCAGTTGTACTACAGCAACTTGGGAAAAATTTAATATCTTACATCACAAACCTTTATGAAGTAATCCTCAACAGGCACGTGCACAGATAAAGCTAGGTGGTGCTAAAGCACTGCCCTTTTGCCCTCTGGAGAAATGTGCCCTTTTTTGACTGATGTGTTTTTTTATTGTTGTTTTGTGGCACATGGACATCATGACTGGCTCAATTTTTGCGCGCGGACGAACTATTGCGGGCGCGCTTCGCGCCGATTAAAATGCCCTTTTAAAATCTGAGCACCACTAACTTGAATGGCTGTGCACGCTGATCCTCAACACTGGCTATACACCAAGGATCTGGAGAGAGATGAAAGTTACTTTTTTGCCGAAACCGGGCAAAGATGACTACAGCTCAGCTAAGGCTTTCAGGCCAATCACTCTTTCGAACTACATTCTTAAAGGACTCGAGAGAATTGTACAATGGAAAGTGGAAGACGTTATCCCAAGACTTTATTCACAACATGCTTATACTAAGGGATTATCAACTGAAACAGCCCTTTCACAAGTTACGGACTTAATCGAAAAATCAATTTTTCAAGACCACTGCACACTTGCAGTCAGTTTTGATTGCACAGGTGCGTTTGATTATGTACAATTTCACTCTGCAAACATAGCTATGTCACGGCTTGGAATTCCAGAAAGCATTCAATCTTGGTACTGTAACCTTCTTAAAACAAGAACAGTCAAAGCGGAATTAAAAGGGGAAAAAGTCAGCGTCAATCCAACACGTGGTAGTCCACAAGGAGGAGTTCTATCTCCAGTTATATGGAACTTAATCATGGACACTCTTTTGACCAAGTTTAAAGAAGGCGCCATCCATGTTGTAGGATATGCGGATGACGTCCTTTTATTAATAAGTGGTAAAGACCCTGGTACACTTGTTAATAAAATGCAGGAAGCAATTAATATTGTTCTGGAATGGGGGAAAACAAATGGTCTCACCTTCAACCCATCCAAATCTAATGCTATAGTCTTTTCAAAAGCATACAAATTAAGATCAAAATACTTTCCGCGACTATTTATGGCAGGAAAAGTAATTAAATATGCTACACAAATGAAGTACCTAGGCGTGGTTTTCGATCAAGGACTCACCTGGACTGAACATATAAAAGAAAAAGCTGCCAAATGTTCTCGAATATGGAATATGGCAAAGGCAGTCATAGGTCAAAAATGGGGCTTAACTTCGGATAGGGTTCTCTGGCTCTATGAAGCAATGATTAGACCCATTATCACATATGCATGTCTAATATGGGGACACACTGTTACTGCAAAGAAAGTCGAAATAAGAAAATTGAACAATATTCAGCGAAAGGTACTTATGAGTATGACTCATACACTCCGATCAACACCAACATCAGGAATAGAGGCAGTATTGGGCATCACTCCATTGGATCTCTACATACAAGCACATGCAACAAAGTCAAGATGGAGAACAAAGTTTTTTTCCGGGATACCTGGGATGGAGTGGGCAATCTTTCAAGGCGTCGTGGACATCGTTTCGTTAGTGATAAAATACTTCATCGACTTCAATTGAATGAAACTAGCGACTACATTACAGGCAATCGTATCTGGGTTGATAACTCTCATTTGAAAACTCTGACATTATTATATACACAGACGGATCAAAAGACGATAAAGACAACACAGGAGCTGGATGGGCAATCACTAGAGGTGATATATCCTTTTATCAATCATATATATCTCTTAATAAGGAAGCATCAGTCTTCCAAGCTGAGGTAATTGCCATCACACAATCTGTAAAAGCTTTACTTGAACAAGACAAGCCATCTAAGAACGTGATTATTCGGTCAGATTTTCAATCAGCAATTGCTGCTATTCTAAACCCCTTTACAAAAAGTGCCACAGTTAAGAAATGCAAAGAAGTATTAAACAACGCAAAATCCAAAATAAATATACATCTTGATTGGTGTAAGGGCCATTCAGACATCTCAGGCAACGAATTTGCGACTACCTTGCAAAGAAAGGAACGCAAAGTAAAAATCGCTTATGTGTTGGAGCACCACCAAGCTACATAAAGAAAGTGATAGATGGTTTCTTCTATGAAGTTTGGTGCAACAGATACAAAAAGGATCTTGGAATGAAACATACTCATAGTATGTTGAATATTCCAAAACAAAAGGTTGTCGAACTTTCACGTCCCAACATGAAATTACTTGTTCAAGCCTACACAGGCCATGGACCATTTCTGGCCCATCTGAGCAAATGGAAAAACACAAATGTCATTTGTAATATATGCATGGAGGAGTCCCAAACCGCTAACCACCTAATCAACAGATGCCCATCGCTTTCATATGAGAGATACCAAGTCATGCAAGAGGAGGATGAAGATCTTCGTATTATTAAATGTAAAAAGATGCAACGAATCATTGATTCTAACTTTAATTCAACTGCTTCATAAGTAGATTATAAAATAATTTCTATAATGTAATACTCAATATCCATTTTTGCTGTTGTAGCACATATACCCCTTTGTGTGGTCGTGTTCTTTTGCTGTATGTATGTATTTGCTTTTATCAATGTATAATTGTCATTTGTATGTACTATGGTAAAACAGCAATAAATTCTTAACTAACAACAAAAAAAATCAGATACAGGCTATCAAATTAACACAATATTTTTGCGAAGCAACTATTAAGAATTTTAAAATATGAACATAATAAATGTAATTAAAAACATAATTATGCTAAGTGCTAAAATTACTTAATCTTTTTGAAATTATTTTTATAAGTCTTTGGTGGTGGATGGAGAGGCTTGGATAATACTTAATTATCCTTCCGGCGGACGTCCACGTTCCTCCTTCGTCTGGCGAGGGGATTTTTAACGATAATGCTGCATATCTTGCCGCCGCAGATATAAATATGCTTCTCAGCTCTTGAGGATGGAGAGGTTTGTAGGAGGTCAGCTTATGACAAATCAGCGACTTAGAGTTCATAATACTGAAGGTCAACGCCTTAGTTTCCGGAGACTTGTTGCTTTTCCCCAGGCCGAAAAGGATAATGCCTTTCCAATCATTCGAGGACTCATATTGAAGGGTAAGTAGATTGAGCAATAGGAAGTCCTTAAGAATTTTAACTGCACGACATTCAACAAAAAAATGAATTGTTGAGTTAAACAAAAGACAACAATCTTTGCACGGCATAGAAAAAAATAAAAGATCAGCCGAAATCATCAGCTGAGCTGTGAATTTTCTTCCGTCGTGGATACCTTGCAAAGATTGTCGAATCCGATTGTTCCAAACCGAAGGGAGACCAAGTATTTTAAAATATTTATCACTTATTTTTCTACCTCTCTTTGATGCGATGGAGGAGACATTTTTAAGTGCCATGGCTTTGGAAGAATGTGTTGCAGGGAAGACCTCGTCAAAGGATAAACAATTCTCCCATCAGAAAATACGTTATCTTTGCGGAGATCATGAACTGTAAGAATTCTGACTTAATAGCCATTTCCTCCAAAATGTCCGGTCGAGGTATATTTCGAAAATATAAATGCTTGTGAGCGTTTTGTCGAATGACATCTACGGTCGTATTGGTGTCGTAGATAGGGTAAAGTTTCCATAGTATACGTTGAGATGCACCCCAGACCCGAGAGAGTCGTGAAGTTAAATGGTTAGTTAGGGCTGAGCCGAACATCAATCACCAGTAGATTTCGTCATAAGCTACAGATCTTCGCGACTCGATGGATGGATTTTTTGTAAAAACTTTTAATGAAATTTTCCAAGAGATAATGATATAACTCCTATCAAGTTAGTCCAACGAACCTAAAGTTTTAAAAAGAGGGTGATCTATGTTGAGCTTCAATGGACTCTAGCAGACTTGTTGATTTTTCGTTCATATGTAATCGTTTGTCGTTCATCGGTCGAAAATTACAAAGTTCTTGACGAACGACGACAAAAAAATCCTATCGTTCGTCGTTCGTTTGAAAATCATACAGTAACTTTTTTAAATCCTTTTGGATGGAAAAATTTCCTTTCCAAAAAAAAACGTCATCACTTTTTTCAGAATGACGAGGGGAAAAACGTCGTCACTCAGAATGGTGATCGACAAACGAACGGTGATCTACAAAATATTAAATCTATAAACGAATGATAGCTTTTGGTGAACGACAAACGAACGACAATTTTTCGGGAACGTTAACAAGTCTGGACTCTAGGGATTTTACGAACAGAATTATGATATTTGGTGTTGTAAACACACTGTTTATGGGCCCACGGGTATGGCTTGTTACAATTGTGACATATTGATTCTCTTAATTAACCGTCAGGTTCCACCTATTATAAATATGACATATTGGGATTACAGTTCCGCCAGACAATCGGTCTTTTGGTTTCGCCGATCTTAAATATGGTATAATAGGATTACAAATTATCTGACAATGAACCCTTTGTTTTGCCGGTCATGAATATGGTAAAATGGCAAACATACTGTATAATTGGATTCAAAATGTACCAAGAATAGGTCTTTAGGTTCTGCCTGTCACAAATATGATATATTGGGTTTACAAATCCATCGCCTATGGGATCTTGGGGTCATGCCATTATTAATATGATATTATTCAAATTCAGCCCAATGGTCGATAAAAAGTGTAAAGTATCGTACGTATCTCTTAGAATCATTTCTCCTAAAAAAGGGATTCTCTTTCCAACTACTATGTGTTTATTCATTATTTTATGAATTCAGAGGCATACACATTTAGCAATCTTCACACATGGCGAAATAATATGTCTTATATCATTGTAAAACGAATTATAGTTTTTGTAGTAGGGGCAGAAAGAATAAGAGACGATATATAATAAATTATGTTTCTTAATGTTTGGGAAGTGTTAGTGAGCAACTGATTAATTAAAAATAGAGAAGAAAAACAGTTGTATTTTATACCTATTTGGTTAGATGGAATTGCATCTGTGTTTCACTCGAACCTAGGATCTTATCAATGAAGTTGATCGAACCTTCCCTTCGCCTTAACGCACTGAGCATTCGCACTCCCAGTTGTAATTAGTCACATGTAAAGCAATACTTTAAAACTCTTTTTTGTAGTTCTTGCAAATTCAAGAATATCTATATTTTGGTTCCTTCGGCAATCAAATTTTATTAGTTTTTTTTACTTCTTATTGTCAAAGTGAGGATTTAATTATGGGTTAGGATGATTTGAAAAAATAAGCCTTCATTTTTTCATTCATGTAACCAACTGCTTCAATTAATAAATATTAATATGTGAATGTTGTGTACTCTATTCAAAGGATTGGTAAATAGTATAGATTAAAGCTCTTGAGAAAAGATAGTTGGTTAATATTTAGCATGATATTCGTATCTATGAGTTGGTGTTCAATCCTCAAGAGTCAAGTAGTGTCTTATTCATATCTAATTATCTTACAATCAAGTATGTTCAGGAAAAAAGCAAACCTGTGAGGAATCTTTAAATATATCTAAACCTATAGATCTGATAAACTAAAATATCGAAGGAGATAAATTAAATACTTCTAAAGGCTTAAATATAAACGCCTATTCTCAGAGATAAAATACATTCAGTAACTAAACGGTATTACAAACAATTAGTATGCAAACTGATATGTATGTACCTAAATGTTTGGTTATAGTTCACCTATGTATCCTTTCACAAAAATATTTCAAAATCCATTAACTTTGGCCCTCCATGTTTGATTATGTTTGTCTATGACGTCAAAGGTTTTTGAAACATAAAAGAAAATTGTACTCCGAGAGTTGAGATCATCATCAAATCTTCTCAGATATAAGTTGAATGGTGGGTTCAGCTCTTGTTCATTCACTTACTGCAATAAAAAGGGCACTCAAGGATATGAGAATCTCCTTCGGGGCTTCCAAAGTCGGAACTCTCTCCAAAGGTTCTTAGGGAACCCTCGAGAATGAGAAATACCTACTTAGGTGATGGGTGTCTATCAAATAGACTACACGGCTTGATCAAGAGTCAATTCATGCCTTCGGCAGTTCAGGCAAAAATATATTGAAGGACATAATAATTTCACTCAATGCTTCCAAGGTCGGAACTCTCTCCAAAGGATATAATGGGACTCTCAGGATTGACTCCCCTCAAATAAGGTGATGAGTTTCTACCAAGTGGAAAGATTCGAGAGGCAATGCATTCCTTCCCCGGAGTTCAACAAAGAGGGGCATTTAAGGACATGATGATCTCTCCAAAGGATCCAATGAGACTCTCGAGAGTGATAAAATACACCCTAAGGTGATTTATTTTTATCAAATGGTGGGATACACGACTTGATCAAGAAGAAACGCATGCCTTCAGCCGGAGTTCAGCAAGGAGGAAGATTTAAAACCATGATAATCTCTTCCAAGGATTCTATGTGACTCTCGGGATTGATAAAATACCCACTAAAGTGATGGGGTTCTTTCAAATAGAGAGATACGCGAAATACATCCCTACGAAGGCCGATACTGACTCACAGGGAGGCCATAGCTCCGGAACACGGATTCTTGCGCAGTTTCATCATACTATGTAGGTAAACACATGAAAAAGATTATACGTATACAGAGATCAAAACCATTCCTGATACAATATTATTTATCTCTCAATTAAGATTCAGTTCACCCTTTTTCTAGACTCTAATGACATGAAAGACATTCTTAATCTCCTGCGATAGTACTTCTAGGTCATTCTATGGGAACAACTCGAATAAGGAGGCGTGGAACTAAATGAGATTAATTTATCCTATATATGTCTCTCCAAGGTGTCTATGGCGAACAGGGGCTGGAAGTGTTCAAGAATGGCATTTACTCTCCGACTTCCTCGACCCCTATAATCTACCTACCCTTAAAAGACTCTTATCAACAGAGACGATATATAGATGGTCATGTGGTTTTTGGTGGCATGGATTGTGATAGTGGAGAATGTTTTTTGTTCTAATTTTACCATTGAATGGAAATAAATGATTTTTGTGTCCTTAATTTTAACAATTATTTTGAAATGGGATTCTCGCGATATATAAACAATATATGTACGCCATAAGCTTATGGATTTTGACTTTTTTTTAAAGGATGCATAGGTTAATATAATGTAAAACTTAAAATTATTTATAATGAAACGCATTTGAAACTAGAGGCATATATACACTCAGAGAGTGTGTACCTCCGCCGATCCCCACACATTCCTATTCAAACATTCTCCTTTCACACGCCCGTTTTTTTAATCTCTAATCATTGTTTCCTCTCTGTTAGCTCATTTTGCATATTAAAAAAGCACTCAGAGCGGGAAGAGGAAGAAGTTTAAGCTACGTCACTGGGTTAACATAGTCCTGAGCTGATATATGAACAATAATACGTTAATGAATATTTTTTAGCGTTTGTTCTTTCCTACTCCCTGATAGAGACCACATTTCATTATTATTATTATTATTTTGCTCATTTTGCATATTAAAAAAGCACTTAGAGATGCCAAAATTTAATCACTTGTTTCTTTTGGCATTTCCAACAACTCCACAAAGTTTCATTCGATCCGTTCAGTACTTTTTGAGTTATCCTGCTGACAACATAACAAACTAACAAACCAACAAACGCCAGTTGAAAACAATACCTCCTTCGGCGGAGGTAATAAAGGAAAGGAGGATAAGCTCAACAAAAAGTTTACAATGTAAATCCAACATGTGATCACAATTGGATTTTCATTGTTTTTGTTATTGACATTTCTTATAGGATTATAGCACCTTTGATGAAGAATACTACTTGATCCCTCAACTTTCTTCAAAGGAAAATGAAGTCAATTATTCTTAATCTCTAAGGCTTCTTAAGTATCACTAAGACAAACCGGGTTTTTAACAAAAGCCTTTTAAAATATCGAAAAATAAATAACGTCTTATTATTTGAAATTGAGATTATTTTGTTGAGAATGGAGTAAGCCTTGAAGCCTTTGAAAATTTTAAATATATTCTTACAATATTAAAGGATGAGTATTTCAAAAAAGATTTTTTTGGATGAGATTCTTTTGTAGTTGATTAAAAAGTCACTATTTAAACTATTAGAATATTCTTTGTTTCTTTATTTTATTCATTTTATAACAATCTATGTATGATAAAGAAAAACGCCATTGGCTAAACAAGACTTCTATGAACCAATAAATCAGCAACTTACATTATAAGGATCCAGATTAAATAAGAGCTTTTAAAAGTATTTTTGTCCGATTTGGTCTTAACTTGTAATTTTATGCAGTAAGCGATACTCTTCGAAATGATATTTCAAATTTTCAAACCCATGTCTCCACAAAAATTAGGTCTAGAGTTGTCATATCCCTCTAGCCATAAGCATTACAAAGGTATGGTTAAATTTATTGTATATGTGTATTAATGTATAATACCTATCTAAATTCCAAAATAGTGTAGGCACATTCAAATTGGATTTAATTTGATTAAAACATTGCAGTATAATAGTCATTCGTACTAGGACTTGAAAAGTACAAAATACACACCAATAGATTACAATTTGAAACTCGTACCTGGCTCCTTGGACAAAAATATTTTTTTATGATAATGACTTTATTCGATTAGGGTTATTTTATTATATATATGTATATATGTATTAAAACAATATAGTACAAATATATTTTAAATGGATTTAAAAAGTACACTTAGTACAAAAAGTATTAAATAATACAAAGAATATTATAATTCCTATAATGAACTGTTAAATATAAGGACATCCAAATTGTATAAAGAAATTATTCTAAAGGCTTATAAAGATTGGTTTATCCAAGACGATGCCTTAATGTTTTTAAAGGAAATACTTAGTTCCAATGATATGCAATATATACAAGGTCAGCTGATAAGTCCCGAGACTAACACATAGATGGTGCCAGTGGATTTGATTTCATATGACTGTCAGCTAGTACCAACCTTCAAAACATACATGCATAATATAACAGCTGTCTGACAACTAGTTTGTGAGATTTTGCGTTTTAAGTGAAGCTACTTTTGTTATTGTGAAAAAATGGAAAAAGACGAATTTCGTGTGTTTATAAAACATATTTTTTGATGGGGAAAAAAAATACCATCGAAACTAAACCTTGGCTTGAAGAATGTTATCCGGACTCTGCTCCATCGAAAGCAACCATATGTCGATGGTTTGCTGAATTCAAACGCGGTCGTGGTGAGCACGAATGATGATAACGCAGTGGACGCCCCAAAGAGGTGGTTACACCAGAAAAATAAAAATAATCCATAAAACCGTGTGTTAAACTGAAGTTGATCCAAAAAAACTGAGACTCTAAAGATATCGAAAGAGATGCGTTGGACATATCGGCATGAATATTTGGACATGCGAAAGCTTGTGCAAAGTGGCGCGAGAGCTCACAATCGACCAAAAAAAAAAAGAATTGTGATCTGAGCACAATCTGAAATTTGATTCTGAAATTGAAAAGATCGCTATAATCGCTGTCATCATCCCTCGAAGCAAACCTATGTTGATAATAAAATCGATATTTTATCAAGAAAATGTTTACCTTATTGGTTAGTATCGGGACTATATCAGCCGATATATATATATATATATATATATCATTTATCTTTTATATTTCCATTAAGTCCTGTTAGCTTCTGTAATCTTTTTTAAATGTAAATCTTACATTTAAATTTGTCATGTTTTTCCTACTTGGTTCGATAGAATTGTATTGGTGTGGAAACTAATAAATATTATGGTCCGAAAATTAATTTATCAAATCTTCGATCTTATCAATAAGATTGATCTAAAATGGACATCTTTCACGTAAGGAATCGAACCTGCACACTCACTTTTCAATCCTCTTATATAGTAACACAAAATTATTGGACACATCAAATGTTTTCGAAACGAAAAATAATGTGCTAACAAAACCTCAATAATTTGGCTGATTTTATCTATTTAAAATAAAATCTTTCTGTTGTAAAATATAATTAAGTATGAATAGGTGTCATAAAATATTGGTAGATGGTGATATAAATATTATTACTTTTGCATCTCTAAACTTTTTCAGAATCGTTAAGTTTTCATAAGAAAATTGTACAGACATAAAATTATATGTTATAAATTTGAGTTTTAACCACAATATATGGTTACGTTCTACTTTTGTACATCCCTTTTTATTTTTGTGATATACGGTACTTGTGTTATTATTATTTTAGCAAAAGGAGAGGAATAGAAAATAAAGACATAGAGGAAGGGATGCAATGTAAAGAGAGAGATGAAGTTTAAACTCCTCCCGTCTCGAAGACACTCGGAGTAAAAAAGGATCTTCATGCATAGAAAATTACATAAGAGTTCATAGATATTAAATGTATGGGACTATCATAACATCTTCCTTTACATTGCTTCATTGTATAAGCTCCTTCCTCTGAGTCTTGGATGAATTAGGAGACTCAACTTTCAGTCGAATGTCGTTCTACACATCTCTTTTGGACCCATGAATCTTGAAAAGAAATGTATCATGGCTTCTTTTTCCTCAATAAAAAGATAGAATTGTCCTTTACATCCTTCGAATCGTCTCTACCCAGACTCATGATTTGGATGATCATTTTCCATCTCCTTGAAATTATCATTATCCTTCGGAATAGTGGATTTTGACGAAGGAGACCCTTATGGCTGCTTCTCCTTCTCTGGTGAATATGCCGAATAAATTATTGGTGAAGACATTTGATAGGGGAGCATCAAGTCTATAGATATTCTGCAGAGGAAATTTTGAGCTTCTACATCGTGCTCGAGGATTTTAAATAGGAATTCCTTTTAACAATCCTTTTTAGGATTTTAAAGAACCAGAAAAATATATCGCTGGATTTCCCTTTTCTTTCGAGATCTTCGCTTCACCAACTTTGCTATAAAAAACATGTTTAAATATAACATTGTAGTGTTTTAATGTACATTGTTGTATTTTTTAGATGTGATTTAAAATTTATAAAAATACTTTCATCACGAACAAAAGTTTTTGATAATCGAGAATTTTTTATCAACTCGGTCATTCATGCCTCCATTGATTATTCCGTTTTCGTAGTCAAGTGTTTTATTTACTTGAATACGTGCAAAACATAAATAATTACCAGAAACCTAAAAAAAAACCTTTGTTCTTATTTACATACATAAATGTATTACCCCAGAAGATCCATAGACGCAAGCCTTTTACATGTAAAATCCTAAAATGCCTTTGTTGTTAAACAACTTTTGAATAAAATATTATATTTATTTTATTCATCTGCAGTTTAGTGTACTTTATTGCAATAAATGATGAAACATATTTAAAATAAAAGCTTTTATGACTGTAACTATATATTTTTCTTGTGTGGGGCTGTGCCACAGGTGACTTTTGAGGGGAAGATGAATGGGGGAAAAACTCATCTCATAAATAACTAATTATTCGAAAATAAGTAAAGCCGTACAAGTTTTATGGCTTAGATATCATGAATTCACCGTATGGATTGGAATATAGAATCTAAAAATAGTTTTCTAAGCACATTAAAACGTATTGATATCTTTGTACAAACGAAAAAGTATACGATAGTCAAAGGAATGAATGAAATGAATTTATTACCTTATATTGTACTCTGCTGATTCTTAAGCAAATTGCATTTCTATAAATGAAGAAAAATCGTTGAAAAAGTATCTAGATAACTAACAAACAATGATGTTTTTATATATCAATATTACCTTATTCATAATATGATTCTTCATTTATAATATTAATAATACCATTTATGTGTCTATTAAAAAATATATTTAACTATACAAGTAACACTGAGCAAACAATTGATTGGTTAACAAAATAGGTTCATCATTCTTGAAACAAAAATATTTACATAGAATACAAAGCCAAATATACAAAAACCGGAGAATATATCATTTCTTTAAAATATAGGAACATAACATGTTATTCATGTAACAACCACGCCTTTTTGAACGCAGGGACCGTTTTTCCCTTCAAAGAGAGCTGGCCAGAGATAAGTCTTTATCTGGTCTGAGTCTTGGTCAGATGAGTGATAGCGAACGTGGCAGTCGGGGGTCCATGTGACGCTTTTCGTATTCGATGACGTAGGATGGCATCTAAAGGGAGATTGATTTGTTAGGGAGAGGGCTATAATAACTTAGGAAACATATATATCTACCTGATTGACTAGTCCCATGCCGTTCGCACACATTCCTTTACGTATTTATGATTGCTTCACATGACTTGAGACAAGGATAGTCGTAGAGCGTGGCCCAGATTTGATCGCATACCTCCTAAAAGTAATAAAAAATATATCAAAAGAGTGGAATCATTTTTGAATATCTAAAGTTCGCGAATAAAAGAGATATCGAGGTTGTATGCATTTACTGAATACAAACGTTTATCCTTTTTACATGATGGCTTATGAGAGCATTGATCAGCGAACAAGATATTAAAAATATAATTCGTCTAAGGGTTAAAGTACTCCGAATGATTAACTATAAACCATTCTCAAATACAGCATAATTATAAATGGAGTTGACGACGATTATCATCGTATCTGCTTTAATATACAAAACGTTAGATTTAAAAACTTCTAAACTGTCTTCTTACGTAAGTAAAACCAAATATTGCGGCTGAACCAATACGATTGTCAATATAAGTTTTTCACTGACTTGCTTATGAAAGTCATCTGCAACAAATGACTACATTTAAGAAATATTTAATCATAAAAGTAAATAAATATAAAAGCAGCTCAATTAAATATTTAATAAAGTTATAGTTTTAAATAAATAATATGACAATATCACATGATACTTTTCAACGTTGCTCTACCCGCTTGATTTTAATATAAATATTTCAGTATCTTTGGATAAATGAATTGGAGGGATCAATGCAGTTTTTCAAACAGATGAGAGTAATGATCGATATTTAGATGTAATTTTTACTAACTAAAACTAATAATAAATGTTTGCCGCTTCATCAACCTTTTCTAAAATTAAAAAAAACTCAAAATTTGTTGAAAAATATGATTTTTTTCTTACTCATTCGATTCACATATTCGTAATATTTCTGGTGCTGCTATAAATTATTAGGCAGAGAAGAATTGATGAAATTATAGCTATACAAATTTAAGGATACATATGCCAGATTTATATATATATTATAATATACTTTTTGGCATTTTATAAAATTATTATTTTCCAATAATTATTACCAGAAAATTTACTTAGGCTATTTTATTATTTTTATGACGTTGATAGTGCATTTAATTTAGTAAAAAACTGACAATAATTGTTCTTGTGTAAAGATGGTTATTTTTAGGCATCATATTTATAGATTACTACGAGATCTCTTAATTATGTATGCCCTGTAACATAAATAAAATGAATGGGAGCTCGATAGCCGTGCGTGCTAAGGCGTGTTCAACTCTCAATGTTGGGGGCGCAGGTTCGAATACCGAGAGGGGATGGCCATTTTTGGTCTACCTCATTGATAAGATCCTAG
Organism: Caligus rogercresseyi; assembly: GCA_013387185.1. Classification (NCBI taxonomy): domain Eukaryota; kingdom Metazoa; phylum Arthropoda; class Copepoda; order Siphonostomatoida; family Caligidae; genus Caligus; species Caligus rogercresseyi. The sequence goes on along the minus strand of CP045895.1, from coordinate 14,035,555 downwards.
GTTCGATAGACTAATTTTAACGCTATAATGCTTATTTATATCCTATCGGATGCAATTCAATCGAACCATATAGGTAAAAAAAAAAAATGATAATTTAAAATCTAAAAAAATTTAAAATAACTGTCAATCATAACTGATACTTTTATAAATTTATTTAATAGGATATAAGCAGAAAAATACTGATAAAGTACGTATGGAATCATAATATATCTAACTAAAATATATATATGCATCAGTGATATATTTTATGATACATATTTATTGAAAACAAAATTTTAAATGACATAAAAGTTTTGCTGAAAATTGAAAAAATATATATGTTTACATAATAGAACACATAGGCATTGTATAACCCAATACTAAGTTGAAGCCATCGTGCACAGGCTTTCTTTTCATCATTGCGTGATGACTGTGTGCATGTTCATATTATTTTCAAGCTTATCAAATGATAAAACACATGCATGTTAAAGTTTTTTTCGGAAATAATAATCATGCTACCAAGGAAAAGAAATATTTTAAATTGCATAATACCCAGAAAATGCATTATACTATGATTATTTCATTCAACAATATACTCCGAAAGCTTTACATTCTTTGTTGAAATTCTTAAACCCCATAGAGAAAATATAGAATATAAAAAAGTCATTTATTATAAAAACAATTTTACCAAAATCATTTGAATATTCAATTTCATGTAGTCCTGAGTAAGTTTTCTGTTTTAATCCTTTTTTTTATTCCAAAGTTCTTTAAAAAAAACATACAAAATATATAATATGTTTTTTATATTGAGGTAAATACATAAAAATACACCAATAAATCCTTTCAATTTATTTATTTACAATTCTAACTACCTTTTTCTACTATTAGATACACTCTGAGATTTTGAATAGATTCGTAACATTTGACTTTATTTTATTCAAAGCTATAATTGTTAAATAAGTAATAATTTATAGGTGTATATCGACATTTTGTGTATTTTTTTACGCATTAATTAACTCCAACTTTTACTATGGATTATATAAATTGGAGATGAATAATATATTTTCCATTTAATATGACATTATTTGATATTGTATACAGTTAATAAGTTTAATTTGAGTAAGATACTTAAGATTGTATTGTTTTTTTTGCCTATGTGGTTCGATCATAGATATATAAAGATATAGAGAGCTGATTCCCTTCAATAGCAGAGAAACAGTGTTCTATTTTTTCTGTGTGTCCACTATAAACAAAGTAATTGATACTATGTCATCGTAAGCTGATCATAGAGATAGAATCATAGAGATATAAACATAACACAATGACGTATTATCTTCCCTCCAATAGCAGAGAAACATCGTTCAGCTATATTCTTGACACAATGACGTATTTCTCTGACGAGTCCAATAAGCTCTCTATATCTTTATAGCTCTATGGGTTCGATAGAATTGCATCCGACTGTATATAAATGAGCATTATAGTATACAAATTAGTCTATCGAACCTAGGATACTCTTATCAATGAGGTAGACCAAAAAATTACCATCCCCTCTCGGGATTCGAACCTGAGCGCCCAACATTGAGAGTTGAACATGCCTTAGCACGAACGGCTATCGCACCCCTTTGTATCGTTGTACTACTACCTTTGTTTACTACTTTTTCTAAATATATGGATTCATTTAGTCCTAATTTAATTATGAATCCATTGATGCTAATATATTTTATAATATGTAAATAAACAAACTATCAATCATTATAACTCAATAATGCTTATTGAAATCAGCATGGATACCGTGATTCCATCGAACTGCATAAGATACAAAGGAATATAAGAGTCAAGTCCAAGCCCTAGTCAAGGCTCCTGACTTGAATTATGAATATGTGCACTATTTACTTCAACATTTTTAGTCAAGTCGAAGTTATCCGCGGCTCTTCTCAGATATATGGAAAGAGCCTCCTCGATGTCCCGTCTAGCAAGTTCAATGATCTCCAGAGACTCATCATCTTTTTGCTGATGCTCAGGGATGAAGTTGGAAGCTGAAGGATTCGTCGGAGAGAGTCTCTCTTGCTTTGTACCGCCGTTGATATGGAACGGAAGGAAAGCTGAAAGTAAAAAAAAAATGGAATATTAGCATTAACATAATGATCTCCGGGGATGTGCCGACAAGTGCAGACCCTTTTTTTCTAACACAGAATATGTGATTATGGAGCAATTCCTAATTTTTATATATTACAATTAAGTGGGATGGACTTTTACCTTCATGTTTATTTGATATTGTAAGAAACGCAAGAGAGGAGTGGTTGATGCATCATGCATTAAATGCATTAGAATGCAATAAAAAAGAAGTGAAATAATTTGTATATGGATATGAAAAAAGGAAATATGCTCTTATAAAAACAACAGTATTTGCTATTACTGAACGCTTTATTGAATTATTTAATGGAAATATAATCTATCTGTATCTAAACTAGGCTGTTGTTTTGGAAAATAATTCACTCTTGGTGGATGGAAGATCATGACACGTCAAGAATGCTGTCGTTTAGTCGCAACTACACTTTCTTCCAGCTAATCTATCAAGCGTCTGTTGATAGGATTATCTTCTATTTATTTTATTTGGCCTTCTCCTATCGTATTGGACGCTTCAACATGATACCAAACTCTTGGTGGGATGAAATACCTGTTTCAATGATTAACTGCTTTATGGATGATATTGGCCGTTGGGGAGTCCAAGGTACTGTTGACACAAATATTATTGCCTCTCGACTTGACCCTTATCTCACCCTAAAAGTATTAATCATAGGGATTAAGGTCAAGGGGCCATAGCGTATTAGCTCTAGAAATGTTGATATTCTATCTACACATTATCAAAAAATGGATCTTCTAGGGAGATAATATATATTTATAAGTAGGAATATGGGTCATTTGTGTTTTAATATAGTCTTCATGATGTGCAGTAAGCCTCTTTGATGATGCTATAATTAATCGTAGTGCTTAGACCAGGGGTAGGCAACCCAAAATGTTGAAAGAGCCATAACGGACCCAAAAAAAAAAAAAAATGTGTTTGAGCTGCTAAAAAATAATTCCTTATATAACCTTCATACGGTGCACATTTTGTTCCTATATATTTTCCTATCTTTTTCCCATTTTGAACATTTTTGAAATAACTTCAGGGAGCCACAAAGGCAGCTCTAAAGAGCCACATGAGGCTCTAGACTAGACTCAAAAAAAGTTGGTAGGACTCTTCCTCACTTAAAATTGACCCGTTGTCTTATTTGTGGGCGCTCCTCGTCACTGTCATAATATGACTTTGTTGCTTCGGGGAACTTTATGATCACATATTTGGGCACACAGGAAAAATGAATCCCTACGTTCAAGTTCCCAAGACACTCACAATATTCTTACCATTGAAGAAAAGCTGATATGCTATAAATATTAATTGTATCAATTTGCAACTCTCTAATCTAACTGATCTTAAGATATAATCACGTCGCCCTGAACATATTAGAAATAATGGCGCTCACCACGACAACTGAAAACAATAGTTTGTTCTTCAGTTCATCCGAGTTAACGAGCTGAGGCAGACGATCCAGCTCATCCAGTGTCTCAAGGCGTAGCGTTGAGTACAACTCCCCATATTTGCGAACCAGTTCTGTCCTTGCCTTTCGTTATCTGCCTCAAAACTCCCTCGTTCGGAGAAGTTTCCTTAGGGGTGTTCTTTGTTATTATTTTTCGTAGGTCATGCTTTTTTCCCGCTCTTCTCGTAGATTGTCCTTGAGGCGCTTCTCATTGTCTTGGAGTTTAAACATCGTCTTTTGTGAGGAGGATATCTCAGATTTGAGCTGGTCAATTTGGGACTTGAGGGACGTGATTTCAGCGTCCTTGCGAATGGTGCTGATGTCGTGTTCTATGACACCACTGGAGCCTGGCTTTCCAGAGATGAAAGGCAAAGCTGTGAAATATAAAAAACATTCTTTGTTTTTTATCAATCGCTTAATTCGAACAAAAGAATTGTAAAGATATGTAAATAAACTTTTTTTATTATATCTCTATATATAAGAGTTCTTTATGTTCTAAGAGGTAATAACTCGTGTTTTATTAATCTAAGTATGATCAAATTAGAAAGGACAGTTATAAAACAAAAAAAAAAATTATTAAAATAATGTTGAACGCCATTTCTTATAGTTATATAAAATAATAATCAGATGGCTCCTTATTTGAATACAAAGCATGAATCAAATCTAAGTCCTTGACTAAACATGTTATTTCTTTTGTTATTACTTTATAAATGATAACTCAAGTTACCTTGCTTGGATCGTAGTTTAGAGTGCCGATTTAGCCTTTGAGCGGATCTGTTCGATGATAGATTCGTTTTGAGAGTATCGTTTGAGCAAATGGAAGGTGAACAGATCGTGGACTCGTCTCCAGCAACGGAGGAATCCCCTTCTCCTCCTCCACCCAGAGCATCATCCTCAGCCCCTCCATCGGAGGATCCCGAACTTATTCCTGAGGAGGAGTGAATGACAAGCGCATGATTTCCGCTTAGTGTCTCTCCGTCCTCGGCTTCCTCCTCTTCCTCGTAGTCTTCCTCCTCTTTGCGGCGGGGTAGGCTCTTGGATAGAAGGGAGAGCGGGGGTTTCACGCTACTACCAATGCTGGAGCTACGAACACTCATGTTGTCTTGGCAGAGGCTGGACGCTATGAGAGAGGAACGGAAATTGTGCTTGCTTCCCAATCGAACTAAAAAGAAAAATTAGTTCCTCAATGTTATTATTTATAAAACAAACACTGGATAACTGTTTTTATAAATTATCAATGTTTTTAATGTACTTTTAGGCTGCTTCTCTGAATGTATATATATATATCAGGAATCGACCGGGACACCTTTTTTCGCCGGACCCAGGTCGGGTCAGGACTTAAATTTTTCAAGCCGGGCCGGGACTTAATATATATTTTCGTTCCTTCGACATTCTGAAATGACGACGTTTTTTAGAAAATAATTTCAAAAAAAAGAAAGGACGTCTTTTTTTAAGAAAAGAATTTGTAAAATAAAAAAATTCTCAGAAAAAGTGATGATGGTTTTTTTAGAAAATAATATTTCCAAAATCCCTTAAAAAAAACGTTGCCACTTTATTAATGACAAACGAAAGAAAATATTTAAGTCCCGGCCCGGTTTCTAAAAACACCGGGACACTGTGCCGGGCAGGAACGCTCGAAAAACAGCCAGGACCCGGGCCGGGTACCCGGTCTTTTCCTATATATATATATATATATATATATATATATATATATATATATATATATATATGGTATATATATATATATTATGTATATAATATTAGGCTATACAATTTTGATTTTGAGCCCACACAGATTTGCCATTTTCAAAAGCAATAACTTTTACGTACGCACTGAATTTCTATCCAAGGAGTCGTACACAATGTTTATTTTCGAGAACTTACATATATCTTTTTACACACAATGAGGATAATAGATTTCTTTTCCTCTTGCATGGAAATCATTTTTGTTTATCAAAAATGATTATTTAAAATAACTTATGCTTACAATATATATTTTCATCTGTGTGTTTAAAAAATAAGTTTTTAATGTAATAAACTATGATTAAAAATTTAATAAGGGATTAATTTCGTTAAGTAAAACGCCTTATTCCTCCAGCAAATTAATATAATTCGTCTTTTGAAGGTATTTTTGTTTTGAACCGAGTAATTACGTATGTAGGAATTCTAGTTAAAAATGAATAAAGTATTGAAAAATATACCAGTTTGTTAATATCAAAAATTCATATTTTCAAATGTATTTGTATTATTATTTCAGCACTCTATTCAAAGTCATATTTGATCTGCGATTGGAAATGAATAAACCACCATATCAAATGTTCAATATCTCACACATTTTATTCCATGAATATACATAATGTACAATATATATAGACTATTTAAATAAAGCTCACATTAAGTGTTCAATACATTATTTTGTTTGTAATTGGAAGACATACAAATCCAACAAATACTTTGAAGCTAATTGAATCAGAGAGCTGTTGGGGAACATGTTGGTTCTCTTTTTCCAATATTTGTTAATGGCTTAGAAACGGTTTACTTTTCTAATTAAAATATTTTTTGATTATAATTGATATCGACAAATATATTGAAAAAATATATGTTACAGTTATTGTTATTTCTTATAATATTTCATTTATCTGAGTTAACATGTTCGTGAAGTAAACCATGGATGCAATGATTGTCTATGAGATATAGGTAAATAGGTTTTTTATTTAATAGAGCTCGTGCTATAATAATAAGTAATGAGCCAAACTTTTTATGTATTCTGATATATATCTCAGGAGAAAAACAAAATAATAATGATTGATTCTTGTGCATACAAATCCGAATATCATGTCTAAGGGACCAGTAAAGAATGTTTAATTTATCCTACAAGAATTGGAAAAAAGAATATTGTTTTTAAAAATTGGTTCATAATAGGGATGCAAAAAGTTAATCGTTTAACGATTAATAATCGAAAAGATTTTATAAAATTAATGTTTGTTAGTTGCAATTAATGGACAGGTCGCACCCTCTGTCTGTATGTTAATGCAACTTCAATGTCTTCAGCGGTTTTTGAACCCATTCTTGTATTCAATAATCTTAGAAGCTCACGTTTGGATCATAGAGATATGAAGATAAAGAGAGCTTATTCCCTTCAATAGCAGAGAAACATCGTTCAGCTGTCGCCTGTGCCCAATATAAGCAAAGTAATTTGTACTACGTCATCGTAAGTTGATCAAAGAGATTGTTTTTTTTTTGACACAATGACGTATTTCTCTGAAGAATCCAATAAGCTCTCTATGTCTTATGTGGTCGATGTTTTGAATGTGGAAAAATAGTAAGACATTGGAAAAAGATTTAATAATAAAAGTTGACAAATTAGAAAAAATTCTTTAGAGAATTTTTACCCAATGACGTTATTTTTTCGAAGCCTTGATTTCCATAAAATTAAGATGTGGTTACCTCTCTCAAATTCAAAGTATAAACCGGTCTCTTAATCTTGGCGCTGTTACTGATTAATCGATTAAAATTCAACTGAATGAAACAACCAACGATATTCTATTAATCGATAACTTGCATCTCTAGTTCATCACTATCATACGTAAGGGACTTTGTGTGAATTAATAAGATCTACTGGCTTGATACCAAGCATTGTTAAAGCTGTTTAACATTCATAGTTCATATTTGTTTCATATTAGTTATGCAAAGGAAGCTTCTTTAATATTTAGAGGATCTTTGAAATAAAATACATCCCAATCATTATTACTATTATTATTTGGGGTGGAGATATCATATAACATAGAAAATTACTTACTTGATCTGAGAGGAAATTATATCTTGCTTCCTTGGATATAAAAGGAGAATTCCCTGAAGTCATCACGCAGGACTCTGAATCTGAATGATAACCACCCGAAATGTCACTCAAATTCTCATCAACTTCATCTTCCACCATTTCTGAGTTGGATACCTCTTTCATCAAGTCCAAAACCTGCAACAGATAAATAATTAATATTGAACCTTTCCAAGAAAAAGTCATTTTTTCTAGAGGGACGAAGGAGTCTTTAGGGGTGATGTGGGAAGCCGTTAGGTAATATTCTTTTACTCACGAGTAAATAGCACTAGTATACATTAATCTTAGGTTTGATAAACTAATTATATACCTCTAATGTTTGGTTTTTTTTTCAAGTACCTATGTCAGTGCATTCCAAATCAGTTTATATAATTTAAATACCTGTACAAAATAAAAAAGAGGCTTTAAAAGTAAAAAAGTTGATAATTTTTTAGTGTTCTATTTAAGTGGCTATATATATATTATTTTTTTTACCTCTAATGTTTATTCATATTCGTACTTATGCTTTATATCAAGTCAAGAAGGCAAAATAACTTCATTTAATAATGTCTGAGTGTGCATATATAAGTATTTTTTTTAAACTTTATTTTTCTAGTATTATCAGGAATCATGAGCGCAAATCTCATCTATGTATATGATGAAAACGATCTGGAAGCTATGAGGTAATATGTAATTGGCATTTAAATACCCCTTCGTCCTTAATGGGTTAAGACAGCTATAAATATTAATGTAATTTGTTAAGTCATAGTTTAAAAAAAATGTAAATAATATTCCATATTTAAAATGTAATGCATAGAAACAGTCTACGTTTTAATTATGCTAATACTAAAATTATTCATGATATTAATTTTTAATTACATTAGGCTTATTCATGAAAACTGATTTCTTTTTTATAATAATACTGTCCAATTAAAAAAGCAATTATTTATAAAAACCTTTTAATTTTGTAAAACTATAGGCAAAAAAAAAAGTTGAAGTAATGTTTATTTTTTTAATTCATTTATATATAAACTTTTGATAATAAAGGAAAATTGGAAAAATATATCGTCTTAAATATCAAGGCTTTATTTGTTTTTAGTTATAAGTATTTGAGTTTAATAGTAATATATTACTTTTAAACCGTTATTGGAAAGGATTTAGTGAACGCGTTGTATAATATTTTTTAAATTATAAGAGCTATATTCCAATAACTTTATAGATGAAAATACATAGATGATGTGAAGTAAAGAACACTATTCAATTGGATATATATAAACGAAATACATGTTTGTTCTTATACATAATACAACTTCAATAAAGGATGTCCGAATTTATCTTAAGTGTACACCAGGGATGCCAGGGTGAAATCGGTCAGGGGGCCGGACTGTTTTCAAGTGGGACCTCGGGGGCCAAATTACCGGTACATTTTTGGCCTTGCAACACTAAACAAAAGTAGATTTAATTTGTTGATATTGTATCATAATATTATTTATTTATAAAACACTTCTCAACCACTAACGTAACGGGCCAAATGAAATGTCCATTCGGGCTGGTGGTGGCCCGCGGGCCGCCACCATGGCACCACTGGTGTACACGTACTTACTTGAGAAAATAATGTTTCTTTTTTTTATTGCTGGGATTACAACCTTTTTAAAAGTGGTATACAAATGTGTCAAATCAAAGGTAAATTATACTTTTATATGTGTGAATTATTATAAACAAGTAATTATGTTCCCTGTGTCCCTGTGGCACCCCAACCATAGAAAAATTGATCAATATGTAATTAAGTCTTAGGACATACATAGGACCAAACAAACAAATATAAAGATCCACAATTTTTTTTTTTTAACGGTTATAAAATTCTTTATTTGGCTATCAAATATTATAAAACAGTGTAAAAAAATTACTACACTAAAATACAGACAACTATAAATAAATAAATAAAAAATACTCTTGACAGTTGCGTTAAAATAAATAACATTAATGAACATTGTAGAACATATTTACTGTCAAGAGACCACTATTTGTTTTTTCGGGACAACACATACTCCAAACTCTTTTTTAGAACCTTAAAATCCTCCACATAAGTTTTTGTTCAAATCTAATGCATCATTATCAAGAAATCGTAGAAAGCGTTTTTTTGCCTTTATGGTTCGATAGAGTTGCAATATTCTACTGGATATAAATAAGTATTATAGCATTAAAATTAGTCAATCGAATCAAGGATCTTATCAATGAGGTAGAGAGAAAATGACCATTCCCTTTCGGGATTCGAACCTGGACCCACATTTTTTGGGGTATCGTAATTAGTAATAGATTTATTCACCTCTAAATAATACATCATTTAACAGTTTAAATGTCGTATATATTATTTTGTGGTTAAATATAAGTAGAACTATCACAAATACTATTTATACATAAGGTGAATTTTGTAGATAAGATTTGAAGACGCACCTATAAATTTTTTTGGTTGATTGTCCATATCTATTAAAAATATGGGACATATGTAGGTATGGTATAAAAAAAATAATTGTAACATGTAGATAATTTGATTTTTTAAAGATTGATTTAAATCATCAGCATATTAATATTTACCAAGGAGTAAATTATTATAAAAAATTAAAAAGTCCATAATAATATAGATTTTTTTCAATGGATTGACAAAAAGAATCCATATACATATAAAAGAAATTTAAAAAATGTATATGGTTGAAAAAAAGTATATCCTTTGACTATTTACATATTTCACAATCATTTGGATCCCTTTAGTATAAACACATCCTCATTTAGAAGAAGATATACATTTATTAAAATCTTAATGAGTATTATACTTCCTATCGTAGAATTTCAAATAGATATAATCTTTTGAACATATATTATTTTTATGACGTTGGGCGTGTTTCTGTATATCATAACATTTAGGGATAAAGTATATTCGTAGATTTTAAGTATTCAAGATGAGTATGAGATGGAAAAAACTATAAAAATCCATTAATGCCTCAGTAAGGACTTCCTTGATCAACAAAAGTTATGAGGAATAAAGTAAGAACTCTCACTTTTAAGGACATTACAATTTAGTCAATTTCAATACAGAACCAGCTATTCATATAATATTAATTCTGAGGTTAAAACGACTAAATAAATGTCTTACTATTCACAAATATGTAGAAACTCGGACTTCTTTGAGGACAGCTTCAATTGCATGTTGGGACAATTGATAGGTGTTGGGAAGTGTTTCATAGTTTCATATATTAATAAACAGTTGACTTTGGGAAGCTTTTAGTCCTATAGGGTATCTGACTCAAAATGTTGATATATAGGACTCTTTTTGACCCATGTACGACTATATTTCAACTAAACATCGAATTACATAAATAAGGAATTGGTTTTTTGCATTTACAACCGGGTCACATATGAAATAAAGTTATCAATAATACTTGTAAAATCATTGGGGTGGAGGAAGTAACTTTAGCAGGTTGAAATTTGTATATGTAAAACTGTAATTTTGTTTTGATAGGGACCCACATACAATTCTCTCGGTTTCAATACTAAATTAAATTGGACTTTGTTGATCAAATATTGGAATATTATTGAAGGCAAAAAAATGGAAAAATTTGAAAGAAATTGTGATAGATATACGTTGTGACTTTTTTCTAGGTTTTTATAATAAAATAATAATGTTCATAAAAAATAGAAATAAAAACACCTTCTTACCAATACTCCATTCTTACCTTCCTTCACGTAATCGATTTTAAAATGCCCACTTTAAAGCCACTTGCAACATTTTATACATTTGTTGTATTAGTGTTTTTTTTATAATTTAGCTTCAACTTTCAGATTTCAGAATGATTTATTTATCATACGATTTGATGAAATATAATAAACGTTATTTCCTTCCGGAGAATGACGAGTTTACTTATAATATTAAGTAGTATTGGAATCATCATAAGACGGTAAGAGAGATATATAGAGATCCATGAAGAAAGTGAATTGGTGTTTTATGAGAACAAAATTTTTATCCTTGAGTTGAGGTCCTCACCTACACAGCCGTGAGTGAAGTGACGCCTTATTACATAATGGCAACTACTTTTTGATGATTGTCATTCCTTTTCTCTCCACCAATCCTATTCGAGACAAATGTCTGTCTTTGTTATACTAACTTATTTCGTAATGCCAACTGTTTATTATTCTCGCTTCTTATATTTAAACCCATCACATTCAAGATAAAGGTCCCCGAGTGTTATTACCTCCGCCGAAGGAGGTATTATTTTCACTGGCGTTGGTTTGTTAGTTTTTGTTTGTTGGTTTGTTTGTCTACAGGATACTCAAAAAGTACGGAACGGATTCGGATGAAACATTGTGGAGTTGTTGGAAATGTCAAAAGTAACAAGTGATTAAATTTTGGCATCTCTGAGTGCAGAATTAAGATGCAAATGAGCTAAATACTAATAAATATTTCAAGTTAGCCTACTCTGCCAAATAGATGTCGCTGTGCTGTGAAATAGGGTGCCGAGAGCGTCTTTCTCTCGGAATTTCCGTCGAGGGGAGCCCTCCCCCGTCCCTCTACGCCACCCCAGTCGTGAAAAATCCGCCTCGGAAGGCTCATAAGGACCCCGTGACGGCGGAGGTTTGCACTCTCTGAGTGTATATATGCCTCTAGTTCTTAGTTATTTTTGGTGAAATAGTTACAACACTCTTACGAAGGATGATGCCTCATGAAGCAGCCATCACATGAAACATATTTAAAAAACATATTAACTTGTTTTCAACTCTGAACATTAAAGTTTTTTTATTTGAGTTATTTGAATAGTTCTTTTAATCTACACATCTTCTCCTCAACGATTAATCACAAGCACCAATGACTCAGGCTACATCAAGTAATTATGATTATACCAAATGATTTAACTTAAATGCTTGAGGATTGTAGGTAATGACTTACTTAATTATGAGCTAACTTGAAATATAATATAATAATTAAAACAGTTAATTTTTCGCTCCTATAGTATCACTCATTTGGTAATACATGAGGAATAAATCTTAATTGCGATTCAAGCAATTACATGAGAGTGGGAGAGGGCTGACTCAGCATCAAAATGAGATCGCCATAATCATAATTATTGTTTTGATCTTATAAGCATATATTTTAATAATAATAAAAATAATCAGTATATATAGCTTACTCTGTAGGCATGGATATTAAGATCTATAAAATAAGATTGGTTATATCCTTGGACGATAAAATTGAGAGGAAGCATTTTTATTCATATACGTTGTATGAAAATTTTGCTCACATATTATATATATATTATATATATATATATATAGTATATATACACAAAGCCGTTCAATTATATACTATCTATATTTGTAACTGTGTCCTTTATACATTAATAAATAAATATATATATATAGATACAAAGCCGTTCAATTCATATTTGTAACGGTGTCCTTTATACTCCTATCAAACCTATGTTTATAATAAATCATTTAAAAATGCGAGTTTTTGAGCATAATAAGGATTATTATAATTAATGTTATATTGAAATATAATCTATAATTTATATTTCTAGTTAAAAATGTAGTCTCTAATGTAAAAAAATACATATCTTAGCATTTATATAGTTAAACCCTACTGTAACTAAAAAAGGTTTCCGATTAGGATTTAAACAAAGTTAGAACAAAAGAGAAGGATTTGTTTGAGTTAGGATATTTTTCAAATAATATATTTGTAATTTTTCACATATGCTGAAGGGACAAGAATAGGCATCATATTACGGATATACGTATCGAAATATATAAAATAAAAGACTGTTTTCAATAGGTTGTAAGCTTCTGGAGATTCAAACTCGTAATACACTTTCAAATGTACCAACAAAAATGCCATCTGTTTCTCATATATAATAAAAACCAATTTATTCTTTTAGGTTTTTTAACCTTATAAGAGGTTATTTGACAAAGAAATGTATTCTTCTTAATATGGGTAGAAGTTATTATTACTTCCAAAATGAAAGTTTTCGAAAATAAAGCTTATAAGTGAAATGAAAGTAATTTATTCAATTATAGAAACCAAACCTATATGGAACAAACCTTTCAGTTATGTTTTTATCTTTTCCTACTTAGGCATTCCTATGATTCCTTATCATTTTACCTATTCCTTTGTATGAATATATTACTTCCAAGGAAGTATAAGGGAAATTACTCATAAAGAAACATGAATGAATTTATATTATTACTCATTTTAATATCTTATTTCATTATTTTTTATGAATATATTGTTCGTTCCATTATATATGAATTATTTTTATTCATCCGATTATTTTAATATATATATATTAAAAATTTAAATACATATACAAATTTCAAACAATATCTTGTAAATGACACGAATAAATATTATAATAAAAATTATATTTTAGGCCAGAATAAAACTGATACTTTATTGAACAGAGAACATAGATGTATATAAAATAGTTGATACAAAAATCAATTAAGGCTTTAATAAACGATTATCTGTTGTTATATATATTTTTTTCAATCATTAGTTGAGATTGTCCATCGTTGGATGAATGCAAGTGTAGGGAAAATTATTTCCACGTCCAGGAGCCCACAGTCGAAGAAGATATGTTTAGATTCATTACAGTATATTTATTAACAACTTTAATAGTAAGTGCTTAAAATATTAAGAAAGTATTGGATCTGAGGTTGTGATTTTTTTTAGCGATGAGTGTTTTTGAGTTCAGATCGAGGAGTTTATTGCCTTTTCTCGTAGAGAAACTCTACTTCTGTCAAGGGGTTTATGATTGCTTTATTATACATTGCAAAATGGAGGAAGTGTTTGAGGACTAAAAAAATCGTATAGAGAGGTATGCCTTCATTTATTTTAATGAGGGTTATGTGGCTTTTAATCAATACCATAGAAAATTATATCTATTCATGTATGCTATTTCTGTTTCGATCCCAATATACCAATATATTTTTTATTATTATATTTATACTATTATATCTAAACGGACCAGCAAATAGCTGATTATATAAATCAAATAAAAGGATTACACACACACCATTGGTGTGCTCAGTGGAGCCCGAGGGCCCTTGGGTGATTTATTTGGAACTCCCATATACTTTAGTTGTAATTGGCGGAAGCCGAGGCCCATGGGCGATGGTTTGAAGCCAAATATGTTTTAATCCTGATGATGATTGGATTGAAACCCCCATAGATTTATGTTGTAATTGACGCAACCCTATGGCTAATTTTCGGTGGGTTTGAATCAACAATATACCATACTCCTGACTGGAAGAACCTCATTGATAAGATCCTAGGTTATATAGACTAATTTTAATGATAGTATGCTTATTTATATCCTGTCGGATGCAAATCTATAGCGCCATATAGGCAAAAACCTTGGTGATTTGTTTAAAACCCCAGCCTGCCATTGGTGTTATGGGCGGAAACCGAAGGATCAAGGGTGATGGGCTTGAAGCCCAAATATGCCGTTGGTGGGATCGATGTTACCCCTATGGGATATGAAATATATCCAAATATACAATTAATATATCCAAATACAATTAATATATCCAAATATACAATTAATATATCCAAATATACAATTATATATCCCAATATACAATTAATATATCCAATAAAACCTGTGACCCATAAGATATTATTTCCATACTTCAATTACCATTTATTGACGGGGATGGAAGCCAAATGCAGGCCATATCAAGCATGATGCATTTTATTGTTTAGTATTTGCAGGTAATTTTCCTTCCAGGAAATATTCCGTTGACGCTATTTTTTTTTTTTTATATTTCACAGTTCATAATATATATACAATAAACAATAAACAAAGTATAAGGTATATAAAAAGATGCTAATGCGTAAAAAAATACATTATTAAACATTATAGTTTAAATTTTTAGCATCCGAGCTGAACAATCTTAAAAATATATATCAATTAAAAGCACACAAACTGAAATGACACAAGTAAGCGAAAAAAACACGGAAAATTATAAAAAGTCTATTTGTAGTTTCTAAATTTCTTTAAAAGCTTATTTATGGCGTCATTATAAAACAGGGACCGGGAAGGGAAGTATCGGATTTCATCGGCGGCTAGTGTCCACGAATCACCAAATACGGAAGGAATTTTGAGGTCCAAAGCGGCGTACCTCGCCGCAGCAGAAAGAATTATTGGCCTCAGCTCTGAAGCTTGCAGAGGATGATATATTGTTAGTCGTTTGGCTATTAAAGCCTTGGCAGAAAGAAGGGCATTGTTAATTGCTTTCAGTCGTGAGAATTCTCACGACCTCCAACTCCAAATAATATTGAATCCTTGATGATTTATCTGCATTTTCACCATCCATTCCACGTACATTTAGTTTCAGAAATTGCATTAGAATTTGAACAGCCTGGCACTCAACAAAAGCATGAAAGTTGACGCTATTTTTATATAAAATATATGTAATATTTAGAGTTCGGTTCTGCCTCATCCGAATCTTATGAAGTCACATAATCTCTTAATAATCCATGTAATTTGACATAAGTTTATTTTTTAATAAAATATAAATTAAAACTATTTGTAAAATGTAGCAGACTTTTAAACAATTAAAACATAAAATTGTATCAAACTATTAAGATGTGATAAAATTAATAAAAATAGGTTATGTTGTGTATCATTCGAAGATGAGGTAGCCGTTTGTCTATACCAACTCCCGACTACATATTATATTTCATGAATTTATATAATTCATAGTTAATTCATCAGAATAAAGCATTTTTTGATTGAAGTATAATTAATTAATTGATATTTTAATCATAACCATGATGCATTTAGTAAATATATAACTCAACATATCATGATTTATAAGTACATTATTTTGTGATTTGGCCATGACACATTACGAAATATTATTAATAAAGATAAAATTTAGAACGTTAGCTCTTTGATTTAAAAAATCTTAAGATGCGTATTTTGCAAACAAAATATTGTAATGATATAGGACAATATTTCAACATTTTTAACATATACAAACAATCCGGCATAGGTTTCAAATTTACTCAATAAATGTATCGAAAATCTTAAATCCTTTCCTCCGAGTAGATTTCTCTCAATGCATTCTTGATACTTAAAAAATAAAACGTATAATGACTGCTGCATCTGTAAATAAACTACCCGATCAAAGTTATTGTACTTAATTGTAAGTAATTTTTTTGTCAATTACAAAACATATATCTTTTTAGATGGAAAAGTATATAAAAAATATTTCCAAAAATAGTAACATTTTTGCTTTCAAAAACTTGGTGTTGAGATTATGAGTTAATATGACTAAAATGAGAACATTTCATTCATGATTTTATCTTTCTATATTATTGGGGAGAGTTACATTGTATATTTTCTGTATGAGTTTTTATAATTCTTACATATAAGTAGCACTGAAAACAATTATTCTTGAAAATATAGAAGGAAAACAATTATTATATTAAATTAATATTTTAAAACTATTTAATAGATATTTTTTCATGCTTAACTGAATATTTTCTACAATTGGATTATTCATCATACTATTAAGCACTGTATATATTTTAAAATAAAATGGTAGATTGGAAGTCGCGTTGCACAACGAACTGAAGAATCCCACTGTTTCCTTGCATATATTTACATTAATTTAATTTAAGTTCTTGCCCTAATAAATTATTAATATGAGTTTAAATATTATTATTTTTACTTTATACACCTTTGAGCTTGCTAAATATAATTATGTAATGCAATATATAACAAAAGTTTAATAAAAGTGCACCTTAGAAGATCTAAGCTTTGAATAGCATGTATTTTTTACTATTTGTAAATATTTTAAAATTAATCATGTATGTTTAAAAAAAAATTAGGTTAATAGTTACATTATACTTATGTATTGTCAAAAACTATCTGTTGGATAAAAAAATTTTTGTAGTCTTAAGCATCACCCACGATTTATAGTGCCAAGATCATTAATAAAGGAGGACGCTTATATTAAAAAAATAAAGAATAAACTTTCTTCTGGTTTCACCATGAATATGTCTTCCGAAAAAGCTTTGAATGTTTTAGTGGGTGTTATAAAATTCTCCACACAAAAATTCTTGTGGGATAAAAAGAATAAAAAAATTGAATTTCAGGGGGATTTGGATAAAATTTTAAACTCAGATTCCCTTTTTCCAAAATGGTTGCAACCGAGACTGCTGTGTCTTTTCGTTTGTCAGACATAGCGGAAGCAGAAATGTCGAACAAAGTTGACAAAGAACAGGACAACAATGCGCGATACAAATACCTACCCCCGGAGAAACATCTATCAGCTACTGAGATAAAAAGAATAGTGCACGAGGGGAAAATACTGTCCAAATCTCAGGATATTTTGGAGCATTTCCGTTCTAACTTTCAAAAAATTGTGGAAGCAAATAGGGATTATTTTCCTAAAAAGAGAAGAAAATGCTCTCATGAAGGCTCCATTTATACTGAAAGCAATATTGAAAAATACATAGTGACGAACCTCAAGAAAAACAAAGCAGCTGGGCCTGACGGGATCGTCGGAGAGCTGTTCATCAAATGTTCAAAGGAAGTTACCCCCTTTCTGTCTAAAATTGGCATCTCAATGGAAAGATCAGGAAAAATGCCCAAGGCCTTGAATAAGGGAAGAATAGCTCTGATTCCAAAGAAGGGTGATGGGACATCTTTTAACCATTGGAGGCCAATAACAATTATGAGCATTGCTTATAGAATACTCTCTGGAGTTCTAGCTCAACAAATTGAACCCTTTCTGAATCAAAAAATTGGTGGGTCTCAAAAAGGATTCCTCAGACAAAGGAAAATATTTGACGTGTCAAGAAACATTCAGGCTGCTATAGATTCGGTAAGAGAAAGGGGGAAATATGGAGCGATTATAGCAGTAGATTTCGCCAAAGCATTTGATTCGGTCAATCATGTACATATTCTCAAAATGATCAAAAAAATGATTCCCAAACGTTTCTTTAATCCTGTAAGAGCGCTTCTTTTAAACGGGTCGTCTACAATTACAGTTAATGGAATGGAAAGTAGGCCAATTGAACTGAAGAAGAGTTGTCGGCAGGGATGTCCCACGGCTCCTTTATTGTTTATTGCGGCCATAGATGATCTTGTTTTAAGGATACAAAGGAAGTACGGGGGTTTCGGAATTCGATTTGAAGGAGTGGCACATCTCATGGATCTCTATGCAGATGACGTAACTCTGTTCGTCGAAGCGAATTCCGAACGCCAACTAATCAAAAGGATTGGTATACTTTTGGATTGCTTTGAAAAATTTGGCGAGCGCTCTGGTTTATCCATAAACCCTAGTAAATCTTCTATTTTGCCGCTTGGAGACTGGGTTCCGGAAGATAAACATCAAATAAAAGATTACCAAATAAATAGGTTGATTGATATTTTGGGGATAACCTGGAGCAGTTATGGTGTTGACTCCTCCAATTGGACTAAAGTGAACTCAGTGGTCCACAAAAACATTAAAAGATGGAGAAGTTTGAACCTGCAGAAGAGGATAGACCTTTACAATTTAAGGGTCGTTCCTTTAATTTTGTATAAGGCAACGGCCTCTCCTGTCCTAGCTGAGAAGTTCATGGTAGAAGAAGACTCATGGCTTCATTGTCTTTTCCACAAGTCTTACCTTGGAGCTGTTAAGCGTCCCAGGGCGAGCGTGGGAGGGGGATTATCTCTTCTTTGTAGAGTTATCCCAAAAATATATGTTAAAGTGTTTGTGGACCTTACCAAGAATTCCTCAGTAGAATGGAGAAGAACTGCTTCATCTGGAAGTCTCATCATACGTTTATTGTTCGGGACGGATCTATCCAATGATATAACGTCGAATATTTCTCCGGTGTGGGGGGCTGCTCAACGAGTACTGTGGAATTACACTCCATCTTACTGCAGCGACACAACCCTTGACGTCATCAGACAGAATATTCATAAACCTCATTATTTTAAGAATTTAGACTGTCCATCCATCCTAGAAAATATGGCTCTTGAAAAAAACATTATATTGTTGCATGATATAAGTCCAGACACTCCTTTTGCCGATGGAAGATTCTTCTTTCCGCTCCTCCGAAATTCCAAGAAACATATTCTGCCAAAACCGTGGCACCTGAAAATGACTACCTTTAGGGGTGAATCAAAAAATTCAGAGCAAATATGCATGGATCTGACAAACTCTTTGGACTTACCCCCAAACACGAATAGGAAGATTTTGACTTCTCTGAGTAACATTAACGACGGGAACAAATTCACAGCCCAATTCCAGATTTCAGCCGGATTGTTGAGGTTCTATCGACCGTGCAAGGATTGTGGAAGGATTTATAATAGTACGGTCCATGCCTTCGTGGAGTGTCCAGTCATCCTTCCCTTGAGGATGTTGTTATCTCTCAATATCCAAGGGTTGGAAAACAAGGACCCAAAATACCTTAGAGCCGTGCTTCTTTTTGGTTTGTCGGTGAGGAACAAGGCTTCACCACCGAAATCTAAGGCCATCGAATTTGCACTCCTCAATGCCAAGGCGTTAATTGCGAAAAAGCTAACTGTGGATGAACCGATTCGACCTGGAGAGATAAGAGGAATTTTGCTAGCGGCAGCAGCCAGATATGCTGCCTTCTCTCTGAAGATTCCCTCATCGTGTGGATCCACATGGACGTTCGCAGCAGACTCTATCAAATATTACCCTTTTAAATCTCACTGTTTAGAAAAGCTTCTAAAATCCCTTGTTAAAAATTTTAGAAAAGTAAAATCATAGCTTTCCCGGTGTTTTAATTTTGTTTGTTTGGCCCTGTTTTTCCTATATGTAATTTTTTAATGATATTTAACATGCTATGATGATTTATATGCCCACATTTTAATTTCGGATTTTCTATATGTATGTTCGCCCATTATGCTAAAATTTTAAACTATAATGTTTATTCATGTATTTTTTTACGTATTAGCATTGTTTTTATGATGGTGAACAGTTAAGTGAATAAAAAAATATATATATATATATATATATATATATATATATATATATATATATATATATATACGAGTATACATATTTAGTTTCTCGCTATCAATAAAGTTCTTTAGATTTTGTTTCTCTAAATCAATAAAAATTCTTTATATTTAAAAATATCTGAATATAGAGTATCTCATTCGTTAGGCAATAATTATTCAAAAATAGATAATCGTATATTAATTTATATTTGGATATATCTTATTCCCTTTGTAAAAAACAGACAACAATTTAATTAGTATTATTAAATGGAATATTCTTTAATATTTACTATAATAATATTTTTTTTGAATAAAAAGCAATATATTATAGCAGTATGGGCTTTTAATAGAAAAA
The DNA here is from genome assembly GCA_013387185.1 of Caligus rogercresseyi. Classification (NCBI taxonomy): domain Eukaryota; kingdom Metazoa; phylum Arthropoda; class Copepoda; order Siphonostomatoida; family Caligidae; genus Caligus; species Caligus rogercresseyi. The sequence goes on along the minus strand of CP045895.1, from coordinate 14,014,813 downwards.
TACAAAAGTACTCTGGTTTCTAAGCATTTATAGTTTTCTTTAAATCTTATAAGAAAATAACTCAACTTCAAAATTGGTAACAGTGGAATTGACTCTCAAGAAAAGTTAAGCGTTCTTTTAATTATGTAATTTTGATTTTTTTCACATTATTTGATTTCTTGATTTCCTGAAACTCGATATCACTTGTTCATGATATACGATATTAATTCAATTGTATTACTTTTATTAGCATGTCAATTATTATGAAACTCAAGATACAATATAATTTTTTTAAAGTACATTTTTATCAATTTCTATATTCCTTAAGAAATATCTGATTTACAAGAGATCTTCTATTATTGTGTATGTTTGAATTACCTAAAAAAATCTACCTAAATTCCAATCTATCATATATAGTAGATAATTTGGATACATTATTGTCACAGTGTAAGGCAGTATTGAGGTTGATATTAAGGTTCAAACACCGAAGTTTATATTAAAAATATAAAGTAATGCATTTCAATATTTTCCTCTTCCAATACGAATAGGAATATAGATGAATATATTCTTAATGACTTTTCAGTTCGGTTGATCGTTTTTATTTTTTTATCTTTTTAAAGTTGAATATATATTTATTTGGAGTTAGGTGAAACGTTAGTAAAACAACCATTGAATATTTTTATGCCAGTGCTTAAAAAACAAGATTAATTTATGTTGAAATTAACAATCTAGCAGATTTATGAACTACTAGTCATTTCACAATATGATTTGGTTGTAATTTAGAGTAAGTTAGGGTGTGGTATTGTTTCAAAAGTGTTGTTGAGTGTAACAGTACTTTTATTCATAAGATTATTTAATTAACCTTGTAAAAAATTGGCTTCAATATTTTTAGTTGTATTGCCCAATTTTTATGCTATAATGTTTTCCTAATACCTAATTCCGATAGAAATTAAGTTATTTGATATAAAACAAATATTGCTTAAACTATATTTAAATGATTTAAATTAATGGTATGTTGCCTTTCTATGAATGAAATGTAAAATCTCTAAACCATACTATTTATTGATGTTCCTTTGTTGAACACTGTCTTATTTAAGAACTATGATATTTTTGACTTATAAATTTAGCTAAGAATTTGTTAACTAGGTGATATGTATCACACCGGAATTCACACCAGCATCAGCCAACCTAAGATATATTTAGATAACCAATATCTTCGGCCAAAAGCTTTAATTGATCCACACAAGTGTGACACAAGAGACAAATAGAAATAAAATTTATGAGTCAACATTTTTCTACCCGAGAAATTATATAAGCCAATGTAAAGTAATCTCTAAAATAAGACAAGGTAATTTATTATCTCATAAAAATGGGTAAAATATATATTATAATAGACCTGAGTTAGAAATCTTATTTTGGAGACCTTTTATGGTAATTTAATATGTAACCATACACAATGGAATTAGTTTATAGTGCAAGAAAATACAAAATGTATTAACGACAAATAAAAATGCCCAAATATTTAATATCCCAAAATTGCTTTGAGACAAGTCATACAACAATATTGTATAGCCATATTAACTTATATATATATATATATATATATATTATTTCACAGTTCATGGAATATCTATACTTATAAAAAATATACAATAAACAAAATATAAGGTATATAATAAGATACTAATGCGTAAAATATAACATTATTAAACATTATAGTATATATATATATATACATTTCCAAAAACTTAAAGCTGAAAACTAATATAAAAAAGTCTTTCATTTTTAAATGACACATTACATTACGAATTCAGACAAATGAAAATATTACTAGAGTTTCATAAGCAACAAAATTATATTTTTCAAAGAAAAATATAATATGACATTTGTAATATCCGTCTTTGACAAAAGAATGGAAACTTTTTAAGTTTGAATGAAATATATTATTCATCAAACTTAAAGTTTCTTTTAAAACCATCTGGAGAAGAAGATCAGATATGTTTTGTCTACCTCATTTAGTCTAACGGTATCGTGCTATCTTCCGCTGATATTTGAAAAAATATATTTTTAAATATTATTTTATTGTTAGTTATTCTATTTGAACAAAAAATTGCTTCTATGCAATATGAAATTTTCAAATTGATGCAAAGGACATGGGTAACATTTTGAAAAGTGTTTCAAATATTTAAAAAATAAACAAAAGATACTGCAGATTCAACTAACTAAAAATTACAGTTTTAAAAGGATTCGTTCACAAATATTGATATTCCGAAGTGATGATTTGTCGAACACATAAATTATTAAAATGTTCACAACTTTAAGCACATGAGTCGAATGTAGGCATCATGGGCGTCGGTTCGACTTAATCAAAACTTATTTGGGCTGATCGAAATTTGATTTAATTTTAGATTGTGGTTAATCTACTTCCTTTAGCCATTTTAAATATATTGTCCCTTGTTTCCATTTTACGTGAGTGTTTATTAAAATGAAGGAGTTTCCTAATATTTTTGTAATAGCTTTTTTTAATTATTCATGTATTTAAAACCTCATTGAAAAATTACCAAAAATTTATGCATATTTTATAAATAGTATGAATTTTCCATTCCTCGAAGGTCGTCGTTTTTATTTTTTATTTTATTTATTTATTACCTATTTGGTTCGATAGAATTGCATCCGACAGGATATAAATAAACATTATAGCATTAAATTAGTCTATCGAACCTAGGATCTTATTAATGAGGTAGACCAAAAATGACCATCCCCTCTCGGGATTCGAACATGCGCCCCAACATTGAGAGTTGAACACGCCTTAGCACGCACGGCTATCGAGCTCCCTTCGTCTTTTTTTGTGTTTGACTTGTGCCATCAATTAAATCTGAATAAGGAGGGTGTCTAAAAAAACGTCTAATAGAAAACGTCCTTGAAAAAAAACCCGACCAAGATAGAACGGGAAAATAACGGCATACAAAAACACGGTCAAAATGCATTCAAAGAGATCATCTTAAAAAGAATATACTTAAATATGGTCCAAACAATTTTAATTACAAATATCATTTTGTAACTTTTCTTGAATGGAAAGTAAAATGTCATGGCGACCGTATTTCTCCCTAACTATATATAATATAAATCTAAGTAATTGTACGCAACTTCAACTTTATTTTTTTGAAAATAACTTAATTGTTTGACGTTCGTAACGACCTACTTTAATAATACCAAACAAGGAGATTAGATTATCAAATTGATCATATGTAACATTATAAGGACGTAAAAGGCAACAAACCAAAAATGAAGCCTCCTCAAGTATAATTATAAAGAATGAATTCTCAAAAAAATACCTTTCCTTACAACATATCTACATGTATGTGTGTACATTTAAATACACTTTCATGTATCAACAAACATAACAAACCTCTTTCATCTTTTGTTTACCTTGCCTTTAGAATTTATATATTACAATGATTAGGATTATTCTTCTAAGGACAGAGCCTTTCAGTGCCCATGCCCATTTTTGACTTTCTTTCTTTTCATTAAGATGATTGGAAAAGTTCTTTCATATCTGCTGTTATTGTTGTTTCTTTATATTTACAATAATGAAATCTCTTTTTGATCCCTAAAAAGTTTTTAAAAAGGAAAATAATTATACTAATTGAAAGTTATTCATTTTTTTGTTGATTGATATACTTCTATTTTTTCTCAAAATAAGCTAAAAGGATTTCAAGTCAATAATTGGCCAACTTAAAAGCCTTTTCTTAGCTCTATGACTTGTCAAGTATAAATGGTTTATATGGATCGGAGATTCTACGACTTTAAATATGTACTTGTATCATATTAACTATACATAAAATCGTCTACTGAACTGCTTAACGTAAATTTTATGAAATAGACTTACTTCGGTAAAACAAGATTATTTTTTCTCCTTAGAATAGAAATATTGTCTGAAGGAAATGCCAATGATAGCAACTAAAGAAGAAACAGACTTTTTGATAGTTATCATTCATGTTTTATAATTATAATTAAGAATTTGAATAAAAACTTGGTAATTAAACGATTATCTTTTCATTTATTATGTTTTTAATAACTATGAACTAATCAAAAAAGTTATCTAATTTGGAAAAGAATGAATGTTACATCTTTAAGACCAATGGAACATTTAACTTTTCCGACTTATGTGATATTTTTATTTTAACGTCTTTTATTTAGATCTTTTCATTTAAACTATATTTTATTATTATTGTTATATATGTTTTAAATAACCATATAAATAGTAAAGGAGATTTGCAAAAATAATATTTATGTTCCAATATAAAACTGGGAGAGTTTTGAATTTCCCAGAAGCACGGCATACGTAAAAGGACGTTCATTAATTCAGAATATTCTTTACAAAATGTAGTTGCAGTTACCATCTGTGGTAGTGATATTAATATTTAAAAGCTTTTCAAGCATTTATTTTATAAAATAGTATTAACACCAATGAATATCACCAGCTCTTAACTCGGATGCTAACAGCAATCTTCTCATATTAAAACCTCCAATGAAATACCATATACCACATCAATATACAATTCTTCAGAAGCTACGTGGATTGAATTATCCATATTTTTAGAGTGAAAGGACAATTTTAGAAATAAAATATACATTCTCAACAATAAATTACCTTTCATCTAAATACCTTCTATTCTCTCTCAAACCAAATTATTATTATATTTTCCCCATATCTTTGGAATGAGTTGCATTTTTGAAGATTTGAATAATACTTATATAAATTAAATGTTTCAATCGAACCAAGATTATATTTAATGAGATCAGACTTGTTGACATTTGAGAAAAATTGTCGTTCGTCGTTCGTTTGTCGTTCACCAAAAGTTATCGTTCATATTTCGTTTTAAGATGAATCGTTCATCGTTCGTTTGTCATACTGAAAAAAAATTGACGACGTTTTTTTGTGGAATTTTGTTTTCGTCATTCTCAAAAAAGTGATAACATTTTTTATCAAGAAAAAAAATCTTTGTCTTTTTTGGCACCAAAAACGAACGACGAATGATAGTTTTTTTTGTCGATAGGTTCATTGTTCGCGAACGACGTATGTTTACAAATGAACTGCAAATCAACATGTCTGAAGGAAGTATGTCAAAATTGACTTCTCCTCTTTCAGAAGGCATAATTGCATCTTCATCATCTAAATTTTTACAAATTTACGCACTAAGCTAACGCACTTCTTTTAAACTATTATACCCTACAAGCTGATAATTATAAAAATATTAACAACATACTTTATTGGATAATGACGGTCTTAGTTTATTTTCATCATCCAACTTCTTCATTGAGGGGCCACCCAACCCCAGGACACGTGGATGTTAAGATACGTGATATATTAATGATGTAATTGTATCGTTTACACGATCATTTCATCTTAATGTACTCCACAAAAAGACTCAGTGGGTTGAAATAGGTATGATCATTGGGTGTGTTTCTCAACAGAAATATCTCAAAACTTAAATGAATCTCATTTAAGCGTCTGTGCATCCCTTACTACCTGAATGCTTTAAGCCACATTCAATCTTATCATGATCAGTACTACTCTGGACCCAAAAAATGTATTAAAAGTAAATATTTTTTTCCTATATGGATCGATAGAATTGCATCTGACAGGATTATATAAAACATTATAGTATTAAAATTAGTCTATCGAACCTATGACCTTATCAATGAGGTAGACCAAAGATGACCATCCCCTCTCGGGAGGATTCGGACCTGCGCCTCCAACATGAGAGTTGAACACGCCTTAACGCACACGGCTATCGCACTCCCGAGAGGGGATGGCCATTTTTGGTCTACCTGATTGATAAGATCCTAGGTTTGATAGACTAATTTTAATGCTATAATGCTTATTTATATCTTGTCAGATGCAATTCTATAAAACCATTTAGGCAAAAAAAAGTATTGATAATTGTAAGATGATAGGAAAAACATACAAATATATTTCCAGAGAGTGCATGTTTAAAAAACGAGTCTTAAATAAAATCTGTATCATCATTTGGCTTTGAAGTTAACAAAGCGATAATATAGGTTTTAAAGCAAAACCAGTACCAATTTAAGGGATAAATTAAGTATTTTTTTATAAAATGCATCAGGGATCGAAAAATACTATTTAAGAAAACTATAAAAGAAATTCAAATATATGATGGTAAACAAAATGCTTCGGAGATATAAGTATAGTATTTAAGAAAACTATAAAAAGAAGTTAAAGTATATGGCGGTATTTATTTATATCTAAATAATTTTAATCAAAGTAAAACAATATTGATTCTATAAATTATTGCAAGTTTGTCAAGTAAATATTTAACACTTAAGTCAAGGAAATTCATTTACTAGAAGAAAAACAACAGTAAATTTTGGTGAATTGTACTACTAATTTATTTACACAGATATTATTACTAATACCCATATGTTTCCAATTAGCAAAGTGTGTATAGTAATACACAGCACCCATATAAATATGGAGAATTATCAAAGTTCATTCCATATTGAAATGAGAGCGGTGAGACTACAAAAACTTGCATCTAAAGTGATGAAGTTTGCTATGCTTAAGAATCCCACAATAAATAAGTGTCCCAAAAATACAAAGTTTTTTTGATAGATCCAAAAATAACTTATTATTTTCCTTCTTATTTATTTATTTCATATTTATATTATTAAAGAGCCAATCTACCTTTCCTGGCTATCGAACTCTTTTTATTATTATTTACAGTAGATCCAAACCATAATTAAAAATGAAACGCATATAATGAAGAAACACTATAAAAATTCCTGGCCATTTTTCATCAAAATACTTATGAATCTGTATTTATTTAGCTTGTGATTGAGAATTAAAATTCACTGTTTTTATTCTAATAAATAAGCATAAAATACTTGAAAATATTAAATATAGAAGGAAAAATGAAAATTTCATAAAATAGTAAGAAATGAAATGTTAATTGTTGTTTTCAAATACATATTTGATTAGAATTTATATATGATTTAAAATGTATTTTTAAATTTTTACAAAGTTTTTAATTATATAATAAAAACATTAAACAATTAAACAGAAAAATACAAAGTCTATTATAAAATGTTTGTGGTGATGATGGAATTATTAATATCCTTTTAGAGAAGTGTGATAGCTCAAGGTGTTCAAGCGTGTTCAGTGCTCAATGTTGAGGGCGTAGGTTCGAATCCCAAGAGGGGAAGGTCAATTTTTGGTTACCTTCATTAAAAGGTTCGAAAGACTTAATAAATTGCTCTAATTTGTATCATATCCAAATAAATGCAAATACATCTTACCAAATAGACAAAAAGCAGGAAACGACCGGGACACTTTTTTCGCCGGGACCCGGGCCAGGCCGGGCCAAAACCGGGCCGGGACTTCAGTATATTTTCGCTCCTTCGTCATTCTAAAAGTGACGACGTTTTTTTATAGAAAATAGTTTCCTAAAAAAGTTCTGGCCCAGTGATTTTTAGACACCGGGCCGGGACAGTCAAAAAACAGCCGGGACCCGGGCCGGGTACCCGGTCGTTTCCTGCAAAAAAGCATGACGTTATACTAATATAAATTATCACAACTAATAATATTGAGATATATATATTTCTATCCCTCAGAGTGCGATTAAAAATCACCTTGCACAGTGTAAAGTTGATATATATGTACTATCTGATCGGTTAATAGACATTAAATCATCACTATGTCTATCCCCTAACATTTGGATGTTGTAAATACCATCTCATACTTCTTTGCAAAGATCACGTCTCTTACATTCCTGTATCATATTCCTCTGTTATTATTCTTTTTTCCCAAATGTCGAATAAAATTTATGACCCTCCTCTCCCGAGGAACAAAAACATTCCCACAAATCAATTGAATGTCTTCAGCATTATTATTCTTTTAATTGCATACATGTGTTCATCGTAGCTTCACGTGAATCACTAATCACTTTTTCTTTCTCTTTCATAACACGCTGTCATTTTGTGAGAAAGGATTGTAAGTACGTGACTTAATTCAAATGATTAACAATCAAACAATTTTCGCAATGTATGAACATGGCTGGTCATTTACCTTCCATTTGGTCTGGCACGTACAGACATCACATGCAACAACACATCTGGTTAAATGCTTTAAGAAAGAGATGCTCCAACATTGGATCACACGCTTATTCCCAGTCAATTACTAGGAATTTTCTGTAAAATCAAAATAATAATATTGATCCTTGGTTCGATAGACTTGTTTATACCCTGTAATGCTTATTCATATCCAGTTGGATACTGCAATTCTTTCGAACCAAATAGGCAAAAATATGCAACAAAAAAAATTATAATCACAGACATAAATAATGATTAAATTATTTATAAAAACTTGATACAAGAATGCAAAAAAGTACTCAACAAAAAAAACAGATTGGCACCATCATAAATTCGATTCAACAATAAAAAGCGTGTAAAATTTTCATTCCTTGGGCTGTCAAAATCTAAATATTAAGACTTAAGGAGAAGAAAAAGATACAAAAATACCCTGTAACCTTATTGTATGGAAAAAACAAAGTATGAAACATACTATAAGGTGACGCCACTGAAATTCATTGTAGGATTTCTTTTTATCTGTTCCAAAAGACTATATTGTTTCACCAGTCAGTAAGATTTAAAGGTTTGGATTCAAGTTGATGAATTTTTTAATCAGTTTAGTTTTCAAATATTATAAAGGTCCGTGAGGAAAACAGACCAGACACAAATGACTGGCTCTGGTCAGTTCTGGGGTTTTAACAGCAAGTATCAAACGGATAACTTAATTACGCATGGTGCCCGTTAAATTTGGGTTTCTTAGTTGTTAATTTGATAACTTCGAGTATAAACTATTATCAGGATTTATATGGATAATATAACTGTCTGTATTATAATATATCAAAATGACAAAAAAATCAAGAACCGACAAGACACCACATTTGTCTATGGGTTAATTTATTATTATTTATTTATATTATTATTATTATATATATATATAGACCTTGAATATATATTTTATATATAAAGAAAATAACCATAGTTTTGATTGTATATCTCCTTTATAAAGTCTTTATATGTTCCATTACTTTCAAATTGGACCAATTTTTATAATCATATATTTTGTATCTTAGTTCAATATCATTGTGAGAAAACTATGTCATTCTGTATCGTAAGTTTGTGAGGAAAAGTGAATTTGCAACAGGGATCGTTAAAATTTCCCTTTGTGGTGTTGCGAATTACAAATGAACCTGAAAGAAAATCAACAAAGTTAATTAGTTATTTTCCTATCACGCCCCCTCGGTGTAATTATTTAATTGCTATTGAGTATATAAATATATCATATATATAACTTTAAAAAAAAGATCCTTAAAAAACTTGATGCAAGGAATTTGGATCTATATGTATCAATAAATACATTCGCGCATTATTGTTGTAAATCTCATCCAATACTTTGAAATGTAAGAACCATTGAGACAAAAATATCAGATAATATCACCTTGCCTGAAAAACATGAACCGTGATGATGCGAAAGAGAGATATAATTTCTATTTTGAAAAAGAAGAAAAAATACTGTCATGTATGTACGTTTGTGTGGATAAAAAACACAAGCTTGGCCGCACTTGTTTCTCCTACAGGCAATTATCCGCACAGTTTGTTGTGAAGTAGAAGTCGTATTGTTTGTAATGGAGGTACAGGGATGCAAAGACAGTTATGAAGAAAGTGAGATGAGGAGAGTCAAGCAGTTGAAGAAAGGTCTATGTGAATCACCATGGCATTAGAAGGAGAGAGGAAGTAGTAGCCCTTTAACTCTACCTCCAGCAGACGAAACTCACAATATGATTATATTATTGTTATTATATATATATACTCCATCTTGAATAAAAGAATATTAGGACATTTAGTTAGTTATATATTTACTCTTAACAATAAAGATACAAATAAAGAAAATGGTCAATCACTAAAGTAAAGAACAAGACCACACAATGGGGTATCTGTGTCACTACAGTGAAAAATATAAGGATATAAATGGTACATAAAATATGGTCAATATATAAAAGGGGAATTAATTTAGTCTTGAATGTGCGATAAATGTATACCCCAAAACGTATTATGGATCACAAGTAAGGTCTGGCTTTTGAATACTTTTCTTCTACACGCTTTATCGAGATTAATTTATACGGGGGGGGGGGGGGGATGCTTCAAAGAAGAATTTGGCTTTATAAAAGCATTTTTGATTTACATTGGTTATAATTACACTTATTTATAATAAAAGTCTTCAAACTATGTATCAACTCTGTTATTTTAGGATGATATCCCTAATTAAATCGAGCCTAGAATAAATACCTTCCAAAAATAGACTATACATACATAACTTATGACTTACCTTTTTGTAATGGGTTTGTTTATTTTTATTTTTCATATTAAAGCTGTCAAGACATAAGAAAGAAGAAATGTATTTCTTCTTTTGATATATGAATTACATTAAGCCTCGTCTAAATTACATACGTCATATTTATTAAGCCTACAACAACATACATGACAACCTTGGATGTTCTTTTAAAACAAAACATACATCATGAACATTTATGAAAAAGAACATATGAATACAAATCTTCTCATTAGGAGTTTTCATATAGTTTTAAAAGCATGTCTTAATCATTTAAAGCTGAGTTATATCTTTATACACACACGCATACAATATTTACATTCATTCAAGTACCTTTCGTGACTTACATTTCTAGCGAGCCAATTTTTATTCCTTCATTTTCGAAAAATGTTTTATGACTTACGGCATTGAGAGCACTATAATAATTAACATAATTGTTCCGTGGGGTTAGGAACAAAAAAGAAGAAGAAATTCACAATATGAAAATGACTTGAATGGTGAGGCAGTTGAAGATTATATCATGCAATCGGAAAACCTATTTAAAAAAATGAAACAAAACAAATTCTTATAGTATTTGAAGGCAATATACTTAAATAATGTATGTTTAAAAGCATTTTAGTGTTATTAACATCTAAATTATTTACATTTTTAGATTTTGCTCCCTATTTAAGTTGCCTAAGTTCAAATGAACCATTGTAAATCGTCACACTACGCCAGAGAAATGTGATGATATATTCCAGCGTTATATATAAACAACACACAAGTATTAGGATTATATGTTAGAAAAAAATATGGGACTAAACTTTAAACATGTTTTTTATTCGAAACTATTTTACTGGATTTGCATGATGCATAGTTGTTGATGCCAAATTATATCTTGAAACAATTTAACAATATTTTTTTACGAAATATTCATGTTTATTACCCAAAGTAAACATACACAATGAGCTGATTAAAAAACAAAAGCTTTAACACCGGTTTTACACCATAAAGTAAATAGTGTACGGTAAAAATAGTTTGTATAACTAAATGGTACTTTGTGATACAAATAACCTTATTAGTTGTTGAATTCATTTGTATGCAAAAAATGTATATATATATATATATATATATAACATTGACTCCTCTTCTCTCAGGATATTAAAAACTCTTAAGTAAATATTGATATTTTATCATGTTCATGTAATTATATTGTCATTTTGTTGATATTTCAACATTATGCTTATCTTTATTAGAATGTTTTTAAAACAAAAATGCAGAATGTTATTAATGTTTATGGCTTATAAAATTATTAGAAATGTTTATATATTTAGTGTATGTAGTTAACGTAACAAAGAACATTTTTGGCTCGATAATGTTTAAGTCCGAGATCTCCTCTAAGATTCAACGACCATAAAATATTTACACGCTAAAGGAGCTCAATATAATATTTTTATTTATTTGTATTCTAGAAAAAATAAATATATATATCTATATATATATATATATATAGAAATGCCCCTATCTCCAAGAAGACCTTGAACAAATGTTCTTTTAATTAAATCATCATGTTCCGTTCATTTATATCATATAATGATAAATGTCTCTCAGGCCCTAGAGTGAAGATTTGTATTGAATGTTATTCAACTTATATCATCATATTCCAATCTTGGCAACAATGTATACGTAGGCCCAACTATATATTTCACATCAACGTACAAATCTTGCATATTCATAATGTTATGTATGATACATCTATTGTGTTTAAATGTTAACATTTGCTTTTGATTAGTATATTTAATTCGATTGGCTGAGTATGATATTAAACTTGCGTGTTTTACAAATATTTAGCATTACAAACAATCGCGATATTTTAAAAATAACGATTTCTTATTTACGGCATGCTTTATACTTAAAAATCCCTGATCTGTAATCATTCATACTTCTTTGGCATCAAAGTAGTGTGACAAAATAACTTACTAGGTTATACAGATAAATATAAAATACATGAAGGTGGTATGAGCAACTTTATAAATAAATAGATCGGTTATAATTCTCTGATAAACAATAGTGTTTTCCTTGAAAACTTCTATTGTTTAATGTGAATCATGTTCCCATAGATTTCAATGGAGGACATTTGGGAAGTTCTTTCATAGAAACATTATGATACAATGAATCCGCACGACTTCAAAGCCCTTTCAACAATAGGACAATTAATCAGTTAGTGCTCATCTTTAACACGGGAATAAAAAAGAGAGGCGATCCTATTTTTTTCTTCATGCTTGTAATTATAATCTCACCTATTAAGATAAAGGGGAAATAATGATATTTATAAAATAATAGTAATGGACAGTCATGAGAACATGTTAGTGTATTTTCAATATATTTGATTAAGATATCGTAGCTAAGCAATTCATAATTCCTTTATACTTCCGTATAGTATGGCATAATACAAATAAAGCATTTTCTTAGTATTTATATGAAGAAGACAAACTTCATTTTTACAAACATATAATTACATCATCCTCTTTGTACATTGTACTCATTGAACAACAAAAAAAAAATATATATATATATATATATATATATATATATATATATATATATATATATATATATATATATATATATATATATATATATATATTCAATGCCTTTGGTCCAGAGCACTATAAGAAGAGTTACGACAATAGATTGGAGCGTCACCTGTTGAAGAGCTTTTGACCTCAAAACAACACATGGAATGAAAATAATGATTATTGTTTTTTTATGTTATTGTAAGGCTAAATAAATCGGAATCTATGGCAAAACTTTTCATTTATTGGGAAATAGTTATATAGGACATAAAAAGAGATAAGTTTCTCGGGCTCCTGAGCACATAGGACACATTTCATTAACCTGACAATCAGTGCACAAATAGAATCAGATAATGTGGATGAGTAATTGACTTAATTGGTCTTTTTTATTTAGTCCAAACATTCAAGGAAGGCTAGGTTCACTGAGAGAGCTAATTGGAACCCCCTTGAGAATATTCTTTTGTCTTATTTTTCTCAGGAACTATCCCGTCCTACCTCTTGGTTATAAATTAATTTAATAAAAAATATATAAGTTACATAGTTTCCCATGTTTATATACGTATAAATCTATTGAATTTTCAATATTACTAAGCCTTCTATTTGATGTATTATTTGTAAAAAATTAAACCTTTGGCTAAGCTTCTAATATTTCTCTAATTTAAATAATCATAAAATTTAAACATATTGATAATATACTTTTTATAACCTTCACCCTGTTCTATTGTATTTAATAAAAACATTGCACAAAATTTATATATATATAGAAATATAATATCCTTTTTTACAATGCTTTTTAATTTAAATACTCATAGAATGCCAACTCTGTTATCATATTTTTTCGTTTCATTCATCAGGATAAAATAAATGAATAAAGTTATATTCTACTTTTTCAGCAACAACAAAAAGACATAAACAAATAATTTGTATGCTATTCCGTAAAAGGCATAACGTGGGTTCTCGTTAAAAAATTTGAACTCATTTGTTTGTAAATAAGTTATCTTCAACCCAAACGATCATTGCCCTTTTCATTGTTATCCTTTTGTTGAAAAAAATAAGTATTCTCCTTTTATAAAAACTTTTAATTGAAATTTATCGAACAAAAAGTGAAATAAATACATTTTTTCAGTAGTTTTATTGCAATTTTCTTAACAATCATTAGCAAATATTATCAACAGTAATTGCATAGACATTTAAATGCAGATAAATGAAGTTAAATTAAATAATTATTTTTAAACTCTGTTTGTCGTATAAACCAACAAACTGTTAAATAATTACATCACTCATAGTAATACGTTGAAAAAAATGGAGTACATGAGACAAACAAGAATAAAACGTTGTGATTACGATGAGAGGGGGTGAGGTCATCATTTTGTTCTGAGTATTCATTTAGAGCCAGAATAGCGAAACCCAGAGTTATATAATTTCTTCAAATAATAGACGTGCAATTAAAAGACTCATTTTGAACAATACTATTAATGAGTTTATATTGTTAACTTGTAAAGATATTTGTTTTCATGAAATATCAATGGTATTTAATGAATGAAATAAAAAATACAAAAAGAGTCTTTGTTTATTTAAAAGTGTGAGGGGTGTGAGAAGACTTTACCCAGAATAAGAGCAACAAATGATCATTCCGGAGTAAAAAAACATTGGAAGCATCCCACATACTGCCATCGGAGAAAACTTATGTCTAAAGGCAATCTTATCGTACATCGCACAATTCAAGAGTAGAATGAGGCTACTGCCAATATTCTCATTCTACTCTTGAAACTGAGTGGACTCCGGAACGATCATTTGTTGCTCTTATTCTGGGTAAAGTATTACGAGAAACCTATTTTGATGACTGATCCTAGAGATATAAAAAAAGGTTTCGTGATCAATGAAGGGCATCCCACATTATGAATAAAATTAGAAATGCAATAATATTGTTATTCAACATATAAATCCTATTTCTGTTCAAAAGAGTGGCAAAATCATAAAAATAATGCAATTCATAGTATATTCAACTCAATTGCTATCTTTTTACATTAAAATACATCCCCTTCGATTTATACAAATAACATAAATCTATTAAATCCAAACACCTATTAATGTATGATATGGAATTTGTTTGTTGTGGGTTTTGTCAGCTTATGTTATGACTCATCAGTCTTTCGTCCAGACTATCCTACTCTAAGGCACTGCTTGGATCCTGTTCATCAAAATAAACTCATGATACCTTAAGAGGAAAAGAAACGTCAAAAACATGTAAACAAATGTCCTACAGCGGAGCTGTTCATTCATCCTTCAAAAAAAATTCATTTAAATTTATTTCTGATGGAACTGTTAACGACTCAAATGGATGGAAAAATTTCTGTCTATTTGCGCAAAGACTAGATAAACGCAGCCCCCTGAATAAAAGCCAAATGCATCCCAGCAATCTTGCTCTGATTGCTTCTGACATCCTTAAGTTAAATACTAGTGAAGTGCATAGTATAAATTGGGATAGACCCCATCGTCCCCTTATTATTACACGTCAAAAAATCTCAATGGATAGAATTTCAAAGAAATTACTCTTCTTGTCGATATTGATTTGAAAGATGAGGAAAATAATTTCTTCAAGGTCATGATTGATTGTCGCAAGCTTGTGCTTGCAAGGGATGACGATCATACTTTTGATATTACGTTAAAATATGGTTATGGAAAAATCTACGAGCAGGCTTTAAATCTATGCTAGAACCATTCTGTAATGTAAATTCTTTTCAAATTGGAAGGGCATCAACATCTGATAAGATTTTTTTTTAAAGTTATCTATCTTTAATGATCCTAATTATCTTCACTGGAACACAAAAGGATCAGATTAGCAATTAATGTTACTGGAAATCCCAAAAACATACTTTCACTGATCCCCTGTGGTGAAGAAATTGAAAGTTTGGAGTTCCTTCGGCAATCACGACAATGCGGTAATTGTTTTATGTTTGGACATTATCGGTCCTCTTGTAAAGAAAAAACCAAGTCTGTAAGACTTGAAGAATTATCTCCTCACCTTGCGTCGATGCAAAGAATTTTATGGAAAGTCAAACCTGTCTACCACTCTGACCCTTCGGTAGGCATAATACACTAAAACAGAAATATCAAACCTTTTATTAATAGATTTAGCGACCCCTTTCGTTTAGAAGAAACCGCTCTGTTGAATGGAATTTTTACTATTCATGACATGAGATCGGATTCCACTTTTGGCGGAGGAAGGTTTCGGTTTCCACTTCAGAGATATGCAAAAAACCTTATGCTCTTCTATGCCGTAGTTTTCAAAAGTAATATTTGACAAGCAAACATTGAATGAAGTACGCATAATAGCGGGAAAGTTTTTAAATCTTCTAAGTCTTCCTCCGTCATGGGAAAAAATAATTTTTAATTCAATCTGTGGAATCGCTGACGGATCCAAATTCACGGCTCAATTCCAAATTTCAGCAGACCTCAACAAATTGTATTATCCTTGCAGTAACTGCGGTTTTTTATTTAATAATACATTACACGCCTTCGTGGATTGTCCTCTACTGAAGACGATCAAGCACTTTACTCATCTAAACGTTTGTGGTAATATGGACTTAAATTCGAACGTGGTTAGAGCTACAATTCTTTTTGGAGCATTCAGAAGAAGAAAGAAGATCTCTTCTCATCAAAAGGCTGTTGAATTTGCACTGCTCAATATGAAATCATTAATTGCGAAGAGACTGAAAAATAACTCTTTTATTCGAATCGAAGACCTTAGAGCAATTATGATTGGGACAGCGGCTCGTTATTCAGCCCTCTCAATAAAAATTCCCAATTCATCTGCGACGTCATGGACATGGGCCGGAGATTTGATTAAGTTTATTACTTCAAATTATCTCGAATACCTCAAACTCATCAAATCGACAATAAGACAACATCAACGTTTTATATTGAATAAGAAATATTTTTAATAAGTCATTTTATATTATGGTTTTATCTTTAGACTGTAATTTTGAATTATAATATTCATATATGTTTTGTTTTTTACGTAACTGTCTTAAGATTGTGTTTATTATCTCCTACTTTCTAGTGTATGCTTATATTTTTTACACTGTATGGATTTTAGCTAATAAATAAACATCTTAACCATTAAAAAATGACGTTTCTATAAAGGGTCTTATTAAATATTAACCCATTGCGTACTTTAAAGTACACGTTATAACCTGATTTTGTGGTATTATGCTGTTCAAATACTTTATCTTAGAAGCTTATTTTATAAGTAAAATAGATAGATTTACGTGTTAATAACATTCATTATTTTATTTCATTGTACCAAAAATTGATTCAGTTTGTTATAAATAGTCAAAGAATAAAGTCAATATTTCAAAATGAAAAAATCTGTGCTCCCATTAAGTTCAACCATTAAAAAAACGTAAGTATTGTCACATTTTTAATATTTTTTCTTTAATTACTTAAGATATAGTTCCAAACTTTTTTCTCAATGAAAAAGAAATGTCGTAATTGTAGTTTTTGTGTCCAAAATTATATTGTAGATTTTGAACGTACTTTAAAGTACGCGATGGAAGATGACCTGAAGATTTGTGTTTGTTTATGATACATATTATATCGTTATAATTTTTTTTGGGACATTCAGAACTTCTGGACTTAGCACAATTGAAATTTTGGATCTACTTGAAGACTACCCTCCAAACAATCCAACGGATATTGTGATTTTCCTTCCTCTTGAGACAAACGATTTAAGTTATGTGGACGATGAAGTGGAAGAAATTGGTGGAGTCGTCGATGTAAATTCGGTTGCTAAGAAAATTCTTTGTCAGACAGCAGAACTGCAAAGTTATTGAAGATGATGAAGACAAAGAATCTGATGATGATGACGAACCATTTAATTCTACTGGAACTATAAAAAGAAGAAAGAAAGACATAAAAATCCTCAAAATCTTTGAAGGACCAATTACTTCGTGTTAAAAACTCAGATAAGATACAATCCACAATAAAAAATCAGATTGTTTCGAAGATTAAATTCGATTCAAACCTTCATTCAAATCTTGAAAATATTCCCGTAGACTTAGATGAGCTAAAGAATCCTTTTGATTATCTTAAGCTTTTCATTACGGACGAAATATGGTATAATATATTAGATGAAACGAAAAAAGTGGTAATGAAAAACAATGTCATCGATTTTGCTCTCTCTATAGACATCAATATGATCAGGGCAAGTCATGCTTGAGCCTTTTTGAGTGGCTATATGATAGCATCTTCCAAAATAATGTATTGGGAAACGAGGTAAGATACATGCAACAACTTTGGAAAAAATGTATCTCCAGATCGAACCATCAAAAACTAATACGATACACTTCGAAAGTATTCCAAATCCTAAAAATCCATTTTGAAAAATACAACCTTTGATGGACGGCATAAATCAAACTGCAAAAATGTATGTTCAAAGAACTGAGCATATTTTGATCGATGAGTCAATGGTGAAATTTTTTGGACCTCATCCCCTCAAACAATTTTTGCGTGGAAAAACAGTACGCTTCGGTTTCAAGATCTGGTGTGCATGTACTTCATTTGGAGAGCTCCTCTATTGTCTTCCCTATAGGGGAAATACAAAGATTACACCAAGAGGACTTGGACAGGGTCCAGATGTGGTCGTTGAAATGGTAGAGCAACTTGATCTAAAACAAGGCCATAAGATTGTTTGTGATAATATATATACTTCTCTTGACCTTATGGATTATTTGGGATCTAAAGGCCTTGGAATAGTTGGAACAATGAGGCAAAAAAAATCTGAATCTACCAACACGAAAATCAATGAAGAAGGCAAACAAAGGTTTTATGAAATATGTTTATATTGACAACTATTTCTGCGTTACAGCGTGGAAAGATTCAGGGTCAGTTTTCATAGGGTCAAACTTTTTGGATTCAGAGCTAATTGGATATATGAACAAATACAATCGAGAACAACCAGACCTGGCAGCAGGCAAAGGCTTTTTTTTTTTGGGGGGGGGGGCTACAGTTGTTATGGGGGGGCACAGTTGGCACATTCATAAAAGATTGGGCCCACGTCACTGAGTGGGTGGGTGGGCCTACGTCAGTCGGTGGGCGGGCCTGGCCCCCCTCAGGCCCGCCATCCCACCGGGCCTGAGAACAACCGAAGAAGATACCCACAGCATGCCCTAATTCATCTATCGTTTAGAGTCAAAATATGGGTGGAGTTGGCTTGCTGGATAACTCAGTCTCAAATTATATAATTACTTTGCGGATTAAAAAATGGCATTGGGCATTATAAACTGGTTTCTGAATGTCCAAATGGTGCAGGCCTGGCGCCTCTCTAGACGAGTTGGAAAGCTAAAAAATGTAAGGAAAATGAAAGCAAGCAAAAGAGATCCTTTTTTCGCTGCTAAAGATGTGATGTGGGTCTTCACCCACAATGCTTGACGGACTACCACACAAAAAAGTAAATGAAAATAAAATATTGTTCATAGGTATTTGCGTAAATTATAAAGCAAATAATTTGTAATAATTGTATATAAATGATAATATTTATTTTGATATGCTTAGTTTCTCAATAAAAGTAAAAAGAGAAAGAAAACATTTTTCTTTGTTCTTCCATCACGTACTTTAAAGTACACGGCCATTGCTAAGGTCTGAGGGGCGGTAGAGAAAAAAATATCAATATTATCTATATTTATACTAAAAGGAATAACATATCAAATTTTCAGCGAAAAATAATAATTTTAAAGGGGTCATGGAAGTAATGGGTTAAGAAAGAAGAAGTCTATAACAATGTATTGATTTGTAATGAAAATAATTATCACAGGGGATATTTTTTCCTTATCACACATTGTTAAATTTTTTTAATCCAGTTCGTTTATTATGTAAATTAATAAAAATGAGACATTTACATAAAACCCAAGGCAAATGCGTTATAAAAACATCAATAAACATTATACTTTAAATTATTTGCTCTGGGGAGGAACACAAACATTAAAATATTAGGTATATATATATATAAATAAAACAAATCGTCTTTTTAAATCAATTTACAATCAATTACACAACTATTAAATATTTTAAAACTCTGAACACAAATGTTAAAAATAAAACATAGAAATATTAAGAAGGTTATATATTACCATAACTTTTTGAAATAATTTTTATCAGTTTTTGATGTTGAAGGAGAGACTTGGAAAATATTTAATGATTCTTCCAGCAGACGTCCACGTTGTTTTTTCTTCGAGCGAGGGGATTTTCACAGATAAAGCTGCATATCTTGCTGCTGCCGACAAAAATATGTTCCTCAGCTCGAAGGGATGCAAGGGTTCGTTGAAAGACAGCTTTTGACATATCAAGGTCTTTGAGTTTAAAATAATAAAGGTCAGTGCCTTAGACCTGGGTGATTTGTTTTTTTTTTCGAGACCGAAGAGAACAATGCCTTTCCAAAGCATTTGAAGATTCACAACGGAGATTAGGTGAGTTTAAAAGAATAAAATCTTTGTGAATTTTCACCAAATAAAATTCATTATTTCTATTTCAAAAAAATAATTCAGAATATTAGGTTTATCAATTTATTTTAATATTTTATAATATATCATTGTTGGCAATAATATAAAAATAGATATCAAGGATTAAATATAAATGATAACTTCAACTTTAAAATATCAATGCTTCCTCATTATTGCATGGTCCTACATATGTAACTGCTTAGTTTATAAAAATAATATAACACTTAATTTTATTGTATATTATTATTTTTATTTATTACTACCTAGAAAATAAATCGCCATTAGTTAACATGTATAAATTAAAGTTTTGTTTGGAAATAATAATAAAGTTTAAAAAATCAAACAAAATTAACATATAACATAAGCTAATAGGGATATGCTTTATGAAGAGCATTGCATCTCAGAAGTAGTTCATTTAAAGATTAAAATTTTAACGGAACTTGATATTTGATAAGTAATCATCGTATTCTATGGACCATAGCTTATGTTGCGACGAAGACCGTGACATGTGATGGAGTGGTTCGGTGGAGACATATATCATATATTTGTGCACTGTGAGGCAATCTATTTTAAATCGAAAGGAAAAGGTCAACAATATTCAAGTCCACACAGATGCAATTCTATCGATCCATAAAGATAAAAAGCATGATCGAATATTTATGTTGAGTCTCGAGAAGGGAAGGATAACTTAACTTAACTCACTGAAATTATGTTGGGCTCAATTATCTATAAGAGAATAATGCTTTTTCATATAGTCATTGATGAATTTGAATCCATCATAATGGCAAAAAATATATAAAACGTGTAATTATAGGTATGTCTTAATCAAAGATATAAAATGTGCATCCTGATATGTTTCATAAATATTTTTCAAATAAAATAGTGGTGAAAATTGCTTTAAGATCACTTTAGTCGTCTCGTTACTTATCTTTGCATACACAAAAGTCAATTTTAATAGCCTAAGGCATCAGTTTACAAGTTTTCTCTTTTCTTTAATGGGTCTTTTATTTAAAAATCATATATATATATATACAATGTATATACAATAATAAATATAATAAGAGTAAGAAGGCTTGTGATAATAAAATCATAGTTAAACATTTTAGTTTAAAATTAATCCAAGTTTATCGTTGTGTTCTCCTTATTTAACAATGAGTGCTGCTAAACCATTTTTTGGATAATTGAATGTGCATTGAGAAAGTGTGTTATTTACACATTTATATATGAATGTTCACAAGATAAAGGTGAAAGTGGGATTTGGACAAAAATATTTTTATTACTTAAAAGCATCATCACCTAGAGAAACCCAAATAGAAAATAAGCAAGGCTTTTTACCGTCTGGCATATATAAAATTAATGTATTGTAATTTATATTGCTGTCCAAAAAACATAAACAGGTTCTCCTTTCAATAGGTATTAAATGGTAAATGAACCACGTCATCCCTATTCTTTTCATAGGGAAAAGAGAAAGAGGGACAAAAAATATTTATCTTTTTTTAATATATGTCTGAAAAACAACCCATTGTGTTAAAAAATGACTACATGGAAGACTACGTAGCATCAGTTTGCCAAAGCCAGTCATCACGCTCAGGGACAAATGATTTTTAAATGTTTAATCATCCTTAACGATGAATACATCCTCACTTTGAGGATAATACGTTAATTGTTGACTTTTTATATAAGAAACTTTATTGATTGAGAGAAATTACATATATAAATATATGAATAAACATTCTAGTTTAAAATTAGATATCCAAACAAAAGTTAAAAGGCAAAAAAAAACATTACTGAATAATACAAAACATAACTTAAAACAAAAAGCACATTTTCTTGAAATATACGAAAGGACTATTTGCGATATAGCTCTTTCAGCTCAAAAGTGAAATTTCCAAAGCACGAGTTTTTGAATAACTTCTGGGATTGGAATTCAACCCAAAGAGACGGATACCAGGAATAACATTCTTAGTGACCCCTTTGATATTTAAAGATATAAACTCCTTTAAGATGCTCAGAGCAGGACAGCTTGCAAAAACATGAGATAAATTTTATTGAACAAAAGTCCACAGTCTTTGCAAGGAGCATTTATAAAATAGTGCCAGAGGATACTTGATTTTCCATCGTGTATTTTTGAAACAGAGCGAATTATTCTAGGTTTCCAAGTTGTTGGGAGATGTAATTCTTGTAGAAACTGATCACAAATTTTTTCGACTTCTTCTTTGGAATTGGATGTATAAGACATCCTTAAATGCCATGGGATCAGAATTTGATGTCTCAATGCAGCCTTCTTTAAAGGAAAGGAAAATTTTCCACAGTAAACATTGACTCTGGGTTCAAATCATGAAACGATAAAATTTGTTGAGATAGAGCCATCCATTCCAACTCTTTTGGTTCTAAAAGATTTTGGAAGTAAAACTTTTTTGGCAATTTTGACGAATTATATCAATTGTAGACGTCGAAGAAAACAAAGGCTTGTCTTTCCAAATTAATCTTTGGAGGGACGCTAAAAAAGGAGATACTGCCTCCAGTTTTTCATTTATAAAATCTGTTCCAATCATTAACCACAGAAATGCCGGGCTTGATGTAAAAACAGACCGCCATTCAGTTTGTGGATGAATTAATAGGTCGATAACAACTTTCTGATAAATTTTTGGTATGATTTTTGAGAGTAAACATAGTCCTCCACCTATGGAAGATTTTGGTCTCTTAAGGGCACTTAGATAACTCCTTTGAAAAAGGTGACCTAGCCAAATGTCTTCTTCTACTATTGCGCGCTCAGCAAGCCACGTAATAGACGATGCTTTATATATAACAGCTGACACGACCAAGTAGTTGTAGAGGTCAATCCTCTTCTGTAGGTTAAAGTTTCTCCAGTGTGGAATTGAGAGACTGATTTGATTTTTATCTTTAGCCAATTCGATTGAGAGGCTCCAGTGGATTCCCAAGAAATACCTAAAATGTCCAGGCTTTGCTAGACGGAACAACCTGCAATCTGTAGATCATTCTCAGGGTTCCACTTGCCCATTGAAAGAATAGATGTTTTCTTTTTATTAATTCTTAATCCCGATCTCTTTTCATTTTTTTTGAAGTGGTTTATTAATATTTCAAAACGCTTAATTAATTGTATTTCCGAGTCGGCCTCTATCATTAGCGTAACATCGTCTGCAAATAAATCGATAATA
Organism: Caligus rogercresseyi; assembly: GCA_013387185.1. Taxonomy (NCBI): domain Eukaryota; kingdom Metazoa; phylum Arthropoda; class Copepoda; order Siphonostomatoida; family Caligidae; genus Caligus; species Caligus rogercresseyi. The sequence goes on along the minus strand of CP045895.1, from coordinate 13,991,184 downwards.
TTCTTTGAAAAACGGAAATCAACTCCAAACCCTTTGTACTTTCTAATTACAGAGTCGCTCAGTTCAATAAGTCCAATAATAAATAAAAGTGGAGCCAAAGGACAACCGTGACGACATCTTTTTTTAGAATTATGGGATCACTCTCTATTCCCCCCATGGAGATAGTTGAGTTACCATTATAAAGGAGAGCTCTTATAGGATTAAAATATTTTTTGGGAAGATTCTTTTTAATTGACCTAAAAATATGTCTATGCTGTATGGTGTCGAAAGCTTTGCTAAAATCTATGGCTATGATGGCTCCAAATGTATCTCTTTTCTGTAAAACTTGAATAGCTGTTCCTGTTTTTCTTTAAATATCACCGATTTGCCTACCCTTAAGGAGGCCCTTTTGTTCTTTCCCTAATTTAGCGTTCAACTGAGGCTCAATTTGAGCAGAAAGAACACCCGATAGAATTTGGTAGCTCTCGTTGAGCACCGTAATAGGTAGCCAATTGTTCACATCTGTTGCTGAACATTTCTTAGATATTAGGGTGATCCGGCCGAATTCCACGAATTTCCATCGACTTCCCTAGTTCAACAAGATAGGGAACGAATTCTTCCAAACATTGGTGAATATTTTTCCGCCAATGCCATCAAGACCTGAAGCTTTTTCGTCCTTGAACTTCTTCCTTCCTTCATGAACTGAGTGATAGTATTTTCTGTAAAAATAGAATGAGTACACTCTTTTTATCAAAATTAGCCTTATTGCCGTCGACAAGCTTTTGAAGTTGACAATGAAAGATGTTTGATATATCTTTAGAATTTGTTAATGGTTTACCTTCAAAAACTATTTTTTTGACGATATATGTTGAGTACTCTTTTGGGAGGAGGTTTTAGCCTTAACAAAACAGAGTTTTCCCTTTCAATTCTTCTTTTAAAGTCTATTTTTGCAATTTCTAACATACAAAAGATATTTGTAGTATCTTTGGAAATGTAACGTAAAAACAGAGAATCATTATCAAGTAAAACATCATAGCTTTTTTGGAAGGCCACTTCTTTTTGCCGTTTTTGCGAATATATTGCAAAGTAGTTGACTGAACTAAATAAAAAGGAATGCGAGTTTTTTGGGTTTAAAAGAATTATTACAATGTTGAATAAAACGTGTTTTAAGTATCTTAATAAAATCTTCATTCAAAATTATCCATTTTGGGACCCTGAAACGCCTTTTCAGCCGAACTTGATGGATACCAATCTCAATAAGCTTATGGCCAGATGCATGAAAAGGACGATATTGTGTATTTGTAGTCTTTGCCTGAATAGAGGAGGAAGCTAAAGCTAAGTCTATCCTAGACGACTTATTTCCACACCTCCGTGACACATTGTCTTCTGGACTAAAAGCTTTGACTAAATCGTGTAAATCGAGGATATTGATGAGATTGGAAAGTATTTGAAGATTAGGATACCGCCCATTCGATTTATAAAGATCTAAATTAAGATCTCCTACAATTAATAAAGGATATAATTATTTTTGCAACTATTGATAATAGCTTGAAAAAAAGATGAGCATCTTACATTCAGTCCATATGCATTAATGAAATAAAAACCACCGTTTGCTGTTGGTATGAAAATTTTGTGCCAATCACCAAGACCTGAAAGTTCACACACTTTCAAAGGCTTACAAATAGACTTGGATACAAATATAAAACCCCTTGACCTAACCCATTGCCTGTGAAGAATTGATAGTAATTTTTGGGGGTACAAAAAGTACCTTCCATTGAACAAGAAGAAGATGTCTGCGATTTTATATCTTGCAAACATAGGATGTCAGGTTTTTTATCAAGCAGGTTTTTCATTAGAGAATGTCTTGAAATACGATACCTACCTCCTATTGTATTCAGCGAGATAATCCTACCTATCCCCATATTCACTTCCTGATCTCTAGACACCTGAGAACTGAGAAAGTCACTTATTAATTTTTGTTTGAAGGGAATCATAGGTTCCTATAAATTGTAAAAAAATTGTTTTTAGAGAGCTTATTTGGAGAGTCTTTGTGAAGAGACAGTCCTGATAAGGAAGAGCGTGTTTTTGAGATGGAACCTGACCTCGTTCTAGTTAATAGGATTAGATCAGGATTCAATTTTGGTTTTCTTGGTTTGGGATTATCATCGTGCTGTCTTTTTGAACTGTGACCGATGGGTAATTTTCAATGGATTGTGGAGGATCCAAGACTACCTTCACACCCAACTTTGTTGACTTTGTGATAAATATCGAACAATGAAATTTAATTTGAAGGATATTATTGAAGCCCATGTTTTTCTTGTAAAAGAATATTCATATCAATAAAGATTTGAATCGAATTACATCTCAGACTCCAGAATTGTATAACCTAAAGGACTTATGTAAAATAAAAAAGAACATATATACAAAATATTCATATTTTAAATTTTTAACTTGATTTGATATTTTATTTAAATCTATAAGCTTCATTTAATTTTTTAATAATAAAATTTATACCTTTTCTTTTTGCGAGCATATGCCTTACACTAAACCAAGAAGATTGCAATACAGCTCCTGTAATGAATGGACCCCAAAGCTAATAAAACATTGAAAATATTGAACAATAAATTTAAATTTTAAATATTTAATTTCTGCACATTTGCTTTGGGTTTGATTCTGTGTACTTATTTTATTCAATAAGCGAACAAAATGGAGTAACAGTAAATGAATCATATTTGTAATAATTATAAGTTGTTATATATTATAAAAAGATAAAATACCCTTTTGGCGGGACATTATCAAAAATCGTGTCCATTAAGGGGCGGCACAGACACATTTGCGTCCCACGCAGTGTCTGTGTGGAACAATTTTGAGTCCCTGAGGTCGGCCAGGACACTAGCTGCGGCAAGGGACGTAGCCAGGACCATTGGCCGCAGTACCCCAATTTAGGGGGATTTATTTATTTATTTTAGTATTTTAATTTTATACGTGTTTTTAATGTTTATATATATATATGTGTATGTGTTTATACACAGGAATGATGTGTTTTTATATATTTTTTATATATATTTATATTATATCTAAACGGACCAGCAAAAAGCTGATAATTTAAATCAAATAAAGGATTACACACACCCTGCTTTATATATTTTGAAATATATATTTGTTTTGATTAAGACAAATAAAACTTACTCATTATTTATTGTTAAAAGTGGTTACATTTAGATAATTAGTGATGTATTTCTGGTTTTTGCAAGTATTTTTTATTCAACTAATCATTTTTTGATATGTATAAAGAAAAATACATAAAAACCTAAGATATAAAACCCCATATCAATAATTATTATCATTATACTGATTGCATGCATATGAAGCATCACTAAATTTATTGCCTTTTTTCATCGTCATTTTTGCACAATCCAAATAAAATTATAACTTTGCTATATTTTACAAAATTGTCTTTTGGTCCTTGTCCTTGGACATTGAGTCAAATAAACCTCTTTAACATTCCAACGACATGACATTCCACAAAGGCATACCTTGCAACAATCTTTATATGGCACCGAGAGTTTAATTCAATCAGTCGATATCTGAAGCTGAACGGTTTTTTCCAGTGACTTATATATTATAATAATTGGTTACCTGTTTGGCTTCCCGAGGTAGAATGGGTAAACAACATGGTTAAAGTGGTTGTGTGTTCTAGGGAATGGGCTAAGATCGTAAATTCGATTCCGCCCTGGACTCAAGACTCGACTTCAATTCGTACTCTTGGATCCTACCCTCAAACAAACAAACATTATAATAAGTTTGTTTACAAAAAAGTGTTAATAGTTAATTTGTATGTTCCTGTAAGATGCTAAAATTATGAACTATAATGTTTATATGTTGTATTTTTTTACTTATTTGCATTTGTTCTATATAACATTTTAAATACAAATTTTATCATGAACTGTTGAATAAGAAAAATTATAAATAAATAAAATAGTAATTTAATCTTTGAAATAATAACTCTAACCAAATAAAATTTTAACCAAACTAACAAACATGTTTATTGCATAGCTAAAAACCGTCCTAAGCTAAAGGCACACTCACAAAATTAACCTTTTTATAGAATGAAGGCTATTTAGTAGTACATATGTTTTAGAATTTATAGAGGAAAACACATAGATTGTCCCATTTACTTTACTTTTGAGAGCAATTTCCCAACACCGCCGTTTATGGAATTCTTTTACAAAATAATTGTTTGCTTTTGAGCAATTATTCATATATAAAGCATGTTTTAATAGTGCACATATTTCCTCACGCATACTTTATAAATTATACTACTTTGTCTCATAAGTAAAAATAAGAAAAATTGAATTATAAACAAATTTATGTAAAATGCACAAGAGAAGAGAGATTATCTCTTTGAAAATTAATGAAAATGACGCTCTAGATATATGAACCCATCCAATCAAGTATTTATGAAAAAATTCCAATCAAAACGCAGGAATATATTTTTTTTTTACTTTATTTATTTAGAGTAGTTATATATAACAATATATATAATTAAACATTATAGATTAAAATTAATACTCTAACAAAAGTCCAACAAATTCCTAACAATGTATCACAACTATAATAAAAAAACATGAACAAACAAATATTAAACAACAACAAAATCACATAAAACATACTTTCTAATTTGTATAAATAAAATTTCAAAACAATAAAACATTTTGTATTAAAAAGACTAATTAAGAATATTTACTTCTTTAAAAACTTTTTGTGTATTCGTAATAGCCAGCGTTGAAAATTCTTGTAGTGTTTGGAGGGATAATACTTTATTGTATTTCCCGCATATTCCCACAATGAATAGTCCTTGTTCGGAATTTTGATACTAAAAGCCGAATATCTTGCAGCGGTTGATATTATAATTGCCCGAAATTCTTCCACCTGGACCGGTATTCCGATGGCCAGTTTTTCTGCAATCCTGCTTTTACAATTTGAAATAGCCTTTTCAAGGGCACGCGTTTTCAGTGATGCTTTCAAAAAATTCGAAGTAACTCCAAACAGAATCAACGGTGTCACAAAGTTTTCACCCACGAAGGCAATGTTGAGGGTAATTATTTTCCTTAGGAAGCGAAGTCCCTGGCATTCAGCAAATGCGTGAATAACGGAGTTAAATAGTTTTCCGCAATCCTTGCACGGAGCATTGAAGAAAATACAGTCATTTAAAATTTGTAATTGCGCTGTGAATTTCTTGGGGTCCTTAATTTTTGTCATGGATGACATTATTCTTTTTTCCCAGGAGCATGAAAGATTTAGCTTTGTAATAAATCTATTACATATTTGCACAGCCTCACTTTTGTAGTTGTCTTCAATTGACATTCTCAAGTGCCAAGGGAATAATTATTTACTTTAAAGGTAGCCTAAATTTGCTACTGTCTAAAATACATTAATATATTATTAATGTGATAGAACTACTAAACACTTATTATATCGGGTGGTCTCCACAAAATAGTTTTATGTAGAGGGTATAACATTTTGATTCCTTAATTATTACATGAAATAATATCAAAGACATTAAGCTTGCAAATATTCCAGTTACAGTAAATGGCATGCTAATGCTTATGCTTTAAAAAGCTCAAAAGCGCTTGTGTTATACACTAGTATTTTTAAATATATATTCAAGTACACGCGATAGCTAAATATGTTAAGGCGTGTTCAACTCTTAATGCCATGGGGAAGGTCAGTTTTAGTCAACCTCATTGAAAAGATCCTAGGTTCGATATGTAGACTAATTTTAACTCTATAAGGCTTATTTATACACACACTGATGTAATTCTATCTAACCAAATGTTACTAGTTAATATTTCTTCTTGTAATTAAATAAATGGCATTCCTCTATATGTTATAACTATGTATACCGCAGACAAAATAAAACTCTATATGTCAAAAAAATGCTGGAAATAGCTTTATCGAATATTTACCCTATAATAAATTAATTCAAATGATAATATATTGTTAGTTATTATAAAGATAAAAAAGTACATTATTATGATTAATTTTCAAAATGTCAACTTACGAAGACCTCAATTTTTTTTTCTCATATTGAAAATATGATAAAATATTATGAATCTTTTAGTTTTGACACCAATTCTTATATAGTTTAGTGTAATATTTGCTATTGATACACAAGTACAAGGTTTAAATTTGTAATTTTTTTCAGCTGCACTTAAGAATTTAGTCAACAAACATAGTTTATGATTAAAGTATGAAGCAGGTTTGTATTATATATATATTAGACCTCCCAAAAAAAACCCACTTTTTTAGTTCTTTTACATATACCCAGCGATTCTGGTTCATTTTTTGATGCTGAAAACGAGTATCTAAATAAAAATCTTTAGCATTGTTAGAAATCGGACGTCACTGGTGTCAAAGGTTTCGTTATGAAGCAAAACTTTTTGGTTATTACTTATTTTGAAAAAACTAGTTTACAAAATTTAGCTATGATCAATTGATAACTTTGTTATTTTTTTGCAAATTTTTGTCAAATAATATTTAGTGCCAATAAATGAACATAAGTGCTGACGCACCAACCATTTTTTAAATAACAGCTCCTACTAGGGTTCTTTATAGTTTCAAGAAGGAAAAAGAAAAAGAGGGTACTCATGTTGATTTTTTAAGTTATCTTTTTAATACGTTTTTAAAACGACTAATGATAGTAGATTTTCCCCCATCGAATCCCAATCTACTCCCTCTGAATCCCTCTCATCAGTATTGATACCAATTCTTTTAATTTTTGTTTTTCTCAAAATACAGTTTTTCAATGGAAATGTCATTATGGTAATCTCGTGAATTCGCCAATAGACATTTTGTTCACATATTATATTATTATATAAATAAATATATATATATAATATATTATATAATATATTATATATATATATATATACTATATATATATTTATATAAATATATATATAATAATATTATATATATATGCTCATATTTGACAATCAAAAAATTATGAATTAAACTATGAATTCCGTAAATGAATCTAACGGGCGTCATAACCAGACGATACCATCAGCTCAATCACAGAGCTGGTAGCGTTGACACGATTGAAACACTTTCGGGTTGCGTGAGGGAACGCACGACCTGAAAGTTCAACAGCCTGAAGAATGTTCTGACGCTGTTTCTCGCTCTTGGTCAGCACTTTCGGCACTGACATCGAAACGAGTTTGCAATTCCTTGAGAAGAGCTCCTTCTTCTCCTCGGCGTTTTTTCGCTTCCGTCGCAGTGAATCCACCACCCCACGAAATAGATCATGGAGGCAATGGAGCTTCTTAATTAATTTTTTCCTCGCCATGAGTGGCAAATAAGACGGTGCCCAGAGACGAAGTAGGGAATCGGTGGTGCTACGGGCAGCTAGCTGCGCGTCCGGTCTACCCAAAGACCAAAGATGAAAGTAAAAGTGCCGTATCACCTCTTCGGTTAACGGGAATGGACCTGGTTTGAAAATTTCTAGAGTATAACTAATACCCAGTGCCTCGCTAAGCACTTCTTCAGTGTCCGAGTTTCCATTTTATGTTAAAGGCACTTGACTGATAGATCAAAGAGTGAAATTGAATCTGTTACTGTGTTTAAATCACGTGTTTTTAAATAAAAACAGGCTTTGATGAAATAAGATTAAATGGTTATTGTATTGTAATTAAAAGATAACTTTAAAACATCACTTGAGTACCCTCTTTTTCTTTTTCCTTCCAGAAACTATAAAGAACCCTAGTAGGAGCTGTTATTTAAAAAATGGTTGGTGCGTCAGCACTTATGTTCAATTATTGGCACTAAATATTATTTGACGAAAATTTGCAAAAATTAACAAAGTCATCAATTGATCATAGCTAGATTTTGTAAAACTAGTTTTTTTCAAAATAAGTAATAACAAAAAAGTTTTGCTTCATAACGAAACCTTTGACACCAGTGACGTCCGATTTCTAACAATGCTAGAGATTTTTTGTTTAGATACTCGTTTTCAGCATCAAAAAATGAACCAGAATCGCTCGGTATTTGTAAAAGAACTAAAAAAGTGTTTTTTTTTGGGAGGTATAATATATATATATATATATATATGTATGTATATGTGTGTGTGTACTTATATATACATATATATATGAGCTAAAAGGTAGTTTGAATTTTAATCACAATATTTCAATAGTTGTTTATTTTTAAAATTTGTACAAATTTGTTCTCAACTTTTGTAAATGCATCAAATAATTGCCAGTACTCCAATTATCAAAAAGTTGTTGTTGAATTAAAGAAATTAAAACTATTAATTAACTTTAAATATGTGCATCCTAGATTACTCCTCGAAATAATAATGCGGCAAAAATAACTTTTTGAAATGAAATAAATAAATATTTACTTGACATTGATTTATTACCAAACCTATGCCATCAATTTCTAAGCCTACGCATTTACGTAATTTGCTTAAAGTGTGTCTGCATTGAAATGAATGAACAGTATTGTAATCGATATTTTTTTGTGTAACATAATAGAAAGAAAGAAAAAGAGAAGCAAGAGTATTTTGCCTCACTTCTCTCACTTTTCTTCTTTCTTTCTATTTTTATCCAGTAACAGTGGTTACCAAGGGGTAATTGTATATTCTCATATCAAAAGATAATTTTTTTGGGGAAAGTACGTGCAAAATGAATTTGCTTATTTCTCTTAAAGTATAGCGATTTTTAGAACACCAAACATATCAAATGAAAGCTTGTTAAACCAGCTTTAATATTTTGGTATACCAAACCTTATCAATTTAATAAGTAGAGTTATATGAACATAAAAACATATATCGCGTACAAAAATGACGCATATAATGGATTATAAATGCGTCAGAGACAAAGTAAATTTGAAAGGATACCTTGCGCAAATCTAAAAAACACATTATTATTTATTTTTTCAATATCGTTTCCTTATAGATGCTAATCATATGATGTAAACTCAGATTGTACTGAATTCTGAATTGATAGAATTAGAAGATATGTAATTTTTGGATTTATAATCTAAAGTTTTACTAAATTTAAAAATACTATTTTACTCTGAAGCGAACAAGTCATCTTCTACAGGCGAGTGCAGTTAACTGATACAAAAAAGCTATGAAATATGCTAACATTACACACTCTATTTTTTCCTTTAATTTTACAAACACTTTGTTTTAGTAAAAGTATCAAAAATATGTCTGGTAGTAAATTAGATTTTCTTTAAATTAGTAATTATTATTGAAGTCTGTAACGCCCACCATTTTCAAGAAATTTGCGGAAAACTATATTTTTACTAAATTTTTCAAACTTTGACCTCGTTGCGCGATCCCGTAATGTTGACCGACTTTGTGCAAACTTTGTATGTGGTCTTCTTTTATCACCAAAAAACAGAAAATCCACAATGTCGCTAACATTTCAAACATTTGAAAAATAAGAACAGCCCTAATGTATATACAGGAACGGAATGGGAAGAATTTATCCACCGGGACAATTATGCCTTCGCCGGCCTTATACAGGCCCCAATATGCCATTGGAAGGCCGTCAACGGCTGTTTATATTTCTTGAGGCCAGCGGCCCACCGGAAATAGTCCCGGTACCCCCGGTGGCCACTCCGCCCCTGAAAAAATATATATATGTGTGTGTTTATATATATATTCACATATATATATATATAATATATATATACATGTATATATATATATATTTATATGTATAATATAAATATATAATGATATAATTATTTAAACACACTCAGATTTAATTGCGTTTTCCATGTCAATAATATGCTGAAGGAGAAAAAAAACGTTGATCACTTTCCCTTTTGTACAGATCTTGTTTTCTTTTTGTTATTTTTACTATTATGTTGTCAGCAGCAGCAGCATCGCATGCCCATGCAAATTAAAGTCATCTCCTTAAGAAGTCAGGAAATTCATAGAAGGTTTTCCAATTTTCCATGTATCGTATACTTACTTAGGTACGCTTATTTATTCTATGAGGTAGTTTTTTTATCTTTAGACCTCTTGCCTAAGAAAATGTTTTCACTTTTTATTCAAATCACAGTCATGAATGGGGAGAAGGAAGGTTTCCTTTTTTATGGTTTCTTCATCTTCGTGTTGTTGCGTCTATACAAAAATATCTTTGAAGGCAGGGGTTTGCTAAGGGCTCAAGTTGATTCTTCATAAGTCTGTATGGTCTCTTCTGCCCAAAGACGGTTGAAGAAGAAAATAAAAGTAGAAATGAAGGAAACTTGTTTTTACCTGTGCCTTGGTTTCATTTTGTGTGTTTGTTGGCCACAGATTTCTCTCAAAAATGTTGAGTTTGTACTTGGGAGGTGGAAGGAATAATATTAAAGAATACATGAAGATATGAATATGCATTATATCCTTGTTGCTAATCCATTGAAACTCGGAATTTTCAATGAGGTTGATTCGAGTCTGCACCCTCAACATTGTTATTTGTAGTTTTTTGTAGCAATATAAATACGAATTACACAAACACCAGTTTAAAACCTACTTGGTTCAATATAATTGCATCCGATTGGATATGAATGAACATTATAGCGTTATTCTGTTTTTTCTAATTTAAAAATTATTCATTAGATTTTGACATAGAATTGAACCTCACCATTAATATTACAAGCAAAGTGGATACAATAATAATAAATTAAAATAAATATTTAAGAAGTTATACCGGTTCTTCATAATTTGAGTATTACATTACGTACCTTTTATACAAAAGACTAGTTAATGTTAATGTACACCTTTTATTTTGTCCTCTGGACAAACCTTTGGATGGATGAGTCTTATAATTTTTAGTAAGGATATAAAGGGTCTACTTTAATGCAATTACTTAGAAACAAGTTTGATATTGTATGAAAAAAAAGAGATCATTGCCCTAATAACTCTAATTGCATTAATCGTTTACTTCTACATATGAAAAATAAGCTAATTTATAAAAGTTATTTAGGATTAACCCTGGACGAAAAAAATTATATTCATAAATATATAAGCACGTGACGTCTAACATGCAATTTATTAGTTTAGTTTATATACATATATTTTGATTATTCACTCAAGTATTTGAAGTTCAAAACATTCAATTTATTGATGATAAATTACAAACTTTAAAATTGACATAGTCTATTTTTTCCGCAATTAGTTTCTGCAATGGTATATCTTATTTTTACCAAAAATTGATGTATTCACAAAATAAATGAAGCTATGCACTTATAAGATTAACAAATGCACGTTAAAAAATATATACATATTTAATGAATTATGGAATCATCATCATTTTTATATATCGAAAAACCTATATTTCTCTTTGACATTCCAATATTCTAGAGCACGAATTAATCGAGTATTAAATTCTTAGATCTTCATCTACTAAAAGCATTATTTGTATTCCTGTACGAGCTCATCAGACAACTACTCATTTAAAAAAAACTATGTTCCAAAAACATTTTGTTCGTCTTAAACGAAATCAAAACTACCCTTTTTCGATTCTAAAAATAATAACTATGACTTTTAATATAAAATAGTGAAGAGTTTATGTCAAAAAAGAAGATTAGAAAAAATAAATTAATCATTGACATAAAATCTAAAGATTAGGACGTCAAAATTACAATATTTTTAATCAAAATATTAGGACATGCATATACCGAGTACAATGCAATATGCATATGCAAATTATCTTCTGATATATTAAGTCGATACAAAAACATGTATATCTAGTCTAGATATATAAAATTGAGTGTGTATGTCCCTATGGATCGTATACACGGCCACAGTTTTTGTCTGAGAGCCACCAAACTTGGCACATGGTATGCTGACAGTACAGTGGTGGTCAAGGTAAAAAATAAAAGGCCTTTAAGGCCACACTGGGCTAGAAATGGCCTTTTTCATTCTTTGACTAATAAAGCGATTTTTTTCATAAAATATATTTTGAAGAACTTTTTTTTCTAAGAATTTTTCTCGCTGCATGTTGGTATGTATCTTCAAAATTGATGAATTGTCAAAAATAAAAAGGGAGAAAGAATAAATGAATCCAGGTAGACATTAACCCGAGCAAGGCAGAGTTTCACAGAGAGCGATCAAAGTTAAACAAACAGGTTTTTCTCTCTTCCTATTGTCAGCAAACCAGATCAGATTTTATGAAGCGTCGAAAATAAATGCTACAGTTTAATAAAAATATTAACCGGTTTGTAAAAAAGAGAATTGATGAGGATGCATTGTGCAGTTAAACAACAGGTTTCCTCACTCTCTTCCAGATCAAATTTTATTAAGCGTCGAAAATAAATGCTACAGTTTAACAAAAATATTAACCGGATTGTAAATAAGAGGATTGATCAGGATACATTGTGCAGTTAAACAAACAGGTTTCCTCACTCTATTCCAGATCAAATTTTATGAAGCGTCGAAAATAAATGCTACAATTTAACCATGGGGTTAACTGGTTTGTAAATAAGAGGATTGAGGAGGATGCATTGTGCACTTCAACACACATGTTTCCTTACCCTCTTCCTGATCAAATTTTATGAAGCGTCGAAAATAAATGCTACAGTTTAACAAAAATATTATCCGGTTCGTAAATAACAGGATTTAGGAGGATGTACTGTGCAGTTGAGAAAGAAAGAAAAATATTATTAAGTTTGTCTGTCATTTTTAATAGTTCATTTGCTCAATGCTCCTACATTTAGTCGTATTCTTCTCCCTCCTATTACAAAGTTAGCTTCATACGTCTTCTGCCAATGTTTATGGACCTATCGGAATAACACAGAATTACCAATGTAAGTGATTACCACCATAAGCGTAGGGGAGATGTTTGGGGGGGGGGGGGCAGCATTCAATTTGCCCGAATTTCAACAAGAACTGTTAATATTATAGAAAGAAGAAAGCTATGTAAATTATTGTTTTATTTATACTAATTACATACTATTCATTAGATTATATTTATTTGGTTATAATTCAAAATCCAGTTGCTTTCATAATTTCATATTTTATTCTTCAACTTAAATGCCCGAATACCTCAATCAATTTGCCCGAATTTCAGGACTCACCCGAATTTTTTTTTTTTTTTGGGGGGGGGGCAGTTGCCCCCCCGTCTCCTACGCCTATGATTACCACTATGGTGTGATCAAGGTAGTTAAAGTAAGGTAGAGCCATTTTAACCCATGAAAGTAAAAAAATACACCGCCACGCAACCTACCTAATGAGCATGACGTCACATATACCAAAAGATATATAAATATAACATATTTTACTTATAAAATAGACCCTCTGTCTATTTTATAAGTAAAATATGTTAAATATAATCGAATTTAGCCTTTAATTAGATCATAGAAGAATTAATTATCACAATTTTATTAGAAAATGGGGAAAAATAAATTTTGTGCGTACTCATAAATTTTTTATTATTTAAATTTGCTGAAACTATCCAAAATATTTCATGAAAAAGCAAACTCTTCAATCATTATATAACAAAACACATAAAAAACAACGAAATAAATGATAAAAAATACTGTTTATAATAATATATTACAAAAATATTATTACTAAGACTTATTTAGAAAAAAGTATATAATTTATAAACTATTAAAAAACAATATACTGTTTATAATCATATATTACATATATATTATTACAAAGACATATTTAGAAATAAGTATATAATTCATAAATTATAACAAAACAAAATACTGCTTATAATCATAAACTACATAAATATTATTACAAAGACATATTTATAATTAGAAAAAAGTATATATTTTTTTGGAGCATTTAATTAATCCACTATTTTATTTTTCGCCTCTCTCTTAAACTTTTTCTATGACTAGCTTTTTGCTCTTGAAGGATTTTTTCATATTTTATTTGGAGAAATACACAAATTTTAGCAATTTATTAATAGCTTCCAATGGAACCGACGGTACATTTGACATTGATTTTAAAACTCTTTTTAAAAGGTTGTCGTTCCTAATCAACCCTTCCATTTACTATAAAATTATTTGAAAAACATTTGTTCAAATTTCCTCATAGCCTCTTAAAAAATCTTTTAGCTTTTTTTAATTTATTGAAGCCATTTTTTGTAAGAATAAGATTTCGGAACCTAAGTTTATACATTATGAAACGGTGGGGTGTTGGGTGTGATTATGATATACACACTCATTTCTTTTCACATTAAATTAATGCTTTCCAAACTGGCTCGCCATGTACACATTCTCTGTACGTCTCTCCCTCTATCAATCAGTCCATGTCTCTCTCTATCTAACTGTAAGTCGGTCAGTCTCTGTAATGGAGCGTGGGCTGCTCATTGTCAATAGTTTGTCAGCATATGCTGTTACTTCTGTGTGTTTGGGGAGAGAGAGAGACAGGATCAATGGAAGACAAATGTATATAACGTTTCTCTTTTTCCTCGCAGTTACACCAAAATGCCGCCCAAAAAGCGACCACGCCTTTCACGGAAAACAGATTTAGCTGCAAGATCATCAACAAATCGATCGGGTGAAACTCATGAAGATAGAGAGACCAGATTGTTGGCAAATCGAGAACGACATCTACAAACACATGCGGTAGAAACGCGTGAACAGCGTCAAGGTAGATTAGCAGCAGATGCCTTCAGGAATCGACAAACCCGATCAGCGGAATCGGTGGAAAGTCTGTCAAGACGTAACTCAGCAAATGCCGCCAGGAATCGACAAACCCGATCGGCGGAATCACCGGAAAGTCGGTCTAGACGCAACTCAGCAAATGCCGCCAGGACTGCATCCAGTAGACGAGCCGAAACGCCTTTGCTACGAGAACAACGTTTTGGGTTATCAAGGCCCTCGGTTGCATTATGGAATCGTGAAGGGTTCCAGTACCATCCGGAGGTCGATTATTCTCTACGACCGCACACTGCCATTGGAAAAATGAATGTCAATTGCCGATATTGCAATGCAATGAAATATCCAGCTGAAACGCCAGGATTATGCTGCGCAAATGGAAAGGTCCGGTTGGACGACCTACAGGAAACTCCAGACCATTTGCGCAATCTCCTCCTTGGGCAGTCACCAGATTCCAAGAACTTCATGCGGAACATTCGCGCTTACAATTCGGCATTCCAAATGACCAGTTTTGGTCATAAAAGTAGTCACCCAGGCGGTTACATGCCCACTTTTAGGATCCAGGGGCAGGTGTACCACAAGATTGGATCTATGCTGCCTGTGGAAGGAAGAGAGCATGCTTTCCTACAGATCTACTTCATGGGCGACAACGAAGCAGAAGCCAACCGACGAGTTCAAGTAGCTCCTGTGACGAATGTAACCATTCTCCGTCCTCTCCAAGACATGCTGCACAGCAACAACCGGTATGTGAGAGAGTTTAAAACGGCACTTGAACGCCTGGAACAAGAAAGGCAGTCATTCCGGATCATCATTCGTGCTGACAAAACACCTGCTCATGAGCACCAGCGATGCTACAACAGACCGAAAAACAACGAGGTCGCTGTTCTCATTGCTGGCCATGACGAGACCACCACCAACAGGGACATCGTGTTGGAAAAACAAAACGCGCAGCTGCAGAGAATCAACGAGCTGCACCCCTGGTACGATGCACTCCAGTACCCGCTGCTGTTTCCGTGTGCTGAAGATGGGTACCGGATCAATATCCAGCAGGTGGAACCAAACAGCCGCCGCCCCACTGCCAAGACGGTATCTGCCATGGCCTTTTACGCCTACAGACTGATGGTGAGGGCGAACAGTTTCAACCGCCTGCTCAGAGGGAGGATGCTGCTTCATCAATACATTGTCGATATGTACGCCAAGGTTAGTTATATATCAATAATATCAATAATAATATCAATCTTATAAATGAAGTCATATGTTATATATTTTTACATTTTCAATTCCAGGTCGAATCGGAGCGCCTAAACTTCATTCGTCACCACCAGCGTGAACTAAGAGTGGAGCAGTATGTTCACCTGAAGGATGCTGTTGACCGACAGACAGCCAGCAATGACCAAACTAGAGCGTCGGATATTGGGCAATCTGTAATTCTGCCGTCTTCTTTCACTGGGGGACCCAGATACATGCACGAGCGCACGCAGGACGCCCTCACATACGTCAGAAAGCACGGGCGGCCAGACCTGTTTATAACGTTCACATGCAACCCCAACTGGGAGGAGATTACAGCGCACCTTCTCGAGGAGCAAAGCCCAGACCAGCGCCACGACCTCATCGCGAGGGTGTTCCATCTGAAGCTGAAGAAAATGATGCAGCTCTTTACTTCAGGGAACATTTTTGGCAAGACCATCTGTCACATGTATACAATCGAATGGCAAAAACGAGGACTTCCCCATGCCCACATTCTTCTGTGGCTGCAAGACAAGCTGCGGTCTACAGACATTGACGCTATTATCAGCGCAGAGTTCCCTGATCCACGACAGGACCCTGTTCTGTTTGAGGTTATCAAGGACCACATGGTTCATGGTCCATGTGGTGATCTCAACAGAAACTCTAATTGCATGGAAAAAGGGAAATGTACGAAGCGCTTCCCACGGCAGATGCTACAGGCGACGCAGACAGGAGAGGATGGCTACCCACTCTACCGCCGAAGGACGCCTGAGGATGGGGGATTCACTGCCAGGAAGAAGGGACTGCAGCTTGACAACAGGTGGGTAGTTCCACACAGCCCTCTCCTATGCAAACTTTTTATGTCCCACATAAACGTCGAATTCTGTAACTCTGTTAAAGCAATAAAATATATATGCAAGTATATCAACAAAGGCAGCGACAGGGCGGTATTCGAGGTGAGACGAGAAGGTGCAACCACAGACGAGGTGACCCAATTCCAGACAGGACGCTATCTCTCAACAAATGAAGCTACATGGAGACTCTTTCAATTCCCCATCCATGCCAGACACCCACCTGTCCAACATCTCAGCGTCCATCTGGAGAACGGCCAAAGAGTGTACTTCAATCAACACACTCTGACCGACCGTGCTGCTGATCCACAGAGAACTACACTGACAGCTTTCTTTCAACTGTGTAATGTGGACCACTTCGCCAGCCACCTGCTATATTGCAATGTTCCTCAGTACTATACATGGAACAACAGTAAACGACTCTGGGTCAGGCGAAAGCAAGGCTGCCCAGTGCCTGGGGAGGATGCAATCCGTGCTGGAGACACACTGGGTAGAGTCTACACCGTTCATCCCATGAATATGGAGTGCTTCTGTCTACGCCTGCTTTTACACGTGGTGGAGGGGCCCACGTCTTTCCAAGCCCTTCGTACAGTAGAAGGTGAAGTTTGTGCCTCATTCAAAGAGGCCTGCTCCAAACGAGGACTCCTGGAAGATGATCAGCACTGGGATCTGACCCTTGAGGATGCTGTAGTCAGCCGTTCGCCGGGATGCTACGCCAGTTGTTTGCAATCATGCTGGTGTACTGCAGCCTAACCAATGCCAGCCAGCTGTGGGATAAATACAGGGATAGCATGACGGAAGACATCCTACTGCAGGCACGGCGCCAAGCAGATGATGAATACCCCCAGTTCACACCCACCATGTACAATCAAGCGCTCATCTTCCTGGAAGACAAGGTACTGGAGATTGGCGGTTGCTCCCTTGATAACTATGCCCTCACCACACCCGACAGGATTCAGCAACGCCTCATTAGCCGACACATGCTGCGTGAAACCTCTTATGCCAATGACCTACTCCAGCAGTATGTGGATGACAACGAGCCTCTCCTCACTCCAGACCAGACTGATGCATACACCAAGATCATGCTCAAGGTCAACAGCGGAAGTGCCGGTATTTTGTTTCTTGATGCCCCTGGCGGAACTGGTAAGACATTTCTCCTCAATTTGCTCTTGGCCAAAGTGAGGCAGAATAACCAGATAGCTTTGGCTGTGGCGTCATCTGGCATCGCAGCAACACTGCTGTCAGGAGGGAGAACAGCGCACTCGGCGTTTAAGCTTCCACTCAACCTGTGTCATCAAGAAAATCCAGTGTGCAGCATCAGAAAGGGCACCGACGAAGCGAATGTCCTCAAAGAGACCCGTCTGATTGTGTGGGACGAAGCCACCATGGCCCACAAGAATGCCCTCTACGCGCTGGACAAATCACTAAGGATATTAGGTCTAACGATTCTCTTTTTGGAGGTGTAGTGCTGCTACTTGCTGGTGACTTCAGGCAAACTCTCCCCATTATACCGAGGGGAACTCCGGCTGATGAAATCAACGCATGTCTGAAATCGTCCCATCTGTGGCGCTTTGTGGAAAGTATGCAACTGACAACCAACATGCGTTCCCGCCTGCTGGGAGCAACCACAGCAGATACATTCCCTTCAACTTTACTCCAGATAGGAAATGGGCAGCTGCCCCAAGATCAAGATGGACACATCAGCATGGCAGGCATTGGCAACTTCGTTGCTACTCCTCAACAATTATGTCACACTGTTTATCCTAATCTGAATGAAAACCATGCAAACCACGAGTGGCTCTGTGAGCGTGCGATCCTGGCACCAACTAACGAGACGGTGGGCAGCATCAACAGTAACCTGCTGAAGCAGATTCCAGGCGAAGAGAGATCCTACCGCTCGGTGGATAGTGTCACCGAGACAGACCAGGTGACACATTATCCCACCGAATTTCTCAACTCGCTTGACCCTTCAGGCCTCCCTCCACATATATTAACCCTCAAACATGGCTGTCCTATCATTTTACTCAGGAACCTAGACGCACCAAGACTGTGCAATGGAACGCGCCTCATCGTGAAGCAGATGATGGCTTATATCATCGAAGCCACCATCATCACTGGACAGGGAAAAGGGCAAAGTGTGTTCATCCCCAGGATCCCACTGATTCCATCAGATTGTCCTTTTCCATTTAAACGTCTCCAGTTCCCTGTCCGTCCCTGTTTCGCCATGACCATAAACAAGGCACAAGGACAATCGCTTCGAGTTGTGGGGCTCGATCTTCACACACCATGCTTCTCACATGGGCAACTCTACGTGGGATGTTCGCGTGTGGGAGAGTCAACCAGTCTTCACATCCACGCTTTGGACCAGAAAACAAAGAACGTGGTCTACCCTTCTGTTTTACAATAAAAGTATTATATTATTTTTATAAATCTAAGGGGATATATTTTAATGTAAAAATATGACAATTGAGTTTGCTCTATTTTTATATATTTCTTTTGCCACTATTTTTAGCAGAAATAGGATTTATATGTTGAATAACAATATTATTGCATTTCTAATTATATTCGTAATGTGAACAGCCCTTCATCAATAACAAAACCTTTTTGTTTTTTTTTATCTCTAGGATCAATCAACAAAATGAGTTTTTCGTAATACTTTACTAACGATAAAAGTATCAAATGGTCGTTCCATCATTTGTTGCTTTTATTCTGGGTAAAGGTTTCGTGATTAATTCAACTCATGTGTCATATATTTACATGAAAATATATCCCCTTTGATTTAAAAAAAATAACATTAAATTTGCTATTAAATCCAAACGCCTATTAGTTTATGATATGAAATTTGTTGTTTTTTTTGTCAGCTTTATGTTATGACTCATCAGTCATACGTCTAGACTCTCCTACTCTAAAGCACTTATATTACACTGCCAAGCCTCTTTACTTTGACGGTTTCATTCGAAAGGTCGGTTTGCTATCTCATGATAAAAGCTATATAAAAGTATACTGATTATAATAATTTATAAAAGTTATCGGACTTCCACAACATATAAAAATGGCCCGAGCAACGCCGGGTACATCCAGCTAGTATATATATAAAT